>BTHU01000010.1:3423007-3935507 GCA_036184795.1 Tokudaia tokunoshimensis
ACCAGTGGCACCAACCAGGGACACCAAGACATCAGTGGCTTCATGACTTGCATATGGCATGTCCTGAGTCCTCAAGTCTATGACATCCATAGACAGCTCTTTTCCGAGATGCCAGCGCCCTCCACCCATAGAGAGTCCTCTCCCAGCACCACCCTCAGTGACTGCCCTTGAACCTTGACCTGGTGGTGTCTTCAGGGACCCATGGCACATGAGCCCCAGCTTGGCCAGCTGGATGCGAAAGTGGGTAGAAGCCCAGGGTTGGTGGGGCTCTTGGCTAGCAGAGCTGCAGCTGTGATGCAGGGACAGGGCCGTGGGCTGATTTACAATGTTTCAGGGAGCTGTGTATGGGAATGTCTTCTGGTCTTTAAATTAGTCATGAGGCCAGATCCCACCAGCACAATTAGAACCCTCGGCTAATGATTATTTATGGTGTTTGGAATGTGCATTAACCCGATTATATTAAATATTAAACTCAATTGTAGTACTCACATCTGTATTTACAGTGGGAAATACAGGGCAACCCCCCTACCACAGAATTCTCAGAAAGAAGCTTCTGGCAGAACTAAGCAGAGAGGGCAGAAGCAAGCTGTGCTTATAGAGGGCGGAGAGAGCCCAAAGCCAAGACCCAGTGATGGGCAAGGGAAGGGTGTGCGCTATATCAGGTGGGGCAAAGAAATGACAGGCACTGTGGCTGCACTGGTCCTGATGGAACGAGATACCCAACCAGCTCTGTGTCCTCCTGTTGCTCACACAGGCTCAGAGGGAAATAAAAACAGCCCTGCCAGCCTCATTCCCAACTAGCTATGAGGCTTAAACCCTAGAGCCCGTGGGAGAACAAGGTGATGTCCTCTCAGCCTGGCCTAGGTGGGGTAGGCAGGTTTGCAGGTTCCAGGCACAGGGAGCTGGGTGGGCAGCTGCTCTGTTCTCCTTAACCCATATCTAGGTAGTAAGCTTTCTTAACCTCAACCTCCTCAACTCTGGAAGAAAGCAGGAGTCATTAAACCCATGGAAGCTGCCGGTGTTAAGGCACACTGACCACACAGGCAAGTGGGGCACATGGCATCTCAAAACATTTGAAAATAATGCTATGAATATTTAATCTGCATATCACGGTGGTTGGCGCTAGTTGCTACTTACTAGACTCTAGAGTCACCTGGGCATGTCTGTGAGGGGTTGTATTGATTGTTTTAACTGAGGTAATAAGACCCACACATTGTAGGTGGCGCCATTCCCTGCCTGGGATCCTACATTGTATAAGTGGAAAAGAGCAGTTGAACAGCAGCAAGGGCTCCTCCCTTCCACTTCCTGATGGGATACAGTGTGACTAGCCTTGCAGGCTTCCATGGTGTAGTGGCTATCTTCTTCTTGTGTGACACATGCCTCCCCACTTCCTGACTGGATACAGTGTGACCAGTCTTTCAGGCTTCCATGGTGTAGTGGCTATCTTCTTCTTGTGTGACACATGCCTCCCCACTTCCTGACTGGATACAGTGTGACCAGCCTTGCAGGCTTCCATGGTGTAGTGGCTATCTTATTGCTGTGTGACACATCCCTCCCTACTTCCTGACTGGATACAATGTGACCAGCCTTGCAGGCTTCCAAAGATTGTGATTATCATGTTACTGTGCAGCCTTATTCCTAGAGAGATGTGAAGAGATGCCTACTTCCCTCAGAAAGGCAATTGGCAACAGACCAAAGTGTGGATATCACCAAAGTCCAACTTGATAAACAATTGAGTTTTATTGGGTCACTTACAGTAGAAGAAATGACTTAAAGGCAGCTTCATTACCAAAGTTTGCCTAGCATAGGTGACAATTCACAAGATCTGAAAATTTGGAGCAGACTGCACCAACCTGCAGGCAGATAAACAGATTGGAGAGTGTCCTTCCCAGGTGACTCAGCCCTCTCCTAGGCAGCTTGGCTGGTCTCTGCCTCTACTAGACAACTGCTCTGAGAATGTCTCGCAGCAGTCTTTATTGTTCATTAAGTGTTTAGAGAAAAGGAGCCTGCTGAATCTGGTTAGTTTCAGGGACTTCCTGAAGCTACTGAGTTGTTTATTTTCCGAGCTTAGGGAGCTTCCAGACAGGGTGGAGTGTTTCACCACCTCCGCTTTCAGCATCCTGTGTCTTGATAACTTTCCTCCAAGATGGAAGGTTTTAATCTCACAGGAAACTGCTACCCAACACACATTCTCCTAACAATGTGACCAGATGTCTCCTGCTCCTACCTACTTGACTTTAACCCCTCTCTTTCTTAAGTTGGTTTTCTCAGGATATCTTATCACAGCAATGGGAATAGACATTTAAGACAGATGTCCTCTATCTTGACATTCAGCATGAGGACAGTCAGCATCCTCATCCACCTGTTCTATCCAGGTAATGGGAACATAGCAGTGTGGGGAAGGGACATGCATTCAGCCCAGTCACTAAGTTCAAGGCACTGATGGTCTGGGGTAGAGAGAACTGTTTTACAAATAAGACCCTAGAGAGGAAGATGGCACGAGGGCTGAGTGGAAGATAGTTTGGGGATGTGGAAGGCCTCAAATCTGATTGCAAGGCCTTGCTGGGAGCTACATGACCAGGAGAGGTCATAGGGCAGAGTTTGCCAGGTGAAGGGACAGCAGTACAAAGGCTCAGGGACAGCAGGAACAAGTTGAATAGAATCTCTATGAAGAAGTGGGGAGGGACAGAGAGAGGGAGGGAGGGAAGGAGGGAAGAAGGGAAAGAGGGAGACAGACAGAGACACAGAGACGAGGAGGCAGGAGAGAGTTTGGGAGAGAAAGTCACACTGAGAAGAAACATGGCTAGGGCCAAGGAGGAAGACAGGGAAAAGAAAGAAGCAGTGAAGAAAAGAGTGGGGTGGGGGTACCCCAGGGGTATCTGGGCACAGCTGATAAGGGCAGGAAGAGGTTCTCCTTCCACACCCCATTCTGGATGACGAGGGCAGGTGTGAAGGCTCAGGTGAGATGGAGGACAAAGAGATGACCTGGGCTCTGGCCTGCGCGGCAGTAGATCTGTACAGGAGCAGGCAGGCCAGAAGCAGGACATGGGAGGTCCTTGTTAATTACCTGTACAGAGGTCTCCCCAGTCCCCTGAAGGGGGCGTGTCCAGTGTCATCTAGCCAGCTCAGCACCATGGTGGCTCCCTGAGCCTGCAGCAGGAAAAGTCCATACCTGAGGACGGTAGGAGAGAGTTGGACCCTCATTTTAACGCGTATAGGCCCCACCCGCCATGTTCAACCTGCAGAGGAGCCCCTCTAGGGTGCTGTGAGGAGAAGGGAACCCCAACATCCTCATTTGTGGAGTGCTCACTGAGTGACAGGTCTCTTGGGCAATTAAATTTCCACAGAGTAGGGAGGTGGATAAAATGCTTGCACGCCAAGCTTGAGCTCAAGGTAATAAGGCAAAACGCTTGATCTCCCAAACCCACATAAAAATCTGGGTGTGGTGCCTGTGATTGCTATGCTGGGGTGAGGGCGGGGACAGGAGCATCCCTGGGGCTTGTTGATTGGCCAGCCTAGCCAAAGATCCTGGCCAATAGAAAACCCTGTGTTAAAATAAGGTGGACAGTACTTAATGATAAAATTTGTACATGTCATCTGGTCTTCTCCCCTCACAAACATCTATGACACACACACATACATGTATACCCACACATACATGGCATGCACACACAGGCACACACACAGATTGCTCATTCGCAGTCATCATGGCTATGACTACTCAGCCAAGTGGATGCTATTACCCCTATGCCTCAGATGGGGAAACTGAGGCAACACAGCCCAGAGGCTTGGGTCAGGTCACACCAGTGGCATGCTGACAGCCAGGACTCTCCCATCTCCATCTGGAAGGCAGCACACACTGAGACTACGCAGTACCCAGTCAGGTAGACACCAGATTTGTGCACAGGGTCAGCAACCCCTGGGGGAGAGAGCCCTGTGACATCTGACAGTCTCTGGAGGTGTCTCCGGTACTACCTTGGGGGTGATCTGGGGCAGGTCTATGCTGAGCAACCCTCAGGGAGACTTTAACCACTGCAAGTCTCAGGCAGTGATGTAAACACAGACCCCCCAGCTCCACCCTCCCCTCACAAACAATGAAAGGTGACAAAGTGCAGGTGACCCTGAGACCTTGGTAGCATCGCCCCCTGGAGCTTCGAAGGTTGAAGAAGAAAGGCAAGAACTCACCTAGAGGTGGGGGCTCCTGGCGTTGAGGTGTATCTGGAGAAGAGAATGGGTGAGCCTATGAGGAGACCCTGCTTATGAGGACAGGCCTAGAGAGAAGGAAGTTGTCAGAGTACAGCAGAAGAGAGCATCAGGAAGGATGTGAACCCCGGTTTCCTTCAGCCAAGGGCTCCCTCTGCCTCTCCCCCTAGTCCAGAGTGACTCTAGGCTGGCAGTCCACTGTAGCCAGCAGAGCAAACTGAATGAAGAAACAGCCACTGGAATCCATTTCACCTTTCTGGAGGTGAGCCAAGCCATCAGCCCAAGGACTGCAAAGTCTGTTTCCTGTGAAGAGGGCAGGGACAAAGATACCTGGGAACCATGAGGTAGGGCAATGAGCCCTCAGGCCAGCAGCTGGGTACGACACTAGGGAGAGGAAAATGTATATCCAAACTGGCAGTTTTGAGAAAGGGCAGTCACGTCCCTGTACTCTGTGCCCATAATGTAACCAAACAGAAACTTTGAACTCGGGGTCTGCATACAGGCTGAGCATCTACAGACATGGGAGGGGATGGCATACAGGCTGAGCATCTACAGACACATGGGTGGGGTTGTGCATGTGAGTGTGTAGGTGAGCAAGCCCTTCTACTCACATGAGGAAGCAGGAGCTGGATGTCAGGGGTCTTTCTCTAGCTCATGTGCCTTATTATCTTGACACACATTTCTCAGTGAATTAGAAGCTGGCCATTTCTGCTATGTTGTCTGGTTAGAAAGCTCTCAGGATCTTCCTGTCTCTGGTATGCGCACACACACACACACACACACACACACACACACACACACACACACGGAGTGCTGGAGCTACAGGAATGGACAAGCTATACTGGATTTTTTTAAAAAAAAAGATGTTATTTTCCAATTAATTAATTTATCTATTCACTTTACATCCTGATCTCAGCCCCCACCCTCCTCCCAGTCCCCCTCATATGGCCCCTCCCCCACACCTCTCGCCAAAGATTTTATTTTTACATTTAATTATGTGTACATGAGTGGTAGTGGTGTGTGTATCCAATGCAGTGCCCACAGAGGCCAGAAGAGGGCATCAGGCCTCCTAGAGCTGGAGTCATGGGCCTCTGCGAGCTGGGAACTGAGCTCAGATCCTCTGCAAAAGCAGTCGGCATTCTTTACTGCTGAGCAGTCTCTCCATCCCCTACCCCTATCTTTTCCATGGGTGATGTAGATTTGAACTCGGGACCTCCTTCATTCTTGCACATAAAGCTCCCTTCCCCACTGGGCCATCACCTTGTCCCCTGAAAGTCCTACATTCTTTTGACGTGACATTTACATGACATTTGGCAATTTGTATAATCAGGCAATGATTTAAAGTATACAGGAGGCATGCACAGACTCTATACAAACCTCACATCAGCTCACACAAAGGGCCGGGGCATCTGCCAACCCTAGTGTCCATGGGAAGTTCTAGAACTCAAGGCTACCGAGTGATTTATTTCTGCTATTATACGAGTCCATGTAAGTGGAAGTACACCTCCCATGGAACCCAAGACTAAACCTACTCAAGAAACAAGCTGTCAACAGAGATAGGCTAAACAGGCCCTGAGCATCCTCAGATGTGGCATGTGGCCCTTTCCTGGGGCCACCCTCATCCATGGGTCCCATGTTGGCCTTTCTGGTTAGACACTTCTGGTTTACTCTCAGAGCCTGCGTTTAGGCTGTGGCTCTCCAACAGGAAGCCCCTGCCACCCAGAAGTCCGGTACTGACTTGTAGACTGTGAGCCCTCTTTGAATCCTTCTCCTTCCTGTCCTAGTGACTCCAGAGGACCTATGACCTCTGAGCCTTGGTGTTCTCGTGGGAAAAGCCATGTCTGTGCAGGCTCTGGGTCTGTTTTGGACCCACACAGCACCTGGCCCAGGCGCCCCTCTTGGCTAGAGGCTGAAGCTAGGTTTTTTTCCCCTCTTGGAAGTATAGGGGGCGTCGTACATCCCCAGACCTTTTCTCTGAAGCTGACATTTTCTGAAGTGGCTCTACACCCTCGTGTGGCTCGTGTTACCATTGTTCTCAGTGAGGAGACAGGATCCAGGGGTTCACAGTGCTACCCAGATTTGGCCATAGGGACAGAATGCCAAATAGGATGGATGGAAAGAGGATGATCTAAGACAATATGAGTCTGGAATCGTGGCTCAGACCCCCTCCATCCTTGGAGAGTCCCTTAGGAGAGTCTGGCAGCGGGAAGGGACAATGATGAGGGGCAGATCTTTATTTTGTATGGGGCCTGCAAAGCTAGTTAGCACCGAGCTCTGGAATCTGGGAGGATTGACTGACTTGGCCCTGACAGCTTGGCATTTGACACTGGACAGTCTACAGAATGGGCACAGGTAGTCTGGGCCGGGCCTTTGTACACAGTCATCATGACCGTGTGAACAAGGCTGTCCTCGTGGTATGTTTTGTGGACTTGCTGTTCACCTCGGTGTGTGTTCACTACCACCTCCTGAGGCCCAGGACAGGAGAGAGACTGCTAGGTCAGTTCCTTGTGCTCTGCTCCCATCCTGCGCATAGTAGGGCCATCTCTCAGGCATGCCTTGATTGGCACCTAGCACAATCCTGCCGTGTTTCTGTCTGCTCGCCCAGGCCACCGAGTTCCAGTGCTGGGTCCCAGAAGCTTTCTCACTTCCTGTGGTTGTGTCACTGTAGTCTCAGCCTTGATCATCACACATGGGTGTGAGTGTGTGTGTATGAGTGTGAGTGAGGGTGTGTGTGAGTGTGTGGGGGTAAGAGTGTGTGAGTGTATATGAATGTGTGTGAGTGAGGGTGGGAGGACTAAGAGTGTGTGAGTTTGCGAATGAGTGTATATGAGAGTGTGAGTGTGGGTGTGTGAGTGTGTGAATATGGATGTCAGAGTGTGAGTGTGTGAATGAGTGTATGTGAGTGTGTGAGAGTGTGAATGAGTGTATGTGAGTGTGTGAGAGTGTGAATGTGAGTGAGAGAGTATGAGTGTATATGTGTGGGTATGTGAGTGTGTGAATGTGGGTGTCAGAGTGGGAGTGTGTATGAATGTGTGTGAGTGTATGAGAGTGTATATGTGAGTGTGAGTGAGTGTGTGAGGGTGTGAGTATGTGAGTGTGTGAGAGTGTACATGTGAGTGTGTGTGAGAGTATTGGAGGGTGAGAGTGTGAGTGTCTGTGTAAGGGTTTATGAGTAAGTATATGAGTGTGCTCCTGTGAGCATGTTGTGTGTACATGCATGTGTGTGTGTGTGTGTGTGTGTGTGTGTGTGTGTGTGTGTCTATCTCTGCATTTGAACTTCCCTCCCTAGCAGGACAAAAAGCCTTGCCGTGGTTCCAATCTGAGGTGCTCCCCACCCACCCTGCTGTCTCCTTTGTTGGGGTTGGGGATTGTCACCTGATGGGCTCCAGGAAATGACTGGACCCTGAGAGTCTCACCTCACCCGTGTGCTCATCATGTGATGGAGTTACAACATGATGGTGTGTTGAAAGGCAGAGCTGAGTTGGAAGAGGCAGGGTGTGTGTCCTTAAGGCTCCATCTTGCCTTGGCCTTTCTCTGCTTCCTACCCGCCGTGATGTCCACCACTCCACTGGAGCCTCCCTGCCTCCAGAACAGGGGCCCGGAACAACCCTTTCTTCTTGGTGTTTTCTTACATTGGTCTTTATCAGTGTTCAACCCGATGCAATGTCTGAACTGGGGAAGGAATGGTGTGAAGCCAGGAGGGGACCAGGAGATGGCTCGGAGCAAAAGCCATGCTGCCCTCATGATATGGAGGAACCGGATAGGGTTGCTAGAAACAGAAGAGTGTAACAGGGAGAGAGGACGGCAGCATCCAGGGGTTCAGGGCGAGGGCTGTCGGGAGAAGCATGCAGGCACAAGGCTAGGGAAGCAGAACAGAGCCTCGACTCTCCTCACAGTAGCTGACATCCAGGACATGTGTGTCACTTGGCTCTAGGGTGGGGAGGTACGGAAGGCCAGATGGCTGCATGACAAAGAGAAGGTTGATTGTAGCTCCCATGAAGATGGGGGCAGTGAGGCCTGGCTTTCGTGGAGGGCACAGAAGACAGTAAAACTCCTGTGCTGCAGTGGGAGATGGCAGCCAGCCCTGCCTGGAAGTTAGCCATGGAGGACGGAGCTGAACTCGACCTTTGCGGTTCACAGCCCACACTAGGAGCGACGGGGAGGTCATTGTGAGCCGAGTCGGTGGTTTGGTTGCAGAGAACTTTTTAATGAGGGAAGTTTTCGGTCACGGAATGAGCGGTGAGGTGAGGTGGCCTGAGAATCCCAGAGGTCACTGCAGAGGCAATTTGGGGGTCAGCCAAGGTCTGGCTGGGTGACCTGTAACCCCTGGCAACCCTGAGCACCTGCACACCTGTTAGTAAGTAGTGGGCAGCAAGCAAGAAAAATGTACTTATTAGTCTTTCTAGAAAAGAGGAAGGCACGGATAAGGCAGAGGGGAGAAATGGGGTGACTTTAGAACTTCCCAGAAAAGGGGGTATCTGCAGCAAGGCTGAGGCTGTTTCTGATGCGCACAGGCAGAAGCAGATGTTCCTTGCCTTGTAGGGTGTGGGGGTGGATGTGTACCAACCCCTGGACGGGAAGCATGCCTGTGGAGAGATCCTTTTCTTTCCCTCTTTTTGATGGGGCCCGTCACCTGCTGAGCGTCACCCACAGAGCACCGCTTGCAGATTTCCACACTAAGACTCCCGTCAGATCCCTGTGGTGGCTCCTTCCTTGAGAAAACTGCAAATGGAGCTCCAAGGAGGGAAGCCGTGAGTCCCCGCGATCTGTCTTCATGCACAGGAAGAGAGACGGCAAAGGGTTACATCCCAATAACTTATCCCTGTAGATGTGAGATGGCCGAGCCCCAGAAGCTGGTGTGACTGAACAAAGAACGGAGCCCTCTGGACAAAGCTGAGTGAAAGAAGATGGAGCTCAGAGAAAGCAGGATTGCAGCTTGTGCCCGAGTAGGTGGCCAATGCCCCGAGCTGTCCCACATCGGTGGCAGACTCTGCAGGCACGAGGAAGGTCGCACCTTCTGATGCCAGTTCCCAATCTTGGACACCCCGCACATAACTGCTGATCGACTGTCTACCCAATAGAGGTTCCCATGCCCCTTGGTGTTAAAGTGCTTGGTGGGACGTCTCACAGAACTTGAGGACACCCTCTCTTCACATTGCGGTTCTGTGAGACAAGGCAGGAGTGGTCATAGTCTGGGAGACTGAGTAGTGTATTAGTGCCTGCCCCCTACGGGAGGGGGGGGGAGGTGGGATCAGAACCAGTCCACATCCATATTGTCACTGAGCAGTAAGTTTGCTTCCTGATTCAGAGGTTGGGCTGGTCCTAAACTACAACTGTCTACTTATCCTCATGTCCAGCCTGCAGCTGTTTAGGAGTCTGACAGCCTTGTAAGGACTCTGCTGTGCTCCAGGGGGTTCATCAAGAGCTTCACTGCTCCATGCTGGGGCCAGCACCTGCAAGCCGGTACAGCCAGCCCAAATGCCAGGCCCACAACTGGCACTTTCCGTGACAAAAGCTAGTAAGGCCGCCCCAGAAAATCCCCGAGAGCTTGACTCCCACCAGAGACCACTCCTGGAGGGACAAAGGAGGTGGGTGCTAGCAGGTGAATCAGAAACTAGAAAAAGCAAGACGGGATGCTGGCTAGATCCAGAGGATGAAGACACTTCCTTCTGAAGGACTGGAGCATCTTCTAGAGCAGGTAACTGGACACATCCTGACCGTTTACATCAACTGGGACAGAGGATATACAAGCAGCATGTTAACTTTATCATCATCGTTCTGCTTAGGGCCAAGCAAGTCCTGACCTGGATGCCTCTTATGTTGAAATGGAAGTCAGAGCTGTAGGGAGACAGCGAAGAAAGCTAGTGTGAGCGTGGTGTGAGCGTGGGAGAGCAGAGAAGACAGGCTCTCCTGCAATATTGGGCCAGCAGTCCTCATGGAGAGCTAGCTCTATATGCTGGTTACAGCAGGAACAGATTTTATGCAGTGTTCGGTGACACTCCGGTTTAAATTCTTGCTACCTAAGCCATTTGAATGCTGAGCCACGAGCCTTCTTGGCATGAGCTATGAGAGGCCCCCATCCCAAGCCAGTCCTAAGTCATCCATACAAAGTCACCTGGAGCTCAGATGGACACAGCCTGCCCATCTTGGCCAGCTTTCCTGACCGCCGGCTCTTGGGACGCAGTTTATAAGCTTACCTGCGAAATCCCAGCCCAGTAAATCTCCAGGATGGGAGCGGATTCGCCTAATGGAATTAGAAAGTATAAAATGGCAGTGATCTCGACAGCGCTGGGAGACTAAGCTCTTTCTCGAAATTGGAAAATCGCCTACATCAGCCGGGGAGACCCTGGAAATTACAGGCCTGTGCCCTGAGGTAATAAGGTCAAACCGCTCCGGTGTCTAAAAGGAAATCGGGCTCGCTAACCACCAGAGTACTCTAAAAAGTTAATAAAGTGACGGCCTCCCAGCCGGCCCATGGACATAATCTACCTGCATTCTCAAAAGCTAGAGAGCAGGTCCTCTCAGAGACTCTAGGAGGGAGAGAAAGAGAAGAAGCCCGCGGACAACACCCCGGCACAGCAGGTGCCACTGCAGGGATGAGTCCTTCATGCCCATTTGCCTAAAGGACACCCAGAGCCACCTGCAGGGAGGAAGTCACTACTTTGTTTAAAAACTTAACAGCCTGCTCTGCTGGGAGCTGTTCTGTGGACAAAGGGGCAGCGAGGGGAACAGCACACAGGAGTTGTTCATTTATTTTGTCTCTGTCCTTTGAACTGTGAACTTAGGACTTGGCCTGTGTGTGTCTATAGGGCATCCCAATCCTGAGTACCACATCTGGCAGGTGGTGGCCACAGTCAGCTTAAAAGTGGGGCTGCATGAGTAATCTTCTATGTGGGCTCAGTGCTGTTTGTATAATGGCCTCAGATGTGTCTTCCCTAGACTGGAGGTTGCCAGAGTAATGGTGACCAGTGGCCCACAGATGCTGGGCACTGATCCATAATCTGTTCAGCGCCACTTTCTTCTGGATGGAACCTTCCAAACAGGCCAGGCACTACCTCACAAGCGCAGATCACAGCCAATGAAGGCGACCTGCGTGGCATCAGCGTCAGCTCGCTTTGGTAACGTGGTGGTGATCTCACCTACCAGTTCATACCTTAGTCCCATCTCTGCTGGGACACCCAATGTGGTAAGCTACAGACAGCACCCAGAGAAGCTAATCTGTCCAGAACTGAGCCTCAGCTCAGAGGGCATGGTGGAAGGCCACGAGCCTAGAAGCCTACAGTCTTAAAGCCCAGAGTCTGACGTCAAGGTATCCGCGGGGCCAGACCTCCAGGTGTCTGTGGTTTGTGGTCTCTTCACAAATTCCTGTTCTTATCTTCACCTGCCTTCTTCCCTCTGTCTCTGTCTCAAATCTCTCTCCTTTCTCTCGAAGAAAACGCCGACAATGACTACCTTAGGCTTGGGACTCACTCAAGACCCAAGAGGCTCTCATTTTAAGAACTGTAATTTAATCATATCAGCAAAATCCGTTGCTTCCCCAAAGGTCCCATGCACAGGTTCCAGGAACATGTGGTTTGGGGATACAGTTGGCCCCTCCATGTGGTGTAGTCACCATGCCCTGCTGTGCAATGGCCCCATTCTGCAGGTCAGTACCCAGAACCACCATCAATGTCCTGGGTCTCATGATGCCCCGGGTCTGGGCAGAGTGTGTGTGGTCATTGGATGGCTTTGGTCTGCCTTCTAGATGAACTTCGCTTGGCCACCCCAGGGGGCAGAGGAGGCAGATTGTGACAGGTTAGTGGCCTTCCACCTCCTGCCCTTTCTAACAGCTGCTCACAGCGGCCGGCCAGCCTGCAGAGCCTTGTCCTGTTATTGGAAACCTGAGCTGGACAGAATGTGCCGACGTCAGCAGGAACTGTGCACCTGTCCAGTATCTTGAACAAACAGCACCAACCCAAAAACACTCCCACCCTCAGGAAGCACGCAAAATACCAGTGTGTACCTACATGACTTCTCACGCGGGCCACCCCTCCAGATGCCAGGCTTGGAGAGAGGAGGCAGGCAATGGCGTGAGAAAGAAACCTTTGCCAGTCACTCACATCAGTCTGAGTTCTGGAGACATGAGCCTTCCCAAGCCAGGCAGGTCATGATAGGATAAGGCAGAGGCAGAGGACAGCCCATTGTCCACTGGGTCAGAGATTAGGGGTCTCTCAGGAAACTGTAGGACCATGGAGATCTGATGCTGCGTTAGCCCTAAGCCTGCTCAGTCCAGCTGCACCCCTCCAGAATGGCCCAGCCTGGGTTCTTCAGATCCCATCCCCATGTCACCTGTGGAGGTCCTTAGTCCTGCTGGCAGACCCAACAGGACTGGCAGCCAGGCAGAGGGGGAGCAGAGTATGTAATTCTCTAGGGTCTCTTAACCATGAAGATGCATGCACTCCAGGCCTGGGGAAGGGCAGTAGCCAAGGAACAAGATAGGGCTTCTCTTGTCTGAGAACACCCATGAGTGTAACTGAAGAATGTAGGTGGTGTCTAAACAGCAGGGAAATTAGTCCAGCAGGACTGGCTATTCCGTGCTCTACCCAAAGCATGACTCTAGGTTTGGGGAGAGTAGCCAGGGGCTGCCGTGTAACCTCCGGCGGGGTCGGGGTGGTGGTGGTGAGGGAGGTATCCTGCAGCCTCACCTTCTGCCCACCTTCCCCACAGACCTCAGAGAAAAGGGCCTGACCTAATTCAGGACCCTAATAAGTTTGCTCCAGTGTGATGGATGGGGTCTTCACACGGATTGCTCTTCAGGGAATAGCGTGATAGGACCCGCTGAGAAATGTGTGTTAGTTTGCCAGGCTCTGGGGCAGAGATGTCAAGATGAGCAGGCATGTCCCTCAGAGAACCTGGGTGGACGCCTTTCTCTCCACCTTTTTGGTCACTGACTGCAGCCCCCATATGAGACCCCTCCGTGGCTAATTTGACTTACAGAACTCTGAGGAAGCCACCCTAAGTGTCTTGGGATCCTAGAGAGACACAGCAGACACAAGGGTCTGAATCTCCAAGAAAGTATATTCGACTCAGTCAGACTGCTGCTTTTAGCCTAGTGATCATGATGCTTCAAAGATCTCACACACACACATTCACACACAGGTGCACATACACACTCTTACACATGTGTGCACATACACATTCTCACACACACACACAGGAACACACACATGCATGCATGCACACACATACACACTCATATTCACATACACACTGATGTATGCATGCACACACTCACATGCACACACTCACACGCACACACGCACGTGCACACACAGATACACATCCATGCACATACATACTCTTACACATATGCATTCACACACGTATATACATACACACACTCATCACATACACACTCATGCATGCATGTGTACACACACACACACACACACACACACCATCTCTTACCCCAGTAACCTTCCAACAGTTTTTGGTTTACAATTCAGTCCATGCAGGATCAAGGACTGGTGATGCACTGAGCATCTGACAGGGCCAGCACCACAGAGCCGGGTGCACACACTACGGATGCTCCGGTATCTCACTTCTAGACCTGAAAGATCCCTCAGAACTGCCTGGCTCTGTCTGAGATCCAGAGGTTCTCCACACCCCATTCAGGATCCCTCCAAATTTTCCAAGAAACACAAGGTCCTCCCTGATGACCATGAGAAGGACAGGTGTGTGGGACTGCAGGTCTTCGTCCTGCTGTTCAAAGTCCCTGTGGCTGCCAGCAGAGGAGGGGAGAAGCTCCTCCTACCCAGTGTTTGTACCCGGGTTCCTTGGTATACTGAGGCTTCTGCTCAGAGAATTCTCATCACTGGGGAGCACGTGGAAGGTACAGGCTTGGCCATTACCCCACCCCTAGCCTGTGGTCCATGTATCTACACTTGGGGATCACACGCACAGGCCAACAGCAACTCTGCCTCCAGGGCCACGCCTGCCCACTGTGGTACTATGCTGTGCCAGAGAATCCCAGAGCCTGGGGCTTGAGAAGAAGAATGAGAGGAAGGGATTAAAGAGAGGGGGGAGTAGAAAAGCAGGGAGGAGGAGGGGAAGGGAGAGACCCTGAGCGTGTGGATGCATGGCTGTTTGTTTAGTCATTATTAACTCAAACATATTTATTGAGTGACTGCTTTGTGCCAGGCCCTGGTTTGAGCTCCAGACACACATGAGTGTCCACATCAGTGATTAAAGTGACTAAACCTCACACTGGCCATTTCACCCTAGCAGGCGGCTGTACCTTCAGCCACACGGTCACATGACCAGCATCTCTGAATAAGAGAACCAGTCCCCAGGGTTCTCTCTTTGGTCTTAGCAAGCAGCAGGCCCCTGAGAGCCAAGATCAGAGTCAGGACCTCCGAGAAATGAACTGAGGGCATTGCAGTTGTCTCGTGGACCTTCTGGGGACACACACTTCCTTCTCCTGGATCTCATCTCTGGGTTGCTAGGCAAACAGCAGTGTCCCATCTGGGGTTCCATCTAAAAAACAGGTGTCGGAGGGGACTGTGGTCGGAATGCAAGTTGAATAAATAAGTAAATACAGACAGGTGTGTGAGGACTGAAACCATAGACTATATCAAGTCCACAAAAGTGGGAGTTACAGTTGACCAGGTACATTAGGCCTTGTATTTGGGGAGATAGTGGTAAGTGAGCTTCAGAACAATTGACTGGATAGCAGACGGTGGGGTGGATGAAGGGCATTGAAGCTAAACAAAGCAGGTTCCTAGCCCAGTTCCATCCTGTACTTCCTCCGGTGATGTTAAGTCCGAGTGGCTCATAGACAATGCGTGGTCTGTAAGTTCCGTGAGCTACAACAGTGTTCAGCTGCATCTGGGGAGAACTGCACACTTCATGTCCCTGGAGACCTCACTGCCCACTGCAACCAGGTGCCAAGGTCACACTCTGGGGCCCTTTGTCCCCCTTGTACTGTTGACGCTTCTGGGTCTCAGGTCCCTCCTCTGTGAAATGGGAGTAGTGCCCAGATGGAACATGTGGAAGCTACCTGGGCCTTGAGTGTCCAAGAACACAGCAATGTGCTCCACACAGTGCCCTGAGACCACAGGGAATCCTACCCGTGGAGCCGACCCCAGACGCAGTCAGCCTCAGGCCTGGGCTCAGAGCCTCGCAGCCTGGGGTGGCAGAGACTTGCCTTCAGTTCCCACTACTGCAGCCCAGCTGTAGAGCTCCACCCTCCCCAGGGGCAGCACTGCCCTCAGGCTGCTGTTTCTCAGACGATGAGGGATGGGATAGGTGAGGAGCTGTACCACTGTAGCACCTGAGAACCTGTGCTCTCCGATACCACGGCCCAGGTTGAGCTGAGGTCCTGGATTATCTTGTGACCTCCTCCCACTCCAAGCTGGCCTCCTGTACGCTTGGCAGCCTTCATCCCAATAATGAGCCCCTTGGAGCTCTTGGAGCTTGGCCCAGGGCTGCTCAGCTGGGAAGGTTCGCTCCCTCCTCCTAAAGCAAGTGGCTGTTTGGGCCACCAGCCCTATTGAACCTTGACCCCAGCCTGGCAGACCCGGGGAACTCAAGCTGACATGCTTGGAACCTTCCAAGCTGGGTCACTGATGTCCGCCTCATGGCTGGACTGCTAGAGTCATCCAAACTCAGGGTTGCTCATCTCCCAGGGACATTCTGGATCTGTGTAGTAAGGGCAGCCAGCTGCCAGGCTCCCAGACAGGCTGTGTCCCTGTGTCTTTGGGCTTTGAGTGTATAGGTGCTCCCTCACCCCTGGCCCATCCCAGCTCCTCTGTTATCAGCTGAACACCCCTCCAGCCTCTCCCCAGCCCCAGGGCTTCCAGTAAGGTGTATTCATATCATGTCAACTTCCCAGGAAAGTGGGAGTTCATGATGGGCAAATGTCCCCTCTATATACCCTGGCCCTGTTACCACCTTCCCACGGGCCACCATTCTGGGCAACCACTCCTGCACACATGGTGCCCCGGAACACACCCTCACACAGCTCAGGTGGCAAACCCAGCAGGGTAACCCTGAATCAGGCGCCATGCTAGGCTGCCTTCCCACAGAGGAAAAAGGCTCCTAAAGTAGAGTCTCCAGGGTAGGAAGATGTGGAGGAGAAGATGGGACCCCTGATGAAAGGCAGCCTCTCCTCAACAGTGGGGTGGCTCTGGGTACCACACCCCCATCTCATGCTGGGTATAGCTGAGCATCTCACCCCATTGGGTACCACCTCTATTAGTCCCAGGATCTGACCCGGATGCCATTTTCATCCCTGGCTCCATCCAGCTTGTGGAATGTGTGTTTCACTTAGAGGGTGACCCTAGTGAGAAGGACAGGTAACTACTGAATCACACCACAGGATCCTTGATGGTCGTCCTTAGCAACCAGCCTGGTGACTTCGGGGTGGGTGGGGTTTTACCCTTGTGTTTGTCTCAGCCAGCAGGGAGTAGTGAATGAGACCCAGGGCTAGTCAGTGTCAGGTGACTAACAGACACTTGATTGAGACTTTCAGGCTGCTTTCTGGTACTTTAACTTCCGATACCACTCCTCATACGGGGCTATCTCTGAGGACTGTTTCCCTGGACCATTCGGTGAGGCTCAGGCCAGCATTTAACAGCGGAGCAAAAGCAGTGTCTTCTATATTTCCAGGAATGTTTTGGGACACAGCCTCTAAACTGTGTGTGTCTTCTAAAAGGTCATAAAACCCCTAGTTTCATCACCATGTTGGTGTCTGAGGCAAGGTAAAGAAAGAGAAAGAAAATATCCCTTCTCTATCTCAGAAACAATGTGTCCCTCCCAAACCAAAGCGAGGGTTTGACAGTTCTTCAGTCAATTTTGGGCAAGATGATGAATTCAGGCCTCTACTGAGACACATGCTCAGATGTGAAGAAGCCACACAGCAGGTGATACCCAGAGCACATGCTAAGCAGAGTATCTTCCTGCTCCTGTTTCATATGCCTAGAAAGTTACTGGAACACTCAGAACCTTAGGGACTTCCCGAGCTAAGCCGCTCGCTCCTCTCTGCCTCCTGGTTCTAGAGTTGTGCATTCTTGCTGAGCCTTGGGGCTGTGGGGAAAAACTACTTGGCGCATCTCTGAGCAGGAGCTCAACCTCAAACCATCAAAGTCTCTGGAGGCCCCAAGACAGTCACTTCCAGGGACCAGTGATCCATGATCTGTGTTTTCTGCTTCCTCCTGATTCCCCCATCTCCCGGCTGTGTTGTGAGGTGTAAGGGCCTCCATGCTGCATCCTGCCTGAGAGGATGAGTGACTGGCCTCCCAGGTTCCCCCAGATACCTGTCCCAGAGTGAAGGACTTCCTTCTGTTTCTTAGACGAAGCGGGAGAAACATCGATGTCTTCCGTCTCAACTCTCTCCTTCCCACAGCGGTGGCTGCGATTTACATTAAGGGCCGGAGTAAATGGAGCAGGTTCACAATTAGTTTTCAAAGTACTTATCTCATTAAAGTAAATGAATTATTGATTTAGTGACACATGCTTTTAGTGAGTGGCATGGTGCCTTCCCCACTCTGCCTTGGCGCTCGGAGCAGTGGCCAGCACAAGCAAACTTGCTTTGTGTGGGGAATTTTTTTTTTAATTTTAATATTTCCTTCTCGTTATTTAGCTTCGTAATTAAAGTGGCTTCACATGAGAAATGAAGGGCCGGTTTATGGGAATCAAAGCCCCAGAGACTGTATGCTTACCTCCCTGTGGGGAAGCTCTGAGCTGGGGTTGGGGGTGGGGAAGGGAGGGGAGTACTGGGCGGGGGGAGTATTCTGACCTCGACAAGAATGAAGGTTGTGGGGGAGGTACTCCAGAGGGCTGGGGATGGGGTGGATAAGGCAAACTGAAGCTTCCTTATGGGTAGCTGCTCCACCAGCTCCGTCCATCCACACTGTCCGTGGTATTGGAAGCAGCTGGGAGAATCTGACCAGATGATTGCAAGGTGAACGGAAGAGGCAGAAGATGGTAGAGAGATCCTGCTGGCAAAGGAGCTGAACTGGTCCTAATCTCCAGATGCAGAGTCCTAGTCCCTGTGTGTCTGAGGGGACTGAAGAGCCTCACTTTGGGCAGCACCTACTTCTGCCTCTCTGGGAAGGACTGCAGCATGTGGAGAGGGAGGAGAGATCAGGGGAGAGAGGCTGCCCCTGAGTCTCAAGGGTCAGCAGGGCAGGCTGCGTAGGACACTGGCTACTGACCACCCACTGCCCGGGACGCGTGCTGCTGAATCAGCGTCTTCCTAGGAAGTGCCATCACCCCGAAAGATGAAGTGCCCCATTAAAGGCCACTGGCTTATGCCGGCCTTGGCTTTGGGCAGATTCTAATTTCTTCTCTGGGTTCAAATGAATATGGCCTTGCTCTGCTCTGGGAAGATGCAGATAGTAGGGACAAAGTCAGAATGAAAATGGGACCCGCGGGGACAGTGTCCCATGAAGCCACTTTGAAGAGCTTCAGCTGGACAGCTGCGGGAGGCCTCCCCAAGATGGCCTTGTGGCAGGATCCCCCCTAGACTCTTCTCTCAATGACTCTGCACTCCCTATATCTCAGCCACACATGGGACCACACTGCAACCCAGCTGTCCAATCCCTGTTCTGGGACAGGACTAGACTGGCTGGGGGTGACAGGTAGGGAAGATCAGTCAGAGGTCAGGTGCCATAGGGTAAGATTGGGGGGCAGTCACAAAGAGGCAGCCCTGGACACATCAAGTCAGCAAAGTACCTCTCCACCAGGTCCCAAAGGAAGGTCAGTCTGCTCTCAGCTCGGGATGCATAAGTTATCTGCTGGTGCTGCGTGGAGTTGGAGCACAGCTACCAACACCACCACATGTCACCTTGCAAGCCCACCGTAACCCCAGAAATTGAGCAGAGGTAGCGCCAGACAGCCCCTCGGGCGTCACAGATTGCTCTCGGGCCCAGCAGAAGTAACCACACAGTCATGGCTGGCTCCATACTCACTAGCCTGGCTAGCTTTTGCTCGAAGCTGGACTGTCAGTGCCTGTCTGGAAATGAATTTGTGGGGTGTTGGAAGCAGGAGAGGACCCCTGAGTAGCAGCCCTGGTCCCCAGCTGAGGATTCAGGGGCACAGGTCTCTGAAGCTCCAACTCCAACCTAAGTCACTTACTAAGATAGGCTTGGGTATGGACTCACCTGTCCAAAGGTTCTCCCTGATCCTTGTGTGCGTGGTGCCACCCCACCCCCACCCAGAGATAAGAGGACAGAGGACAGTTTTTAACATGTGACACCCATGAGCCTCTGCACCCTGTCACGTGACTGCGCCATCATCTCTGATGGATGGATCTGAGGAAACCTGTAACTGGGAATCTGGGGGCACCTCTCTTCCAGCAAGCTTGGGCTGCTGTTAACTGGTTCCAATGCGGCTTTTAAAATATATATCTTTCTTTGTGATTAAAAAAAAAACTTCATTTAATTAAAAATGTTGACATTGTGCTTGGACACCCCGCCAGAGAAAGTGGCTATAAATTAAACATTAAATCTTTAATGGTCCATAAAGAAATCTCCGTTTCTGCTTATGTATATACTGGGTATAAATAGATAAAGAGAAAGCTCTTTTCACTGGGGAGGTATGGGGACACAGGCTTTCTGGATAATCTTAGTAAGTGATTATAATTCAAAGTTAAATTAATCCTTAGCTTTTCAGTGTGTGTCTGCATGGGTGGGCAGGAGTGGGGGTAGCTCCTCCAGCTTTGCCTCTCTGTGAGATACAGTGTGTTCTGGGCAGGAACAGACACGTCACCTCTAGCCAGCCGTTTCTGCTGGGTCAGTACTCTGAGAGAGTACTATTAAGGCTTGGTGGTCCTCAGCCCTTACCCCCTGCATAGTCAGCAGCCCAGGAGAGGGGCAGGGTGTCCCCAAAACCAATGTCTCTCAAAGATGACTTGGCAGAACTTTAGGACTCTGAAGAGAAAGTGTAGATGGTGGGTAGGCTCAGGAATAGGTGCTTTAGCAGGGAGGGAACAAGTCCCTGTGCCCAGGGACGCAAGGATTGAGTGGGAGGAATCGTCCTGGGAGAAGCTGTCCTGCTCCATCTGCTATAATACAAGCCTCCATCTCCCAGGGTGTGAGAACCTGGAGCAGGGAGGGGCTGATGGGAAGAGATAGGACTGTGTGGTCCCCACTGCTCCCCTGAGAGGACTACATTAGGTTCCTCTTGCTGCTATAACAAACACACAGTAGGCTTATAACTGTGCAGCAATGGAAGTCAGAGAAATAATGGGTCAAGGTACAGACCAGGCTTTATCCTTCTACTAATCCCAGGGGACAGTGGCTTCCTGGTATCTCCAACTTCTACAAACCCCTTGGGTTTGGACACCTTTTTCATCTTCAAAGTCAGTGGTGACTGATCAAATCTTTCTCATACCCCACGGCAATATTATCTCCTGCTATCTGTGGGACTTGATCGCCCGCAGGCCACAGGACAACACAGACTTGGTGCCCCAATATCAGGCCAGATACCCAGCAGCCTTTATTCCACCCATGTTTAATTCCATTGGCACCGAGACTAACATGGCTGTCACTTCCAGGGCTAGGACATGTGTATTAGTCAGGGTTCTCTAGAATCACAGAACATATGGGTAGTCTCTATATAGTTAGGGAATTTGTTGATGACTTACAGCCTGTAGTCCAACTCCCCAACAATGGTCAGCAGCAGCTGTGGATGGAAGTCCGAGGATCCAGCAGTTGCTCAGTCCCAGGAGGCAAACAGGCAAGGAAGAGTAAGTCTTCCTTCTTCCAATGTCCTTATGTAGGTCTCCAGCAGAGGGTGTGGCCAAGATTAAAGGTATGTGCCACCATGCCTTTAATCCCAGATGACCTTGAACTCGGAGATCTCCTTGTTTTAATCTTCTGGAATTCATAGCCACTCTGCTTCAAGATCTCCATGCTAAGATCCAGGCCAGAAACTTGTATCTCTGAGTCTCCAGATTAGGATCATAGGGGAGCTTTCTAATTCTGGATTGTAGTTCATTCCAGATATAGTCAAGTTGACAACCAGGAATAGCCACTACGACATGGCAGCAAGGATGTTCTCTTCCTGAACATGGAGGCTGCCCTTTCTTACCCCCCAGGGGAAGCTAGAGCAGCCATGGCCCTCTCTACATACATGTAAACTCAGGGTGCCTCTTGAATCCATGGGGGTCAGAGTTGCTGAGTGGTAATTTTGTCACAGGTGCCTGAGAAGAAAGGGTTCTCTCCTACCATGTCCCAACTGGGAGCCAGGGGTATCCAGGACTTGGGAGTTCCAAAGGCTTGGAAGTAAAAGCAGAAAACTCCATATGGGGTTAGATCAGGGGCAAAGGAATCTGGCAGAGCAGCTGACAGTCATCAAGAAGTCAGCTCAAGTGTTCTGTTCTCTAAGGCCCTGGAAAGGGGGTTTGGGGAGTACAGACTGGGAAGTTTGCATCGTAGAGAGCCATGGAGGGAAAGACTGCCTTGACCTGGGGCTAGGAGGTCCCTTTGCTCCCTCCAGCAATGAGTTGTTCCTTAGGCTGTGCTAAGACAGTCCGCATGTCCCCAGCCACATGAAGGGCACTCGGCAAACAGCGTGGTGTCACTTATCACACCAGTGTTCTCTCAGCCACAGGGACAAAGGTGAGGAGAGAAGGCCTTGCTGTAGCCGAGGGGCTTCCAACAGGTCCCTGCAGGTGCATGCGGCTCTGCCATCCCGTGATGGCCGCTGCCGGGGGCCGGGGGGGGGAGAAGTGGGCTCAGAAAGTTCAGTTGGCTGCTTCTGAATCCTGACCCGGAAGAAGGAAGACACCGACCAAAGGAACAAGTAGTTGCTAGGCTGCTAACATAGGGCAAATGTGGTGTGTCAGTGCTGGTGTCTGACCTCATGGGGGCGCGCTTAGGAGGTGATACAGTTGAGGTTAGAGGGAAAAGATCATGGCCAGGGGCACAGACTGACTTCAGATGGACCCTGGCTGATAGATGATGGTGATGATGGACTGAGGGATCAAGGACACCCTAGCAATCTGCTCGTCTGGTCAGAGATGAATCTGTGGACTGACAAAGGGATCCATTCAATATTCTTGGTGATAGTCCAGAACTGTGTGACCTTGTCTGGGTTGGGACTGTGGCACCCAGGTGAACATAATTGAGCTGGAATTATCTGAGGGTTGGGTCTGGCCCTTAAATCCCAGTTGGGACTGCCAAGTCAGACATTATGCCTAGCTGGGTGGAACTGATGCCAGCACATTGTGGGAGAGAGTTACAGGAATGAAGAGAGGGCTTTGGACAGATCCCTCAGATGCCCACTGGAGGAGAGGCTGTGCGGGTTGAGGAAGGATGGCCAGAGCTACCGGAGGAAGAGTGATGTGTATGGGCCGTGGGCCAGCCAAAGAGGGATGGCTGTGCCTGGGAGCCAGCACAGCTACCAGGCACTGTGTGTGTGTGTGTGTGTGTGTGTGTGTGTGTGTGTGTGTGTGTGTGTGTGAGAGAGAGAGAGAGAGAGAGAGAGAGAGAGAGAGAGAGAGAGAGAGAGAGAGAACGGTCAGGCCGCCTGATCATTCTGGATCGAGAGTGTGTTGGGTAGAAGGGGTGGGGAGAAGAAAGATCTAAAACATGACCAAGCATAGTGGGAATCAACAGATGTTTGCATGGAACTGGGAATAGATCTGTGACTGTTGCTGAGCTGAGGACAGACGACGACGATCTGAGCTAGGACCAAGACCAGAGATGCGGTGTTACTCTAGCAAGAGATGGGAGCTGGAGGCACAGAAGATGCTAAGAAGGGAGGGTGGATAGAACCTGGGGAACAATGTAGGTGACTTGGGGACTGGGGTGGGAAGTGGGTATGACTAGAGATTCTGAACTTGGGGTGCTTAATGACTGAAGCTGGGGCTAAGGCTCCCCCACACACACACTGACTTGCAGTGACTAGAGATGGTATGAGGTTCCCAAAATACTGGCCAAACATTCACCTGTGTGCACTCTCGAAAAGTACATTTGGGGGGCTGGAGATATGGCTCAGTGGTTAAGAGCACTGACTGCTCTTCCAAAGGTCCTGAGTTCAATTCCCAGCAACCACATGGTGGCTCACAACCATCTGTAATGGAATCTGATATCCTCTTCTGGTGTGTCTGAAGACAGCGACAGAACAGTGTACTCACATACATAAAATAAATAAATCTCCTTTAAAAAAGAAAAGTACATTCGTAGCAGGGTGAAGCCTAGTATGATGATTTGCATATGCTTGGCCCAGAGAGCGGCACTATTGGGAGATGTGGCCCTGTTGGAAAAGGTGTGTTACTGTCGATGTGAGCTTTAAGACCCTCATCCTAGCTGCCTGGAAGCCAGTATTCTGCTAGCAGTCTTCAGATGAAAGATGTAGAACTCTCAACTCCTCCTGCACCATGCATGTCTGGATGCTGCCATGCTCCCACCTTGATGATAACAGACTGAACCTCTGAACTTGTAAACCAGTCCCAATTAAATGTTGCCCTTATAAGAGTTAAATTAAATTAAATGTTGTCCTTATAAGAGTTGCCTTAGTCATGGTGTCTGTTCACAGCAGTAAAACCCTAAGACTCCAAGTCCAAAGGATGTAAACCCATGAAGAGCTGAGTCAGAGATGCTGGCTAAGGAGGCTGGGCTGGTGTTAGACACCCTGACACATCAATCTAAGGGAGCCCTGAATGGGATCCTTTCCTGGGGTGTACCCACCCCAGGTTTTTTCAAAACCAAGAGACAGGATGCATGAAACCCACCCGACATTTATCCAGTGAAGTGAGTGCCCATGCAGTGTTGAACAGCCACCAAAGCAAATCTGCCCACAGGGACATTGCCACCTACACTCTGCTATCTGCTTACTTAACTGTCCTCATTAGAGACTTTTCCGAAAGAACAACCCAAAAGGTTGTTTCTGTTGTTATTATTATCCGAAGTTCTGACCATTAGCCCCGGGGCCTGGGGACTGTAAGAGTAAACACATCCACAATTTATCCTGTTTTCCGTCTCAGCAAAGACTTTGTATATGAGCAGAAGCCTGGGAGACAGGAGCTATCTGTTATTAAATAAACGGAACTGTCAATCCAGGCACCGTCTACAAATTAGCTGCTTGTCCATGTGGGTTAGTTGCAGGCAGACGGGCACCAGGATCTGGGTTTGATAAAAAAATCCATGTTTGCCTCTTACTTCTGACACCCTTTGCAGAAGACCAGAAATTGATGAGCACAGAGGTGTTAATCCTGAAAGTGAATTAGTTTTTTTTTTTTTTCAAAGGTGGCTCTGCAGTGGCTCCAAGCTAAACTAAGAGCTAACTTGTTCTCTGCCCCCAGGGAGGCTCTGAATGCTATCCTTTAAAGCTGACTGTCTTACAGGAGCCATGATGCTTAGAGACACACTAGAGTAGGTATGGTGGTGGGGCCAGGAGGGAGACTGGCCAGGCTTTTAAAAACTCTGTGTGTGTGTGTGTGTGTGTGTGTGTGTGTGTGTGTGTGTGTGTGTGTGTGTGTTGATATTCAGAAGTGCAAATCTAAGTGCATGTGCACATGTGTGCATGCTTGTGAAGGTCAGAGGTCAATCTTACGTAATTGTCAAAGATGTCACCTCCCTCCCCCTACTTTGGCCTGGAGCTCACCAGTTAGGCCAAGCTGACCAGTCAACAAGCCCCAGGAGGCTTCCTGTCTCTTTCTCCCTAGTGCTGAAGTTACAAGCACAGACCACCATACCCTGCATTTGTGTGTGTGTGTGTGTATTCTGGTGATCAACCTCAGGCCTTCGTGCTTATGAGACAAGCACTTTCTTGACTGAGTTTTTTCCTCAGTTCCAGGCTTGTTGGGGGGGCAGGGGGTGGTGTTCATTTTTCTCTATGTGGTAAGAGGCACAGACTGTGGGAGGATTTCGGGAGTCGCAGTATAGCCTGAGCTACACAGGAAGGTACTACTAGGCTAGTTAGTATAAGGGGCAGAAGGAACAAGGGGACACTGGCAAGAAGAGCCTACCTTATGTTTCTAAGGATAGGACAGGTGAACCATCGCAAGCTTGATTGGCTGGATTGAATATTCGCCGTAGGCTCTTGATTTCAGCAGTTATCTCAAAGTAACTCGTACCGGGCCCTGGAAGAATTGAGCAGCAGCCTGGACTATTGGAATCCTGGACTAGAGCTCTAAACACACTCCCAGACTAGCTGTTAGGAGTCTCTATGCATGAGCTAGCTCAGGGAGCGCTGCCCTCCAGGGGGCAGCCAGGCTCACATGCCAAAGCAAAGATAGCTAGAGTGGCAGAGCTGGAGCCCAGTGGCCAGGATGCACTGACCAGAGGGAGTGGTTAACAGCAGGTCCCGACTTTGCTTGCAGCTCAGCAACTCTACAGGGCTCAAACTGCAGCCCAAGCACAAACAATAACTCTGAGATCTGAGCACGCTGTGGCTGCCAGCAGCCCAACCGCAGCAGAAACTGCTCTGGTCCCCAGGCTCCTGTGTAGTTTCAGAGATGGATTTGCAGGGCTGGGTAGGTTTTTGGGGGGAGTGTATCTCTGGAGTACTGTGTCAGCGGCAGGAGGAGACAAGCGTGTTGCTGATCTGATGGGGGCAGCCACGCTGGAGCAGCCCTGTTCACACTGGCAAAGATCTTCCTTGGGCTATGGAAACATACAAGACCTCTAGGAGAAGATGGGCAGTAGCCAAATGGCCTTGGGCTGCCCGATGGGCCTGCAGGGCTCTGAGTCTGGAAAGGAAGCCACAGGGGTGTGGCCTGCTTAAAGACTGGACACTGACTTGCTGAGCGGGTCACTTATACTACTCCTCCAACCTCAGTCTCTGTGGTGATTAATGTTGATGGTCATCATATGATCTAGAATAGCCTAGAAGAAAAATGTCTTGGCATGTCCGTGAGGTAACCCCGAGTGTGTGAGCACCATCCCGTGGGTTGAGACCCCAAACTGGATAAGAAGTGAGCTGAGCCCCAGAAGTCGTCTTTCCCCACTTCCTGCTGTGGACGCCATGTGAGCAGCCTTCATGCTCACGTTGCCAGGCCTCCCCGTCATGGCGGACTGTGCCCTCCAAGTGTGACTTCTTGAAGTTGCGTTTGTATTTTGTCACTACTCCAAGAAAAGTTACTGATAAAATCCCCCCATAAGACAGATGTTTAAGGCCAGAGGCCAGGGTGGGACTTGATCCCCCTCACGGGTGCCTAAAGGCTGAAGCATCACCTAGCAGGACTCTCCGGGATTGGATAAGGCTTGCAAAGTGTCCTGCAGTGACCATGCAAGCCTGGGCAAGGCTGGTTGGTGCCCAGCAGTTGCTGTTGTTTCTGTTACAATGATTCCTAGAGTCTAATGAAACTGGCTAAGACTGGGGTATAGTCTATTGTATGGAAGTGATGTGACTTCCACTCAGGTTTGTATCACATTCTTGGAAGAGAGAACTCACGGTGCAAATGAGTCCAATGCAAATGTGATCTCTGAGGACTGACCTCCCCCTGACACACACACACACACACACACACACACACACACACACACACTCACACACTCACATACACAGGCACACATACACACTCACACACACACATAGGCACACACACATTCACACATGCAAGCACACACACACTCACACAAACACACACAGAGAGACACACACACAGACACACACACAGGCACACATGCTCACACCACTGTACAAATAAATAACCCAAGGGTCCTGAAGGTAAAGGACTTGCTGGACTGGTACTGTGTCTCCACCTGAAGGGAGATGGGCCTGGCATACCAGCCCTGTGACCCCCTCCTCCCTCCTTTCCTCAGGGGATAGAGGAGTTGCAGACTCCAAGTCCCCTGTCTCTTCCCAAGTTTATACCTGGGAAGTTTCATCTACAGCCACAGTGGGGGTCTAGTTGTTTAGGCATATTCCCTGCGACCACCCTTTAGCCCCCACACAAGGTAGGTTGAGAACCATCCCCGGTCCTGGGCTTCCCCCCTTCCCCAGTCTCTAGGGTTGCTACACACAGCTTTCTCCCCATTCTCAGCTTTCATTGCATAGGTTTGTCAATTGAGACAGATTTTTCAGATATCTCAGAGGAGTTAATAGGGTGGTTTATTAGGGGATTTGCTTAGGAAATGAGATTTTCCCAGTCTCCCAAAGGAGAAAGGCCACATCTAAATTATTGATACCAAAACATGTTCATCAAAGAAGCCTGTGCACCCCTGGTGGTGTGCATGCTGCAAGGTGCTGTCTGCCTTGTGTTGGAGTCTGTCTGTCTGTCTGTCTGTCTGTCTGTCTGTCTGTCTGTCATGCTGGGAATTCAACCTAGGACCTCAAGCATGCTAAGCAAGCATTCTACCACCAGACTATATTTCAAACCCTACCCTTAGTATTAATAATGCCCTACCTCCATCTCCCTCAGTGCAGATGCTCAGGGTTTAAGCAGTGCCCACCCCAAGGTAAGAGATGAGTAGACCCCCCACTTCCCGAAAGGCACCTCCCAGGGGATACCCTCTGGGACTCAAAGGGCCTCTGGCATACACACCCATCCTAACATCAGCTGGGGACACTGTCCTGGCTAGTCCTCCACCTTGAAGAAAGGCATGTTTTTAAAAGAAACAAGAGGGACAGGAGGCAAGATGCGCCCGCCAAGTAGAGACTGGACAGCTGCCCAGATGTGGCCAACATTGAGCTGAGTGTGGGAAAGAACACTAGGTGCGCAGAGCCCAGCTCCATGGATGGAAGCTCAAACAGCTCTTAGCTCTCCATGGGCATTAAAGAAATCAGTTCTCGGCACAGTTGGATGCCAAAGAGGGAGATGAACCAAGAACTGCAGGGCAGACAGGGCAGTATCTGCAGATCCAGCATGCGCTCCCTGGGAGTGGGGACTGCATCCCTCACACACATTATGGCTGTGTGCATGCCTAGACAGCAAGGTGGCAGGGCTGGGTACCTCTCTTCCAACGTGATGCCCACTGACCCTGTGGATGGCTTTTAACTCGTATGCTCATCTCTCTGTGTGTGTTTGGCATCTGTTGTTGTATCTTCATGAAGTCAGTTCTTGGCATCAGAGTCATAGTGTTGGAAAGAGTGGGCTCTAAGATCAGGCTAAAGTGGGCTTTGAATAGCAAATTTGGGCCTCTAATCTCTTTTCCGAACTTACAAGCCACAAAAGCAAAATGGGGAGTGAGTCAGTTGTCAGACTCATTGTCTTAAAAAATAACTGAAAATCCAGATGGCCCTAGAGAAAAGAATGGGTTCACCAAGTGCATTGTTATTCCAGGGAAGATTGTCTGACCATTAGAAGGGAAGAAACCCTGACTGACACCTGCTACCCCATGATGAACCCTGAGGAGATCGTCAGTAGTGACACATGCCAGATGCAAAAGGACAAATTCTATATGACTCCTGTTACAGGAGTGCACTGGTTTCTATATGACCCTGGTTACAGGTGTGTACTGGTTTCTATATGACCCTGGTTACAGGAGTGCACTGGTTTCTATATGACCCTGGTTATAGGTGTGTACTGGTTTCTATATGACCCTGGTTACAGGACTGCACTGGTTTCTATATGACCCTGGTTACAGGAGTGCACTGGTTTCTATAAGATCTTGGTTATAGGAGTGCACTGGTTTCTATAAGATCCTTGTTACAGGAGTACACTGTAACATATAGTTTTCATATGACCCTGGTTACAGGAGTGCACTGGTTATTTTTCTTACAGTGACAAAATGTCTGATGGAAGCAGCCTCAGGGGGAAGGATTTGGGCTCCTGGTTTCAGGGACACAATCTATCATGGTGGGCTGAGTGTGCATCCCGGCTCTGCACACATTAGCCCATAGGAGGCAGAGTCTCCTCACAGGATGAGAAGCAGGGATGGGGTATAACCTTCAAGCCCTGCCCCAGTGGTCTGTGTTCACCAGCTAGAAGGGGTGAGGAAAGGAGGGTTATCTGGGCTCCGTATCCCAAAGATCTCATAACAGCTCCCCTAGCTTGGACCACAAGTCCAAACATATGAGCCCATGGGGAACATGCTGCATTCGAAATATAATGGGGTCCTGGAGTTATCAAATTCACGGACAGACAGTAGAGGGGAGTGACAAAGCTCAAAACGTAGCTTCAGGCTGTGGAGTCTGACACATTTAGTGGACATGACACTAAATATTACATGTGTGATTCCATAATAGAAAAAAAAATCCACAAAATACTCCTTGATGGGGTTGGAGAAATGGCTCAGTGGTTAAGAGCACTGACTGCTGCTGTTCCAAAGGTCCTGAGTTCGACTCCCAGCACCCACATGGTGACTCACAACCATCTGTAAAGGAATCTGATGTCCTCTTCTGGGGTGTCTGAAGACAGCTACAGTGCACTCATATACATAAAATAAATAAATCTTTAAAAAAAATACTCCTTGAGGGAATTGTCCTGGGGCTCTCGGCTGGGCTGGGTGTGGCTACTGTGGTGCCCAGGCCCCGCTCCATAGGAAACAGGAGCACCGTGGTAGCACCTATGTAGTTTCCCATTAAAGGGGTTGGCCAGAAGTTTACAGGGAAGAAGAGTGGGCTGGCCGTCCATGACGAATGAGCACTGGCCTAATAGCAGAAATGGTTTACTTCCCAAGTCTAAGCCCAGCTGTAAAGAAAGGCAGATTCTAGAGCTGAGGCTGGGCAAGACTGGCTTTATTTGAGGGCTCTAGGGGAAGGGCCTTCCTGGACTCTGCCAGCCTCTCTGGAAGGCATTGACTTCCCTTCTCCATTCACAGACACATCACTAGAGCCTCCACCTCCACCTTCCTGTCTGTGTAAGCGTCTCTGTGTCATCTCCTCTTCTTGTAAATACACTGGTCATTAGCGTGGAGCTCACCCTGAGTCAACCTAAGCAGTTACATCGACAAAGATCACATTTCCAAATAAGGTCACAGTCTGGGGTTCTGGTGAGACACAAATGTGTGAGAGACACTCTCCTGCCCAGAATAGCTGGCTGGCATCCATCTCATTCATGTGTGGAAGGACGAGGGAACATCTGCAGACTTGAAATGGCCCAGTGCTGGACCTTGGTGGTGAGGGCTGGATACAATCCGCAGCATCCACGGTCTGACTTAGAAACTGCCCCCCCCCCAGCTGCTACCCACCCGCCACTGTGATCAGTGAGCTCCCTTCCGTCCACAGGTTTGTGCTTGGCTCCATGGATACAAAAGAGAAATGGGGGTACAAGGTGCCAGCTGGCCTTATCCCTACAATAGAACCTCATATGCAGCGGGAGCAGTTGACAGCATCCAGCTCCTCCAGCCTATAGAGCAGCCACTGGTTAAAGCACTCAGGCCTTGCAGAGTCCAAGCTAGCAGGAGAACCAGCTGTCTTCCGATGCTCAGAGTAAAGACAGCCCAGGTTATTGCAAACAGAAAGAAGGCTGCAAACTGTGTAGGGTACCAAGGCCATGCACATCCTAGGCCTGCCGTGATCAGAGATGAAGCCAGCAATGATCAAGGTGAATGCAGACTCTGTCCCAAGAGAAGGTAGGCCTGCTCTCCACACACAAACTGTCGCTGCAGACTCCATAGTGGCAAGACCCACCCGGAGCAAACAGCCCGGAGTGCGCGGCTGGACAAGGGGGAGCTGAGCTCTAGCCTACGCTGCCCGTGGGGCTTGGGTGAGCTGCTTTATCTGGCTGAGCATCAGATTTGTAATTTAGAAGCTGGAAATGATTCCAGCACCCACCACACAATGATTTCATTAAGAATGCAGTCTCGGAAGGGCACAGGCCCTGGCCGTGTTGAGTGGCATCAGCCAGTGCTGTTGTGTGTCCTGTTATTACAAGCTCCGTGGTAATGCCCATTCAGATCTCACTACACTAGGAAAGCTGGGGACCTGGAGGAACCTGGAGGGAGATGGTTGTGGAATTAAGGGACCACTGGATTGTTGAGTCCTGCCGGGCTTCCTGAGAGAGGAGGCTGGGATCCCCAAATCCCTGCTACTCTGCTGATCTACATAGAAGTTTCCTATATAGATTCATATGCAATTGGGTGCTCAGAGCTCAATGTGGCCCAGTGGTCTCTGGTGACCAGAAACTTCAAGGACTCCCAGTGTTCCCGGCAGTGGCACAGGGCCACACAAGTGAGGACATCCCATCCCCTCCCCCTCTGTCTGTCTCCCTCTCCTTCTCTCTTCTCTTTCTTCCCCGTTTCCCATTCCTTCCCTCCTTCCCTATCCCCCCTCTGTCTGTCTCCCTTTCCTCCTCTCTTCTCTCTCTTTCCCGTTTCCCATTCCTTTTCCTCCTTCCTCTCTCCTTTCCCCTCCACACCTGATTCCAGCTATCTACAGGTGAATTTCTCCTCAGAAGGAAAAGAAAACAGCCTTAGGTCAACATGGCTCCCCCATCACGATCGCCACTATCCAAAGTTGTAGTTAAGCCACCCCCGGTTAATTTCTTATTTATAAAATTGTGCCCTTCACCTCTCAGTCCCCCTCAGGGAGCAAGTAGAAATGGATCGTTTAATAAAACCCAAAGCATCACACGAGAAGGTTTGCAAGTGCCTTTTGTAGCCTCCGGCAGCTCCCTCTCCTAAAAGGGCTCAGGATCATTAGGGAGAGGCCTGTTGGACAGCCTGTGACAAGTCAAGGCAGAGGCTCCGGGGTCCATCCCGGCAGGAGGGTCTCCTTGTCACCTGCAGTAACTCACAGGGCACCATGTAAATCTACTTCAGAGCAGCAAAGGGGACAGCACCCAAGGGTACCACGGATCTCTGCTCCAGTGCAGCAAGGGAGTTGGCGCCCAAGCTGTCCCTCTAAGGCCCTGTAGAAATTGAAAGCATAGGTTGATGGGGGTGAGTAGCAGGGAGCCACACCTGTGGGTCAAATGATGACGATCAGATTCACATGTGGGAACCCTAACAGGAAAAAAATGGAGACATACCAATGCTAGTCTGTGCCTATGCCTTCACACTCTCACCCTCTATCTGCCAAGTGGGCACCTAGCTGGGGAGGAAGAAAGGTGCCAGAGATGCCAAGCTAAGTAGCTGCCTGTGAGCAAGCATCCTCTCATCGCAACTTGCGGGGGGGGTGCTTTATCTGGTGGGTCACTTTGTGTGATCACACCAAAATGGGTTTTGCTCATAGAGACATGTTCTTTCAGTCTGATGGTTGTACAAGCAGGTCCCAGATTAATTAATTAATTTTAAAAGATTTATTTATTTATTTTACACATATGAGTATACCACCATTGCTCTCTTCAGGCACACCAGAAGAGGGCACCAGACCCCATTACAGATGGTTGTGAGCCACCATGTGGTTGCTGGGAATTGAACTCAGGACCTCTGAAAGAGCAGTCAGTGCTCTTAATCACTGAGCAGTCTCTCCGACCCCCCAGGTTAATTTCTAAAGACCAAAATGCTCGATGGGTGAAGGGCTCTGGGAGGCCAGAGGCCTCTGTGCTGTGGGTGGTGGTAGATAGAGAGAAAAGGGCAGGAGTCCAGGGGTATTTCCCCTAGAGGAGGGGAAGAGCAGAAACTGGAGACTGGATTGGGGTGTGTGGGGCTGGAAGCATGCACTCTCTGGAGACTGACGAGGGGTTGGGGTGGGGGAGGACTAGAAACATCTGTTCACTGGATGGAGTAGGGGGAGGGAGCTGGAAAAGTGGACTTACTGGAGACTGAATGGATGGGGGGGTGGAGTTGAAGCATGGACTCTCTGGAGACTGGATGGAGGGGGAAAGCGTGGAAGCATCTGCTCGATGGCAACACACACTCCCCTGAAGGGAGCTGATCCCACATTCAACATAGAAGACCAGCTCTGGCTCCAGAGGCAAATACTTATCTGCCTGCCTGGGCATCTTAATTCACTCAGCAGATATCCCTGTCCTGCCTCCCCTCCTTAGCAGCCTCTGTGCCAGGTTATGGTGACACCAGAGTTTCTAAGATGTGACCTCTACAGTGTGGGACATTCTCACCAGAAGGGGAGGAAGATAAAAAGTCGGAGGAAAGACAGACAGGAAGCTCATTGAAGAGCCAGCCCATCAGGGGGTCTCCTGTCCCACCAGGCTCCCCCAGGAGGAGCTGGAAGTCTAAGTCTGTAGCTCCCAGATTTACCTGGAGACACTGGCAGGGGGCAGTATGATAGGTGGATAGTGTGTCCACAGTTGCCCTTGGACCCGATTCACCGAGGCAACAATGACCGTAACTGTCAGTCTTGTGAGTGGCTGAGAGAGTCATTCACGGGTGAAGCTGAGGGCTGTCCACACATTGGAACATGGTCAAGGAGGTGCATGGGGCCACACCCTGCTCTTTCCCTTCCCAGGAACAGGCAGGTGCAACAGACAAGCGGGCTGAGGTGATACAATGGACTGCTAGAAGGTAGGATACGCTAAGTTCAGGGTGGAGAAAGGATGGAACACACATTCACTCTAACACAGCAAGACCCAGGCTCTGGGCGATGTGTCCTCGTGTGACTCAGAGGCTAGATCTGTAGGGGACCAACTTCTTGCCTGTGCAGCATGGTATCCAGAGAAAATAGGAAATTCTGTGACTCTGGAGACTTGGCAAAAGGGCAGGAGATAAACAGGCTACATCTAGGAACGAGAAAAATGAACCCAGCTGCCATATTTGCTGGAAGCACTTGGCTCAGCACCCTCCCCGTTACCCCTCTAGTTCTGCTGCTCTCCAAATACAGAGACTTTGGTAGGGGACAGAGAAGGGTCCCCAGCCTTCAAGCCTCCTAGTGTGTCCTGGGTCCATATGCATGTGCCAAATAGTTGGCTTCGAAATATTTGACTTTGACTGAGCAAGAGCCACGAGACACATTCAACAGTTCTGCAGTGTGAGGGACTCGGAACTGGACAGTCAAGACAGGGACAGCCTTGCTCATCCCTGCCAGTGCTGCCCAGAGACCGGGAATCCCAGGGCCAGGGGAGCTCCCAGGGATTGGGAACAGGTATGATGGAATGCTGACTGAGGGAAAGGGGTACAGGGAAGAGAAGGCTGTCACCCCTAACTCTGCTGTCAGCCCTGAGTTCACACCACCCTGGCAGGGCAGTGGGCACTTCCCTTTCTCAAGGGAAGCTCCCTGGTCCTGTTTGTGCTTTGGGCTGGTGCGTGAACAGAGGGGAGATCACACTGGGTTGGGAGGACAAGTCCCCTTATGCATTCAGAATTAATTCAGTCAGCACTGAGACAAGCCCCCAGACTCGAAAGAGGCAGCAATCGGTGGGAGCAACGCAACCCATCCATCTCAAAATGGATGGCTCTCTTCCAAGTGCCTTCCAACACACCTACCCCAACAAGTCACTTAACCGTGAAGACACTTCAAGAGCCCAAGCAGCCTTTGCCATCATACCCGGGTGAACCTCCTCAGCGATGGCCTAGTTCAAATCCAGCTGCCCCTTGGCCCACAACCCTCCTGGCTGTGACTCCTAGGTGGGTTGCTTATGAAACAGCCAGGCATTACCATGGATACTTACAGACTCCAGTAGAGAGTCAGGCAAGCCCATTTTCATTCTTGGTTCCCATGGAGAAGGATACTCCTTCCCACCTTCTAAAGAGAGGCCACAGTGCTGAGGGGTGGGGCCACAATCCTTGGGGTGCGGTCATAGTGGGGGTGGGGTCAGAGTGAGGGACGGGGCTGGTGTAATATCAATTTGGACCTCAGATTTTTCTTATGAAAAGTGGGAAGGGGAAGAAAGAGCCCTCCGTCTGTGGCTGCGGAGAGGGCTGGATAAGGTGTGGCCATGCAAAATAAATGCCCACAGTCACCTTCTCTTTATGGTAATGTGGATAGAGATAATGATGGTGATTTTTCTAGAGCTCGAGAAAGATGCTCAGTCCAACTACCTTTCAGCCCAAGAGTGCTTCACTTCATCTTACTTCTGCTAAGTTTAAAAAAAAAAAGTCCACATACGGGGCTGAAGAGCTGACTCAGTAGACAAGAACACACGCTGCTTTTCCATGTTTTTATTATTTATTTTACTATATGTGTACGAGTAATTTGACTCTCTCTCTCTCTCTCTCTCTCTCTCTGTGTGTGTGTGTGTGTGTGTGTGTGTGTGTGTGTGTGTGTGTATCACGTACGTGCCTTATTTTAGTTAGGGTTTCATTGTTGTGAACAGACACCATGACCAAGGCAACTCTTATAAAGGCAAACATTTAATTGGGGCTGGTTTACAGTTTCAGAGGTTCAGTTCATTATCATCATGGTGGGAAACACGGCAGCATCCGGGCAGGCATGGTGCAGGAGGAGCTGAGAGTTCTACACCTTGATCCAAAGGCAGCCAGGAGGGGGCTCTCCTCTGCACTATGTGGAGCCTGAGCATAGGAGGCCTCAAAGCCCACCTACAATGACACACTCCCTCCAACAAGGTCACACCTCCTAATAGCGCCACGCCCATGGCCGAGCATTCAAACATATGAATCTGTGGGGGCCAAACCTATTCAAACCACCACATGCCTCATACCTTAGAAGGTCAGAAGAAGACGCTAGATCCCCTAGAACCGGAGTTATGGACGGGTGCTGGGAACTGATCTGGGCCTCTGCACAAGCATAGGATCCCCTGCAGCCCCAAGCACTTCCTTCTTTTGCAGAAGAGCAGAATTCTGTTCCCAGAATCCACACCAAGCGGCCCACAATAGACCATAACGCCAGTCCTAGAAGATCTGACGCCCTCTTCTGGCCTCAAGGGACTCTGCACATATGTGGCATACACACGGACAAGCAAGCAAAACACCAATACACGGGAATAAAAACTGAAACAGACGCCAAACACACACAAATAGGCTTTTGGAAGAGATGAGAACATTCTGGAAGCCGGAAGTGTAACACTGTGGATGCTCTGGCCTGTGCTCTGGGAAAAGGCTGAGGTGCCACCTGATGTGAGTGTACCTGACTGTGATCACACGAGTCTTCCAAAACTGTGTGCACAGGTAATTCTGAGACTTCATAAGAACACACAAGGAAAATCTACATGTAGCCGCAAAGAACACACAGTGTGTACACTTGCAGATATACAAATGCATGCACACACACACACACACACACACACACACACAGTTTGTTTCTAAGTTCCCAAGTGTCCTCCTGAGATGTTAGGGTTGAGGATCATTGCTCAGCCCATGAGTTCCCTCTGTGAATGTTCGGGTACCGTGGATGGCAGTGGTGTGAATAGACATGGGCCACACCTGTCTATCCTTAGTTTCAAATCACTCCTGCTGATGGAAGCTATCAGAAGCTGTACCTAACTTCAAACAGTCCACAATAGTTGCTTGTAGATCACGGATGTGACGGTATTAGCTGTCTTTCCTTTCGTAGGTCTTAGGATTAATTTGCATGATGATCACACAGGGATCCACATACTCCTCATACCACGCATACTAGTTGTCTTGTAGCAATAGAAGCCCAAGTTGGGAATAAATATCCTGTTTAACCATTCACAGGGTGGGGGCATCTGTGGCTGGTGCGGGGCGGGTGGGGTGAGGGAACAAAAGAAAAGGAACAACAGAATCATCCCAGAGTCACAGGAGACAGAAGTTTAGGAAGGGCAGGTGACGCCCCCTGCTTGTTTCCCTTCACATGTTAAAATGATGCCTTGACTTCCGGCCAAGCTTGAAATGTCGCTGAACCCTTCTCACCTGGGCAGGCTTCCTCCTCTTGAGAGAGGGTGCTCCCGCCCCTCCCTCGGTGCCAGCAGCTCGTGCTTCCAGATGCACAAGGGCCAGGCTGATTGTAATTCTCTCTGCTTTCTCTTTCTCTTTTCTTAGAGAGCCCAGAGCGCCTCCGGGAAAATTGGCTGAATAAAAGGTATAAAGACTTTCTCTTTTCTTCCTGAATGGTTTTTGACAGATATGAGCATGTTGAACATCTCAGGAGCTGCTGGTGGTGAGCGCCAGGAATTGCTGGGGTTTCCCACTGGCTAGAGGGAGGGAAAGATTGGGGGATGGCAGGGAAATTTTGATATCTCCTCTCTCGTCCACCAGGTTTCAATTTTGTGAGGAAGGAGGCTCAAGGGTAGAGAAGCCTAAAAGAGCTGGAAAATGGTCCAAGGAGCCTGTTCTTAGGCAACTCCGATCTGCCCAAGAAACAATGTCCTCTCCTTCCTGGCCCCGCCCCTCACTCACTCCCCATCCCCGCCACCTCCCAGTTATTCAGCATTCACCCTGCGTCCTGTCCATGCATCCATCCCCAGGGCAGCACACTCTTAGATCCCACTGTCTAACTCCTCTCCCTGACCTTGTCTCCTGGAGCTGGGAACTATGGAAACCAGCTCAGTTCCAGGTGCTAAGCCTCACTAGGAGGCTGGACATTGTGAGCGGCTAAATCACCCGATGCTCTTCTTGGCTCGCCCTCCACCAGCAACTCCTCTTCTTCATGGAGTTACAAAAAAAGTTTTACTTGAAGTGGTGGAGGGGTGCTGTCCAAAGGATGGAAATTGCTTGTGAAAAAAATTAGAAGGTATGACTTTTCAGCCCTCCACCACCACCCACACTCCACGGCGCCTGGGGGCGGGGCTTCCTGCTTGGGAGCTTCTGGGTCTGGGGGGAGGGGGTTCCTGTTGTTGAGCTCTTGGGTCTGAGGTTGAGTCTAAGCCCGTGGCGCAGTAGTCCAGATTACCTGGTGCTGGACAATGCAAAAAGAGAACAAATAAAGCCCGGATGTGGCCCAGTAGGCAGAGCGCTTTCCTGCAATGCGCGTGGCCGTGGGTGCCATTCCCAACACTTACACCACGTGTGGGAGTCCACACCTGTAATCCTAGGACCTGGGGTTGGAGGCAGGAGAATCAGAAATTCAAGGTCATCCTCTGCGCTTGTTGAGTTTACATGAGGCCCTGTCTCATAAAAGGGGGAAGGGCTGAAGAGATGGCTCTGTAGGTAAGAGTACTTGTTCTTGCCCAAGACCCAGGTTCAGTTCCTAGCATGCACATGGTGAGGAATAATTGTCTACAACTCCAGTTCCAGGAGAACCAGTGCCCTCTACTGACCTCCATAGGCACCAGGCAAGCTGTGAATACATACCCACAGGCAAACATTTAGACACCTAAAATAAATATAAATAGTTTTTAAGAGACAAACTTAGCGGTTCACAGTTCTGGTTGCCATCCAATGTTGAGGTGCTGGCATCCAATGCTGAGCTGCTGGCACCCTTTGAACACACACCCTTACTGCTGTGTTAACACGTGTCAAAAGACAAGAGAGAAAAGGAGGTAATTTGGCACTGTATTTGGGGTTGGGGATATGTTTGTGTGTGTTATACATCTGTATGCATGGGAACACATGTAGAGGTCAGAGATCAACATTAGTGTCTTGGACTTTCTTTTTTGGCTTTATTTCTTAAGATAACCCCTCATTAAACCTGGTGCTCAGTGATTGGCTAGACTGGCTGCCAGTCTTGCTCTAGAAGTCCATGCCTCCCCAACATAGGGAATAGAGTCACCCACCACCACATCCTGCTTTTCTGTGGGTGCTGAGGGGATCAAACTCAGATCCTCTTGTTTGTAAGCTACTGTACCACCCACCAAGCCACCTCCCCAGCCCTCCCAACTCCCCCTTTTAGGATGCTCCTAATTCTCCCCCCGCAGGAGGGTGGAGCCTTTATGGTCTAGTCACATCTTGACACTGTTACTATAGTAATTAACTTCCACAGGAGGTGAGGGGCGTTCAAGCTCACCAGATGGTATGTCGCAAGGGCCTCAAATGTTTTCTGTGTGTCAGAATCAAAAACAGTTTCATGAGATTCAGGAATACCATTTGTTCCTAAGGTGAACTTGTAATGTCTTTTGGGTTCCTTTTGCCCCAAGATACCCCTGGTTCCCATGTCAGTCCTACCACAAGGAGGAAAAGTCCCGTGTGGAAGCTGGCCTTCACCAGGCCACACGGGCCATCTGTGGAGTAGATTGCTTGGGCTCTGCATCAGCTTTCCGTCAGCATGGAGTCAGGGAGCCCCCCTCCTGTGGCTCGGGCTTCTCATACTGGACAGTGCTTTATAAGATATCCTAAGTTCAAGTCGAGTTCTGGCTCTTTGATCTTTGTCAACATTGTATTGGCACCAGGCCTGGTGGCAGAACCCTGTAATCTCAGTGCCTATGAGGCTGAGGCAGGAGGATAACAAATTCAAGTCCAGACTGAGCTATAGAGTGAGACCCTGTCTCAACAAACGAACGAAAAGTTGTGGAAATAAATCACATTAAGCAAATGAAGTCAGTCTCTGAAAGGCAAATATGCTGTGATTTCTTTTACTCATGAGTCCTGGGTTTTATGTAGAAATTAAATCATACATGTTCTGCTGACAGGAAAGCAAAAGGAGGAACCTAGCTGATGGTTTGGTGGGCACAGGCACTGCCACCAAGCCTGAGCACCTGAGTTCCACCCCCAGGCCTCACGTGCTAGAAGAAGAGAAGGAACTCCTGTAAGTTAACCTCTGACCTCCACAGGAGCACCTACGCAGGCTTGTACACATACATGCACACGCACACACACACACACACACACACACATAAAACTTTTTGAGATAGGGTCTCACTATGTAGCCTGGGTTGTCCTGGAATTCTCTGTGTAGACCAAACTGGCCTCACCATGTCCAGCAGTAAACAAATAAATAAATGTAAATTAAGAAAATAAAAAGTGGACTACTGGGATGTGGTAGGGTAGCAGGGTAGGGGGATTATATTCAAAGGATATTGTATATTTGCAAAACTATGGCCTTGGGCGAGCCTACCTAACAATTTTTAAAGTTGTATTGACTATTGTAGACACTTTACATTTCCATGTGAATTTTAGAGCTAGTATGTACGTTCTGTTAAAAAACAAAACAAAAATCACCCTGCTAGAATTTCAAGCAGGCTCGCCCTGGATCACTGACATCCAACACCAGTGAGTTCCTGTGTCCGACACACGGTCCGTCTCCACACTTGGAACGCGGGTACTCCATCTATCTCGGGTAGTGCTGTCTTTGGCACCCATGTGCGTTCCCACACACCCACTCCCACGTGTCTTGCTTCTCCTTGCTACCTCAGTGGCTTTTGCCGTCCCAGCTCTGGCGGTGGCGGCGGTGGCGGCGGCGGCGGCGGCGGCGGCAGTGGCTGCACAGAGATCAAATTCTTCTGTGCTTCACGTATTGATCTTGTGAGCTGCAGCCTTGCTGAACTCGATCACTGCTGACTCCAGTCACCCCTCACAGGTTCTGTGTGACTTGCTATGCAGGAGGAGGTGTTGTCTGTGATCTGAAAGCGATGGCACTTTCTGGTCTGGGGTCCTTAACACTGCATGCAGCTGAACAGAAGATGTGCTTGCCTCGCCTCAGGTCCTAAAACCTCCTGTTAGTTGGAGTGTCCAATGTCCACTCCTACTTCCTACCTCATACAGACTGGCTGGAGGTTGTTATTTATTATTATTATTATTATCATTATTATTATTATTATTATTATTATTACATTGTTGTTTGCTTGTTTGTTTCGAAGAGGGCACGTATGTATATTCTAGGATACACATGTGAATGGAGATCAGAGGACTGACTACTTGAGTCACTTCTGTCCCTGAAGTATGTGGGTCCCAGGGATTAAACTCAGGTCATTAGGCTTGACAGCAAAATGCCCTTTAGCTAATTGATTTTAAGATTTTATATATGTGTGTGTGTATGTACATATATATATATATATATATATGTATGTATGTATATCCTCCACATATATCTGTGCAGCCTTATGTGTACCCGGTGCCCAGAAGAGGGTATTAGATCCCCCAAGATTGGAGTTACAGCTACCACATAGGTGCTGACAATTGAACCTAAGTCTCCTGCAAGAACAGTCAGTGCTCTTAATCTCTGAATCTCTCCAGCCCCGCCCCCAGTCCCAGATTTGTCAAATTTTCTTGGAGACCAAGTGTGGAATGCTGCACATTCTTCCTGGTGCCTGTAGTGGTAACCCTATGTGGCTTCTTTCTTGGCTTGTTAACGTGGTGCGTCCCATCGCTGACTTTCAAACATCAGTGTGACTTTATTTGAAGCCGTTATTCTGTTGTCTTTTCCTTCAGGCACACTCTGTGTTTCCCTGTCTTTGCTGTGTTCTTTTGTGTAGCTTCAGTGATTCCATGTCTTTGTCATAAGAAGTGGCACTATTAGGAGGTGGGGTCTTATTGGAGTAAGTGTGTCACTGAGGGTGGGCTTTGAGGTTTCAGATACTCAAGCCAGGCTCAGTGTCTCTTTCTTCCTGCTGCTTGCTAATCCAAATGTAAAACTCTCGGCTACCCGTCTCCGTGTCTGCCTCTCTCTGTCTGCCTGTGACTGCCATGCTTCTCACCATGACCTTAATGGATTAAACCTCTGAGCCCTAACTGAATATATTCCTTTATAAGAGTTGCTGTGGTCATGATGTCTCTTCACAGCAATAGAAACCCTGACTAAGACCATCACGTCGTATTCAGATGATTTCAGTGTAGACCTCAGCTGCTGTTCCTCTTCTAGGACTCTCTGTGAGAAAGTCCATTGAATGTCTGAAAAAGTCTTCATTTCATCTGTTGTAGCTAAGTACAGATTCGAGGCTCCACACTGCCACAGGGCCTTCTGTTTGTGGGGTTTCCTGGGTACCATGGTCATACCATTCCCTCAACTTATAGTGTATCTTTCTTCTCTGGCAACCTTTAAAAAATACTTATATATACACATACACATACATATACATGCAGAGTGTATGCCACATGTATTCAAGTGCCTTTGGATGACAGAAGAGTGTCAGATCGCCCAGGGCCAGAGTTACAGGTGATTGTGAGCTGCTCTATATGGGTGCCGGCAGCTGAACTCTGCCCTTCCCTCTGTAAGAACCACTGAGCCATCCCTCCAACCCTAAAGTACTTTAATTGCTTGTATTTGTTTGTTCAGGATGAGGTGGCACACACACCATAGCTTGGATGTAGAGATCAGAGGGCAACTGTGGGAACTGGCTCCCGCCTTCTGCCATGTAGGTCCTGGGGATTGAACTCAGGTAATCAGGCTTAGCAGCAAGCACCTTTACCCACTAAGCCATCTCACTGCCCCCTCTGGCTGCTTTGAGAAGATTCTTTGTGACTAGAGTGGTTTTTATCGTGACTTACTTAAGTGTCTTTTTCTCCCGGTTTCCTGGGCTTTAGTTTGTGAAGCTTCTTAGACTTGTGGGTTTGAATTTCCTTAACTCTATTTGTTATTACTGTTTGTGGAGATAGTGGTAGGGGGCATAAATGCAACAACACTTGTGCGGAAGTCTAAGGATGACTCTGGTCCCAGGAGTGACCTGAGGTCTCTAGGCAACTATAACAAGCAGTTTGTCCTCTGGGCCATCCCACCAGTCTTAGATTTGCATTTTTTGTTAAATTTGAAAACATATTCACCATTTCCTCTCGACTATTCTGTCTATCCTCTGTCCCTTTTGGAGATCCACTGAGTTGATGTTGCTTGTATGTACGTGTATTTAGGGCTGAGCACACAGTATTGGATAAACAATTAGGGAGCTTGTCCCTGGGAAAGACTAATTCATATTCTCTCTCTCTCTCTCTCTCTCTCTCTCTCTCTCTCTCTCTCTCTCTCTCTCTCCCTCTCCCTCTCCCTCTCCCTCTCCCTCTCCCTCTCCCTCTCCCTCTCCCTCTCCCTCTCCCTCTCCCTCTCCCTCTCCCTCTCCCTCTCCCTCTCCCTCTCTCATCACTAACTACGTGTAGCTCTTCTTCTAGGGGCGGAGGTGTTGTGAGACCTCCATCCATGTTGCCTGGCTTCTCAGCGAGTGGTGTAGTTGTTCAGGTATTGTCTAGGTTACCACATTGTTGCAATTTCACACCTGCAGGTTTCCTGCCGCAGGTCTAGCAGCTGGCATCCTGGTCATCTGACTCTAACAGTCTTTCTGCCCCCTGAGCCTTAGATGTAAGGGTTGTGCTGTAGATGTATTGGCTAGGGCTAGGCAACCCACAGTCAGCTCTCCTCTGCATTTGAACCAATTTGGATTTCTGCAATGGTCTCCACCTGCTTGCTGCATGAGAACAAGCTCTTAGCTCATTGAGAACAAGTTCTTAGCTCATTCTCCATCCTATCTCGCTCTGAGACATTGTTCTTCCTTCTCCCCAGGGTGTTGATGATGTCATTAGTCCATCCAGGATATTTGTTTCCTCTCAGGTATTATAGCTTTTAGGACTAAAGTTACTGTGGGTTGTTCAAAAAAATAATAACTTCTCTATCTGCTTATCTAATGGAATTCAGTATATAATACCTGTTTTAATATCTTCGTCTGTCTCAGTTTCAACCTCTCATCATCTCAGGCGCTACTTTTTGCCTCTTTTCATACCTGACAATTTTTTTTTAATATATTTTGTATATATAGGTATTTTGCCTGCACATATGTCTGTGCACCATGTATGTGCCTGGTATCCATGAAGGCCAGAAGTGGGCATCAGATCCCCTAGAGCTGGGGTTACAGACAGTTGTAGGTTGTTATGTGGGTGCTACAAGTCAAACGTCTGGGTGCACAGCCCATGCTCTTAACTGCTGAGCTATCTGTCCATCCTCAGACCTGGTCATTTTTAATTAGACGTTGGATGTTGTCAGTTTTACCTCAGTGGGAAGTGGGTGTTACCATCTGAGTCATTGCAGCATATTCCTGTACATATCCCTGAGCCTCGTTCTGGGTGCAGTTAAGCGACTAAAAGATGATTTGACCCTTGACCCTTGACCCAGGCAGTTCCTGGTCTCAGATTGTCAGTGGCTCAGAGATGATTCTGGCTCTAATCATTCCTGCTACTAGGGCCTCGGGAACTCTAAAGTGCCTTACCTCTCGGCTGACTGCTCTTGCCCCACATGAATGCCGGGTACTCTCTGGTAGTACTTACCTCGGCCGTGGGGAGTCTTGGTTGGGTGCTGGATGGAGCCAGTCTCTTGGTTGGTTATCACTTCAGGCAGGAGGCAGGAGGCATCCTTGGCTCCCCACGATGCCTATAAAGGGAAGATTTCCTTCTCACACTTGGATCTACCTGTGAAGTGACTACATGGCCCTTTAGAGGGTGCACACATGTGCATGTGCACGGGCACAGACCCAGGGCTGCCTGGCACATGCCTGTCCTGGTCTTGGTGTCCTCTAGGGTAGGAGGAGTGAGATTGTCTGAAAAGACAGACCATGTTGCTGTCAGAGCACTTGGGGCTTAGGGCTTGAGGTCCCAGAGTGGAAGCCAACACCTCTGTTGCCTTCGCTATGAGAAGGGCTATGGAACACTGCAGCCTTGGGGTACAGAACCTGACAGAGGGAATGTCATATAATGTCTTCTCAGGAGAATCTTGTCTGTGGAGAATAAGAGAGGAGAGGAGAGGGGAGGGGAGAGGAGAGGGAAGAGAGAGCGGAGGAGAGGAGGAGAGAGAAGAGGAGGGGAGGGAGGAGGAGGGGAGGGGAAAGGGAATGAGCAAATACCATAGTTGCCAACTCCCAGCCACCCCTCCCCTGTAAACATCACTGAGTAGGGTGAACTGGAGACCAAGCATCCAATCCTGCAAACACTGGCCTCGTCTGAGATGGGTAAGGCTGAAGCCTTACTCTGCCCAAGCAGAGCCTCCCTCTTGACTCTTTCTCTGGACAAAGCATTGCCAGCCAACAAGGGGCTTGGAGTCAGCCCAGCTCCCGTCAGCTTACACTTTCTCCCATGCCAAGCATGTCCCTGAGCAGCGGTGATTGTGGACTTCTTGGCTGGAGTTTCTGCGCCCTGCCATGTGGAAGGAGCTGGTAGATCAGAAGGATTCAGAGGGCTCAGCCTTCCTGCGCATTTCTGGCCCACTGCCCCTTTGAGAGATGTCTCCACTACCCAGACTTCTGCTGATTGGAGTCATATCAGATGTGGTATGCTAAGGGGTGTGTGTGTGTGTGTGTGTGTGTGTAAGAGAAAGACAGACAGAGATAAATTTTTTCTAGTGAATGATCTCCAAATATGTGGGTGGCAAAGGGTTAACCCCAACTTTGATTATGCCCAACCCCAGCACCCAACCTACATCTTGCCATATCAGTAATGCACTTTGGGTACTTCTGGCTGGAAAATCAGCTCCCAGCTCCACAGTTCTGCACCACTGAACATGGAGAGGGTCCCTTGTGTCACACACATACACACACACACACACACACACACACACACACACACACACACACACGCACGCACACACGCACACTTCCTGCAGGTCCCCAACTGGGAGGTTCATGCCATCCATGGAAGGAGTGGAGCCTTAACATGAGAGGCAGGATTTGGGAGGAACGGGAGGACAGAGCTGTGCAGATGTGTGGAGGGCTACAAATCCAGCCTGTGTTCTCCCCGGAGTATTAATTACAGTTGGAGTCTAGGCTTGTCAGGGCGCGCTCTGCTCGGGCAGAGTAATTGATACCGGTCCGAGAGCTGTGGGTGGGTCACGGTGCAGGAGCAGGATACCAGGACATCAACTCTCAGAGCTGCCTGCCTGCTCCAAGGAGAAAAAGGCAGGCAGTTGTGAGCCCCTGCCAGCCTGGCTACCCCTTCCCTATGCCTCCCACTCAGACAGCCTTCTAGGAGATATCTACTGTCTTGCCTGGGTTTGTGGGAGGTCTGCAGAGTGGGCATCCTCATCCAGCCACTGACAGGGGGTAGAGTGCTCACACCAGTCAGTGCTGCTGTATGCTTTGGGCTCTCCATGGCGCTGATGTCATCATCGAGGGAGGTTAAACCAACCTCAGCCTGCCCCACCCTGGGTCCTTCCTCCTCACCTGGACATCACAGGACATGTCCGAGGGCTTCCTGAGCACCCTAACTTTCTGCTTTTGGCAGCTGCACCTGCAATCTAGGCTGGTCATGGAGAAGGGCTCCACCTTACAGTGGCCAAGGAGAGAGTGGGAAGTGTTAAAATAGAACCCATTAAAAGGCACACCCTAGCCACGCAGCTAGGGCCCGTGTCCCTAAAGCACCATGGGGTCTTAAGCAAACCTTCAGCATATCAGCCCTTGAGGAACAGGCCGGACCCCAAACTGTTAACACCGCTCCCTGTTCCACAAATGCTCGCATCCCTTGAAATGCAAAATGAATTCTGCTTGTCTCCAAGAGTCCCAAAGTCTTAACTCCAGGGGTGCACAAAAGCCAAAGTCTGAAGTCTCCCCGAGAGTCGGGGTGAACTCTGAGCTGCAAGCCCACACTGTAGTGAAAACTCCCTCTCTGGAGGGGGGTGGATGGAAACTCAGGACAGACTCTTCCTGCAGAGCTGTGCCTGGCATCTAGGGCATGTGGTGGGATGTGTGGACAGCTCCCCTTCTCCTTCCTTGGAGATCCTGACCCTGTCCCCTACCCCCCTGCCCTGTCCCCTCCCCCTTGTCCCCTCATCCCTCATCCCTCCCCTCACCCCTCACCCCTCCCCTCACCCCTTCCCTCACCCCTCCCCTCTCCTCTCCCCTCACCCCTCCCCTCACTCCCTCCCCTCATTCCTCCCCCTTCCCTCTCCCCTTACTCCCTCCCCTGTCTACTCAGCTCTGTCCTTATTCTTCCACCCGCTCTCCTGTCTTCCTAGGTCCTGTCATTGTCCTAGGACCCCTCTCCCCACCCCACCCTCCCCTTCTCATTCTCTGTCTCTCCACTCACACGGTTCATCCTCTAGGAAGCCTCCCCTGGCCTCCCAAGAACCTCTCTCCTGTCTCTGTCCTCTCACCTGCTTTGCTGACTTCTGGTCCCAGTACAGGGTGACTCCCAAGAGGATAGGAAGTTTAAGCTGCCTGGGTGTTTGGATGGCACTGGTTCCCGGTCAGGACAGCGCCAGTTCAGGGCCTGTGCTATGATACCTGCTGCCCAGTCTGTGAAAAGGACCCAGTGAACCCCAAGCTCCTGCCCTCTCTCATCCCACAGCTGTACTTGGGTAACACTACAGAAGATCTTTCTCTCTCAGATAGACTCATTGGCCGCAGAGGACACCAGGCTCCATCTGGACTGGCACAGCGAGCTGTACACACTGCAGTGTCTGGGGAGAGGCTGGTGGAGGCAGGAGTTTATAAGCATACCCGTCTTTCCTGTGGCAGATTTGGGGCACAGGGGCAGCCAGCAGCATGGGTGACCGGCCAAGCACACACACACCACATACGGCACCATCAGTGTCAAGGGAGCCCAACAACCACCACACGTCAGTGCTGTCTGGGAGGGATGCTGACTTCACAGAGTGGAGGTCGATCCTACAGAGCCCAGGAGCGGCTCGCCGATGGCCGCCTTTAACCACACTGCGTGGTGCTGAGGCTAGATGTGATCTGAGAGGCCTGAGTGGCAACAGGCCGGTTCCTGGGGTATCTTTGATCATGTGCGGCAAGGCTCTGCTCTGCTCTCCACCCCATCCTGGTCGCAATTCATGTCAGTGATTGTGTAAACATTCCGTAGGCATTACAGGAGCAGAGATGAAATTTTGCCAGACGTGATAAGAATAGATGTAAAATCTGGTTCACGGGCCTAAAAAACCGCTACTTGGGTGAATACTGTAGGGAGATCTGGGGCTCATTGTGGGAAATTCAGCCCAGTCAGTGGTACCAGATGCCATCCCCCCCACCCCCGGGATATGGTTGACAGTTCTGGGGTAAGCCAGCTGTGTGCAGATAAGCGCCATATAGGGTCACATGAGCATAGGTAGCTGACCTGGACACAGGCTTTCTATGACCAGACATGACGTGCATAAGATGTGTTCAGACTCATCAGTGGGATGGTGGGCTCTTTTAGAGCACTTAGAGCGTGTGTGAAGGCTGGGGGGAGGAAGGCTGGGGGGAGGACGGGATTCACAGTGCAGAATACAAATGAAGTGGAGGCTCCTGATCACGAGGGAATGATTAGGGGTAGAAAAGCTTCTCAGAGCAGGACAGGACTTAGCAAACCAGAGACTTTCCCTGGGATACTGCGGGCAGGCTGGTGAAAGGAGGGGAGGGGCAGGGTGGATCCAGGCTTATGAGAGCAGGTCACACCTCGGTGGCTGCCGTATGGTACTTGCTGGGAAAGGAAAAATCTGCCCGCCACTTTAAATCAGGAGTCAGACAGCGCTGGCAGGGCACAGGGCCGTGTCCCCCACCCCACCCTCTGCTGAGGTGCATCCTCCTGCCCGCGTTCCTCTCTGGCTGCTGAATTATTGAGAGCGCTGTGTGCTTTATTGCTGTGCTGGAGGGGCACTGCGGCGTAGCAGCTGAGCTTGGAGTGTGTCTGTGGTCCAGGGGGGTCATGACAGGCCTGAGCTTTCCTCTCTAGAACACCCCAATGAGGGGAGCGCCCTCCTGCTCTCCCCTCCCTGGCATTATTTATTCATAGACACCAGCCTTCTGATCAAGGCTACGCACCCTCCCCCACTCTGACACCACCATTCTGGAAGGCTGGGGATTGACTTTGTGTCAAATGGCATTGCCTGGCCCACACGTTAGGGCTCTGGGGCAGGGTCCCTCTGCCACTGGCCATGGCAGGTGGGGGAATAGCCCGTCCCTAGGGATTAATTTCAATGTATGTCCCATCTTAGTTTGTGTTTGGGGTGGAGCGTAAGTATGTAGATACAGATGAGAATGAATGTAGGAGAGTATGCAGCTGAGTGCAGGAGGAAGAGATCAGTGCTTTTCTGCATATGTGTGTATGCAGGGGCTGTGAACATGCAAGTGTGCATAGAGCCATGGGCAGGGACTGTGTGTGTGCAAATGTGCATGGAGCCATGTGCAGGGACTCTGTGTGTGCAGATGTGCATAGAGCCATGTGCAGGTTCTGTGTGCGTGCAGATGTGCATGGAGCCATATGCAGGTGCTGTGTGTGTGCAGATGTGCATAGAGCCATGTGCAGGGACTGTGTGTGTGCAGATGTGCATGAAGCCATGTGCAAGTGCTATGTGTATATAGATGTGCATGAAGTCATATGCAGGTGCTATGTGTGTACAGATGTGCACAGAACCATATGCAGGTGCTGTGTGTGTGTACAGATGTGCATGGAACCATATGTAGGTGCTGTGTGTTTACAGATGTGCATGGAACCATATGCAGGTGCTGTGTGTGTACAGATGTGCATGAAGCCATATGCTGGGACTATGCGTATTTGTAGGTGTGCATGGAGTCCCATGCAAAGACTGTATGTGTGCTGATGTGCATGGAGCCACCAGCAGGTTCTGTGTGTACACAGGTAGGCGTGGTGCCATGTGCGGGTGCTGTGTGTGCCGGTGTGCATGGAGTCACATTCAGGGACTGTGTTCATGCAGGTGTGAACAAGCTATGTATACCCATGCCTCTGGGTCTTCCAGGTGTGCCTGCAAGGTGCAGATCTTTAGGAAGGATACCTGTGCTGCTCACCTTGACAGATCCCCCACCCCCATCCACAGGGCAGTTTTCTAGAGGATGGTGGTAAGCTTATCCCAGAGTTTGGAGTAACTTCTCCATGCAGACAGCCTCCAAGAGAGCTTTACCAGAACGCAAGCAGTAACCTCACTATCCACACCTCCTAACCTCAAACAAAGTCTCCTCCTAGATATTCCCTCCTCCAGAATCCTCAAAACCCCTAGGTGGGAGCGCCTCCAGCCCCCTTCCCTGGGTCTGCCATATGCCAAGCTTGGATCTGAGCCATGTTGGCTCCCAGCAGAGGGCCAGACAGCAGGAGTGACCAACATGAACAAAGCCGGGCAGGACCTTCCATGACTTGACAGTGAGCCAGGAGAAGGCTCAGAGCTGCACAACCTGGGGACAGAGAATTAGGCTGAGCTGCAGAGAGGGACAGACCAGGACCTGGACTTCCTAAAACAGCTGCAGGGGACAGCGAAACTGCGCACCAGAGAGGGATGGAGCCACCACCGCTAACCTACCTTACCACCCTTCCCCTGGTTGGGTCTTCTCCCTGCCTCCCCAGGAGCCAGGGTTCCGAAATGATGATGTATTTTTGGGTATGTACCAAGCGTGAACAGCTGTGTTGCTTTCTCTGCTCCAGGGCAGGTCTGGGGTTGAAATAAGAGAAAACAGAGTGTATACTCCCACACCTTACCAGCCGAGCTTCCTATAATCTGTCCCAGCCTCCCCAAGCCCAGTGCAGGCAGGCGTGCCAGGGTCAGAGGAGCCCCAGACAGAAAGCACTGGCTGCCTTAGAGCCCAACATCTCTGACGGGGCCAGCGCCCTACACTGGCCCCATCAGAGCAGCACCCTACCGATCTCTGGGTGCCTCCCTTGCCTGACCTTAAGGAAAACCTATGGCAAACCACTGTCCTAAGCTTCAGATGGCACATACACATTACCCCCAGCCAGCCATTTCCACCCTGCACTGCTCCTACCTTTGAATGGAAGAAACAGGTAGGGAAATGAGATCCCAAATGAATCATGGGAACATTCTGAACCCCACACCAGCACCCCAGCTCTCGGAGCCCAGAAATCTGGGAAGTCAGCCCTGGAGAAGGAAAGAGACCTCACTGGGCATCCACCCTCTCCTCCTCTCTTGGTTGGCCCCACGCCTTCTGGCCAAGGAGAGAATTATGGGTTGGCAGATCAGCGGAAGCTATGGCAGTTACAGGAAAGACCTAGCAATGGCTCCCAGGAGTCTGCGGCTGTGGTCAGCCTCACAGATGGTGACACCAGGACTGGCCCCCACCAAGCCTCGCTGGCCACATTTCACTTGGGGCAGAATCAGCATCAGGGTGTGTCTGGGTCCTTGGAGTTATCCCACCCTTACAAAGTTCAATGTTTCTGCTGAGAATGTCTCTTGTGGAGAGAATCCTTATCCCCTTCAAGGCTAGCCCTCAGACACCTGCTAGCCCTGCAGACAGAATGTACCTTTTTCCCTCTGCCTATCCTGAGCATACCTGGACAGTAGGCAGGACCCTCCTATGGCTTTTGAGGGAGGGGCAGGGAATGTCTCCCTTAGGCTGGGGTCCATCTGCAGGATGCTGCTCCAGACTGCCTGGGGATCCCTGAGAAGGGCTCTGTATTGTCTAACACTCAGCCTCATAGGCTGGCCTGGCTTGGCTGGATGCTACTCCCAGGACCCTCCAGCCCCAGCTATGGTTCTCTGTCCTTGCACACCCTCAGCCAGGCAGTGGGGGACATGCTAAGTGTTCCCTCACTGAAATGCCCAGGCTATTTTAGGACAGGGGTGGATCCTGATCGGAAAAGTCTCCCTCCTCAGCTTCCTGCTGCACATGGCTCCACCATGGCTGGCACTAGGAGCCTTGCAAAGTAGAAGACCCAGTCACTCCCTCTCTCCCTGAGCAACCTCAGCCAAACCCAATGTAGGGAAAGGTCACCAAATGCTGCCGCTCCCACCTCAGACCCCACAGGGACCCCAGCTTCCTGTTATCCAGCTGACCTCTCCATACCTCTCCCACCTGGCTCCCTAGATGTTGCCCGTGTCCCCAGGGACTAGCCTTTCTTTTATCCCATGGTTCTTGGGGAGTCACTGTGATTTGCTGAGCCCAGCTCCACAGCTCAGGCCCATGCCAGTCTATAGGGTGGAGCTCCCTCTTTCTCTCCACTGCTGCCTCTCTTGTCCCCTCCCCTGTCCTCCCCTCCCCTCCCTTCCCCTCCCCTCGCTGTCCCAGTTCTGTCTGTCGGACTGCAGTCTGTGAATGAGGACCAGATACTTCCCTGTTCAACTCTGGGATCTTGTCCCACCCAATAGATCCCAAGGCTCTGAGCTGTTCCAGGATTAAGGCTATGATCTCTCTCTCTCTCTCTCTCTCTCTCTCTCTCTCTCTCACACACACACACACACACACACACACACACACACACACACACACCCCTCTATCCTAACTGCTTCCACCTTCCTTCATGGGGAGCTCTCAGGCAGGGAGACATGGGGCCTTTGGCATAGGTTTCCCTAACTTCAGGAAGTTCCCCTGACTACCACTCCTCCATTCCCTCCACCAAGAGCTCTAAACGACCCTGATAGGTTTTATCCAGCTCTTATTCCTGGTGCCACATTGTGTCTCTGCTTGGATAGGACTCCAGGAGCTTCAAACTCTGAAAAGGATGGACAGACGGATGGATGGACAGACGGATGGATGACTGAATGGATGGATGGATGGATGGATGGATGGATGGATGGATGGATGGATGGATGGACAGACGGACGGACAGACGGATGGATGGACAGATGGATGGATGGATGGATGGATGGATGGATGGATGGATGGATGGATGGACAGGTGGATGAATGGACAGATGGATGGATGGAATGAATCAGGATGGGGCCCAAGCAGAGTATCAGTCCAGTACTGCTACATATAACACCCACTCCTGTCCAGCTCTTCCATCCCTAACTTTCCTGTGGTTGAAGTCACCTGGTGACTGTGTCTTCCTACCCAATGGAAGCAAATTTTCAAGAGTATCAGGGAAAGCATTGCTGTTCCCATTTTAAAGTTGACAATGTGGCAATTCCTGCCCTATGTATGGCATGTACAAAGATAAGTGAAGGCTCAGAATACCTAGGTGTGGGTGCCAGGAGGAGACCTGGCATGTGGTATCTCACTCAGCATGGTGATGACCATTCCCTGATCCAGGAGGATGCAGAAGCTCCTGGGTACTTGTGAGGAATGTCTTCCATTGGAAGCCTTCAGCTTTGGGAGCATCCACATCTTTGAGAACCTGGAGTCTCCTTCAGGAGGATTGGAGTGGCGATACTGCCTAGGTATAGATAGTGGACCCATTGCCTTCTACCTTGGGGTTGAACCAGGGTCTTTCTCTGCCAGTCAGCAGCTGTGTGTCATTGAGTGAGTCACCAGACCTCTCTGAGCTTTGGATTGCTCATCTGAGTGCCAACATGAAGCCTGGGAGAGGATGCAGATGTTTTGCATGTGACATGCTCAGTGCTATGGGAGAGAGGGCTCCCACCAACCAGTCTGGACTGGCCATGATGTAGCATTCTGCTTTCTGACTCACCTGGCTTCTGCTGGGCGACTTGTGCTCTCATCCACTAGAGACCCCACCCTTCTCCCTTTGGGGACCTTGATGGGCTCAGCCCAGGCCTGAGCTCCTGTGATTTCTCCCTGTGCCCTTGTCTCTCCTTCCCCCATCCACTTCCACCCTAGGCTCTCCAGGTGTCCACAGCCCACTGACCCCCACATGCTCTCTAGCCTCTATGCAAGTCTCTCTTTATCCCTTGGATCGGCGGAAATCCTGTCCTTGAGTGGACCACATGCCTAAGATACCCAGGCAGCCACATTGTCCTCAGGCTAAGTTGAAGTCCCTGGTGACTAGGAAACGCCTGGGAGGCCCCGCACTATCGGCTCCATCCTGCTCAAGGACCTGTGGCATTACACTTGCTCAAACAAAGTGCATCTTAGCCTCCTCCATCACTTTAGGATAAGGTCCAATGGCCCCAGCCTCCTCCATCACTCTAGGATGAGGTCCAATGGCCCCAGCCTCCTCCATCACTCTAGGATGAGGTCCAATGACCCCAGCCTCCTCCATCACTCTAGGATGAGGTCCAATGACCCCAGCCTCCTCCATCACTCTAGGATGAGGTCCAGTGACCCCAGCCTCCTCCATCACTCTAGGATGAGGTCCAATGGCCCCAGCCTCCTCCATCACTCTAGGATGAGGTCCAATGGCCCCAGCCTCCTCCATCACTCTAGGATGAGGTCTAATGGCTCAATTCTGAGTCCTGGGTACTTGCCTGGCTCCTGTGTGGCTCCCTAGGGATAACAGCAGAGCACTGTGTTGGTCAGCTATCTGCTTTATGTCTGTCTGGACCTGCTTGATTTCACCGTTGGGCAATAGGGAAGACAAGGCTGAAAAGAGCCAGAGTTCCCAGCTCCAGTACCACATACCAGCTCAGGGCAGTAGCACCTGCTCTTCAGGAGCCTGTATCCAGAACACTCTCCCCTCCCGCCTCTCCTCCAGCATGTCTGGTGCCTACCCCCAGTCATCTTTTGAGTTATATGTGTCTCCATATATACCTCTGGTGTGTGGGTGTGGAGTACCACTAGACCCCACACAGGCCTGGGATACCTGTGAGGGCAGGAGGTTTAGTCTTTTCAACATCATGTTAGAAAGGGGAATGGGGCTTGGCAGTAATCTGTAGAATCTAGGGAGAAAGGAAGAAGTGGGGTAATGGTGGCGGCCTGTTGTTAGGTGTTAGTTGAGCCTGCTGTGTGACCAGGATACTTCCTAGAGCTACCTCCTTCCAGGCATGGATCAGGATAGCTTCACTATTGGTGGGACTGCAGCCTGGAGCAGACCAAGGCTCCTCCCAGTCTCCACATTGCTCAGCCTCAGGTAAGGCTGGGACTTGGGATTTCAGGGAGCCAGGGAGCCTTGTAGAGCTAAGACCCGGGACTGAAAGGACTTGGCATTGGGTGTGAGAGAGCCTGCCTCCAGGCATAGTGTGTGGACCCTGGTGTGAGAGAACAATATTCCTCTCCTGTCTGTGGAGAGGGAAGGGAATAGAGAGCCTCCACCCACTTCTGGTGGCGGACAGGGGGTGGCAGTGGAAAGCACCTCCAAATTAGCAGTAATTGCAGGAGAGATAAAGAGCAAACAGGGTAGCTGAACGAGGTTCTCTATAAATATTATGTTTTAAAAGTTTGCCCTGGAGTAATGGAAGCAGTTTAAATGTGAATATCCTGCCTGCATTTTAAAAGCCTGATAATGAAGATTTAGCAGCTGTTTCCTGGGGCCACTTTACTGGGGGCCCTTCTCCCTCTGACTCCAGATCTCCTGGGCTTCTCTGACAGCCGCCCACAGAGATCAGGAGATCCTACCTCATGGGTCTAGATTGCCCCTCCCTCCCCTCTTCCCTGGTAGCTACCACAGCCCCATCCTGCCTCCTCCACATGCCTGCCTATCCCATGTGGTCCTGCCTCTCCTGACCAGAGCCAGAAGCAGCAGCTTCTGGTTTCACACCTCACTGTTGGCAGCTCTTAGAGGAGAGCTGCTCCTGTTCCCCACCACCCTGCTCTCCAGCCTTCTCACCAACCAAGGCAAGGACCTGTCGGTCCAAACCAGCTCTCCTACATGGTCTTCACAACTAAGACAGAGTTCGACTTAGAATCCAAAGCAAACGTGTTCATGTGCACCGCCAATGAACCATCACTGTTTCTGTTCTCCTCCTGATCACTTCTGCAGAGGTGGGCGCTCTCTGTCAGGTAGCAGCATATAGATGGGCTCGGAAAACCAAGACTGGTGCTCATGTGATTAAAGAGAGGCCAGTGGCCACAGGAGCAGGACTGGACACTGGGGAGCACAGAGCCCAGTTAGTCACAGGGGCTGGGACTTCTTGGTTGTCAGCCTCTTGCAGGAGAAACAGAGGGACAGTTTTGGGGGCAGGTTGACACCTCTGGAGACTAAAGGTACATTAACAATGACTGTTCCCATGAGGCATCCCAGGGGTGCAAGAACCCATTGTTCAAACAACCCAAACCTAGCTGCAAGAAATACCATTATAGACCTGCCCCTGTATAGCTGAGGTGACTCCATTTCTGAATCCTAGGACAGTGGCAGGGACACTTGGGGACTGAGGGAGGAGCTGCTTCTAGGTGGTTGCTTTGTGATTTTCACAGACCCTGCCCCTCACCAACCACCTCCTTTCCTCATTCTGCCAAAAAGGGAAATAACCTGGAGTCTGGAAACAACTGGTAATTCCAACTGGTGATTTATAGGAACCAAGCCACCGTGGCAAGGTGGCCGACACCCTGAGGGAAGGAAGGACTGTGGTTTGGAAATTTTTGAAAGAACCAGATGGCTTTGAAAACCATTTGACCTAAGGACAAATTGGAGGAATTGAGCAAGTCCAAAGAGGGAATGAGACCAGAAAATCACAGAGCAGTGGGCCAGAGGGTGAGGCTTGACTCCCAAAGCCAGAGGCCATGGGTCCCACAAGAAGGAGATCTAGCTGGGACAGAGCGAGGAGCCAGGTGCAGGAGTGGAGGGGAATGCCAGGAGGTTGGCAGGGGGAGGGATAAGCATAAACAGCCACTGTAGGGGTCTGGGGCATGAAGACAGTCCTGGAAAAAGGATCCTGTCCCTTCACCCTGGGCATCCCTGCAGTCTTGTCTCTGGCGTGGTAAGGGTGCAGAGGTAGGGTCCATTGCTTTGGTGTTGATCAGTCCCTTAGAGGCAGCAGGACTGGCAGAGAGAAGAATTTTGGAGAACAAGGGCAGGTGTCTTCTGAGGTCCAGCTTGTAGATACCTGGGCCATCTAGACCTTCCTTGGCCTAAAGGGAGACTCCCTGAGACAAGCCGTCCCCCTCCCCCACCCCCATCCCCCTTACAGGAGGAGGCCAGGGACATGGTGAGTGGCCAACAGAGGTGTCAAAGGCAATAAATAACAAGCCAGAGCCTGTATGTGTTAGTTAGGTCAGACCATGTCTTAGTCAGGGTTTCTATTCCTGCACAAACATCATGACCAAGAAGCAAGTTGGGGAGGAAAGGGTTTATTCAGCTTACACTTCCACATTGCTGTTCATCACTAAAGGAAGTCAGGACTGGAACTCAAGCAGGTCAGGAAGCAGGAGCTGATGCAGAGGCCACGGAGGGATGTTACTTTCTGGCTTGCTTCCCCTGGCTTGTTCAGCTTGCTTTCTTATAGAACCCAAGACTACCAGCCCAGGGATGGCACCACCCACAAGGGACCCTCCCCCCTTGATCACTAATTGAGAAAATGCCTCCCAGCTGGATCTCATGGAAGCATTTCTCACCAGAAGCTCCTTTCTCTGTGATACCTCCAGCCTGTGTCAAGTTGACACACAAAACTAGCCAGTTCAGACCACGTACAGCCATATCCCATGGACCTGACTGACTCTGGGAAGGAAATGCTGTTGACTAGGTGGTAGACAGAGTCTCTGAGAGCCGTACACGTACACCCCATGCCCTGGGCTGAACCAGCAGCCAGCCCCAGCTACTCTGCCGAAGCAAGGGTCAGCTTGCTCTGATCTGGAAAGTTCTTATGGGAGGAAGCTGGGGTTAAGGAGTGTTTTGTTTACCTTCCTGCCACCATGGCTCGTGGCTTGTCAGCAGTTCCAGCTTGGCACATCTTGCTTGGGTTCTGGAGGGCCGGCATCTGCAGGGTCAGAAGAGCAGGCCGCAAATGCTGGAAGGAGCATGGAGGTTCAGGCTTTGTTTCTCCCCAGGACAGAGGTACCAGCCCTCCACCCTACCGGATCTCAACCCTCTGCTCCTCCTGCCCATGTTAGAGTTCTTTGCCCGCCAGGAGGCCTGTTTTCCCATCTTCTCTGTACAACCCTGAATGCCTTGGCCGGGACTGAACCATGGGGGTTCTGGGAAGGGAGAGCCAGCCTCTGACAACGGCACCCTGACAGTGTTGGGAAGCTGTGACTGAGTCCCAGTCTGTGCCCACAACATACCACCAACCCAAGCACTAGATACAGAATCGACAAGCAGGTGGACCCTTCTGTGTACCTATAGAGCCCCATGGTTTTGAAGGACACCCTGGCAGAACATAACTATAGCCATCACGACCCTTTGACTCCATAATCCCACTCCTGGGACCGTTAGTTCAGAAGCTAATTCAGAAGGAGAAGAACGCTTAAAGTATCAAGATATTTTAGGCAGGAGAAGAAACCACACTGGCAATCCGCCACCCACCCTGCGGCCAGGTAACGGTTAAGCTACTTACACATCGGCCTGGACCTGAGGGTGGGAAACCACACTGCTCAAGATACCTGGAATGCCACTAAGAGAAAAGTAGGACAGCTGATTACAGCTAGGAGGACGCTATAATTACAGATGCTACGGAAAAAAAAAATACAGAGACCGGAAAAAAAAAAAAAGCAGAGACCGTAGAATGAGAATGAGGAGGTCAGGGATCTATCTAGGAAAAGTTTAAGAAATGTCTAATTAGCAAAGAATCGTCTGGTTGGGTGTGGTGGAGCGCACCTGTCATCTCAGAGGCTGAGGCAGGGGGATGATCAAGAATTCAAGGCCAACCCAAGTTAGTATCAAACACTAAATAAGGGCAGAGGTATAGCTCAGTGGTGCAGCACTTGAACAAAAGAGGAGGGAGGAAGGAAGAGAAAGAGGGAGGACAGCCCTCAGGCAGGAGAGAGGGGGAGGGTAGCAGTCCATCTCCGATCCCACACTTTTGTCTGGTTGCTGTCCGTTCAGTTACCCTGAGAGCAGCCCAGATTTATTCTTTTTCCATGTGCTCTGGGGCCCTTAGCCAGGCACACACACTTTGGTCTGTCCCGGTCTCTGCAGTGAGGCACTTCCTATACAGATCGGTGGCTGTCGCCTTTTGTGGCAGATGTGAGCTTTGCATCTCTACTTGACTCTCTCCCCCCTTGTTTTTACTGAGCATCTTCCGTGTGCAAAGATTTGTGTGGGGCACTGAGACTATGAAAGAGACCTGGCTTTGCACAGGAGGGAGGGATAGGTGGGGGTGAGGAAGAGAAAGAGAAGGAGGAGGAAAAGGAGTAAGAGGGGAAACCTGTTGAAGGAAGAGAAATAGGAGGGGGTGGGACAGGAAAGCAGTAAGTCCTCAGGCGGGGAAATCAAGGGTCCAGCTTGTACTGAGGTGGCATTGCATTCTGGAGTAGTTTGGACATTCCGGTGGGGTTCAGTTTGACTCAGCAGGCATCTGCTTGGAGATATGATCACAATGAATATCTAGCCCTGTCCCCCGTGAGGTCACAGACTGATAGGAACAGGGATGCATAAATCGTTACAAGACAATGCGCAAATTGTCATAAAGGACTAGACAGTGTTGGATCACAGAGAGACCTACCTGTGCCTTAGAGTTATCACAAGTGACCCCTGAGGGATAGATTTGTCAGTCAGACCAGGAACCAAGACAGGATAGAGGGCTGGAGAGAGCGGAGTGAAGCAATGACGCTTTCAGAGAGAATCTGGGTCAGGGGTCCGAGAGCCCCTGATCTTGAGGACACTCCTTGGGACAGTCCTGGCTCAGGTATTATCACCTTCCCCGGGGTGTCCACTCTGCTAGGAAAGATCATGTTCTAACCAGGCAGGTGCCTGCACCCAAGGCTACTGAGGTCTGCCTGATCAGTATCCACATTTCTTCAAGGAGGCCAACAGCATAATGAATATTCAAATATATTTCCTGAAGGAACCAGCTGGAGGCTGGAAATTGTCCTGAGAGAGGAGAAAACCAGCCAGTCACCAAGCATTGCCTCCCTTCTCATCTACTCCACATTCCAGATCGTCATGGCCTCAGGGTCCATGGCTGGGGTGGCTCAGCCCGATGTGTTTATCAAAGGTGGTCTGGACACAAAGGAAGCTGGAAGTCTCCATTCTATGCTGGAGGCTCATGGGGTAGAGCAGGGAGCTGGGAAGCCTATGTCAAGTGATGTCCACCTGGTCAAGGTTACCCTGATTGAGGTCTTGGGGCATTTTTTTCCTACTGTAAATAAAGGTGTCCCTGGAGAGATGGGAGGGACCTGGAGTGGGGCAAGAGTAAGGAGAGAGAGGCTACACCAAGCCCTATCCAGAGATGGGTCACCTTCCTCCCATCCCAAGAAGGCTGAGGGTCTTACAGCCTCAGTGTTGTTGCCTATAATGTCATCAAACAGAAACAGGATGCTGATATGTGGCGTGATCAGGTGAATCACCCTTCATATGACTAAGTAAGTGTTACCCATCATGGATAAGGCTGAGGAAGGAGCTGAGAGGGATACAGAGAAGGGCATTGGGATGAGCTAGCCCAGGCTTGGTGCAGGATGGAGGCTGTACTGGCTGGTTTTGAGTGTCAACTTGACACAAGCTGGAATTATCACAGAAAAAGGAGCTTCAGGTGAGGAAATGCCTCCAGGAGATTCAGCTGTATGGCATTTTCTCAATTAGGGATCAAGGGGGGGAGGGCCCCTTGTGGGTGGTGCCATTCCTGGACTGGTAGTCTTGGGTTCTATAAGAAAGAAAGCTGAACAAGCCATAGGAAGCAAGCCAGAAAGTAGCATCCCTCCATGGCCTCTGCATCAGCTCCTGCTTCCTGACCTGCTTGAGTTCCAGTCCTGACTTCCTTTGGTGATGAACAGCAATGTGGAAGTGTAAGCTGAATAAACCCTTTCCTTCCCAACTTGCTTCTTAGTCATGATGTTTGTAGAGGAACACTAAGACAGAGGCGGAACATTCCTTGGAGCTTCTCAATAGTCAAAGGAAATCTGAGGAAAGGGCTCCCCACAGGACAACTCTGACCTGAGAAAATGTCCCTCTAGCAGGGACAGCCTGGCTCAGAACCTGAGACTGGGAGAGAGCAGGGGATTCTGAGAAGAAAGCCTCTTTCCTTCAGTGTCCTCTCTCAGATCCTGCCCTGTGTGGTGACATTATAGCCAGTCAGCCCAAAGACTCAACTCTACCTTGGCCACTAGGCTAGGGAATGGCCTAGGAAGTCTCCAAGTTGTACTTGGGAAGGGAGACATGTTCTGTGCAGGGTCAGGCCTGAGTGGAGGTAGAATAGCCCTAGACTGGTGAACGAGATCTGTACCCAAACCGTCAATCTGCCTGAGCTCCTAAATCCAGCCCTAAGCCATCGAGCAGATGCTAAATAGAGGGACACCTGAGGCCCGAGAGCTGGCAGTGAGAACCTTGTAGGAAGGATCGTGTGTTCCTGCTAATTGCAGACCCTCGAGTCCAACAAAATGGTTGGAGCTTGGGTGATGATCCCCAGCTCTTCCTGTTTTCTAAATTCAGAAGTACCTGCTAATTATGCTATTACGCAGAAGTACCTTTAACCCAAGAAACGTCCAAGATGGTTAATAAACATGATTAGAGAGGCAGGCTAGAAGAGGGAGCTCACTGGACTCCCATTTTTCTTCTTTGGCATAGGAAATCCAGTTTCAAGTCTTGACTGCATGGTCTGGAATTTCCCCCAAAGAGGAAGATGAAGGCTGGAAGGGGAGAGGTGTCGGGGGTATGGAAAAGAGGAAATCCAAGTCAAGTGGGGCTGAGTTAGTGTGTGGCAAAGAACATAGGGCATCCGGAGTCCTGGAAAGGACTGTGGGGACATTTGATGATGGTGTCAGGAGTCTGGGAAGGACTATGGGGACATGTTCATGATGGAAGAGTGGGAGAGGCTATTTATCCCACTGAGTGAGGACACACTGCTGGGCCTGCTTTGTGTCCAGGCCTGCTCCTGAACTACAGTGGCCACAGCCTCATAGGACTGAGAGAGAACAGGCTCCATCAGTTTCTAACTGCAGTCAGAAGGAGTGGAAAGGAAAGGGGAAGGAGGTAAGGACCCATGTGTCATGTCCAGCACATTACAGAGCCTGCAAGGGGTCAGCCCGCCTCAGTCCCCGCTGGAATTCACTATGTCTTGTGGAGACATGCCTGAGACATATCATCATCTCCCACGCCACTGAGAAACTCCCATTGCATACTGGGAAACTCCCATTGCATGCTGAATCTGGGACCTGCTACAAGAGCCTTCTCTTGCCCTAAGGCCTACTCAGAACTGGTGGCCTTTATGGACCTTGGGGCAAAGCAGTGTCCCCCGTGTTTATGTGTGTTGTCTCTGACATCTAAAGAGGTTACTGAGTTTTGCATCCTATCCTTGGTAAAGGTTTCAGCCTTTACAACGTCAAGGAGATGCTCTTGGACAGTGGTTCTCAACCTGTGGCTCACAACCCCTTCGGAGTCATACAGCAGATATTTGCATTACAATCCATAATAGCAGCAAAATATAGCTATGAGGTGGTCATGAAATAATTTTGCAGTTGGGGGTCACAGCGTTAGGAAGGTTGGGAGCCACTGATCTAGAAAATGTCCGGCTCTTCATACTTCAGATACGGCAAGCCATGCATCTTCCCAGCACTTCTGTTACCTACCTTCGTGTAGGTCCGTGAGCCTGCCAGAAATGCTCCAAGATGGACCCAGGTCAGAGTCCTGGGTCCTCTGTGTGGCCGTCTCCCATTATGCTAATGGCTGTGGTGATCTGTTGGCTTTTCCGGAATGTTTTTCAGTTTGGGTCACATATCCCAATGTCTGCAAAACCTCTGAATACCTTTTCTCTCTCTTCCCTGGACACAGTTCTCTGGAAGGCATACCCAGGTCCTACAGAAAGAGAGCCAGGGGCTACCATTAAAACCATATTGCCGTTGCAGAGGTCTCCTTTCTCCAGTCTGTGTCTCTGAGAACTGGGCTGACCAGGGAGGGACTCAGTCAGGCCCTGCAGCTTTGCACCAGGATGGCAGCGTCAGGCACTCAACTGGCTAGTGCTTGGCGCCTCCGTCGTTAGACAGATCAGGCAGCCTCCTGCCCTCTGCCTACACATCTCTTCCTCAGCAGCATCATGCTCTGTTAGCCACAGAGCTAACCTCAAGGTTCCTGCTGCCTCCGGAGCTATTTCCTCCCACCTGTCCCTGAGTTGCACATAGCCACCTGGTGTCTGGCCCTGGATCTGCTCTTTCTGGCTGGCAGCAAAGAGATCCAGCTGGTGGCAAGGCCTTGGCCCCCAGAAAACATCCACTGCCGAGCTGACCTAACGCCTTGGCACCTCAGCAGTGTGCTTCTTACTACCTTAGGAAAGACACATCTTCTGACTCTCTTGAGACGTGGTCATGGATGGGTGATCTCTTGTTCCACTCTAAGCTGCCTGACCTTTTCTTAATGCTCTCACAAATCGGCTCCAGCATCTCTAGCTCTTCTCCCACAGACCCTACTCCAGGCAACTGTGTGGTCTGCCTCCTTTGTGATGCAGAGTACCAGACCCCAGTCATGGGAGACCCCCACACGTCAATCATTTCTCTCTTCCCACCCCTGCCCCAAAGTCTCTGGTCCCTGCTGGTGTGTATCATGCAAGTCTTGTGGTTTTCTTTGGGACTGTAGCTGGGGCTGCCAGTGATGGTCCACTGACCGGAGACTGTCCTCGTTTTTCTCCAGATTTCTAAATCCGTTAACCAAAATCAGGCAGCTCCACCGTCGTTATCATTACAGTGTCTCTAAACCATTGGCACATTTCCACCAAGTGCTTGGCACCACACCTGCCCTTTCCAGTGTCCCATCAGCTACAGCCTGAAAAGTCACAATGCCCTTACCTTCCAGGGGATATGACAACTATATGTGTCACCAGTAATTAGTTCTTAGCACACTCTGACCACCCACTGGCCCAGGTGCAGTAGCCTGTCCCAAAGCCCCAGAGTGGAAAGTGAGTGATGTTGTGTTCAAATGAGGACCCATTAGGCTGTCTGCTCCAACGGCCTCAGCAAAGGCTAGAAGCGGGGAGGTTGGCATGGGTTCAGATGCTGGGGGTGTCTGACATGTGGGTTCAAATTGGGCTATCTCAGGTAAGTTTGCAAAAGCAAGGTTTTGTCCCCTGGAGAACGGCTTTCCTAACCTTCCTTTAATGCTCTACCAAGGTGGCTTCAGCACCTCTGGTCTTCCCCACCACTGGGTGTGCCCCCGGGAGTCATGTGTACTGCCTCCCCTGTAACACAGACTATTAGACCTGAGATGTGGATATTCCCTCCATGTCATTTCTCTCCTGTCTCCCCACCTCATCTGCAAGAGCCACTCACCTCCTGACCCCTGGTCCCTGGGAATATGCATCATAGATTCCTTGTGGTTTTCAGGTGTGTGTGATTGATGTCTCCCTAGAGCTGGGGACCCCTGTGCCTGGGCCATGTCCCAGCTCCATCATTTCTCTTGTAAGTTTAAGGAAGTGGGCAGCTCAGGGCCCATTACTGGTGACAGATATGGTCATGACAAGCCCTGGAAAGTGAAGGTATCATGGTTGGCCAATAAGTGGGAAGAGGGACAGGTTGGGGTACCAAGCTATTTGCGAGGCCACAGCTGCAACAGCAGTTACAGCCACAGTGATGATAAGGACCACACTCCTGGATAGCTTTTGATTTAAAAGCCTGGAGAAGGATGATGACAATGTCAGGTCAGTGGACCATCACTGGCCTCTGGGCTACTGGAAACAGTGTCACAGTGGTCTTGGATCTGCATTCCTGGTCTGGTCCCTGGGTGTCTCCCCTGTTTCAGGGAACAAGAAGCTCCTATATAGTGTGCAGTACTTAAGAGCCACCTGTCTCAGTGTGTGAGTTTCTTTATCCAGAACCTTACCAGTCTAGATCCTGCTCCACTCCGCCCCCACACCAGGAAACCCTTGTCGTTACTTCGGGGAGCATCCAGAAGACCAAGATCATTCTCCTGGGACTGACTGACTGCTGATCTTCTAGAGACATGTGTCATCACCCAGGGTCTGTGACAGCTCTGAATGAGGCAGGTAGAGGAGGAGGGGGTGGTGTCAGTTTAAAGTAGAGCATTCGGGCTGTCTACTGCAGGGGAGGAGATGCAGAGAGGAGCCTGAGAGATGGAGGCAACTTTGAGTGAAGTTTGCTGAGCCTTCCCTAGGCTCCCCATCATTCTCCCCCACAGTCCCAGTGGTATCATGAGAGTGTGGGAAAAAAAAAGAGGCATGTGGGAAGGGCAGAGAACACTTAGCTAAACAGTGTAGAGGGTGGGCAGGCCACCTCCAACAGCGAGGGACAGGAAAGTCTATAGTAATTATAAAAGATGTCATAGGACTCAGCAAGTTGGGGGGTGATGAGGATAGAAATTATGAGAGTGCCCCTGTAAGAAGAGTAGATAAAGGAACACCCCAAATTCAGGGTGTGAGCCTTAATGGGCAGACACTTTCAAGACCAAGGACAGCGACAAGGGGGTGGTTCAGCACCAGGGACAGCGCCATTGGCGGCCCGGCACATTCTGCCCTAGGAATCTGCAGCCTTGAGCCGTTTCAGCACCACGGACAGCAGGCAAAAACCCTCCTTGGATGGCGGGTTGAGCACCAGGGACAGTACCAAGAACCTGCCCTTCAAGTAGGTGTTATTCTACCTGGATCTATGTGCACTGAGATCATCTGCGTGGGGTGTGTTAAGTGCACACAGCGTGCACACAGCACCTACTTGAATTCTTGGTAGGAATCTTGGTACTATTTCTCATTTCCCCATTCCGCCCCCTACCTAATGCATCTCCCTCACATCCCCTGTTAAAGGTGACCAGAATCCCATCTAAAGCCAAGAAGGGCTCATCTTATCCCACTTGGCAGACAGTTCCAAGTACTCTAGGGAGCATGGGTTTGTATGGGTGGTCTTTACACCTCTACCTGGATCAGTTTGCAATCTAATTGGATAAAGCAATCCTACACATCACTTTTGCTTTTGTAGGGGCCGGGGGTCATGCTTAAAAGGTAAATATGTCAGGAACTGATGAGAGGAGGGGGACTTGGGAACATCAGAGTGATATAGGGTTTGTTGAGACCAATGAAGAGTCAGGATAAGATGACCTCATCCTGAGTGAAATAAATGATATGGCCAGCCCCACTAACCTGGCAGATCCCAGGATGCAGGAATAGGAAGACGGGGGTTTTCCTCTCACCCTGGTCTACCTATGTGGCCCAGCAGAGTGGGCTGCAGACTAGAAGGGTCAGAATGTCAGACCCACCCATCAGGTCATTCTTCCTACTAGGTTTTGTCTCTTTCCCCAGCAAGGATTTGCCCAGTGTGCAATGTTCCCTTTTGTTTTTATGATTGAACTCAGACATGGGCTTCTGCCAGCCCAGCAAAGCTCTCTTGGCTTCAGTGATTCCCCATGGACGTGGTCTGTGAAACCTTGAGACCTAGCCTGCCAAGGTCCACCCCCACAGCCCTGCCCTGGCCTACAAGAAGCTAGCTGGTATGAAGCACCCAGATTCTCCTGGTCAAGTGCCATCTCTCTTTTGTACCCCTGCCTTTCCCACTGTTCTGGGGTGGCTCCTAACTTGTCTCTGTCTGTGAGTCTTGTGTCTTTTCTTCTATTGCTTTTAGGTTATTAAGTGGCAGCCACACAGCATAGCTGATGAGGACTATGCCAGTCAATGGATCAGGGGCTTTGGGAGTTCCCAGAGGGCTATTCTTCTGGTTTCTGGGAGTGACTATTGCAGAGTGTAGGCCTGCAAGCTCACAGTTCTCCCAGGGACTTGAATTCTTCCTTCCCCTTCTCTGTACCCTGGCAGCTTGGACAAAACCTGGAGTCTACTTTGTGTATGACTCGAGCACTCTGCTCTGGCCATCTGTCATTTCGTAGGGCCTTGGACAGTGGCTGGGAAGGGTGTGTACCTCCTCGCTAAGCTTAGGAGCAGGGGTTTCGTACTAGAACCTTCTGCAACCGTGGCAATGTTCTCCATCAGCCAACTCACTAGTTACAGTCACAGCCACATGTAATGATCAGGGCCTTGGAAATGTGGCTCATGAGATCGAGAGATTGAAGCTCCACTTTCATTTCAGTTTAATTAAAGCTTTAGAGACTTATTTATGAGCACATGTAATTACTTCCTGAACTTGAACCAAACCAGTCTGTTGAAGGTCATCTGTTCCCACCACAGAGGTCAGTCGCTAGATTCTCTAAGGCTACTGTTGGGTCCGGGCCATCCAGATGGCTGCTCTTCCTTCTTCCTTGAATCATAGCTAAGCTCATTTCCCTGCCTGGAGAAAGCTCTCAGACCTGAAGTTCACACTGTGTGGTGACGCGCAGGGGAACTACGGGGTCCCAGACATCCTTGTTTTTCTGGGTCAACTTCTCCACCTGCTGTCGAGGCCTCAGGATGAGGGAAGATCAGGGCCCCAGAGTGGCCAGGGCTCAGTTGTAACATGGGTACCAGTTTCCTTCTCTGAGATGCCAGATCCCTCTATGTGTGCCTGGCCCCTGTTCTATTACTGTGGTGCATCCCTCCCTATGTGGCATCTATTCCGGTGTCTTGTAGGCCTCTTCCTTCCTGCCTGACAACAAGCTCAGCTCCAAGTCTCACTGCTTTATTGTGGGCTGACTCCAACATTGCACACTCAACATCTTTACAAGGTTTTGTAGTCTGCTGCTGGAAAGTGGTAGATTAGACGGTGGAAACCTCAAAGTTGGGATAGTCTCCAAAACTCCTAAAAATTATACCATAGTGACCATAGATCTGGCCACTGAGGTCTGGAATGTTCCTCTACTCTGAGACATGAGTTCCCCAATACCAGTCTGTCTCACAGGGTTGTGTGAACCATACCAAGGTCATGTATGTAAACATATCCCCATGATCTGGTAACACTGAAACTGAGTGCTGGAAGGGTCTTTCCTGAGTATATCCCCTTCCTATGCATGACTTGCTGTCTGCACATAGGCCTGAAGTATCAACTCCCATGAGGGCAGAGGGACTTCCACAGAAGCAACTGGGATCTGGGGCCATGTAGAGAATGACCAAGTGTCAATTCCAGGACGGCAGCCCCTGCACCTGCTGACCCAGGAGGAGGTGTTCCAAAGGTGCTTAGAATTTCAGAAGCATATGCCCAAGTCATGAATAGCTGTTTCCCCAGTTGTTTGGTCTTAAGGCAGGATCCCTCCCATGCCTGAAGATCCCTGCATGAGCAGGCTTGGGGAGAGCCCAGGCCTCAGGGTTTTACTGCATTTCAGATCCCTCCTGACAAATATGGAAGTCCGGCCCGGTGGCATTTCCTCTTTGTTATCTCTCTCTGCTCTGCAAGGGAAAATCAGGTGTCACTGATACCTGTCTGGATACAAGCCTCTGGCCATAGAAGCTTATTGCTCTAGACAAGAGACAAGTGCTCCCAACCCCCAGATTCATAGAAGATATATCTGGGGGAAAGGAATGCCTGCTTGCTGGTTTGGTCCAGGGAGGTGTTCTCAAGAGAGAAGGGGTAGAGAGTGACAGCCACACAGCCTCACAGGAAGACAGAAGGACATGCGGAGAGAAGCGAAAAGACAAGAGCAAACATCCCCAGGGCAGGGCTGCACATCAGCCCTGATGTTGCCCTTTCCCCTAGAATCCAGTATCCTCTGCTTTGGCCACTCATACTCAGCCACCCACTTGGGCAGAAGAACCTTGTAGCAACCATGAGAGTGACTGTCATGAAGGGCCCCCAGTGCCCACTCCTGCCCATGTGCTCTGGAGTTGGGTAGGGACATAGTGTCCAGGACTGGATTTGTCCTGGCGTGTGTTTAGGATACTCCCCTCCCCACCAAGCAGCCTGGGTTCTGAGAGTGAAAACCCGTTTGAGCAAAAAACCAGAAGAAACAGTAATTAGGAAGGTAAATCCAACACAAAAATAAGCATAATGCATTCCAAATTCAAATAAGAATTATTTGTGGACTCGCTGTTCTTTCCGAATTATCAGTGGAATGTTCCACTCCATTTGCATAGATAATTGAGAGTTAACTGTACTATCTACACCAAGGCCTGGAAGATGAACAGAGTGAATTCCGTCTGGCCAGGTGGAAGAAACGGAGGTTCCGTTGGCTGTGTCATTTGCCCTCTGCAGAGAGGAGGGACCCAGAACAAAGCCTGGCACGGAGAGGCACTCAATATATATTTGCTGAATTAATTAACACGAGTAACTGAACATTACTGCATGCCAGCGCCTTTGTCTGTGGACGAGCACTTCGTATGAAGGGAGGCGTTGCGGCCCTGTTCTTACAGAGGCAGGAGGGAGAGCCCAAGGTGTGGAACCCCTGCCCGGAGTTACACTGGTCCTAGGAAAGGAGAGGTGTGAATCCAGGCTGAAGTGGCTCCCCTTCAGGCTGATGAAAGGTGCTGGAGGGGGTGGGGAGCCCATGGGTGAGTGGTGGGAGGCCCAGGGCGTAGGAGTGCCTATGTTCCTCATTGAAGCGTTCACAACAGGCTAGGGGCAGCTCTGTTTCTATCCTTCAGGTCGGAGATGGGCCAACCTGAACCCTGAGTCTTTTGGCTTCTCTCTCTCTCTCTCTCTCTCTCTCTCTCTCTCTCTCTCTCTCTCCTTCCCCCCTCTCCCTCTCTCTCTCCTTCCCCTCTCTCTCTCTCTCTCTCTCTCTCTCTCACACACACACACACACACATACACACACGCATGCACGCACATGCCGTACCACTTGCCTCCAGAGGGATCTTGGATATAGAATGAGGCTGTAGATGTTCTTGGTTCCTGGAATCCCATTTGCCCAAAGCATTGTTATTGTGGCAATTATTCCATGCTCTGTGGCACTGGAATAGAGTTTGCAGGGCCTCACACTCTACTCAGGGAGACTCAATAAGCCCCTCTGGGAGCTGTATGTGGAGGAACTCACCCACATGGGCACTGTTTGCTGGAACGTGGAGAGGCAGGGGCATCGCCACAACCTCAGCCACAAAGCACAGCAGTTTGCAAGTGTTGGATCCCAGTGAAGTCCTGGGAAGGAATGGATAATGCACAGAGAAAGCTACACCACCCTAGCAAACACACCTTTCCCTGCCTGTATCGCGGTCCTGATAAGACAAAAAGACCAGACCTCAGAGAAGCAAGCAGAACCCACGTGATGGAGATAGATCTAGATGGGGTGAATCCAGTGGCTAGGCACCTTGAAATCAAAAGACTTAGGGCACATGCTGCCAACACAGGCCCCACCATGAGAAGGAGCTCAGGTAGATGTTCAGTCCTTGTGGGGATAGCCAGTGACCAGGCTGAGATTGGTAACAATAACATCAGTGGGTAAAGGGTGAGAAGGAAACACCATGCCCACACTGAGGCCTGTGTCGCTTAGCTGAGGCACAGTACAAACAGCTTGGGTGTATCTTAATGTGTTAGTAACTACATTAAAAGAAGAAAGTGCTTAAACCATTTCTACCGTGCACCTAGTGCAACCCATAGTCAGCCGTGTGTAGCCGATGCAAACATCGTTCTTATTCATTCTTGTGTCGGTCCTTCAAAGAACAGCATTTGTTTCCCATACATGGACTGTGGCCCTTGGTGGTGGTGGTGGTTGTGTGGAATGCATGCACATATGAGTGTGTGGGTGCACACATCCATGCATGCTCACAGATTCCAGAGGAAGATGATGATGTCCCTCTCTAGGACTCTGTACCTTACTCCCTTGTGACAGGGTCCCTCACTGAGCCTGGAGCTAGGCTGGCATCCAGAGAGCCTTGGTGAACCTCTTGTCTCTACCTGCACACCATCAGGGTTATAAACATTCAGGCAACCAAACCCAGGTTTTTACGTGGGTTCTGGTGATCTGAACTCATGGTCTCACGCTTTCCCAGCAAGTGCTATTACCTGCTGAAACATCTCCCAACCCCTCCCTGAGAGCTGTTTCTAGAGTAGCCAGTGGCTCCTGTGTCAAACTGCACTGGGCCTAGAGAACATTCTTGGAGTCTGCCGTCTGTCCCCAACTTCCCCTTTTCTCCAAATAAGACTTCACATTTTAAAAGATTGCTTATCTTATGTGGGTGCATGCATGCATATGTGTGCCACATGCATGCCTAGTACCCACAGAAGTCAGAAGAAGGTATCGGATTGCCCGGGACTGGAGTTAAACGCCGTTGTGAGCCGAGCCACTGTGCAGATTCTGAAAACCAAAACCAGGTCGGTCGTCTGAAAAAGTGGATGGTGGTCTTAAGTACTGAGCCATCTCTCCAGCTCTCAAGATTTCTCTTTGTACACCATCTCAGTCACTGGGACCCTGAGGTGACACAGGGATGCACTCAAAGCCCGTGACTGCTATCTTGAGAGCACAGGGAGATTCCCTGTGACACCCTCACCATAAAAGAATCTCAGGGATGCTGTTGCCCATGGGGCAGAGGAAACATGGGCTCCGCCCCTCCTCGGCCTTTGGTCTGGTGCCATAAACACCATACCTTGTTTCCTCTGCCGATAATGGTCCTTCTTCCTTCCACCATCCCACCTTCTCCAGAGCAATCTGACAAGCCCCAAGATCCCTCTAACCCAAACACGCACCTACCCCATGGCTCCAAGCTACCATCTGTGTGCTAGTGAAATGATACCCCCAAAGTGGGCAATGAACTGGCCATCCTTTTCTATGAAGAAGAACTTGGCCAGCTCAAGGGTCCATTGACCCTCTCCACGGCATTTATTCTCAAAAATACAATCCCAATACCGTAAAGATTCTAGTCTCCCAGCGTGGTTTTCCAATTACACACACTCGGCCAAGTGGCGGCCACTTCATTATAATTCTGTAATTGCCATATGGAATTCCTATAAATTTGCTGTTAATTTTTAACCACTGTGGCCTTCTCTTGGAAAGTGTAGCAATACTTTGAAAATCTATAGATGATATTTTTAAGTGGATGGAGGTAGTCCAGTGGGGCTTGGGAGAGAGAAAATAAATACAGCAAGAGTCAGGATTGGACCTGGGAAGGAAGAGCCAGGCTCCTCTCAACTTCCGTGCAGACATTTCTCCGGCGAACCAGTGGCAGGGAGAGTTGATCAGAACCTGATCCATGAGGAGCATGTTCTGCAAGAGAGTAGCTTTGCGCCGGGTTCTTGGTTAACTGTGCGCATTCCCTGCCCCCAGCTGGGATGTAATTTACAAGCTGAGTATAATCTTCCCACATTGTGTTGCTTTGTGAGCTCTCCCAAAATTGCAACACGGGCTGGGTCCGTCAAAGATACTGCCGAAGAAACAGTGTTCACATCGGGCATTTTTACCTCTGGTCCTCACCATGCAAGTGAACCCCCAAATGCTGGCCAGAGCAATTATTTGCCTTCCGTGAGATGCTAGAAGACAACTAGAAACGGAAAAAGAATGGGAGCGGTGGTGTGCACAGCCAGGGGACCAAAGATGTACAGAGAAGGCCTCAGGGTGGGTCAGAGAAGGGGAAAGGAAAAGCAGCCACATGGTGCAGAGTCCTGAGTGGCTGGGAAGATGTTTTGGTAAACTGCGGCAATCAGTAGGCCCAGCTCCTGTCAACCAGAGAGGTTCATTTACACATTCCTTGTCTGGCCCAGGAAGTCTAGGGTGCAGGCACCCCAGAATCTGTCTGTCTGTCTGTCTTTGGTGATGCAAGGCTCACTCTTGCAGGGCTGGAATACTGTGTCCTTCCACCTTGTCATGTGGCTTCCAGGAAGGCTTCAGCCACAGACATCCACATCCAGCCCCTGAGCCCACCCCCAGAGAAGGAAGGAGATTGGCTTCCGGCTGAAAGGGTTATCAGACGGCAGCAGCGATGAAAAATTGGGCCACAGAGCGATTTGAAGGTCCCAGTGTTTGATCTATTGCGGGGCCGGTTCCTCATGGCTTTGCTGCTCCCGAGTTTGGTGACCTGAGAGAATTAGAACCTCCTTAAATACAGTGTCTGTTGGCTGTATATTAATCAAGCAGAAATCAAAAGTCACAGGATCCCGGGGATGTAAGAAAAGGAACAGACGGCTCCCCCAACCTAATGCAGGAGGAAAGGCCTGGAGCTGCGGAGGGGAGCTACAGAGAGCAGCCCAGGGCTCAAAGCCCGTTCCAACTTTCCATAAACCTCCTTGCCAGCAAATTCTCAGAAACCCAGTGCCTTGGCACTGGGGAATTGTGTTAGTGCTCAAACAGCGCTGGACCCCAGGGCTAGCACAGATCGGGGGGGGGGGCTTCTCCCCAGGATGGAGGGGAACCAGAGGACATAGCCTGTCCACAGCCCCACCATGAACATGCCAGTTGCCCTGTTCCCTGACAGGCATTAGGCCTCCAAAGGGTTGTTTCAGGATTCATGGCCCCCTTTTCCGCTCACCTCATGTTCACAGGGGGTGGCTGTCCTCAGAGTTTCCACAGTGTGTGTTTCCAACTGCCAGGCAAAACTGATATGGCCGGGTCCTGTCTATTCCCACCCCGACCCTGACACCCATTGCCCTTTCTCCCTGAGGCCCCGGGGAAGAAGCTCACACTTAAGCCCCGTTACTTTACAGGTGAGGGAGGAAAGCCTATGGGTTAGTGCCTGTCTGTTTCTTTACTGCATGCCAGCAGAGATAGTCCCTACAGCTGAGTCCTGAGACAAGCTTAGCACCCATGAGGCTTCTGCCCATGCGTGGCCTGTTACTGCTCGGTCACCCAGCTCCTGTCTGCAGCTCAGCTTGGCTTGCCTGACACGGTGCACTGGCCTCTCCAGGGCCACACGCTTCGGCAGGACACTGCTGCCTCCCAGGACCTTTGAGTGCCGTGGGCTCCTAATGAGCTTTTAATGAGCGGCTGTTCTAGCTTCAGGGGGCACGGATGGCAAGGGAAGAACATGGTGCCAAGTCCCTTGCATCCTGCTTCCGGAAGCCACGGTGAGGCTTCTTAACTGGATGAGTGCTGGCTCTGGCTCTGTAGAAAGAAGCCTCATCTCTTTTATTCTTATCTGTTCAGTGGGGGGACCTAGGTTCCACAATCCTTATCACAAGGAGCCCAAGAGATGATGACCAGGTCTGTCTTCTTCACCCCTCAACCCCTCAACAGTGAAGAAAGAGCCACCAGTTTCTCCATGGAGTAAGATTTTTTTTTTTAATTGACAGCAAGGTAGAAAGTCCATTGACCTCCTACATCAGCTTTGTAGAGAGTCAGTTTACATAGAGGACCCTGGCTGCCTCTCTGCAGAGCTGCACCAGACCCTTGCAAAGGAGGAAGTCCTGACCCCTTCCCATGGGCTAACTGCTTTACTTCCTTGATGCAATTCTGATGGGACTCGATAGCGATTCACACCAGTCTCGGTGGCAGTTCACACCAGTCTCGGTGGCAGTTCACACCAGTCTCCATGGCAGTTCACACCAGTTTCCACAGTGGTTCGCACCATTCTCTGTGGCAGTTCACACCAGCCTCGATGGCGGTTCACACCACTCAGTGGCGGTTCACACCAGCCCCTGCCTTGGAGTGGCCCAAACTGCAGCCCTGTGCTTGGTGTTCACCCTGGCAGGAAGCCTGCCCAGTGCTCGGTGCTGCTAATATTGCATTTGCTCAACTTTTCCTTCCACACAGAGCCTTGTTCCTCAAGTCCTGAGGGGTGACCCCCACCCTCTTCTGGGAGTTAGAGGAAGTGGCAGTGGCTTCAGCTCCCCCTCGTTACTCCCTCAAGGCCTTCACCCTCTGAATAAAATTTAGATACAAGGCATACTTCCTTGACAGTCATGGTGATAAAAACCTGAATGGGCTCCCCAGGGAGGCATCAGGGGCTCCTTCCATAGAACACTCCAAGGAAACACAGTCAGGAAACAGCACCTGTCCAGAAAGGCTTCAGTGCCTTTGGGCCAAGGCAAGGGACTGAGTGATAGATACCCCAAATTCTGTTGCAGCCCTCTGTGCCTCTGGCCACCCATTCTGATTCCAGGCTGGTGGAGGGGATAAAGGACCCTAGAGAAGATACAGATGTTCTCTGGGGAATCCTTGCTGCAGTGGGGAGTGACCCAGGCTGAGCTCTGAGGTCAGTGAATTTTACAGGTTTTCCCAGGTCCTGCAATTCATGCCAGTGTTCTAGACATCAGTGGCCTGCAAAAGGACCCTGTTGTGATGTTAGCACAAGTTGCCCTCAGCCCCAGCAGCACCAGGCCATCCCAGGACATTTCATTTCACTGAGCTGGCCTCTACATGCTCAGGCAGACACATGGTTTTTCATGATTTGCAGGATTTTTTTCTTGGGTCACTTGTGGTCTTGACATCAAGACACCAAGGTCATGCATGGGCAAGGTGGGGTCTTTGGTGGTGGGTACAGCTCAGAGCAGGGTAAGGATGTGCCTGGCTGCTGGACCAGAAGCTGCTCTCTCTCTCTCTCTCTCTCTCTCTCTCTCTCTCTCTCTCTCTCTCTCTCTCTCTCTCTCTCTCTCTCTCTCGGCTTTATCACAGAGTTCAGCAGCCCACTGGGTTCCTGTGACCTCCCGCCTAACGAGAAAGCAGAGATTGGAGATAATTACCACCCAGCCCGAGCCGCAGCGCGATTAGTAGATGCCTGAGCTATTGCAAATGACTGTTCCATTAACAGATTTGGTTGAGGGTTGATCCTGTTAGGAGAGAGAGCCAAGGGCTAATGATAAGGATATTTGCCGAAGGGCGAATGCCAAATAGTTCAGTCAAAGGGAAAGCTGAGGGCTTCTGTGAATTCCCAGAGTCTGGAGTCTGGTTTTCCAGGCAGGACTCTGCCTCTTACTGGTTGTGTGGACCTTGGGCCACCCCTGTGATTCTAAGAGTGTCATACAGCAAACAGGCCATTTTACATCTTCCCTATGTAACTTGGCCACAAAGCAGGGAGGTGGGTTGGGGTGAGACACTCTGAAAAATTGAAGAGCAGAGCCAAGTGCAAGCAAGGTATTGGTGTTGTTTTGTTTTGTCTTGTGTTGTTTTGTTTGCTACCAATAGCGATGGGCATCCATCTCCTCTTCTGTAGCTGCTGTTCTTGGGGAAGTTTTGGCTGACAGCATCCCCTATCTTTCTGATCCAAAATGGAACTGAAGATGTGTCCACACACCAGCTTCCTCTTCCTCTCCCTGTGAGATCCTGGGGCCAGTTTCTGAATGGTGGCTTGACCACAGCTAGCACAGAAGACCAAAGGTTTGGGGTTATGTTTTCTCCAGACCTCAGCTCAGGTTCTGCCTACCACCCCTCCAGGCAGGTGGGGCCCAGATGCCGCAGGAAACCCCAAGGAGTTGCTCAAAGCTACTACTGCCACGACCTCTTGCCCACGGAGCCCTGAGGTGCTGAGCTACGTGGTTGCTACTTCCGTGGTCTGCCCTGAGCTTACTTACTCCCCTTCTGCAGGGGAGGGGAGAGGAGGGGAAGGGAGGGGAGGAGAGGGGAGGGAAGGAGGAGGCCTGGGGCTCACTTATAATAAAGAAAACTTGGCAACTATGCTGAGTGGGAAGGCACCCGCAGCCCTCTCTCTGGGAGCAGTCCTCTGGCTCCTGGGCCCCTGAAGGGAGGGACCCTTGCGAAAGAAAGATGTCCGTATAACTGCAACCCTGTGCAACTTCTGACTCTCCCCGTATATCTCGAGTGTGCCCTTTGCTTTCAGTCTCCCAGTATTTATTATGTTTAATTTTGCTGGGACGTGGTTGTAAGTGAGACGGATGGAGCCCAGTGTGGCTGGCAAACGCCTCTTAATTAAACAGATAAATAAACTCCCTTTGCACGCTGGGGTTTTTTTTTTTTTCACTTTTGCTGCAGTCTCTGCTGAGGCAGGGGGATGGTGTCTCTAGGTGGGGGACCCCTTGCTGAGCTGAAAGGTGGGTGCTGACCATAGCAGGCTGCACTGGACCTTTTCCCTTTGAATGCTCTGGATTCCTTGACAGAGGGAGGCAGAGAAGCCCAGGGGTGGGGAGGAGCCCCCAGAAGCCCCTCCTCGCAGGCCTGCTGGGAAAGGCGCCTCCAGCTGGTGTGAGTGCGCTCTCTGCTGGACGCCTTCGGTATGGCCTCTTCAGCCAGGGCTGGACTGGACAGCTCAGGGCATTTTCTTCTTATCCTGTGCCTCTTCTTGCAGAGGCTCCCCCGCCCTTCTTGGAAGTCACCTACCAGAATAAAAACACATATACCCCCCCCACTCCCACACTATGGTGAATACCTATTTCAGAAACCAGAGACTTTTTTTTTATGTTTTAAAAAGAGCTCAACCTGGCACACCCCTGGGGTGTCTGCTCCCCGGAGCCAAGGACAGCCCCAAACTCAAGGCTTTCCCCTGGTTCTAACCTCTTTCCGTTCGATGCAGAATCAGGATGCTAATTTTCCCCGGACAAGCATCCCACTGGTGATACAGGACTCGGGTGAAGTCTCATAACTAAAGCCTTCTCGGGTGGCCTCACACCTCATTGCACAACCTGCTCAGAGCTATGTCATCCTGTCCTACCCCACAGGGGATGGCAGGTCCAGCCACTCTGCCCTTCTCCCCACTGCTCATGTCCACGCCTGTGCCAGGAAGCCTGGGGTTGAGGCAGGAAGACCTAGCCCTGCAGAATGCATGGGAACTCGGTCTACTTCTGGATGATGGTTTGACTTGGCGAGGTGGAGCCCGGCTGCAATCGGAGACTGTGAGCTCACCCCTTGCTCTGGGACACTTCTGCCAAGCTCCACACCGTCCTCTTTGCATAGGGACGGCCTGGGACGGTCAGACTGGGCATTCAGAAAGGACCAAGAAAAGGCAGGACAGGGAGGAGCTGGAACCCCAGTATTTGTCCCTTGGGGGTATCAGAGCTTTCTCTGTCCACCCGGGCATACCAAGGGAATCCTTGGAAATTCCCAAAGATCGGGGAGATGGCAGGCAACCCTCGACTTGCCATCATTTAGTCACAGAACTCCTTGACCTACCTTTTGCTAAAATCACAGACCATCTTGAGAGGGGGAAAAAATGCCACCAGACACTAACTGGCAAAGGTACTTCACAAAGGTAGACACCTAAGAGACCAGAGATGGGGGGATACACATGCGTCACGCACTGCAGGAAGAGGACGCACATGAAGCCAGCAAGGCCCTGCTTGGGAAGGTGGTACAGATGGGGGCAGGAAGGAGCCAGGAGAGCTCAGAGCCAAGCCACCCAAACCTTCTGAGGTGCCTCCCTTGCCTGATATTTATAGCGGTGCCCAGGAGCGTAGAAATAATTACAGTTCAGTTCATGCCTCCCTAACAAGGCCCTTCTCAGATTCAGGGCGAATGGGATTTTTTTTCCCCCTGTATCTTTTTTTAAGTAGTGAATATTCTCACTGGATTGACAGCTCTAAGCTCACAGCCTACCTTCAACCCAAGAAAAAGTGGGGGCAGCTTAGCCTAGCAGGTGGCTGCGGTGGATTGGATTTCCCCACCCACTACTCAGGGCTGCACATCCTGGTCCACAAGGCCCAGGAGTATGGGAGCGTGGTCAGGAATCTTAGGGGCACGGAGACTGTTGAATGGCCTAGGCTGATGCAGTGACTCACTGACAGGCTCTGGATACGCACGAGGATGATTCTAGCCTGCATGGGTAGGCCAAGAGACTCAGCAGCAATCCCCCCTTAGAACGGAGTCGGTGGTATTCAGTAACTGGCTTGTTTTGGAGGTGACAAGGTACCTGCAGAGCATATGACAGGTAGCAGACACACAGCCCTTGTCCCAAGAAATAAGTCAGACAATCACACCGTTCAAACTCTTTCTGGAGATTTCCTTTAATTCTTTTTCACGTCTCCCAGCGAGCCTGCGTGTGGTGAGCTGGCTGGTGGAGGCGGGTATCTACTGGCCTGATATTCTTGGCTGTTGGGCTGCAGATTTGATTTCCACAGTAGACCGTGAGCTCACTCCAGGAAAGATGATTTAGTCTCAATGGCTCCTTCCCCAGACAGTGGCTGCATGGTGGTCTGTCTGGAGCACTGGGTGAGCCCTACAGGGCTGCCCAAGTTCTCTCTGTGGAAGGCAGCTGGGCAGGGAGTGAAAGCCGCTCTGAGAGGACAGACAGGTAGACAACAGGACAGTAAAACAGCAGGCTGTGGGAACAGGAGGCGGGCGGGTATATTGTACCGAAATAGCCAAACCCACTCTGGCCTCTGAACTGGCAGGGCAACCTCCAATGTCTCAGCCCTCAGACATGGCCTGAAGCATCATGCCCCAGAGGTGCTTATGCTGAGAATATACTGCCACTATCTGGGCCCAGGAGACCAAAACCGTGACCTATCCCTTGCAGAAGACAAGGGTGGCCTCAGAACGCCCATAACCCATATTCCACCTGAGCCAGTCCAGAAGCATCCCAGAGAAGTGCAGGAAAAGGGGAGATGAGTGTAAGCCACCAGATGCCCGTGTCCCGTCTCTCCTCTGCCTGGCTACCTTCCTCCTAGTCTGCACCACCCACTTCCTCCTCAGGAATTGCAGGGTGTGTAGCTGTGAGTGTGAGGGTCAGGGATGCCTGACAAGAGGCCATCCAAGGTGTGCATGTCTACCTGTTCCTTTGCAATGTCTCTTCCCAGGCAGTTCCTGGAGGGAGGCCACACTCTGGCCAGGCATCTTCTGACACTCTTTATGGTCCTCCAAGTGTTACACAGTAGGGGCGATCATCAACCGACCTCTGAGTCTGAAAATGGAAAGAAAAACCCAGGGACAGCAAGCGACTTCAGTGAGTTCACACAGCATGCTAGAGGACCCCATGTAAACTACAAGGCCAGCCATCTTCCAAGTGCAGAGCTTGGGTAGGGTCGCTGTACTTGGTACCTGGCTGTGCCCCTTCTTGGAGGTGGTATGTACACTTGCCCCCTGGGGCTACCTCTCACAGTGGCAGTGGGAGACAGTTCACTCCGAGCCAGACTCACCTGTGGCTTGTCTTGGTAAAACTGAGTGTGAGGGGAGCAGGCCCGGATGTGTGTGGCTGTAGAGCTGCGGATGTATGCGGGCAGGCTGCAGTGGTGCGGTGAGGGGCAAATCAAGGCCTCTGCCCAGCACTGCCTAAAGCCAAAAGGTGGGTGCCGTGAGCCCTGAGGCTTGGAGTGTGCACGCCAAATTCAGCACATTTGACGATGGGGCAGGAAGGGTACCCGATGGCCACTGTTCCCTGTTGCCCACCCCCATACTAAGTATCCACAGGATCCTAAGCCTGCGGCAGGCTGTTGAAGTGTCTCATGGGGCCTAGAGGCCAGCAGAGGGGCAAGAGAGACCCTCAGGGGTCTCTGGCAGGGCTTCTGGGCACTGAGCAGCTGGAAAAGCCTTCCCAGCACGGAAGCCTCTGCGTAGATGCCCTCATTACATCACCGACTTCCCCGCCGCGGAGCCGGCCTCCCTCAGGAGAGACGCTTCTCTGAAGCAGGCAGAACGAGCGCCTTCCGGTCGGTGGCCGCAGAGACTGTCCCCTCCACCGCAGCCTAGACCATCGGGGGCCAACGGAGGTCCCAGACCCTACCGCCGCGGGAGCAGAGGCTGCGCGCCGGCGGTGGAGGGGAGCGCAGGGCCCGCGGGAGGGGGCTAGGGCTAGCGGCCCGGCGCAGGACGGCGGGCGAGGGGTTAAGTGCGGGACCGGCGGTGGTGCCGTAGGCCGGGTTCTCTCCCCCAAGCGCGGGGCTCCGTTTGATGTTGGAGTACGCCAGGGACTCCCCCTCCCACCGCTACACACGCGCGCACACGCGCACACTCACACACGCACACGCACCACTCTTTGCAGACAGGGCTCCGGTGGCTCCAAAGTGACTGGCTCCCCTCTCCCCACATCCATCCTCTCGCGCAGAGCATCCATCCTCTTTCCATCTTCTCGCGCGCGCTCTCCAGCCTCCCCGCCCCGGACGGGGGCAGCCCCCGGCAGAGGCGCGCCGCTCCCCTTTCCATGCCTCCCTCCTAAGGAGCGCCACGCGGGGGAGGGGAGGCCCGGAGGAGGAGAGACCGGGAGGGCGCCCGGGAGGCAGGGCGCGCGCACACACCGAGGGACGCAGCGAGCGCAGAGCCGCCTCGGCCGCCGGGCGCCCCCCTGACGCCCCATGCTGTGCTCCATGGCGAACTCGGGCTGCCTCCTGCTGTCCAACTCCGGCAGCATGCTCCCGCACTCCGTGCCCTGCCCGCCCGCTTTCCTCTACCTCCAACAGGTAAGCGCCCCCGGCCCGAGCGCCCCCCGGTCCCGCGCACGTGCGCCCCGCGCCGCCGCCCACGCCCCGCACTTGGCCGCCTCCGCGCCGCCGCTGGTGGCCCCGCGGCTCTCCTCGCGTCATGGCGCCCGGGCTGGGGTTGGGGGAACTGCGCCCCTGAGTGGCAGAGGAGCGTGGGGGCGCCTGGGGAGCGCGCGGTGCCGGGTCGGGGGGCCGGCTGTAGTTTGGGGCTTCGCTCGCAACTTTTTCAAAGGCGCGGGAGGGGGCGGCGGGCGGAGTCTCGGGGGAAGCCCAGAGGGAGGATGCAGGGGTTCTGGACACCCGGTTACTTTGGGGAACTTCGTGCCGAGATGCGGAGGACTCGGAGACGAGTAGCCAGGCTCCTTTCTCGGCCGCGTCGCGCAAGCCCAGGGGCCGCGGGGAGGCGGCGGCTGGGGAGCACGGCTGTGCTGCAGAGCGAACCGCGCGCCGGGCCTCCGGGGAGGCAGGCCACCTGCCTGGTGGGACAGAGAAGCTAGGCCTTGAAGCTCGGGCTCAGGAGAGGGCTTGTGTTGGACTTTTTCAGTCAACTGGGCTGTACAGGAATCTCAAGCTGGCAGGCTTTGGGGGACAGTAAACCATGCGGTTAGGAGCCCCTACATCCCCAGGATGCCCCCTAGGGAGGTGCGCGCAGAGTCTCAGCTTCCGCCTGCCAGCTGGCCAGAGGCGCAGGGGGCGGGGTCCTGCGATCCCACCCAATGCGGAATCAGTGCGGGATAGGGCGGCGAGGGGGTGGGGGGGAAGCCAGGCCTGCACTAGGGAGGAAAAGGGGATTCCCTGGGCTCCCCCAGACCCTCCAGGTTAAGGTTCTGGGCGCCAGCTTGGCGACAGCTGTCCTGAGGCTGCGGTACTCTGGCCTCACCCACCCGGGCTGCCCACACCTCTAGCCTGTCTCTCCATGCTCTTGGGGCTACCCTGTTGTGAATTCACACCTCAGCCCTCTGATATACCCACATGGATGGGTAGTTTTCCAGGGGGAGGCCTAGGATCCTAAGAACTTCCGCTGTCTGCCTGTCTCTGTTTCTTTGCTCGGCCCAGTTAGAAGGGTTCCCTTCTGAAGTGGGCTAGTAAGAAGGAGAGAGGCTGAGGGACAGGATGCCCACACAAAAAGCTGGCCGTGGTCAGAGTCAGGATCAAGAAGCAGCAGCTGGGTGCAAGCTGACTGAAAATGAAGAGGTGTATGTCTTGGCCTCCACTGGAGGTTTTGTGGAGACTCAGGCTAGTCATTGGGGGTAGGAGAGGCTCTTATCTGTCAAGCCCCTCCGTGAACTCTCTAGGGAACCATAGGAGGTTGTGTAAGAGAAAACGTGGATATGGAAAAGACAGGCCGCAGAACCTGACCCAGGGCAAGCAGCCCTGGACTGCTGGGCATTTGGGCCACCCGTGTTCCAGGGTCCCTTGTCTGCGCTAAGGATTACCAAACATCTTGGCCGCTGCAGAGGGAGAGACAGGAGTCTGCACAGTGATTAGGAACAGAAGGTGGCCCTACTGCCAGAGCCTTAGGCTCTGGGTCTCACCTTCCTAGGACCACCTGTGACATTCGAGGCTTCCTGGATGCAACACAAGAGCCCCTGGGAGTCTCAGACCCACAGGCCAGTTCCCCACATCATTCTCAGAGTCAGAACTCAGTGAGGGTCCACAGCGGGTAGCTTTCCAAGCCTTCTGAGTTCCCAGGAACACCCAGGTCATTTGGAGACTCTGTAATGGGGCCAGACAACATGTGCTTCTGTTGGTAGGTCGGATGAGACCACTTGGAGGTGCAAGGATCACCCCTCCCTCTCATGCCCAACTGTCGTGGGCAGGAATAACCTGCACACCCCCTGCTATCAGGACCCCAGGATTGGGGGTCCATGTGAAGGGTTTGAAGTGAGGGTCCTGGAGGCCAGGCCATGGCTTGCTTTGTGGTTGTGCTGTCTTGGGCAAGAGGCCTCACAGAACTCACCTGTGTCTTCCTTGAGCATATAGTTCCCCTCCTCAGGATGCAAGAGATGAGGAGAGATGAAGAAAGGTCCAGAGCTTAGGAATGTAGCTCGATGGGTCGGACGTGCGCTTTGGGTGGAGGTTAATCCACCAGCAAGGCTTGCAGAGTAGCTAACCAGAGTCCTCTAGGGCTGGTCATTGCGGCTTTCCGTGGGAGCATTGGGAGGGCAAGGGGACTTGAGATGAGCTCTTCCCACTACAGGTGCTGTCAGTGTGAGCGGAACCCCTCTTGGGACAGCCACTGCATGCCACTGCACCAGGCTCAGATGCACTCCCATTTCCTTTGCCCATCCACAGCTATTCTGCAGGAGCAGACAGCCCTGTGCCTGGGCATGGGTCTAGACCTTTCTGTCATTCCTGATTGGTAAGGGTGCACCATTTTCTAGGAATACACAGTTCTGGCGGTTTGGGGCCATTACAAAACAAATAGTGACTGGCGTTCAGCTTGGGGCTCAGTTTGTCCCAGACCACCTTTGGGGTGAGATGGTCTTTTACATCTCCTGAAGGGAAGAGGAGGGACCTTGTGTTGCACCTGGCTAGACTTCTGGAGATGAGAGCAGGCCCCTTCCTCCAGCCCCCTTGTGGGGGCTGCAGGTCTGCTGCACACGTGAACACTGGTGCCATATGCCGGCAGTGTGTTCAGTCTAAACAGCACATTTACCATCAGAAGCAGAAGACGTGAAATCAAGCAAGACAAGAGACGTAGTTGGAGGCGCATTAGGATGCAGCTTTTTTAAACAGGCCAGCTCTCGAAACCTATAGTCTTTCAACTTGGAAATTTAAGGAATAAAACCTTATCCAGTGGAATCCCGTTCCTTTACAGAACCATTAACCCTTATATTCTGAGCTGCTAGACCCTGCTGCAGGAAGGATAAGGAGGCCGTATCCCCTCAGAGACACATGATTCTGTAATCCGTCACAAGGTTCTGTTATCATATGTCAGTATCCTCTCTGCAGCAGTGATGGCACTTATATTCTAACCAAGATGACTTGGGCTCACCCACACTAGGGTAGGTCCCTGTGGGTTGGGTTCTGGTTGGTAGGAGCTCACGAGAAGTAGACTTCCACCCTTGTTTGCCAGTCTGCACCAGGAGCCCCATAAGCGATGGCTCCTGTAAGGTCCTAGGCACACTGCTGAGTTGCCTCATATGGTCCCCCTGGGGGTGGGTTCCCTCTTAGAAACCCTGAGTCTCTGGTCCCTGGCATATTGTCCCCAGTAGGTGATGGGGTTGATCATAGTGACCTTCGAGGGCAAGGGGGAATCTCATGGAAAAACTCCAAAACATCAACCAGACTCTCACGGGGTCCCATATGGCCTCCGGCAAAAGCAACTGCAAAAAGCAAGGTGCGAAAAGGACCACGCTCACAAAATGGGATCTTGTCAGTCATTTCTGTATTATTAAACTACAGTGTCCTATAAAAGAGAGCCTTCTCAAGCCACCCGAGATAATTATTACCAAGATGGTAAGTTATTCATGGGGAGAAGGATGTATTTTTTTTCGGTAGGGGAAAAACAGCAGAAAAGTTGAGGGGTGTTTGGGGAAGGAACTAGGGAGTGCCTGGAAGAGTTGAAGGCCCAGCTACCCTGAAGGATGCGTCCTGAGTTCTGTTGATGTAACTGCATGTATATACCTAGTCAAGGTGAACCCCCAGAGAGTTTCCATTACCATGGCAAATGCTGACAGCCCCCAGAAGCTTCCTTCCAGCCTGGGGTATGCAGTCGACAGCTTCCTGGAGTTGTTGATAACAGCGTGTTCCCCCAGGAGCGGAGCCCAAAGTTGCACAGAGGGACTTGGAGATCCTAGGGCCTGTTCTAAGATTCATTAGACAGCTGTGTTCTTATAACCATTTTCTCTTTGCTCTGAGGTAAGAACACTGCTAATCACAGCAATTTTTAATAAGGATTAATTACTGTAGCAAACACAACGCCGCTTCTTACACCTCGCGCACATGCCTGGCGTTTAGTCTCTGCTCTCAGGGGTGTTAGCGTATCACCCATAGACCTGGTGTGACTCTGGGAACCCCACCAGTTACACCCTCACTCACAGTGACACGACATGGGTCCCTGGTGAGGCACCCGCAGCCGATGATGAGAAGGAAGACACAGAGCAGACACCCGTCTGCCACATCTTCAAGAAGACATGGCTGTTCAGATATGTTGATGAAGCCACGCCCCCAAATTATACGGTGACCTAAATAAATTAGCCAGAGTCTGTGTCCTCGAACCCTGGGATCCGTAGGGACGAAACACTATGTCTTAGCTGCCTGGCCTTGACACATCCATCTAGGATCACGATAGTGCTTTACCCCAGTACCTCCGGTAACTGCAGTGGCCGCACCAGCTCTGTGGGTCTCTCTTTGGTTTTCGTGCCTTACAGGCTCACACTTGATCCAGAACCTGCTGAAGGCTAACCGTATACATGCATTACGGACACATTTAACAGTTTGGGGAAACTGAGGCAAGGAGCAGCTCCTGAGTGGCACAGCCGGCCTGGCACCTAAACCCCAGAGCCACGGCTGCGTCCGTCTGACATTCCGAAGAACACCAGAGTTCAGGAAGTTTCCTCCCTTCCCCAGTTGTTTTCTCAACCGTGCACAGCATAGAAGACGCATCAGCCAGAGCTTCTGGTGGTCCGAACTCTTTTTTTAATTTCCTGGTCTCTAGGCAGGATCTGCCCCCTAACTGGATGAGGACACAAAGCTGGGGGGAAACGGAAATAGCCTCCCTAAGGCTCTTAGCTTCCTGAATGTGACTCTTCATTCCGTGGGGTGAGTTGGGGTTTCCTGGGTGTAAAACAGGGGATCTGGCTGACTGGACTAGTATAAATATCACAGTGGACATAGGACCTGCTGCAGCTGGGAGTAATAGTGAAGGAGAAATTAAGAAAAGATCAATGTTTAGGGTTTAAACTGCAGATCTGTGCACGCTCAGGCCTTCACGTGCCCACTAGGTGTCTTCTCAGAGGTGAGAGACAAAGTCTCATTCCACAAAGCATCATCCTGCATGCATTTTCTATACCGTATCCTATAAGGATGGAGCTCACCTTGGCAATCACGGGCCCATGAGGAGGTGGAGAGTGGCTGCTTGCTTTAGGTGGGGCCTGTAGGATTTTCTGATTCCACTGTTACAGTCCAAGTCATTGGTTGAAGGCTTGTCCCTCCATGGACACCCACTGCTGTGCCAACAATGAGTCAAAGGTAGCAGTCTGCCTCCTCTGAGGCACTGAGACCCGGAAATGGCCGGCCACCATTCTTATAGGAGGTGAAGGATGAGATTCCAGTCCAGGTGCCTTTCTGTCCCCGACTTCTAATCCTGGGGACAGCAAGTTGAAAGAGGCTTTAGGCGTAATACCAGGTTCCTGGGGAGAGAGCAGGGGATGTGGCTCTTGCAGTAGGCTGGCTGTGGCCTCTGTTCAGCTCTAATGTGGTGCCCGTAACTCTTGGCACCAAACTTGGGCCAGGCCAGGCAACATCAGGCCTGAGGCAAACAGCCCCTCAGGCGAGGCCACTGTAGTTCCTGGCAGTGTGGGATCCAGGTAGCCCTTGTGTTCCAGGCAGCTGGTCCCAAGAGCATGGCTGGGACTGAGACGTTGACTAGAGGGGATGCATACACCTCTTCCTTCTCCTCCTCCTCCTCCTCCTCCTCCTCCCCCTCCTCCTCCTATTCCTCTTCCCCCTCCTCCTCCTACTCCTCTTCTTCTCTTCACTCTTCCTCTTTTCCTGCCCTCTTCTTTTCCGTGCACCTATTTTCAAGCCCTGGCTGGCGTGCCTCCCCCACCCCTCTACCCCCTTCTCTTTGCTTTCCCTGTTACTGAGCCTCTCCGGCCACCTCCAACACCCACTTTCTCTGTTCCCTTTCTCCCCTCTTCTGTGCTCATTTTCTCTCTGCTTCTCTACACTCTTCTCTGCTCCTAGAAGAGTCCCACCCTGCCTCCTCCTCACCCTGTGGTAGCCAGCCTCCCCATATCTGGCCCACACAGCTACCAGGTAGTTACCGGCTTCTCTTGGGGGAAGGCTGTGGACCAAACCCGATGAAACCAGATCTGATGTGTTTTGTCATCTGTGCGGCTGGGTCATGGACTTTGGCATCTGGACCCTGGCAGATGAGCAAGTCCAGTTCTGGAAGGAAAGGCAGGAGTCTTGATCAGGAGACTGAACTGTGATTACAGTAGGGCCCAGCCTACCTGCGGGCGGTGAGGTAACCTCCGGGTGCAGCAGAGCTGAAGCCTGTAACCACTTGAGAGCAACTCCTGGTCCCTAGGTGGGCCTTTGCACCCCCACAGCCTTGGGGGTCTCTGGACAGCTCAGAGAATAGACCAAAGAAAAGATAAAGAAGCGCCAAGAGACGCCGTTGCCATGGCAAGTGTTCTACGTCGAGTTATGTCCATTCCAGGTCTGCAGGTCTGGCTTGGAATAAACGGGTACCCAGCTGCCCTTCCTGGAGTCACAGACACAGCGCAACACCAGAAACTAGTCCCCATGGCAACATGCATCTCCCCACTCCATGTTAACTGTGAAGACCTGGTTAGAAGAGAGAGGGAGCCGGCCAATGGTCCCTTGCCTGCTGGGGCATCTGTGTGTCTCTAACCTCTGAGGTAGGGCCTTACATCCTCTTCCCAGAGAGCTGTGAAGTTCAGATTTACTATCTGCTACCCTAGCCTGCACCTGCGCTCAACCCGAGCCTCCCACCCAAGTCCAGACTTGAAACGCTATCAGGGTGTCACCTAGTGTGGCAGTGGCAAGTGTGACTAATGAGTTATGGGGAATCTGATCCCAGCACACTTGTCTGAGCTAGCCGTGGGGATACAGGTAGATGAGCAGGAGGAAGTGGACTTGGTATGGCTTCTGCCAGTCCCTGACAACTTGAGAAGGGAAGAGGGCCGCCTCACCATGTGCTGCAGTCAGAGTGCCCCATAGCATCTCCCCCACGGTGGATTCCTAGGAATTGCCAGGCCCTGCTGCGTCTTTCCTAAACCCTTAGTAATGGGGTATCAGGCTTTTGTTTCCTGCTCCGGAAAGCTAGGATGCTGACCCATGACGGGCTGGTACTCCAGGTCTGGTGACTCACCTTTGCCCACATACATCCAGACGTCTGTCTGTCCACTCGGCAAAGCCAGCTGCATTGAACCTAGGTCAGCGATCATCCCCGCCTGCTTGGAGCTTTCAGGCTGATGGGGAGGGAAACTAAATGAGCAGAGAGGGACAGGTGTGCCAGGAGCATCTGGAAGGCTGAGGAGCAGCTGAAGGTAGAATGGGATTGCTGGGTTGTGGTATGATGGAGCAGGGTGCTACAGGGAGGCTCTATGAGTTCAGGAAGCTCGTGGGGGAGGGGAGCATCTCGCTGGGACACACAGTCTCATTGCTACAGGTGGACAATTGAGTCTGTTGTTCCAAGATACACATTCATATGCCCAAATAGTACCAAATATTGAGTCAAGCCCTGTGCTAAAGGGTGTGTGTGTGTGTGTGTGTGTGTGTGTGTGTGTGTGTATGAGTGTGTGCATGAGTACATGAGTGTGTGTGTGAGTGTGTGTATGCATGAATACATGAATGTGTGTGAGTGTGTGTGCATGAGTACATGAGTGTATGTGTGAGTGTGTGTGCATGAGTACATGAGTGTGTGTGTGTGTGTGTGTACATGAGTGTGTGTGCATGAGTACATGATTGTGTGTGTATATGTGCATGAGTACATGAGTGTGTATGAGTGTGTGTGTGCATGAGTACATGAGTGTATGTGAGTGTGAATGTGTGTGTGTGTCTGCGCGCATGCGCGTGCTTCTGCATCTCCCTTATCCTCTGGTACAGATTGGTGTGTGAAATTCTCAACTGTTGCACTAAGGGGACCCAAAAGAAAATAAGCAACAGAAACAGATGTGAGGAGCCGAGGAGTCAGTGGAGTTGAGGGTGACTGAGGTGCTGTTTCTGTGACTTCCTTCATCTTAGTGAGGACACTGTGCACAGGCATGTGCTGTGTGCAGAACTCTGTGCCAGTGTTGGGAGGGGCCCTGAGGAATACCTTAAAGGAGCATGGAAAGAGGTTCGTCCTGTCTCCAGCAAGTGGAATCGGCCCGTATTACCAATCAAGACCCGGTCCCTTGGGTATCTCAGCCCCCTAAATAAATTCCTAAATAAAGGGAGTAGGTCAGTGCCACCCACCTGGGTATGTGAGGTCAGCAGGGAGAGCTTCGTTCCTTCCCAGCTGTGCTGTACCATCTCCACCAAGCCACTGCATGTCAGAAGAAAGTGACTAAGACAGCCAACTGCAAATATTGCATGGGGAGGTTAATGGAAGTCTCGGTGTCAGGGCTGGGAAGATGGCTTGGTAAGTAAAAAGTACTTGCCATGCAAAGCACTGACGACTTGAGTTCAGATCCCCAGAACCCTCCCAAAAGCTGGTCAAGTAGCGTGCATATCCATAGCCTCAGTGTGTCCCCAAGGAGCTAAGGAAACCTTACGGAAGCTCCCAGGACAGGCAAGCATGCCCAACATGGGGGAGGAGAGACACTGTCTCAAATACAGTAGAAAGGCAAGGACCAGCGCCTGATGGCTGCCTCTGACCTCCACATGCATATGCCGTGCCATGGTATATGCACAGTCAGAAACACGAACAAGTGTGGACACACACAGTGTGCCAAACATAATAGGCCCTTCCATCTAGACAGTCCACGTATCTGGTTGCCCAGGACGGTTAAGGAATCCAGCAGAGGCTAGCCCACAGAAATATAGTGCCAAGCAATAGGGAGCCTTCAATTATCTAGCACCTGTGCACAAAAAATAAAGCAGGTGAGATGACTTCTAGCCCCTTGCTTAGCCCAACGTCTCCCAGCTTTTCTGGCCCAACACGAGAAGGCAGGACTCCTCCTGATAGCTTCCACCCTTGGGCTTGTATTCAGCCGTTGGAACCTGGCATCAGATTTATACAGAGAACAATTTCCACTTGAATGGGCTGTTCTTTGAGCGTGCAACTATTCCGTGGGTCTCATGGTTAAACCACAAGGCAAATCTAGAACCTTCTGGATAGTGAAACTCTTGGAACTACGATAGAATGTGGTCTATGAACCAGGTGGTCCCCAGACATTTCATGCCAGAGTCACCATGCAGTGGGGGCCTGATGGGCCATGCTGCTAGAGAGCCCAGGGGCTCTGAGAGTCTCCTGTGGCTGTCAGACCAATCTGGGTCTGAGCTGGTTTTGCTGACAGCTCCCTGTGACAGCCCGTGGCTGTGTTTCCTCTCTCCCCTATGGGAAAATAAGGAAATAGGTAAAGTCTTTTCCCCCCAAAGGCATTGTGTGATGGTTTGTAGGGAAATACCCATTTAGTGAGGTGACAGAGAGATGCTGTTCATCTCCCTAATGTCTGTATTTGGTAAACAAAAGGTTGGCTACTCTACTTGGCCTCATACCCCACCCTTTTAAAAAATAAATTTTGCTAATTAATACACACTGCAAGGTCTGGACACGTGCTCTAATAATGGGCTCCAAGGGCAACTCCATCCTTGTCTGTGGTCATGGACCAAGCTACTGTAAAGGGCCCTGTATTGGCTTACACGCTGTCTGCAGAGTCTCCTGGAGCTGCCCCAGAGTCACTGCAAAGATCACGAGTAGCCAAGCCCTTCATAGGAAAAAAAAAATCTCAGCTGGGCATAGTGCCTCACACCTGCAGTCTCAGCATTTGGGAATCTGAGGCAGGGGGATCACTGTGAGTTTGAGACCAACCTCTGGCTATAAAGTAAAATAAACAAAATGAAGAGTTTACCAATTCTGGCTTGATGGTTTCTCTAAGAGACACATCCATAAAAGCAGAGAGAGAGAGGGACAGAGAGAGAGAGATAGAGAGAGAGAGAGAGAGAGAGAGAGAGAGAGAGAGAGAGAGAGAGAGAGAGAGAGAGAGAGAAAGTGAGAGTTCAATGACGTACATTCCTTCAGCCGGATCCTGGTCCTGATGCTGCAGCAGAGTCAATAGAAAAATGGTTGAAACATTTAGCATTCTCCATCCACGCTCAGCCTTTCAAGTCCACCGTGTATTCCTCACTCACAGCCTGTCTCAGATCCAACCAACCACATGTCCAATGCTCAGTAGCAGCCACGTGAGGCCAGTGGCTGCCACCAAGAATGGCTCAGACTAGCAGATTGAGCTTTACCATCCATGGGGATCCAAGGAGACATCTGAGAATGCGCTCTGCCCTAGCTGATGAAGGGGCGCAGTCTGGGGCTGCTCCGTCCCGGAGAGAGGAAGCAGCTTCTGTAGAAAAAAAAACCCACCCAGTTCCAAGAGTGAGCCTGGGGTACCTGGAACCCTGAGGTCCTGAAGGAGCCGCTGCTGGTGAGAGTGTTTTTGGAGTCTAGGCTGAGAGCTCATGCCTTTGGACAGGGATGCCAGAAAAGGACCTGGAAAGCTAAACCAGGGGTCAGCAGGACAAAGGCTCGATCCAAGAGGCAGGGCAGAGGGGACAGGACAGATGTACTTGGAATGTGTAGCAGGTGGCCTGTGAGGAGGAGGATGTGGAATGGGTCGATCCATCATGATAGGACTGACACGCTCCGTCATGGTACCAGGCTGGGCTGTGCATCCCTACTGGAGCACTCACAGTTCATGACCTCTTCCCCCAGTCACTTCCTCCACCTCCTTTGACCTGTTTGGCTAGAACAGAGCAAGGTCCTGGCCAACTGTGAACACGAGTGTGCCCTTCTGGAAAAAACTTCAAGTCTTTACCTACTACTCTCTATACACATCCATCTTGGTCCTGTGTGACCCTCCTGGGCCTTTGTCCATTCACTCCTTTAAGACCAGTGTGCTCCAGTGAGTGAGGAAGCCAGCCAAAGAAAACCAGCACTCACTCTCTTGCTCTTAGGGATCTAGTGACCCCCCATGCCCACCCCCAGTACCCCAACACACTCTTACTGGCTCCTGTCCGGGAGGTACCTGGACAGAAGCTCAGGCCAGGGGGCAGGGAGCCTCCCAGTGATACCTCCTGGTACAGAGAAGTCACAGGTAGAGCCCTGCACCCCTGGGAAACAAAACAGAAGACAGCTCCAAGGTGAATCGGGGAAGACTGGTAGGGATGCTGGGCAGGCTGTCTGTGCTAAGGCAGGGGCATGACCTGCTTTGCAGAAGAAAATAGAGTTCTCGCTGAACCATCTCGTCTGCCTCCTTGTGGCTGTGCCCACTGCTCCGAGGGGACGCCCACACCTGTCTGGGTCCTGCAGGCTTTCCTCTCTCATCGTGCTTAGGCTTTGTAGGTTCATCATCGTGTTTATGGGTAACCAACTGTACGGTTAACTTACTGGCTTAGCCCAGGCCTCTATTGAAGGGAGATGGAGAACTGTGTGGCCTGTTTTATTCACTGCTCTTTTCCCAGGGCCTCAGATGGTGCCTGGCTGTGTAGATAGTGGAGCAGCAGTCACTACATAGTTGGGCCCCATCCTTCATCAATAAATACCAAGAGAGAGAGATTTTCCAGATACACTGGTACCCACTCCATGTACACAGGGGAATCTGAGTTCTTTTACACAACCCAGGAAGCAGGATGGAAACCCCAGAGCTGGGCAGGAAGCTGTGGGGTGAAGTGTGTGTGTGTGTGTGTGTGTGTGTGTGTGTGTGTGTGTGTGTGTGTGAATAGTTGAGGGGTCTGTGTGTACACATGTGTGTGATAGCTGTGTATCTGAAGCCACCATTGCATGACTAAGGACCTACATAGCCAAACATGAGTGCCTGGAAGTTGTGAAGTGTGTGTGTGTGTGTACATGTGTGCATGTGTGTGTATGTGAATAGTGGAGAAGTCTGTGTGTATGCACATGTGTGTGATAGCTGTGTACCTGAAGCCACCATTGTACAGATAAGGATATGGGAAGCAGCCACTTGGTATGAGCGAAAGGTCAGGACAGGTTTTTCTTCACGGTCCCATTGAGACTCCAGGCTCAATGGATGGATGCAAGTATCCTACGGGGCAAACGACAACCTTGGTTCTCTCCCCATCCTCCTCTCCTTTCCTTTTGATAATTTATATCTGTGCTTTTTATTGGGAAATAACTCACATATTATAAAACGCACCCATATGCAGCATGCAATTCGGTAGCGTTCAGCTGTGCAGCCATCCATACTGTCTGATTGTTAAACGTCTTCAACAGCACGCGTGCCAGTAGCCACCGTTCCCACCCTGAAGCCCCTGCCCACTACTCTGCCCAGTGGCTGTACCTATTCTTCGTGGCTCTTATAAACTGAGTCATCTTACGGGGCCTCCTTTCCTATGCCTTTTGGAATGCTGCAGTGGGTGATCCCTCCCTCAGAGAGAGACTGCGGACCAGGGAGGCAGCAGGGCTTCTCCATCCTGGCCTGGGCGTACTTTCTTTACTTTGATGGTTCTCAGACGGGCGTTGAGGAGAGATTTTTTGGCCCTTCTTGAACACAATGGCAAGGGGAGGCTAGAGAGGGAGTCTGGCTCTATGAAGACCCTTCCCCAACCTGGCATCTTTATTGCTAGGCCGTTTTCAGTCCTCACCCCTGCTTGGAGCGTGTAAAAGGAAAAAGCCAGATGGTAAGCTGATTGTGGCTGTCCATCAAGTATGTGTCCTGGGTCCAGGCAGAAGAGGGCACTCACCCTGACATCTGCAGTCCAGGCCAGTGACTGCTGTCTCTGTCCTTTGGCGGAGCCATGTTGCTCCCCAGAGACCCAGACCCTTGAACAGAGCTATGTTCCAGGCGCAGGGCCAGGCCCTGTGTGGCCTTTAGGAAGGACCTTGGCCCAGTGGACTGATGAGCAGGTGTGTACCTGTGATGGCTGTGTCTGAACCATGGCTACAAAGCTGTCTGAAAAGAGAGAATAGAAGCAAGCCTCAAGCTGCCATGATTTCAGACCAGGGGTGTTCGCATAGCTCATCTAGGCCCTGAGCCTTGGGATGTGTGAGCCTCACAGGAGGACGGAGCAAGCTCGGAGGTAAGCTAGCTAGTGGGCTGTGATCTACAGAAGCCAGCTAGCTTAGGAGGCCATGGCTTAGAGTCTTCCAGGCCATCTTTCCTGTCTGTGTCCTAGGATCACAGGGCAGAGTTTCCCTACATGAAGTGACCAAAGCCCTCTGTCCATAGCCAGGAGCCAGGGGAGTATCCTCAGTTCCCTGAACACTGTGGCCAGGTGGAAAGAGGAAGGCCCAGCACCCTGGTCCTTAGGCCTCACACCTGCTCAGAAGCCCCAGGCCTTCACTGTGTATCTGAGTTTCTTTCTGGGTGCAGGACCACCTCCTGTTGGTAGTGTGGGGATAAAGGACAGAGCTGCCACTCCCAAGTCAGAACAGATCAAGCTGGACAGACCCTAGCCTCTCCTCATCTTAAGCTCCAAGTTTGTTAAATGAAGAGAAATAAATCACACAAAAAAAAAAGAAAAGAAAAGAAAATCGGGTCATGGGATGTGTGATTCGTCTTAACTTTTTCCATTTAGCAAATTAACAGTTGAAAACTACTCTCAGGCAGAAGCAACGGATTTAATTTTCGAGTAGTGGAAGACCAGGGCCACATGCCCCCTACCTTGGACAGCTCCTATTCCCAGTACCCCTGCCCTCCTTCAGATAAAGCAGAAGGAAGAACTTTTCTTTGGCAAGAGGGTCTCATCCTATCCCCGTCTTCCTGGGAAGTCCCGGAAACCCTTAACAAGGTCTGGGTTTCCTCCTGGGAAGCTACATCTGCCCTGAACAACTTCCTGTGATCCCCCAGCCATCTAGGTTCCCAGGGAAGCCTGGACCCTGGTGGAGCTGGGCCTTAAGGGGCTTCAGAGCTGGCATGAAGGACTAGACTGAGAAGCGGAGAGGAGCTGGTGAACCTATAGGGTCTCCTCCCTCTCAGGTAGTCCCTGCTCCGGGCCGTGAGCCTCTTAGAGGAAGCGGTAAAGAGGAGAGGTGAGAGGATTCTGGCGAATTCTGTAATCCTTTCTCATCTGTAAACTGAGCTTCCCCATGCACAGGCTGGCCACACAGTTCTGTGGCCACAGACCTGAGGGATTACAGAGCAGGACCACAGAGATAGACGCAGACCTCAGAAAGAGGGAGAGGCAGGAAATCCACCTCTCCTAAGACTGAACTTTGTGCCGTATGCCTGCCCTCAAGTCTGCACTCAAGTGTGGCCGCTCCCCAAGGCTGTCCGAACTTGAGGAAGAGCTGGATTCCGATCCTTCCCTCTTCTCTCTGCAGCAGCTATACTGAGAGGTAACTCTCTTGCTATAAAATTTGCCAAATGGATGGTGTAAAAATCCATCGACAAGAAATTCGTAGAATTGAACCTCTGCCCCTGCAAACCTGTTTGTAGAACAGTTTTCACCCCCAAAAGTTTCTCGATACTTCCCTTGCCTTGGGTCTCCTAAGCACAGTGTAACATTCATTTACCAGCTCTGGTCTGGGGTAGCCCAGGCTCCCCTCGAGCAAGATTGAACCCTCATTTCCTCCTGCCCCTGCACACAGGGGTGTGGCATGTTTTCCCAGACTGCAGTGCAGGGGAGCTCTGGGGTGCCCAGCCTTTATCTGGTCCAAGTCTCTGCTCTCCCTGAAGACCCCCTGACTTCCTTCTTGCCCCCGTCCCCAGCAGGCTCCCTGTAGGTGGTCACCCTTCATCCCTGGCTCAGAGCTAAGCCTACTTAATTCTTTTGATCTTGGTTTAGAAACCAAGCCCTCCGGCCATCCCTGTTGCTGCTCTGCTGGGCTCTGCCTGCCTGAGTCAGAACCCGGGGCTGCCAAGCAGCTGTTGTAGACTCCCCTGGTACCTGCTCTGACCTCCTTTCCTGAAGGCTGACCCTTCCACGGGCCTGCCTGGGCACTCTCACGGGGAGGCCCGGCTGAGGCAGGAACCCCAAGAATTCAGAAGAGAGGCCCTTTCCCCAGCATCTGCTTAGAGCTGAGTCTTCTGCGTCCTGCCTGGGGCCACGGTTTCCCATGCCCACGCCCTGTAAGTAATTAGAAGCCCAAGAGAGAGCAAAGCTCAGTTGGCATGTGTCAGGCACGGCTGGGTTCATTTCATTCCTCTTCCTGGAGCCTCAGGTCCCCTGTCTGAAACCTGTGCCGCAGTCCTCTGCCAGGGTGAGAGGATGCCCAGCAGAGAGCCTAACACGTGGTAGTCCTCAGCAGGTCTGACCCCTGCCCCATCACCAGTCCCACAGCAGGCAACAAACCTCCTCTCTTGGACCAGTTGGCCACTATTGTAACTGATTACACAGGGTGTCCTATGAGGGTGCCTCCTGACCTCACCCCGACTTATAGTGGTAGGTTAGCTGATAAAGTGAACAAAGCCCATTCCTCTTGTTCTGCCTAAGGGAGGGGAACTTATAGGAAAAACAGAAGGAACCCATGGGCCAGCTGGGAGACACACACACACACACACTCACACAGACACACACACTCACACTCACACACACACAGACACACTCACACAGACACACACACTCACACACACACTCACACAGACACACACACTCACACACACACACAGACACACACACACTCACACAGTCATAGACACACACACACTCACACACACACACTCACACACACACACTCACACACATACACACAGACACACACACACACACACACAAGATCCCCATAGAAGTTGCCAGCCAATGCAGACAGCCTCCCTGGAGATATTCCAGGTGGGTGCGGGGACTCCAACATGGAACTTAGTCCCAATAACCTGGCATGACCTAACTCTGGAAGCCTGCACGACCTGGGGAAGCAGGACAGATCCTATATACAAGCCTCCTGTCCCTGGAGAAGGGTTCAGTAGCCCCAAACCCAAGGAGCCAGGATCCCACTCTGGAAGCCGGAACCCCTCTTGGGAAGGGATAGTAGGCAGGAAGGCAAAAATGGGGATAGTTTGAAAATGCATACAGAAGGGCTCACAAGGGAGGACATCCCGTCGCCCACCCACTTTTACCAGGCCCTTTCCACCCTTTCCTGGAGTTGCGTCTAAAGTGAGAACTGAAGGAGACAGGAGACAGGCAATTCATTCCTGAGTTGCTGTGTGTGGGGGCTCTTAATTAGACCTAATTAGACTAATTAACTTTTAAATGAGAAACTTGGAGTTTTCCTCCTCTTTCCCTCTCTTTCCGTTGCTGTCTCTCTACTCCCCTTTTGGAAAATGAAACACGAATAAATGTTTAAATGGCTCACTCTAGCCTGGGCAGTAGAAGCTGGTTGGGGAGGGGGTGGATGGGGCCCCTCCCCGCTGGCCTCTCTGATCCACTCCATTTCTGCTGGCTGGCTCTGGGCATCTCTTTCCTGGAATGAGGATGTGGTCCTGTCTTCATTCTGCAGACTCTGTTCCGGGGTTTGTTTTGTTCCTAGCACTAAGGGTAGAGATGTGTGTGTGTGTGATGCTGCATCCCTTGGGTGATTCTGGCACATAGAGAAGTTCTGGGTGAACCTCCTAATTTCCCTTTCCCATTCTTTATTCCCTGTGCTTTCTGATGCTAGACCTGTAAAGCTCTCCCCAGTAATCATCCAAGAACACCAGAAAACATCTGGGAGTCTTCTGGATAAGGCTCACAGGGCTCAGAGGGGGCCTCCTAAAGCTTTCGTCTGCCAAGGGTTAACTGCTGTCCTTTGCCTTCTCCTGTATCCCTTGTGTCACACACACACACACACACACACACACACACACATCTACCTTGCACATAGTGTCTGGCCTCCCACAGAGAGCCCGTAGTACTGTTTTTGTTGACCAAGTTAGCTCTTCCCACCGGCACCCAAGGTCCCCCATTCTGCAGGAACTCCTACTAAGACAGCAGAGGCAGACATTATCAAATGCAGGAACCCCAAAAACCTGGTGTGCAGGCCCTACAGCCTTGGTCTTGATCCTTGACAACTGTCTGGGGCTGTCTGAAAGCTAGACTGAAGTCCCCCAAGATTCAGCTGGGTCCCTTCTCACTGCCCAGGTTTGCCTCAGGCTCTTAGAGCTTCCGGAACCTTCCTGGCCTGTTCTGTCCCCTCTCTCCATCCCCAGTTTCAGGGCCCCAACTCACTCTTTCCAGAACCCTGACACAGAACGGGTCCTGATGCCAACGCCTACCTGCAGCTTCTGTATTGATCTTCCTGCTGTCTCTCTTGAAGCTGCAGAGGGGAGGCCGCCCCGCCAGCTGAGGAGAACAGGAAGCTGCTTCTGCTGACTTTCCAGAATGCACCGTATGCTTAGGCCTCAGGACAGGGACCACCCCCCCCCCCGGCTTGCTCGCCTTGGAGCTAGCCATTTATGTTTGCATGGCTCAGCAGAAGGGCAGGGGAAGGCCCAGAGGAGAGGATCCCACAGGCCTTGTCTGGACACCATCTGGCCCAGAGATGCCCTGGGCACCCGGCAGGCAGGAGCTCAGCAAGGGTCCTGTTCTGCATCTGGTCCTCTTGACAGAGGCAAACACTCGGATGGGCAGGGATCTGGCAGGCAGGGGCCTGGCAGGGGTCCTTTCTTAGAGTTCTCCCCAGTCCTATGTGGGGATTGAATAGCTGGGTCTTGATGGCCTCCTTGTCTGCTCAAAGCTGCACTCCAGCATTCAAATCAAAATGGTGGCATTTCTGCAAGACCAAAACGGAGGCTAGGAAGGAGTCTAACAGTTCTATTTCCCAGCCTGGGACCCGCTTGCCCTAGAACATATCCCTTGAGCCTCTTACAGTTGCCCCAGGTTAGACATTCATACTTCCCACGTTGACCTTCCAACTCCCCACCATCCCACCTTGGCACCAAAGCCAGAGTCATCCAGCCTTAATGGTTCACTGTGCCAGTGCAGGGTGGGACAGGGTCTCCCAGTGGGATTCCAAGGTTAGCAGTGCACCTTGCAGAGTGAGATAACCCAGGTGACACCCTGAGCATGCTGGGAAGGATCTACCTCACTCTTCTTCCACCGAAGCTTCTGTGTCTGGGAAGCCTGCAACTTTGGCAGCAGCATCAGGGAGCTCTCAAGGTGATGTCCCTCTTAAGGTGGCGCCCCAGGGATGCTGTGGAGAATAACTCCATCAGAGAGAAAAGTAGGCGGTTGGCTTTTTCCACCCAGCCACCTGCATTTCCCCCAACAGGCCTGGGTTCTGCCTTCCTGCCAGGTCCCAGACAGTCTGTCCCCTCCTCCTTCACCTGCTGCCCACAGCCCCCAGCCCTACTCTTCCCCCTAGCCCTCACCACCCAGCAACACCCGAGGGCTTTGTTAGCACAACTCGGTTCAAATGTCTGATTAGTCCTTAGGAGATCGCAGGGTCAATTTTCTACAGCTCCTTCCTCTCTATTTAACTAATTTAACTGCACGATTGTTACAAATTTCATTTTATTATAGCCCGCTTCTCAGTCCAATTGAATTACTAAAATCTCATTTTCTCAGAAGTGCTGAATATGTAATTAGAGGAAAAATTATGCTCCTGCCTGCCTATTAGGCCGGTTCACGCATGTGTGCATGTGTCATGTAAGAGTTGCCGTGAGGTGGGCTTGGCCAAAGGCGGGCTGGAGCCCAGTACATCCCCAACAGGGACAGACACGAGGAGGTCAGCGCCGTGCGGGATGGGGTGCCCGTCTGTGTGGAAGGGACCCTGCGTGTTCAGGCAGCCCATGATTGCAGAAGAGGAAAACCACATTAACTCCAGATTACGAATTAAACAATATCTGTGGGCCATTGTAATTAAGGGGAAATTCGATTCCCTTCTAATGCCCCATTATGTCTGGCTCTGCAAGGTAAAGCTTGGGCCAGGCAGCCCCTTTAGTGGGAGGAGAGGTCACAAGGAGAGCGTTAGCCACAGATCTGTCCCCTTCATGGTTCCTGGGTCCCAGCAGGGACAGAGGGAAGAAGGCATAAAGTGTTATGCTCTATGGATTTCTAAGAATTCCTTCGTAGCCACTTCCGGGAGCATCCTTCTGTGGCCTCACAGGTATCTTCCACAGCTGCAGGGTTTGATGTTGCAGGCAGCCCTGGTCCCCCCAGAGTATGGGCGTGGCTTAGAGAGGGCTGCCAATGGGGAGACCAAGGAGGACTTTAGCTATCTGCTGCAGGAAAGGGGGCTCCAGGCACCGCCCCCCACCAGCAGTGCTCCGTTATAGGAGGATACACTGTGTGAGGTCACATCAAGCACTGATGCTGTTCCCCAGGAGGGTCTGATGGGACGTGTGTCATGCTGAAGCCATGAGGTCTCTCCAGGCTCTGGACTCCCCGAACAGGTACAGGCTTCCCCTCTGTCCCTCAGTTAACTCTCACTCTCTCTCTCTCTCTCTCTCTCTCTCTCTCTCTCTCTCTCTCTATCTCTATCTCTATCTCTCACCTCTGTGGTCTAACTTTTGCTGCCTCCATACGCTTGTAGCTTGGCTGGGGTTACAGAGACACGGATGTGGAGCTTCCATAGGTAGCTCCTAAGCATTCTGGGAGCTGTCCTGAACACTCAGCTAGGGTGACCACATTATAGCTAGACTGTGTTCTCTGACCCACTGCAGCTTCAGATCACTGCAGGAGGCCTCGTGCCTCGAACCTGTAGATTCCAAGAGAGACGACTTACTAGTCTAATATGCCCCACCCACAAGATACTATGAAAAGGAGGGAGGGGGCTTCCCAATTGCTCCGGAATTTTCTTTCTTCCTCAGAGATGTTCTGACCCAAGGGTCTGCTGGAGAAGTGACAGGTGACTTGGATAGGTGTGGGGTCCTTGGTTGCCCTGACCTGGCCTTAGAGTCAGCACAGGAGGTGGACCCAAGACAGGTAGGACAGCTGTAGCCTCTACACTGCCCTTTATGCCCGAGCCCCATAAGAGCTTCCCAGAAAACCACAGCTGCTTCCTGGATGTGGATCTGGTGAGAATTCCCGAGTCCCGAGGCTTCAAACACAGACACCATCACCCAAGTACCAGCCAGGGGAGGGGGGGAGGGGGTATGAGGAGAGAGATGCCTTCTCCATTTTCACAGCCTCACAGGGGGAAGCTCCCTCCTCCATCATGTCCTTGGGTATCATGGCAGCTCTTCCTTGGCCGTGAGGAGGTGTGGTGGTGGCTGTAAGTGTGTAGCCATGAGCACATGTGGATTGCAGACAGCTCATATGTGGGGTGAATGTAAATAGCAATCCATACGCTACCCGCATGGGTGAGCGTGTGTCCCTACAGTGGTGCCTGGTGGCCTGTGTACAGTCCCCGTCTCCACATCCGTGTCTCTGTAACCCCAGCCAAGCTACAAGCGTACGGAGGCAGCAAAGGTCTCCTCCCACCCACTCCTTGTCCATCTGTCCTCTTCTTCCACGTGAGCAGTCTCTTAGGACCATGTAGCAATGTCAGGACTGTGGACCCATGAGCAGAGCCGAGGGTCTGACAGCGAGCAGACCGACCCCAGAGCAGCCCACCCCATCTCTCCTCTGTCACTCCTGACCGCCATGTCTGTCTTTCCATTCATTCTGGGGAGTCAAGAGCGGGGCAGGCCTGGTGGTGCTTCATCCCGCCTGCCTCTGCCTCTTGATCAGCAGAAGTTCAGGTACCCCAGCCTGGCTCGCCTTGTCCCATGCTGTCTGCTCTCTGTCGGGCTGTCTAGGAAAGACGTCTGCATCCTAGCCTCCTAAACCCTACCAGACTCCTGCCTCCAATGTCCACTTGACCTCTGTTGTGTTGCCTTTAGCTGCAAATGGTCTCTGGCTTGGCCATGAGTGTGTGGTGAGCACCTTAGCATGTACCTGCACACACACACACACACACACACACACACACACACACACACACACAGCTCACTGCGTACCACACTGCTCCCCTTCTTCTCTCACCCCCCTCCAGTCACATATCAGCCTGAAACATAGTGGCCCACGGTCTCCAAGCCAGTGCTCTTAATTTGAGTGTCACAGCTTCCAGCATCCCATGGGTACAGGACTTTGGAAGCTGAGCTTGTCGTGTGGAGACGCCGTCAGCCTTAGTGTTAGAGAAGCGAAAATCCAGGGCCTTTGCCTGAGCTAGCTCAGCAAGGGTTCCATTTGCCCGAAGCAAGCTCACCCATGGGGTATGGAGGCCGCGCCTGCTCTCTGAGAAATGCAGGCTGCGTCGTTGGTCTGCATCGGCGTGTGGGACCCTGGACTCTGAGGCTCGTGGTCAGCGACCCTGGCTGCTGCTGGCCAAGGCCTCACCTCTTACCTGTCTCCCGGCCAGCCTCCCACTGGGATGCTGCATGCTTCTGTGAGCTCAGGCCTACACTCCCGCTAGAAGCCTTCACCCTGGGATGTATCTCTCTACAGAGGTTCCGTGCAAACTCACTAGACCCAAGAGCCCCAGAGCCTGTTTACAGCTTCTGTAAATAGGAAGATAAAGAGAGACTCTCTCTCTCCCATTGTCAGTGCCGTTTACAGAGTGCTTGCCTCAGATGCCTGGCTGCCTACCTCAGGGGCCCAACAGAGGCCCCATGGCACCAGTAGGGCTTGCCAGTGGCTGCCAGGTCCCCAGCAGTTCCTAAGTGGTTCCATGAACAGTACGCCTACCCTAAAAGTCCCTACCCCTGCCCAGCCTAAGGGCTTTTTATTCATTTATAGCTAATTTTTCCTGCCAGAAAACGGCGGCCCTGAGCTTGGCTGCCCGCCTCTGCTGACCTCACTCAGACATTTACACCAGGCTATCTCTTCCCTCATCTCGATGTACTCTCTACTGGGGCTCTGGCTGGGTCTGCTTGGATACGTGTGAGGGCTGAACTCATATAGGGTCCGAAGGCTTCTACCGTGTGTGTGAGGAAGGATAGTAAGAGGAGTGGAGGACCAGCCTGCCCACACTCCCTGTGCTGTCTGCTTCACCTGTCCTCTGGGCAGACTGGAAGGGGACACAGGGACATCCCCATTTCACAGTGCGGGAAATGGAGGTGCAGGAAACAAATGTGAGCTATCCTGGTCAGCCACATACTGGAGTTTAAGGTCCATGACCTTGGGTTGGGAGGCCAAGTTTGGCACAGGCAGCAGCATCCTGAGGCTTCTCCTCCCTGTTCCCTGGAAGGCTGTCTGAGCATCAGTATCCCCTTCTTTTCAGTTCTATATGTGACCTATGGTCCACATATATGCATGTGTGCAGGTACACACAATGGATGGATGTGGAAGCCAGAGGAAGACTTCAGACGTCCTCCCTGTCTCTCTCTGCCTTATCCTTTTGGCACAGGGTCTCTCACTGAATCGGGCACTCACCATTTCAGCCATGCTAACCACCAGCAAGCTCTCTTCCCACCCCTACCCCTGCACCAAATTGCTGGGGTCACAAGCATGCACAAGCGGGCTCAGGTTATTTACACGAATGCAAAGGATTCAAACTCAGGTCGTCATACTTGCAGAGCAAACACTGTTACCCCCTGAGCTGCCCCTCACCACCACCACCACCCTAGCCTCTTTCTTCTCATAGGACAGACAGACAGGATGAGAGTCACCAGGGTAGTCTCAGTTTGACCTGGTGAGCTATGAAAGACCTGGGTTTGGGTCCCCAGCGTGCACCTTTGTGGGGCCCAGCTCAGCAGAGACAGCTCTTCCGCTTCATGTGGATGAAGCCACTCCCACCTCCAGCCTCTCCAGTCTCCATAGACAACAATAAATATAAAAATTGTCTGGCCGCTTCATGTCATCATGCCGCTGTGTAAGATGCCAAGCCAGCCACACCCAGCGGCCTCTGACTTTCAGGGACAGAAGTGAACACAATATGGACCTAGGAAGGGCCACACTTCACCATTCTCTGGGTGACAGTCTCCTTCAGAGTTACTTCCTTGGGCTGGGAGATGGGCTAGCTTGGGCTCAGTGGGCTCACCTCCAAGGTGCTTAGGAACCCTGGCCCTGCACAGCCTCATGCCAACCCTCTCTATGCCAAGCCCCTGTGTGCTGCCAAGTCTCACTGTCTGGGACAGATTCTGAATCCTCTATCCACAGAACCCTGAGGCATCCTACTTGGCCCCATGAGAGGACAGTTACAGTCAGTGTTTGTGGGAAGGGTTTGCAGAGAGCAGTAAGCGTTGGTGGCCTCTCTGCCTAGAGAAGTAAGGTTGGCAGCAGGGGGATGGACGTCAGTTGGGAAAGCATCAGCAGGAAGGCCATCAGCCAGGAGCCACTTGGCGTCTGTGCCGCAGGGGGCAGCTACAGACTGGACAGTGCCCAGGTGCTGATGGTGCTGGGTTTGCCAGACCAGGAAGGAATAAAGTGTGGGGACAGACAGACCAGGCTGAGAGGGACAGAGCAGAAGAGACGGAAAGCTAGACTGGGTGTGAAGAGAGTAGCAGGAGAGGCAGATGTTTGCACAAGGCTCCTGGGGACCCTCCGAGATGCAGCTGCCCTCCTGCCCCCTCTTACCCTTCCCTGGCCCACGTGGGAAAAAGAGAGAGGGGACTCTATCCTTGCCAAGGAGACTGCAAACCCGACAGTGTGTCTCTGTGGTTTGCCAGGGATGAAGTTCATTCTCACCCAGTGGCCACAGTGGAGCAGATGCAGCCAGCCAAGGGCACAGAGTCCCTGCTCCCTCCAAAGTGCCCTGTGTTCTCAGGACTCCACAGAAGGCCCGGTGCCCATCCGCAGAAGCCACGAGGATCTCAGCAAGCAGGGTGACAAGACAGTTACCTACTGGCTCCACAGTGCACAGTATATAGTTTCAAAGCCATCCACTCTTTGACCCACCTCCTCAGCAAGGCTGATGCTGCAGGAGACAGTCTAGACCTCACGTGAGGATGTACACGGGCTGCTGTGTTCCCATAAAACTTTATTTACACAAATAAGTCTGGCCACCGCAGAGATTGCTCTGCTGATGGAGCTGACCATGGTACTTAAACCTACCCAGCTGGAGAACTGAAGGACCCTGGGTTGCCATGGGAATCTGGTTACCAGTCCAGCAGCTCAGGGGAAAGCTCCCCTGTTCTTGATGGCTCCTGGCACCAGTAGACTTGAGGGACAATGCCTCTGAGAAAGTGGAGTCTATGGCAGGGCATTTCCTCTAGTGTGGGACCTAAGGAGCTCACTGTTGACAAGGTGGGTTCTCCAGCGTAGCAAATGAAGTGACTAATAATTAGGGTGACTTCAGTGATGCCTCCAAATGAGAGCCCTGGCCTGACACCTAGTACCAGTGACCCAAATACAATTTATTTCATTGATGACCTCTCTGTACCACAGGTGGCTCTACCCCAGACTTCCCAGGGAAGAGTCCAACAAAGGAGCCTCCTGTGAAATGTCCCATAATTCCTCATATTCTCAGCCATCAGGTCAGAGGCTAGCCCTGAGTGGAGGACTCGTCCTCTGAGCGATGCAAACCCAGGAAGCCCAGGGCAGATCCACCTTTGGGGCCTCTAGACAGCCCCTGCTGGAAATCCCCCTGGGGTCCGGCTGCTCTGCGCCTGCAGCTGCTGAATCTGTACCAAGACCTTGGCCCGAAACCCAAGTGCTGTGACTGACCCTGAAGAGAAGCAGGCAGGCAGGAGGCAGGAGCAACTCCATCCTATCTACCAGGATGATATGAGGTATCCAGCCTATGTCCAGGGACAATGGGGTGGGCAGCCTTCTGCCAGGTTCTGGAACCTTCAGGGGTCCCCTCTCCTGAAGCTGGCCATGTCTCCTCATCTTGTGCCCACTCTGTCCAGACTATTGGCTGTCCTCTGTCCTTGCTCCCAAGGGTCATGGCCCTCCTTTCTACCTGCCCCATCTTCATCCCTGCCCTGAGCTCCGGCCCTCTTGGTCTCTCTGCCTCTGTGGTACAACATTATCATTCCATAATACTCTGAAATATACATGGACTTGGCTGAATGCAGACAAAATTGCACCATTTACTGCATGAATATTTCATGCTGGCTTCGCTCCGAGGTATCCGTCTGATGGAGTGGAGACTGCTGCCCTGGCCCTCCCTGCCCACTGGCTTCCTGCCCAACAGCCGGCAGTGCCTAGCCCTTTTGCTGGCTGAGGCTGTCCAAGGAGGGGGGAGAGGAGCCACGTGTTGAGAGGTTTAAGGGCAGAGAGTTAGGGGCAGGCGTGAGGTAGGCTCTAGGCTACTCTCTAGCAACACCCCCCCACACACACACACACACACTTGGTGGACTGAGTGATCAGAAAATTGTTTTTCTAGGTAGAGAATAGGGCCCTAGCTAGCTGCTTCCCATAAATCCCAAGCAGGAACTGCTGCTGTGTAGGGCCTCTCTAAGGAGAGATATCCATTGCCACCTGCCTTGCGAGCCCTTCAGATGCCTGACATAGCTCCAGCATCTTTCCCTGGACTTAAGACCTCCAAAGGTGAAGAAATCCTAGGGCCAGAGGGACAGTGGGAGTATTCAAGAGCTGGGAATGTGATAGAGATGGTGGCCCATCTGCATATGTGCCTGTGTGTGCACCAACATAGCGCTCATGCTTGCTCAGGGGAAGGCTCTCCCTGGTGGAAACCCTCTGACCACTGTCCGGGAGGATGCAGCAGCTAGAACAGGTGGGTCAGCAAGTGCCAGGGATTGTGAGCCTCGAGGACCCTGGTACAGCCTGCCTATGCCACTGCAGTCTCCCAGCTGTGTGGCGACAGGCAGGGTGAGCTCATGCTGGAGAGACACGGGGTTAGCCTCAGTCGGAGCCCTGCAGTGAGGCAGCATCCTCTCCTGCTGCACTGTAAGCCAGACCTCTGCAACCGAGCCTTGAGCCCTTCGATGCAGGCCGTTGGCTTTCCCTACCCACCCGTCTCGCTACCCTCCTGTTTATTGAATATCTGCTACATCCCAGGCATCATAGTGTGCAGGGAAGAAGAGAATCATGTCCACTACCTCCTGGGACACAGGGATAAGTAAACTAAGAAGATATTTATTTACTGGTTAGCTTCAGCACAAAGATACAGGGGCCACAGATAATGCTGGCTTCAAACAGGTCTGGGAGGATACCTCTGAGGGGACAGTGTGTGTGTGTGTGTGTGTGTGTGTGTGTGTGTGTGTGTGTGTGTGAGAGAGAGAGAGAGAGAGGGAAAGGGAGAGGGAGGGGGAGGGGAGTGTGCATGTGTGGTATGTGTGTCATATGAGTGCATGTGTGTATGATATATGTGTGTGTGGTGTGTGTCATATATATGTATATGTATGAGATATGTATGTGGTATATATGCATGTGTATGGTGTGTGTGTATGGTATGTGAAAGAGATTTGTAAGATATGTGTGTGGTGCCTCTGTGTGTGTGTATGTGTGTGTGTATGGGTGAAAGAGAGAGGGGGGGAGAGGGAGAGAGGAGAGGTATGTGTGTGCATGTGTGGTATGTGTGTGTCATATGTATGCATGTGTGTGTGATATGTGTGTGTGAACTATGTGTGTCATATATGTGTGTATGTATGTGGTATGTGTGTGTATGATGTGTGTAAGATATGTGTGTGGTGCATGTGTGTGTACATGGGGTGTGTGTATGTGTATATGGTGTATGTATGGGGTATGTGTGTGTATGGGGTATGTGTATGGGGTATGTATGTGTGTATGTATGGGGTATGTATGTGTGTATGTGGTGTATGGTATGCGTGTGTGTGTGGTGTGTGTGTGGTATATACACACAGGTGTGTGCCCCTGTGTTTTGGGTTCTATCACTCTCCACCTTATTGCCTGAGGTAGGGTCTCCTCCTGAACCTCCAGCTAGTCTGGAAGCCAGTGAGCCCTCGCAATCCTGCTGTCTCTGCCCATCCCTCACCCCCTCCCACGCTGTACCACAGACCGGTGTTCGCCTTTCATGTGGTTTTCAGGTACTCATGCTAGCCAGGCAGGCATTCTTCCCAACTGAGCTGTCTCCCCAGGCAACTCTCAGGCAGGACCATCAGGAGCTGATCAGGGAGAGACTGAGGGAGCCACAAGGCAGACACAGGGAATAGCACATCTAACCGGCTTAAGGCAGATAGAACTGGGGCCGAGTGACCTGGGCGGCATTGAGGATGGAGGGAGGGGTGTGACCAGCAGGGCTGTGCAGGACAGGGCCTGGAGGTGCCTTTTCTTCAGCGTGAGAATGGTCACAAGGAGATCCTGTCTACGTGTGTTTTGACCCATCTTCCAGGCTGCTGACTGATCTGGACCTTCCGGGACAGCTGGGGTCAGCTGCTATCATTGAAACACAAAGTAGTTGTGTGCAGACACGCAGCCTGGGATCCAGCCTGGGCAAGGGTGCAGCCAGAGGGGAGGGAGGCTTCATCAACGGATAACAGCCCCCCACCCCACCCCCCAGGCAGTTAAAAATGTCTGAGCCAAGGTGCGAAGGTGGAGCCTGGGCACTGAAGTCTGGGCCGTGGAGTTGCACGGGCTTCCTTTTCTTTTCTGATTGATTCTCCTGTGTGTACTGTCTGTGTAGCCGGGTCAGGATTGGGAGTGAAGGAGAAAGCAGAGAGCTGGGGCAGGCCTGGTGCCACAGACTTGTCATCCTAACTCCTGGGGTGGCTGAGGCAGATGGATCCCAAGTTCAAGGCCATAATGGGCAGCTCATTGAGAGCCTGTCTCAAAATAAAGACTTAAGTGTCCAGGAGAGCTGGGTATGGAGACAGGGCTCAGCGGCACGGTGCTGGTAAGTGAGAGGCTGGGAGTTCAATCCCTGGGACAGACAACAGGAAAGGTAGCAGGAACGCTGGGTAGAAAATGGGGCAGCCAGACATCCTGGCTGCTGGGCATCTGGGGTATATCTCGGCTTCTCTGGGCTTTGAAGTAAAGTCAGCTCCCAAGGACCTGTGTACTTTAGACACAGCCATTGTTCTGAAGACCCCCAATTTGGACGCTCACCTCTGTGGCTCTAGTTACTGCCCCCCACCCCCACCCCCAGGATTTTGATCTACAGTCTGTATAATGGAAGGCCTGTGAGACCGAGAGAGGCAGGACCAGACCCAGTCATGTAAAAGGCTAGGCAAGATGGCAGCAGTGGACAGAGCTGCTCCCCACTCTGCAGAAGGAAAGCCACTGTGTAGGAGCCCAGACACCTGCAGGTCCCTCCTGACCCAGCTCCAGGAAAGTACTGCAGTGGTACCAGCCCACCTACAGTCAAGAAAGGGAAGAGAGGACCTGGTGTGGGAGCAGCCCCAGCCTCTGGGTGGCAGCTGCAGCAGCACTCCCATCTCCATCCCTGGCTCCCATCATCGCTGGCTGCTGTTTCTGCCACGCCCTCTGCAGCATCTGCTGCCAGGCTCTCACACAGCCTGTCCGTCCTCCTGTGTGCCCCCTCAGCCTCGCCCAGCTCTCTGCTGTCTGTCCCACTGTGCAGAGGGCAGAGGACGCACACCCTCAGCGGCTGATGACAGAGGCACGGTAGAGGTGCTCACGGAAGGGACACACTCTCCCTTAGTTCATCCCGCACCCAGCTAGACGGTGCCTCCTGACGGTGGCCTCCCTAGAAAAGCTACTCCCTGCTGCCTTGGCCAGCCGGCTTCTTTCTCCTCAGTGGCAGCCTGATGCAACACTTTGATTTATCTGGAAGGCGGCACCCTGTTTGCTGAACTGTATCAGTGTTTCTGAGTGTCACACTGTAGCAAGCTGGATGTGGCTTCGGCCCTGCAGAGATGGCGCCCTCTGGAGTCCACCCCCTCCTCCAACCCTTCTACTCTGGACTTTTGCCCATCAGGCTATCTGAGGTAGTCTGCCCTGAATTTGGGCCAGGGTCTTCGGGTCCCCAGTGTTCATATCTCTCCTGACTCCCTATCTCCCTCTGTCTCCCTGTGGAATGGAGGGGGGGCTATGAGGGCCCCCCAAACTCTTCTCCTTTACACCTTCCCTTCCACAGCCTCTCTATGCCCTGTGGATGATGAATCCTTCCTGCCTGTGCGTCTCACCCCAGCCTCTTCCCAGAGCTTTCCTGAAGCCTGCACACTGGGTGGCTATTCCTGGAGACATTGGGCTTTGTTGTTCTCCCGGGGTTCTGTCTGATCCCCCTGCACCCTCTACAGTTCCCCCTCCCAGGATGGAGGCTGAGTAGCAGCCAGAGTCAGATGCCTGGTGTAAATGCAGTAGGAGGTCAAATCTAGAATCCATACCAAGAATTGTGGTCATTGTTCTGAGAGTCCGGGTAGCTAGGACCGACTGGTGCTGTGAGATATGAGCAGTCCTGGATTCCACTAGAAATGAGTGGTTCTTGGAGGTGACTCGGAGACCACAGGTGCTGCCCTTTCTGGTGCCCTCCTCTTTCTCAGAGTTGCCAGGCCCTGCCCACCTCCACTCGGAGACTGGGGGCTGACTGCTGATGCAGGACAAGGAGGATTGCCAGGGAAATAGGAATGTGGAGAGAGACCTTACACTGTCAGGCTTGCCAGAAATGGCTAAGTCATTGGCATCCCTGACAGACCTGTTAATACCCCTGGTCTTCAGAGCTGGCCGGGCCACATGGAAGGGACAGTCACTTGACCACCTCTTGTACTGAGAAATGAAACACAGGTACCAGGGTGCTGCAGGGAATGTAAGGATAGTCATTTGGGCTGGAGAAAGAGTGCAGACACAACTGGTCTGAAGCCTGGCTGCCTTGGGAGCCAGGGACGGGGTATAGCTGCACTGTTTCTATTGCCTGGACCACACCAGCTTCTCCTTCCCCCACTCACCTGCTCAAGGCCTCCATCTGACCACCCTGGCCTGGGAGGAACTCAGTCCTCTCTCTCCTCTTGGATTTCTTCCAGGCTTCTTCATATCCCAACCCAGGGTTCAGTCAGAGTCTTTTATGCCTAGGGGACACAGCCATTCCCTCTACCCCTTGATACATGGTCTGGCCTACCCTGGTAGTCCCACCCTGAATACCAGCCAGCACCTCAGGCCTGTGGGAAGGCAATTTCGGGCAGCTGTATTCCACTGTGACCAGCAGTCAGCCACCACTATCAGACATCTGTCTCTTTTGTGACCAGAAGTGCCAACATAGCTATCCTTCTCCCAAGGACGCCTATTCCAGGAGACCCTTCTGAATTTCTCCACGGAATCTACTTCATGTACCCTAGCATTTAACCTAAGCCCAGGTAGGCACAGAGAGCCTGTGATGCCTGTCCCTGGACCCCAGAAAGGAAGCTATGCCCACCTCTCTCCCGCCCCCTGCTTGTATGCCACACCTGAGGTGTGGCTACCATCCTGCCCCAGTCTCCAGGGGGTGTAGATCTCAATCCGAGTCAGAGATCAGGGTCTGGTGCAGTAGAAGAAAGCTTGAACAGGATTGGGGGACTACACAGGTCACCCCTAGTCTTCCAGAATGCCTAGCTGCTCCCTGCCTCCAACTGTCAGCTCTGGAGCCAGCCACCGGGAGGAATTTTCCACAGATGTCCCCAAGCCATGTTTCCCAGTGGCATGCCTCACTGCTCAAAGCATTTCCATGAAGCTAGCCCAAGTCTCTCCTGCTGTTAACTAAGTCCCTGCCCTGGCCTCCAGTTCCCCTTCTCCCCTTGGGACAAGGAAAGCCACGAGGAGTTGATGAGGGGGAGAGGCTGGCACAGGGAAGGGGCTTCCTCTCCTTCACCCTGCAGGATCTCGCATCCCAGATCCCTGCAGCCGCACGGTGCCAGAGAAGGGCCATGAGACAGTGACACCCATGCTCTACTAATCCCCCGATGATTGCCAGCACCTTCCAGGGAGCTGGCTAATTTGGAAACAATGTAACCAGGCAATAAGGCAGCCCACACGTTCCCCCCACCCACCCACCCACCCCCACCCCCACCCCCCCGCAGCTGGCTGGTGTGGCTTCCTGAGGGGAGGTCTCTCACAATCTTGAACTTCAGGATGCCCTGGCATTGCATGGTGACTGCCCCAGAGCCAGGGTTTGGATCTCTCCAGTTGAAGCCCCACAGGGCAAGGCGGTTTTATTGCTCGGTTTTCCTGAGTGGATGTCTTGTCCAGCCCTTTGAAGTCTCTATAGAAAGCCCAGATTTTCCTCTTGATGCTTTCAGGAGCCCTCTGAGCCCAGAAAGCTAGTCTCAGCCTTTCCATTCTCGGGACTTGGGCCTTCCTGGGCCCCTGGAGCGGGAAGGAGTCTGGTGAAGAGGGCTGCCTCTGCTGTCCCTGAAATCTGAACTGGGGATAGAGCCTTCTGACCGCCTCATCCGCTTAGCAAACCCCTCCCCAAGATCTTCCTGAGGCTGGATCTCGTTCTGTGTTGTACTCAGTCACCTGTAGGGAGACCCCATTATCAGCTTTGGTTTAGGGTCAGAAGGTCAAAGTCAGAGGGATGGTGTCTCCACCTGTCGGCCTTAGGGCCATGAGGGCTGACGGGGCTGACAGGGCCAAGGCGGGATCTGAGCCCTTCTCTTGGCTGTGGGGCCAATGGTGTTGTTATACCCTCTCTTCAGCTGTCATCTGTGCCATAGCAGCAGGGGGCAGGGCAGCATGAGCTCCTAGGATCAGCTATATATGGACCCACCCAGGGACAAGAGATCCTGGGGTATAGACAGCAGGCCTCAGGGAGAATCACAGAGAGCTCAGGAGACACACAGCAACTCCAAGCATGACACAGCAGGGAGTGTTAGCCCGCACCTCTCCAAACCACAGAGGCTCCCCTAATGCCTGTTGGCACCTGCCAGGCACCTGCCTCTTGGTTCTCCGGGGCTTGCATGGATGAGGAAGCGAGTCTGGGCACCACCTGGCGGAAGGAGAGGCGGTAGAACACAGAGCAGGCCGGCTCCCCGTGCCCTGGTTGGGCATAGTGGTCATGTCACATCTTGGGCGAGCCCACAGTCCTAGCCATACAGGACGCACCTGCCCCACAGATGCCCGCCCGCCAGGTCCGCTCTCCGCCGCGACCTCAGACGGTGCACACGGGGCTGCACCACAGCGGCGGCTGCTTTGTATGGATGGTGCGGCATTTTGGGTAATGAAATATTCACAGGTCAGTGATTCCTTGAGAAATGATGGGGATCAGTCAATTCCTTTTCAGGGAGTAATTTTCTTCCCCTTCACAGCCTCTGTTTCATGTTGACAGCCATTAGCATTGAGAGAGAGACTGGATCGAAGGCGCTTGTCAGAGTCGGGGACGAGCTGGCGTCTTGTCACAGCCGGTGGGGTTGGGGTGTGGGGACGTGGACACGCGTGTGAGGGCAGCAGGCTCGGAGGCAGGGTGTGGACAGCTGGTGCCCTCCTGGGATTGCTCTGTCTGTTCTGGACTGTGCTGGAGGACCCCACAAAGTTTCCACATGAGGGCTCTACCTCCTTAGGGACACGCTTCCTTACGTCCCTAGGATGATAGAGACCTACCCAGGTGCTCCCTGAAGGATCAGAATGCCAAGGTGAGAGAATGACCGGCCACTTGCAGGCTTGGAGGGTGACAGCTGGACAGTCGCCCATGTTCCGTAGGCACCTCGGTTTCCCCTTCTGTAAGATGGTATGTTTTAAGTCTGATGCAAAGCATGAAGCTCCGCAGAGGTAGACAAAAGTAATCTGCTTCCTTCCTGGAAGGCCATATACCACCCTGTAGCCCAGACCTGGTATCTCCTCCTTTCTACCCACCGCAGAGGTGAAAGGCAGCCAGCCCGTCTGTGGCCGCTGGCTTAGACCATCGTGCTTCCGAGATCAGTGAGGACAGTATAGGCAATGAGCAGCTTTGGCTTGCACAGTGCCAGCATCAGTGTCCCAGTGTCTCAGTGGAGTGCAGTGGGCCTGGAACCCAGGCCAGACTTGATCTGAGGACAGCTGGAGACCTGTCTTTGTGTTAAACATCAGGAGTGAAGGAACCAGCTCTGCTCTACCCAGGAGCCAGCAGGAGACCCCGGGCCGATTGATTTACTAAAGCCAGAGGAGACACCAAGCCCAGCGTCATGTGACAGATCTCCCCGATGGGCTAATGGCATCTGCCCACCCACTCCTTTCCTATGAGTCAAGCCTGAAGCCTAGGGCCACACTGTCTTCCCAAAGCCGCTGTGGACGGGGATAATCCCGGCCTGCAGCCAAATTAGATATGAGACAGACCTGCTCGTGGGTGGGTTTCCGGTCTGCTCTGGAGTCAGGAGACTGCAGATTTCCCCAAGTAGGACTGAGGCTTGAGGGTCCCTGCAGCGTCTGGCCTGTCCTCATGCCGAGGCACCCAGCACTGGGTCACCCAGATCCCAGACAAATCAACTCTTTAGCTGCTTCCCAGCTAGACACAAGTCACGTCAGCACCAAATGGCTTTTCTTGGAGGCAGAGCACCGTATGAGGTCTAGACTCGTGCCACTAACTGGAACAAGAGGACTCGAACTGTTCCAGCCTGGTTATGGAGTTTCCAATCACTTTCCCTCTCTGAAGAAAAGGGTTTGCTCTACTGAGTGCACCTTGCCTCTGGTTGGTAGCGGACCAACCCAACGGAATCCGCATGACTTGGAATGAGCCTGGGTCCACAAGGAGGTAGACCAAGGACTAAGGAACTGAGCTCTCAGCCTAGCAGCAGGAAATTGCCTCCAGAGGACATTTGGACACAGGATACCCATAGGTGTCTAGCTCAGAGATGCTGGCATGTTACCCAGCTTCCTCAGGGAGCCCAGGCTGGCACCGCTACAGACATCAATGCACCTCATCTGCCATTCTCTCACTAAGCAAAGTACGAAGAGAGCTGACCCGGGGAGGGCTGGCCTTAGCTATAAGGATCTAAACTGGTGGCCAGAGCTAGCCCAAGCAGCTGGTGAGGGCACCAATAGACTGTCCTGAGTGTAGGAGACCCTTCCCCATTCCGTGGCATCCAGGACCAGTGTGAGGCAGGAGGAAGGCCAGGCAGGGCTAGCAGCTGCAGGCGTTCCCCACCAGGCACTCCCCCTCCCTTTAGCTTAGCTGAGTCACCTAAGCAACTCCTAAGAGCCCCTGTTCTGGGCATGGTGACATTGCACACCTTTAATCCCAGCACATGGGAGGAGAAACAAGTGGGTCTCTGTAAGTTCGAGGCCAGTGTGGTCTACTGAATGAGTTCCAGGACAGCCAAAGCTATGTATAGTGAAGGGGGGAACTGTTCTGAGTTCCTTCCACACACAACCCCCTTCTAGCCAATGATAGCAGACATTCTGAAGATGAGAGCCAGGCTTTTTATTTTTTATCTTCAGAGGGTAAAGATTAAAAATATATGGGCACAGTTGAGACCCTCCATAGAGGGATGGGTACCAGGTCCATAGACACCTGTGTGGGAAGGCAGATGGGTAGCTGGCCCCATGCCACTGATTCCGAACTCCCATGAGACTCCATGGGTAGACCACATGGGTATGAGGCACATAACAGGCCCTATACCATGGCCCTATGGAAACTCAGTGACTCCAGAACAGGATTTGCCCAGCAGAGACAGCTTTGGGCCTCCCAAGCTCTGGTCTTGGTTCTGTGACTGTCAGCATGTGCATGACAATCATGCTGGGGTCCTCAAAGACTGAGAGTGGGAGGGAGCATTTGGTGAGTTAGTGTCTCTTGCTAGGGGGCCCTGTGAGCCCCACCCACCTTTCCACCAGGAGTCTGCCTGGCCCTCAGGTGCAGAACATTGTCCTGACAAGGAAGCTCCGGTAGGGGGACAACATCCCATAAATCCACACCCCTGGGGAGGCTCGGGGCACGGTGTCTCATCGGTTTAGAATTAAATGGGTCATCTGTGGCCACAGCAAAGGTACCCTGCTGGGAAGGAGCCCTGCCTCTGGGGTCTGAAGCCTAACCCCCATCAGACAATGACAGTGACGTCGTGTCTCGTTGATATAGGTGGACACCCCCAGGAACTGGAAATCAGGGGTGGGGAGAACTCAGAGAATCCAGGGCAAAGGTCTGAGGGAAGCAAAAGCCACTCCTGAGACTAAAGACCCAAGTCTGACCTGTGTAGCTTCCCTCCAGCTGACGTGAGAGGAGAGGCTGGATCCTGGATTACTAAAGGAGGCAAGCAGACCCGGGTGGCAAGAAGCACAGTGGGATACCCAGCCCCAAATGGTGAAACTTCTACACTAGGAGCCTGCGTTCTGGTGGGTAACGCTTCTCTTCACGGCTGTTTCCGTTAGAAGACAGGGGGTTGGTCTTAGTGACAGAGCATTTGTCCTGGGTCCAAGTTCCCAAACCACAAAAATAAAAAGAGACAGAGATCAGGGTTCTTGTTGGATTCACAGGAGGTAATGCCATTTACCTTGAACGGGTAGAGCAGAGGGGTCAGCCCCTTCTTCCCCAGTGTCTCCACATGCCCCAGGCTTCCCTCATTAACATTCAGTCCAAAGTCTGGGCAGTGTGGGACACAGAAGGAAACGTGTAGCTTGCAGAGTGGAGAAATCCCCTCTGCCCCTTCAGAGTCAGGCCATCCATAGACCAGCCTCTCCCACCCACAGATCAAGACTGGTCTCCCAACAGCACCAGTGCTTGCAGTTTCATCACAGGCCAGGAGGTGGCGCTCTACTAGACAAGCGAGCTCTGCTGGGCTCGGAGGTGGGGGAGGGTCTGTCATGCAAGGCAGGGCAGCACAGAGTAGAAACTTCCATTAGTGTGCAGCGATGGGCAGCGGGGCCTGTTCAAAGAATACATTCAATTAAAAATTGATTTTTCAGTTTAATCTCAATCATAATGAGCCACATTCAAGCCCCACATGCCTCTCTGGACAGGGCTACCCTCCCCACACAGCTGGCCCCTGTGCGCTCCTGGGCCAACTGCCCAACTGGGAATGGATGATATAGTGAGGGCCTGAAGCTGGCCCAGGCAGGGAAGGGAGTAATTACAAATGAGGCACACGGGGTGTTTGTTAAATCAAAGTGTCACGGTGGCAAATCGTATTTTTATTTATGGCGAGGGTGCGTTTTTTAGCGTGGCCCCAGTTAAAAGCGGCAGTGTTTAATTTCCCTTGATCCAGACTGTATTATATTTCAAAGTGCATCGTAGGGTGAGATCAGCTCAAACTCAGAGGTATTGGGAAGCCCCAGGAGGTCAACACTCAGCTCTTACCAAGGTCTCTACTCCTTCTCCTTTGAGGTCTGGGAGCCCAGACTGGTTCTTCTAAACCCCCTGGAGTGTTCGGATACAGAATGAGTATCAAAACACCCTTCCTAGATTCCTGCTGTCTGGTCATATCCAGTCTGCACACTGCCTGGGGCTGGGGGTAATTTACCTGTTCAGAAACCACCTCATCTCCAGCGTCTGTCTGGGGAACGGTCAGCCACTTAAGACTCGGGCTCAGAGCGGCCTGACTCTGACTGTGACTCTGGGACACCTGAATGTCCAGCCCTTTCCGAAACACCAGCCTCTCACCGGTGATTTGCTAAGTGATGTGATTTCAGGCACCCTGTTCACCCTCACCCAGTTGATGAAAAGGGAAACGCTGCCCTGGCATCTTGTGATGTAGTTAGTTTCTGAGTTAGCTGCCTACGGCAGACCCCTGCAGAGCCCAGGCAGGTACTCTGCTGCTGACTTCCTCTGCAAGCGACTGGCAGAGTAGATGAAGTTCCCCATCTGGTGCCCAGCTGAGCTTACCGCAACTCAGCTTCCAGACCCAACTTCCTGCTCTGTCTGGTTTCCACTGACTGTGCTTACTAAAGGAATAAAATGACCCATTCTCCTGGAATATTCTAGAAAGACCGAGTCTTGTCCACTGTCCCCAATACTGACCCACTTTGGGGCACTCAGGTGTACCACCACACCACCACCACCACTCAGGACTCATGACCTCACATCTGCCTGCATCCACAGCGGCGGAGAGCCACAGTGTACCCCTCATCCCCTGCAGCCACTACTCTGCTGCCCCATCTAACGCAGAGCTTTATCCACATTGGTCCTCAGGAAATGGCCATTGCATCTGGTGTCCAGCAGTTGACCGTGCAATCTAAAGTTTCTTGGCACCTCTGTCCCCAGCTGTGTCCTGGGGCCCTCGGCTCTTTGTAGGAAGTCACTGCCAGTCAGGCCTGGCCCTTTTTGTCACCTAGCAAGGGCCTTCAGCATAATCGAATAAGGACCATTTGCAGCCATAGCCAGGTGCCTTTAAGGGACCAGCCTACCCACCAGTTTGGGATCCCTTGCCCCAAGGTGATGTCTGTTGTGTCTTTGGCCCCAAAGAAAAGTAATCCCACTTCCTTACGGCGAGATTATACATCTTGAGTTTACAGCGACAGCACAAGGCAAACTTCTGCAGGAAGTATGGCTGTGGACATGATGTGTATTGCATACACATGTGTGGGTGTGTGTGTTTATGTGCCACTTCGCATGTGTGTGTCCACATACATGAGGGTGTGTTCACTCGTGCAGGCACCTGTGCATGCTGTCTTTCCTCTGCACTCCACCAACCCCTTGCTGAATCTAAATCTCACTTTTTTGTCTAAAAAGGCAAGTCCCCCAGGGCCCTCCTGTGTCCACCACTCCCCCGTGTTGGCATTACAGGCGTGTACTGCTACATCCCAACTTTTATGTAAGTTTTGGGGATCCAAACCCAGGTTCTTGTCCCCAACTGGGCCAATGGATACTTTTCTAGAATACCCCAGAATCCCCCAGAAGCCTGGTGTTCTGTGGCACATGACTTAACAAGTGCTGATCCAAGGGGAAAGGCCTGTGGGATTCTAGTCCTTCTCTCTGAGCCTCAGTTTCCCGGTCTGCACAAGCAAAGACTAAAATGTTGCCTGAATGACTGTGTGCTTGCAGGTGATATCACTGAGAACGCCTGCAGGCCGAAGGTGCTCACCCCATGCAGTGGCTACTCAGCCCTTACTGTCTGTATCTGGTCCCAGGCAGCATCTGAAGACATAGATGGGCCTCTTCAGGTGATAAATTTTGAGTGTCCAGGGATACCACAAGTCATTGCTGAGTCCACCAGGGCCTAGCCTTGTCTTCTGTTGATCATGGTCCCCCTGTTGGTTCCGAGTAGAGGAAGGGAATCGTCATAGTCACAGAGATGGGCTCTTGTCTGTCCTGTTGAGCTGCATGGCGGTGAGGGAGTTCTATGACTCCTCACAGACTGAGTTTCCTCTACTGTGAAGTGAGGGCGTCAGCTGCGTATGCCACTCAGGAGCGGGGAGGGGTCTGTGAAGATGCTAAGCAGGAGAATTCTGACAAGATGGGGCTCGTGGGTGTCAGGACCCCGAGGCAGAACTCTTATTAGGAGCAGTCTGAAGGGGGTGTGCAATGAGGGGTGGGGCCTGGGAAGCAGACCAAGCTGAGCTCAGAACCACCCACCGCTCGGTTGGGGTGGGCGGAGCTTTGAGACTTGGTTGTCTACTCTTGGTCTCAGTTTGCCCAGTGGACTGTGGAGATACTGAGACCCACCTTACCTGGTTAAAGTCTGTGAGAAGTCCACACAGCCATGAGCTGGCTGCCCATCTCTTGTCACTGTTCCTGGGATGTCCTCAGACTGCTGTATCTACTCATGGTTGATGTCTAGCATTGGGTCCTGTTTCGTCCCTGTCCGAGGGCTCTGTTTCCCATTGGTTCTGACCATCCCATCTCCGTCCTAAAGAGTCTGACTCCCTGCCGTGTGCCCACCTGTGCCATGTGCCCTACAGGAGAGCTGGGCAGCAGCTTGTGCTCCTCCAGCTGAGAGTGGCTGTGCTCAGGCATAGCAGGGTGGCACCCACTGGAGATAAGGAGCCACCAAGCAGGGCCATCTGGGGTCCCAGTCACCACAAAACTGAGGTTCTACAGAACTTCTGTCCCTACTGGGATGGTCTGGGCTGATAATGTCAGTAACTTGTGGTCCCCTAGCTTGAGGTAATGCTGTGTATCTGGGTTGGGACATCACGCGGTGTATCTGAACTGCCCCGGGGAACTGAATACAGACCTGAGTGTGAACTGTGGTTGGTGTGTTAACGTAGCATTAACATAAGACTGTTAATGTGTGTTATGTGTGTGGGAGTAGGTGTGAGCTGGTACATGCATGTCCGTGGGGCCTCGGCCCGGGTGAACACACGTGTTATGCACACGTGTGGCTGCAGTGGGGTGCACAAGTTGGGCTGACATGGTGGGAAAGCACACAGGTTCAAGACCGAGGCTGACCGTTACAAGAATTCACATTGTGTGTACATGTCTGTGCCATGGCGCGCACACCTGTGCTCAGGAGTCAGTGTACATAGAGACTACATGTGTGTAGATGCATGCATGCATCCTGTGAGGGTGACATGTTAGTTACCACAGGCGTGTAAACCTCTTGTTAACACTTGTTGGTACGGCAGAGAGGCCTGTGCCTGTGTGTGCCTTCAAACAGGGCCGGGGCCTGCTCACCATGAGAAGACAAGCTCTTAGTATGACCTGCCCTTGGGCATAAGCACGCATGTGCCTGGTGCGTGACCGAGGCGAGCATGTGTGAGGATGTCCGGGGTGTGCCCTCATCGGTGTGTGCCAGCACGCATGTGTGCATGGCTTCTGGAGAGAAAATGTTTAAAAATGGAGTTGTCAGCCCCGAGTTGACAGGCGCAGTCAGCAAAGTGCAGCGTCGGCAGGAACAGCCGCGGCTCCCTCAATTACCCAGGAGGAAATGGCCCCGCTTTGTGCTGAGGAGGCACTGTGACTGGGGTAAAGCAAGTGGAGCAGCCCCAAAACTTCATTAATTAAGGAAACTCATTAATGAGGGACATTTAATCAGATGAAGATTAGATCCACGCTCGCCTCTTCCACACGCCAGGCGCCTACGGGGAAGGAGCTGTCGTCTCTCTCCACGCCTCCTGTGCTGGGGGCCCAGACGCCTGCGGCTCGGCTACGAAGGAAGGAGGTGCCCGGACTGGCTGTGACCTAGAAGTTGCTGGGCAGTGGGCAGGCAAAGGGCCACACAAGTGCACTGAAGTGTGTTCAGACAAGGAAGTGTGCAGGCGTGCAGGCGTGCGTATGTGCCTGCATGTGTGTGTGTGTTTGTGTGTGTGTGTGTGTCTGTGTGTGTGTGTGTGTGTATGGGTGCATGTATGTTGTGTGTGAGTGAGAGTATGTGTGTGTGTGCATGCATGCATGTGGGGGGACTGTCTGTGCGTCTGAGTGTCTGTGTGTCTGTGTGTACTGTGAGGGCTACCAGGGTCAGCAGTTCTGAGGGGGTTGCCCCACCCTCCCCCTCCCCTGAGGACTCAGGGAGTATGCAGTGTGAGCCCCAAGTGGATGTCTAACATGGAGCCTTGTGGGGGCCCTCTCTGGGGTTCAGAGCAGAGCACAGGCACCTCTGGGGATCAGAAAGAGGCTCTAGGTCCCTGTCACACCCAGGAAAGTCTGGTGTTGCCTAGCTGGGAGGCGCATGGCTGAGAGGCTACCCCTGAGTCTCCAGAGAAGGCCGTTGTTTATCTGTGTGTGTGTTTGTCTGCTTCCTGTCACTCTGACAAATACCTGAGACAAACAGCTTTAAGAGGTGCATGTTTATTTTTGCTCTTGGCTTTGGGTTGTTTGGGGGACCTGTAATGAGGCAGAACGTGATGGTGGGGAGCGGGTGTCAGAGCAGGGCTGCTCGCTCATGGGGTCCAGGCAGCAAAGAGAGAGGGAATAAGCCCCCACCCCACCCCATGCCTTGCCCCAAGTGACCTTTCTTCCTCTGACTAGGCCCCACCTTCCACCACCTTAGTACCATAAGCCCCTCAGTACTTGGACGTGGACACAGAGGGTCACTGCGGACTCGGACAGTGGACGTGTGGAGGATCATCCACTTGTTTCCAGGCCATAAAGACACAGGCCTTCCCTATAGCAGCTGTCCCCTGTCTCCTGGGAATCCCTGGCCCAATTCACGGGGACAGAGCTGGTCTAGATGAGAGCTGACAGAGCCAGGTCTCGGCTCCCCAGGGTCTCTGCTCCACCTGCCTCCATGGGGACTATTTGAGGTTACAGACCTAGGGTGGGCTGCCCTTGCAGAATCTGCAGGCTCCCTGCCCTGCCCCACGGGAGGTGGAACAGGGCCGCAGTGTTTCCCGGGTACCTTCTCTTTCCCCTTTCCCCAGCCAGGCTGACTCCCTGTGAGCAGAGCTTAGATAAGATGGGCCAGGTCTTGAGTGTCTGGGAGGTCCGTAACATGTCTTCAGCACAGGTCCCGCCATGATCGAGGAGGGATTGTGTCTTCTCAGCCTGGGGCCTCTTCCTGCCCTCAGCAGACCCTGTCCTCTGCCCTCTCACGTGCCAGCCACTGCCCACAAAGTTGTCATGACTGGTTTCCAATCTCCTCTCAGCCAAGGTTCCAGTCAGCGCTCTACCTGGGATGGGGTGACGCCGTGACCCTCTCCTGGGCCTGGATTGCTCTCAGCTGCAGAAGTCCACAGGGAGCCAGCAGAGGGTGGCAATGCCAACGGTCCGTACGCTGAAGGACTGCCAGGCCCACGCTGAGGAGAGCAAGATGGGCAAAGACTCAGCCTTGGCTCTCTGGGCAGCAGAAACTCACAGCAGGCAGATCCCAGAGAAAGGACCACTCGTCATACGGAGCCCATCTGAGTTTATAGGGCGCAGAGTCAGCCTCTGCCTCGGCTCGTAGCCATTCAAAGCGGGATAAAGGGGCCCAGACCACAGAGGGACTAGGTTTGACACCAGGAACAAAGCTGCCAGTTCCAAGCAGGTTGTGCCACCATCCTGCCTGGAAGTTGGGTGGCCTCTAACCCCTGCGCACCCCAGCCCCAGCATCTTAGCTATATATCCTGTGCTCTGCCTTGGTTGTAGGGCTTTGGGTGCAGGAGAAGGGAGAAAGGAAGTCAGAGGTAGGTGTGTGAAGATAATTTCCCAACAATTAAGGAAACTGTCAGGAAAGAGCCCTACAGAGCACTGGTGGGGAGTTGAAAAGGGGCTGTGACCCTGGCATGCGCCCCGGGTTCCTTGCTGCCCTGGAGAATACCTAGAAAAAGCCTTCTGCCCAGACACCTACTGGAAGCCCTGGCCTGTGGGGGAGGGTCTCAGTCCACTGGGTAGATGCCTCTGAGCCCTAGGCCTTGGGGACTCAAGGCAGGACATCTAGCTCAAGACAGGCAGCTATGACTGGGAGCACCTAGGATGGCCCTGGCTCCTTCCCTACAGATCCCACCCTTAGCTCGTTCAGTCCCAAGCTATTCACGGCTCATCTTATCACCCAGACCCTCACTGTCCACAGGATCGGTTGGGATCAACTTCCTATCACGACCCACCAGCTCTACCTGATAATGGGGGCGCCCGCGACTCCCCAGTGGACTCAAAAACAGGTCCTGCATTTCTGCGAGCCTTGGTGGAGGTAGCTGGCACTCTGCTCTGGAGATGGTAGCCCACCCATAGCCGCTATCACCTGGTGTTCAGAAATGTTCTCAGGCCGAGGGGGAGCATGCCCCTTGTCCCCTTCAGCCTCACATAGAAGTCCCTCCCTGTCAGCTCAGAGTGGTCTCAACTGGGTCCGGGACCTCAAGTCCAGGTCCTACCTCCGGTGTGTGTGGCTTGCGACCACAGCATCGGGTCTGTGGTCATGGGTCTGGTGGGGTGTGTTGCTCCAGCTCTTGCACATCTGCATTTCTGGGAGCTTTTCAAGGGGTGCAACTGGTCTTCAGACTTGATTTTGGGGAGGAGAATCTGAACTCGTCATATAAGGAAGAACTTCCTGTGTCCCAGCAGTGTCCCAGGTGTGTGGCTAAAACGTGTAGACATTTCTAAGGACATAAGTGCCGTCTCCCCCATCCCGGAGACACCGCCCCAACTCTGCTCATTCCAGGAAGAAGAGTTAAAGGCATTATCCAGAAGGACAAACCGACCCCAGCTCCTCACACCAAAATCCAGCGGGTGGGTGGTTTGACTGTGGGATGCATTACATAATTTTCATTGCAGGGAGATTTCCCTTCCTAATTACATTTTGCAGATTGTTGTTTCTGTGTCCTTCCACGGCCCACAGTATCTAGAAGGGGGATGCCGGGAGCCCGAGGGCACTGTGGGAGGGACCTGGTGCTGAGGTGCAGACTGTGGGCTGCTTCCTAGGTAGGTCTTGCTTGCTCAACCTCCTGCCAGTACCCCTCACTGCCTCCACCCTGCTCACCCAGCGTCATGTCCTGGGCACCATGCTTGATAGTCTGCTCCATTTGCTAAATGAAAGCCACGGGTAATTAATAATGCTAATATTCTCTGACGGATGTGCAGGGAACAGCTCTGAGATGCCTCTGTGCCTGGCACAGAGAGCAAGCTGCCAGGGGACCTTGCAGAACATGACCCAGAGGCGCGGTGGTTTTCTGGGCCCTTTCATGTGGAGTGCACCCTCTCAACAGCTGAGCCGTCACTTCATCCTCTAACTTGCCTCTCCAGGGAGAAGCTTTAACTCAATGACATTCTTGTCCCCGGCCTCCAGCCTGAATCAGCCTTGATGTCCCTGGTCAGTCTACCAGTGTTCGCTCTTGTTTGCCCCTCCCTGGCAAGCCTGGAGCAAGGAAGAAAATAGGCAAGGTAGAGATGACAGTGGGGAGAGAGAGCTTGGAGGGCTTCCTGGAGGAGGTGCTTAGGGAGGAATGGAGGAGGACTGGGACTTCAGCGGAGGATCTGTGCCGTCTGTGTCACTGTGACAGGGCCGGCCTCTGCAAGCCATGCTCGGCTGAATGAGCGGAAGTGCAGCTGGGGACAGGATGACCTGTGGGGGCTGCAGCGTGGGCATGGGGGACTGCTGGGCTGGGGCCCCCTTGGGAATGCTGCCTCCCTTCTGGTTTTTCATCCTTCTGCCTCCAATATGCCTGCATACTCCTCCTCTAGCTTCCTGCACCAGCTCCAGCCAGGGCAGTCCACAGGTGTCTCCCAACCTTGCCCTTCTCCACTCTGGGCACGGCTGGGCTCTGCTTCCCTTGGCTGCTGTCTTGCCTTAGCTCATGGGTAGGTCAGCCAGCCCCCTGAAGGAAAAGGAGCCCTGTGGGTGTGGCACAGCCTTTAGGCCCCAGGCACTAGCCTTGGCCACTTCACCATGCGGCCACGTGACTCAGGCTAGGTATGGAAGCCCTCGGAGCATCACCGAACCTGTATGTGAATTGGGGCGAAGTCCCGTCTTGAGCGGCAGAGGGAAGTTAGTAAGACCAAGGCACGGGGCTCCTGTGGAACCAGCACTCTGGTCCACCATGGTGTCAAGAGGGCATCATGTCGGGGAAGGGGCTATGCCCTCCCCAGGGCATCTCTTAGCTCTTGGAGGCAGGAGTGCTCTGTCACCAAAGCTGGGACTTCTTGGCTATCTCCTGCTCTCCCCCTCTCCCCCTCTCCCTTCTCCTTTGTTGTTCCTCTTGAGCCTTTTAAGTTCCAGTGGGTACTGATTAAATCTGGTACCTCCTGGAGGTGAACGGACAGCCACCGCCCCAAGCGCTCTCTAGGGGCACAGGAAGAGAGGGCTCAGTCCTCCTCCCAACTCCCAATTCTGTGCCCACTAGCTCAGGCATTGATGGCAACTCTACCTGTCAGACCAGCAACAGACACCATTTCCTGCTGGCCATAGCCTGTCCTGTCCCCAGAGAGAAGCTCCTCGGTGTCCAGCACCCCTTCCTGCTGCAGTACCTGTGGGCATGCACGCACAAGGAGCTGTAGGCCAGAATCTCAGTACTGCTGAGATTCATGCAAGAAAGAGATATGAGTGTCTACTTATCATGCTAGGGACTGGCCCAGGTGGCCGGGTTCCCTTACTGACCCCAAGCACAGCATTTGTCCACCCACCCTCTGCCCCACTGAGATTCCACACCCCACACCACCTCCGCCGGGCTCGATTCTCAACCCAGCCCAGTGGCCTCACGCTCCACAGGGCCCCAGAGGAGGGGTACAGTTTCTCCTCAGTGGCTTGGTTGGCAGTCAAGGGTAAACCCTGTCCCCAGGTGTTCCAGCCACTGCTTTCCCAGCAGCCTTCAGTGGGACGGCTCCTGGCTCATTTCCCCAGGCAAGATAGTGAGGCTGGGGGAGAGGAGATTTATGGTGCTCCGTTCCGTGTGATTGGTATGCCGCGAGCTTGGAAGGAATTACCGCCTAATCGTGCGAAAATCCTTCCCTCGGCCCCGGGGCTTTTCAGCTTGAGATCTGCGCCAGCCCTGAGCAGAAAGAGGCTGGGCTGAGGGGCTGTCGGCACTGGGGTGGGATTCTTCTGGGGCTGGCCTCCATCCTGGGCATCTGTCAGTAGGTGGGCAAGGGGCTCCGACAGGGCCAGCAGTTCCTACTGTGTCTTAATGCCTGGAACCCCCTTGGCACCTGATGAGGCATGCCAGTCCTCTCTGGAAATGGCCTTAAATTACAGAATAAAATTCATGAGATTATGAAGAGAAACAATTAGATTGAGATACAGTTAGGAGAGAAAAAGCGGGTCTGTGGGACACTGAGGCGAGGTTGTGACTTCTGGACCAATTCATGATATGCCGGGATGGTCAGGGGCACTCTGGGTTTACAGCACAGTGAATGTGAAGATGGGTGGGAGCCGGGGTGTCTGCGGCATGATGGGAAGGCCCTGAGGTCTGAGGTCACACTCACCCATGATGCTTGTGGTCATACACAGCGCAGACCTCCTGTGCTCTGTGCCCAAGAGTACACAGGACCGTAGAACGTGCATCGGAGAGGCAGCGCACACTTATCCCACAGAGCGCAAGGGCACACAGAGTCCGTGGCATCGGCAGTGAGCATGAGGTACACATGAAACCCAGTGCACACAGAACGTAAGGAATACACCGAGCCCGAAGGACACGCAGCCCTGGGAACTCACAGCATGCATGCACGGAGGCCGATGGAATGTGCACAGCGAATGCACCATGCACATAGCATGCGTGCACATAGGACCATGAAACAGGTGGCACACACAGAACAAGCTGCCCCACGGGCTCTCTGCTCATGCATACACACCCTGTCCTGCCGTGACCTCAAGTCCACGTCACGGTGTAGACAAGGAAATGAACCAGGGCACAAAGGCTCACAACAGGGCCAGCCTCAGCAGGGAGCAAAGGCTAGAGAGGCCAAGCCTGGGCAAAGACAGAGCGCTCAGCATGCTATAAGGAACTGTGTCGGGAGACAAGTGTGAGTGGGCACTGTGGGCACCCAGGACCATCCTTGGGACCTGGTTAACAGGCTCCACACACAGGCCTCAGATTTGCTAAAAGACCAATCACCCACCCAGTGAGAGTACTCAGCCCATCACCCACACAGTGAGTGACTCAGCCCATCACCCACCCAGTGAGAGTACTTAGCCCATCACCCACCCAATGAGAGTACTAAGCCCATCACCCACCCAGTGAAAGTACTCAGCCCATCACCCACCCAATGAGAGTACTCAGCCCATCACCCACCCAATGAGAGTACTCAGCCCATCACCCACCCAGTGAGAATACTCAGCTCATCACCTACCCAGTTAGTGACTCAGTCCATCACCCATCCAGCGAGTGACTCAGCCCATCACCCACCCAGTGAAAGTACTCAGCCCATCACCCACCCAGTGAGTGACTCAGCCCATCACCCACCCAGTGAGAGTACTCAGCCCATCACCCACCCAGTGAGTGACTCAGTCCATCACCTACCCAGTGTCCTCCATAACACTGAGAGCCCTGCAGCCTCCTGGGAAACCTAGAGGTTGTGAAGCAGAAAGAGAGAAGAGTCAGACATGAACGCTAGCAGAGTGAGGACGGCAGGGACCTTGGAACCCCGCCTCTAGCACTCTTTGCTGGCAGCAAGTGGCAGGACCTGGGGCATGTGGCAAATTAATCTGCTGAGTGACTCTGGGCTTGGGGCCTGGTCACCTACATGAGGTCCACCTCAGTCAGCCCTAAAGTCCCTCTCGGTTCCAGGGACAGAGGAAGACTCTCATTGAACTGGGTTCTCTGGGAGTCAGGGCTCTGAAGAGAAGAGGAGTGGGCAGGACACCAGCAAGAAAGCCTAAGGGGGAGCAGTACACTGGTTGGTGGGTCCAGCATCCCTAGTGAACGTGGTACTAAGAGGGCCGTTGGGACAGAGTAGACTGGAGAGGTGGGAAGAGCACGTGACTTGGGGAGATTCTTGCCCTGGCCCTGGGGCTTTTCCTGCACGAGCCCCTTGCATGCCTGCTCCCAGGGCCCCACCCCTCTGTGTTACCACTTCACCCTTGGCTTCCCAGCGCTCCTGCTGAGCAGAAGGGTGCACCAAAGTTCCCTGAGGCAGGTCCTCTACCCTAGGGTCCATGGATCCTCAGAACAAACTCCTACTGGGCATCTGTGCCCACTGTATCTCGAGTGATGTCAGACAGGCAGCCGGAAGTAGTCCTGCCAAAGTGTTCACATCAGGGAAATGGGCAGCCGCTGTACTATAGCGACGTCCCCTGAGGTCACCTCAAGTGTGTCTCAGTGCTACACTGCCTTCCTGGTACACAGAATTCTGGTACTGATTCTGGACCAGGATGTCCACCTAGCAGAAACCCTGAGGCCACTAGAGCAGAAGGTACACTCTCCTTGTCTCATCTGAACGGTCGTCCACACCTACAGGTAGAGTCGAATGGGTGGAGTCAAGCAGGCCTGGTTTAAAACCCTAGGTTGAGTTGGGTAGTAATGGCCCACGCCTTTAATCCAGCACTGGGAAGCAGAGGCTGGCGGACCTCTGAGTTCGAGGCCAGCCTGGTCTACAGAGTTCCAAGACAGCCAGGGCTACACAGTGAAATCCTGTCTTGAAAAACCAGAATAATGCTAATTGATGATGATGATGATGATGATGATGATACCTATTTTGACCAGATATTTGTTGTGTGTGCTTGGGCAAGCAACCTTGCCTACTCTGAGTTTCTTTACTAATATGGGAAATGCCAGTCCAAAGGATTATTCTGTGATTAAAGGAAGTCATGTGATGATAAGCCCTGGCTGCCGCCACAGTCCGTCGCCATCAACAGCAGGGCCTGAGCACCTACTGTGTGCCTGAGTCTGATGGAAGCACAAGGCCTTGAGCTCATGTTCTCCTGAGCCAGAGCTCCATCCTCCACATCTGAGGCTCTAGAACATTCTGGAGGCTCAGACTGGAAAAAATCCTTGCCCCTGATGGCAACCTTGTAGTGCTCTGAAATTTTAGTTCCGGTACCTTGGGACTAAACAGGGCTGCTGCTAACACTTCTTCTCCTTGGCATGGTCACCTGCAGGTCATCTGCACATCCAGCTTCTTGGGGTGCTACCTGCACACCAGAATAGGAGGTCTGTGGAGGGTCTGTTGGCGTGTTTACCTTAGAAAGTGACATCTGGGAGGAGCTGGATGGAAGGGGTGGGGCAGGTGCCCCCTCCCCAACTCACAAGCCTCCTCTCCTGTCTGTTGGGACCCTCCTCTCATTTAGTGCCACCTGAGACTTGGAACATGGAGTCAAGACCCATTTTCTCATTGCTTTGGCCATCACTGAGGGAAACCGAGGCAGGAACCTAGCAGGAATCTGAAGCAGGGACTGAAGTAGTGACCAGGTGGAATGCCGCTCACAGGCACGCCCTCCTGGCGTCCTCGGTCTGCTTTTTTGTTGGTTGTTTGTTTTCTGAGACAGGGTTTCCCTGTGTAGCCCTGGCTGTCCTGGAACTCACTCTGTAGACCAGGCTGGCCTCGAACTCAGAAATCCGCCTGCCTCTGCCTCCCAAGTGCTGGGATTAAAGGCGTGTGCCACCACTGCCCGGCTCTCAGTCTGCTTCCTTGAACAGTCCAGGACCACCTGCTCGGGAGTGGCTAGGCCCTTGGACATCAATTAGCAATTAAGAAAATGCAAAACAAGAAGTAGAAAGCACCTCAGGTCCGCACCGAACATGCCCACAGGTCAGTCTGATGGACGGAATCCGTCGAGTGAAGGGTCCCTCTTCCCCACTGACTCTGGTTAATGTCAAGTTGACAAAAGTAACCACCACAGACTGTGAGCCATGGAGGGGACCTGTATCAGTGCAGAGGAAGTAACTGAGGCAGAAGGCAAGAACCTAGGAGACAGAGCAGGCTGTAGCCTGATAGGCCTCCTGCCTCGCCTTCTGCCAGACGCCTGAAGGCCGAGCTGAGCTCTGGATGTACAGGGTTCCTGGCACCCACTGCTGACCCCTCTGCAGGTCCCGTCGTTTCCGCATCCATAGGAAAGCATACACACCCACACCTGTCCTGCAGGGAACCCTTCGCTGAGTCACCACAGGGATGATCAGTGCTGATGCAGGAGTGCCCTGCTGTCACAGAGCCACACCGGAAGTCCCCATGTTTAGGAATCTACCACTAGTCGGTTGTGATGACGCATGCCGGTAGGATTTGCTGAAGGAGGCAGAGGCAGGAATCAACCACTTCCTCCAGCCTCCGGCCCAGAAGGGAGGTCACTGGTCAGCCCCACGGTTGGGTGGCACAGCTCCAGTTACTTCATGTTTGCGGAGCATTTGCCCAGGTGACAGCGGTCTGAGGCCAAACCTCAGTTTACTGCTGCCCTCCAGAGACCTACCTGGGTCCGGGCACCAACGGGGAGTGTGGAAGGTATTTGGTGAGTAGCTTTGCATCCCCACTCCCTGTCTGGTTGGTACAGCTCCAAAAAAGGATCAGCAACAGTGAGAAGTAGACAGATGAGTGCAGACCCTTTGCCAGGACTCAAGTCCCCGGGCAGCCGAGCTTACGCTACCTTCAGTGTGTGTGTGTGTGTGTGTGTGTGTGTGTGTGTGTGTGTGTGTGTGTTCCAACCCCTCGTGCTGATCCTGCCTGCAGCCCTGTGACCATATGACTTCTCCAGAGTCCACAGGGTGACAGCAGGAACATGGGAAGTTCTCTGACGAGGGTTCCCTGGGGACGATGACCAATGGCTGCCAGGCGTCTTACCTGGGCATCAACATGTCCATCGCTCTAAGATAAAATTGTCCCTACCCCCGAGACTCTCTGGATCCTGCTTTACCCCACCACCTCCTTCTGCACCCCAGCCTCTCTAGGCATCTGTTTTCCTCTTGTCCCTTGTCACATTATCTCCAGCAGCCCCAGAAGGCCTACCTCTGCTCTTAACCAGGACCACTGAGTACACATGGACTGTGTCTGTGACCCTTCCCTTCTACAGGTGGGCAATAGGCAGAGAAATGACTCTCAGTGCAGAGCAAGAGACGGTGCCCAGGGTAGACGCTACCACCACATTCTGGAGATGCCAGGTGTTGACTTGGGATCCCGACAAGATGCCTGCCCAGCAGGTTCCATTTACCTGCAATTCTTCACCTGGGAACTAGGGGGCGATATTAAACTTCTGGGTCTGTGTAAGGAACAGCTAAACTGGTTAATACTGTGCTAGTTTCTTCTGCTACTCAGAGGATTAGCCTACAGAGGACAAATTGGTGGCCTATGCATAGACCCAGATGTCTGGCACAAGTTTCTAGGAAGATTTCAGCTGTCTGAGTGGCGTGACAAGCCTCCTCACTGGTGGTGACAGGCTAGGCTGGGCCTCCTGCTGTCACCTTTGGAAACTAAAGGATATTTACTTTGCTCAACTATAGCCAGAAACAATGGTGCAGAAACAACTGGTGTCCAGAGAGGTGTTTCCAGCCTCACATGAGTGCACTGGTTGGGTGGGGTTGGGGACAGGGCGCTGGGGGAAAGCCATCCCTGCTTCCAAGGTGGGAGATCAGAAAGCTGAAGTCACTGGTATTGGTTAATTTTCCTTTTACTCTGACAAAATGCCTTACAAGAAATCAACCTAAGTCTAGAAAGGTTTGTTCTGGCTCACGGTTGAGGGCACAGGGTTCGTCGTGGTAACGATCTGTACCATGGATCAGGGAAGGCGGTAAGCGCATGAGACGCATGGTCACGTGGCATCCAGGGTCAGGAAGCAGAGAGGGATGAGTGTTGGTGCTTAGACCGCTTTCTCTTGATTCAGAAAGGCGTCACCCACATCCACATTGGGTCTTCCGTGCTCAGTTAAATATCCCTGGGAACACCCTTGAAGACATCTCCAGCAGTGCATCTCCTAGGTCTCTCCACACCAGAACCCAGACCACCTGCCTGCTGGAGGTTAGTTAGTCTCAGGGGCAGCCGGCCTGCCTCGCAGACCCTGAGTTCGGCCAAGATCTGGGTAGGAAGTTCGGCTCTTCGACTCCCCCGTCACAGGGCAGGCAGCACCTGCCCTGGGTGAGGCTGCTCTGCCCTGACCTCTTTCCGGGGTTTTCAAAGTTGACATCTTGCCATTCCGTGCTGGTTTCCCTCATGAGACCCAGGACCCCGTCCCTCCTCTCATCAGACTTCTAGATCCTTGCGACCTCATTCCCACAGTCAGTGTAACAGGGAGAGGCTAGGAATAAGGAGCTCCCTTGCTCTCTGACCACACAGTCTCTGGCCCCAGTGTCCACTCCTTCAAGCCACCATGAGGATTAACTGAGTACCGGGTGCTCCAAGGCTTCATGCTTATGCAAACACAGACGTACAGTAGGGACCCGTTTCGGGGACATGGGTAACGCAGGACAATGTCCTGTGTAGCACTTTAGTGGTGAGGCTGTGGCTCCCCAGTGCTGCCTCTCTCCTGCCAGGAGTGGGGACAAATGGCCCAGTGCCCACTCGCCCCTCCTCCAAACAGCGTGATCGCCGAACGTCGGGCAGGCGGCACCCTCCCTCCGGGGGTGAGGAGTCGGAGAGCAATTATCTTAATTGTCCTGGAGGACCTGGGAGCAGAGAGAGCCAGCAATGGACTGTAGAGGGCAAGTGGCCAGGCCGTTCGGGGAGCGGCTCCAGCCGCTGTCAGACCTCCAACTTTCTGTCCGCCCCATCAGCCTACACCCAGAGCACCTTCCCTCGCCTGGCACCCCACGTGCAGATTGCAGGACAGACACAGGCTGAGGACACTGGGCCAGCATTGCAAACAGACCCCACAGGCCTCCTGAGCTACAGAGCTCTGCAGGTGAAAGGGTCTTCCCACCCTGGACTTATGGGGGACAAGTCACTGTCCCATTCCATAGCTCTGGACCAAAAAAACCAAAAAAAAAAACCAGATTAAGGCCATTCAGCCATGGATGGGCCAGTGCTTGGGGTCCAGATTCAAAGGCACAGCCATCCAAATGCAAGTGTCCAGGCCAGGCTTCCAGGAGAAGCAGTTAGCCACAAGGTCTGCCCACCTCAAAGCAAGAGGAGCCTTCTCATTCCATTGTGTGTCGATGGGACCTACATCCCTGGTATAGGATACAGGTAGCCCACACACTCCCTGGTGAGTCTAGGGCAAGTAGAAAGACCACAGGGACAATGCAGGGACCTAGGACTGGCAGCAAGAGGAAGAGGCAATGACTAGAACCAGGAAGGGGGTGACTCAGAGAGGGGCCACCAGGAGAGGAGGTCAGGTCCTTGACCAAAGACAGAGCTGGTCCAAAACAGCTCCCCAAAGGAAGCCAGGGGAGAAAGTATCTTACCCAGACTTACTGCCCTGCCACCCTGACCACCTGAGAACCAGAGGACAAGCTGTCCCGCCTGTACCTGCTGGTCTTTCGGAGCACAGGCAGAAAAGGATGGCAGGGTCTGGGTAGGGAGACACAGGAGTGACATCTTGTAGCAGAAGCCCAATCTGCCTCCTTCCCACACCCAAGCTAGTTCATGGTGAATCACCCTGAGTCCTTCCTGCCAGGGGATGGAACAGGTTCCCTGGAGATCCCCCACCATGCAACCCTCACCATGCTGTCTGGAATGGTATACCTCTAGACCAGAGACACACACACACCCCCAAAGGCATGGGCTCATCTCAGCCCCTGTAATAGGGGCTTCAAGGAGGACTCCCCCAAATGCTGCGGCGATCACACCATTTCAAAACATTGAGGGTAGGCAAGAATTCTCAGAGAGTAAAAAAGGTCTTTGTCATAATTGCCTGATGACCTGGGTTTTATCCCTGAATCCACATAAAGGTGTGAGGAGAGAACTGACTCCCCTCAGCACACATGCTGTGGGTGTGTACACTCACACACATTTCATGCATACACAATAATTTTTTTAAAACAATTTTGGTTAAAAATTACAACATCAAATCCAGTTGTTGTAGACACCATGGGTGCTATCATTTGTCTGTCCCAACGTCGGGCCCCAGGTCAAGACTGGGGTGTGCTGTGGCATGAGCTGAGGGAGTCAGTCCTAATGTGCTGATAAATACCTGACCTGGGACACCCTCTCTCCTGAGACAACCCCAGCTCTTTGGAGTCCTGTGATGTGGCCCGTTTTCAGCCAGCGAGGTCAGCTTGCCCACCTGGAGCTATTCAAGTTGCTCCCAGCTGGCTGAAACGAGTTGGGACCACCACAGCAGGCTGCCCTCTTCATCTACAGACCCCTGCCAGCCTTCTGCCCAGTCTTTAGAACCATGCGGGTGGCAGGTCTCTGACTGGTCCCTGCTCTGCACCTCGCCTTGTCTATCTGGTCCTCATGCACTTCGATCCATCTGTAAAAGTGTCAGCTGTGGTACCTGCCGTAGGGGACACAGGTGGTGGACTGGGCTGGTGCTACAAAGTGGGAGTGGGGGCACCCAGTGAAGCTCGCCCAAGACTTGAGTCCCTTGAGGGCAAACCTCACAGCCCTAGAGTTTCCTGTCCTGTAGAGCGGCACCCAGGGCTAAGTCAGTGAGTGAGCGTGTCTACACAACCTTCTTCATCCGCTTACACATCAGTCCTTTCCTTGTTGGCATCTCTATGTCACAGTCTCCCTGGAGACTCTGGGACATGGAACTCTGACACTGGCGGGTCAGCGCAGCCAGGCAGGCATGTGCCCGTTCCCCTGAGACCATGTCACATCCAGTGGGGTAGGAGATAGACGGTGGCCCTAAATAAACATCTGGGTGCAGGCTTGCAGACTGAGGAGAATGTGGGTCAGGCATGGTGAGTGGTAAGTCAGGGACCCTGATTTACAAAGGCCTCGGTGAGACCACAGACAGAGGACGTGAGAGCGTCCCAGGGGTCTGAGGGAAGAGCGTCCCCACAGGAGGAAGAGCCAAGAGCTGGATGGGCGTGGAGCAGCAGGACATTTGAGTAAAACAATCCAGAGGAGAGACACAGGAGGCAAAGGCCACGGACAGGGACTCGGGGTGCTGTGTAGACTTGGGGTTTTACTCTGAAGGGCAGACTGTAGGGGCTGGAACGGAAACAGGAAGTCAGGAGGGACAAGGCAGGAAGGACAAAACAGAATGGGATCACTGAGTTGGCCTAAGAAGTTGGATTCTGGATTCATGGTGGCGGCGTTACTGTTGGCTGGGGGACCGTGGACCAGGAGATCAGACACTGTCACTGAATCCTTGTGTTCAGGCTAAACTCAAGGGAAGGGAGAAGGACGTGTCCCAGGATGGGAAGACTTTCTTCCATCCAGTGCAGTAGATCCAATGGGGCATTACAAAGAAACCAAATTATACAGTCATGGGAGGCGTTTGGAATTCTGTTAAAAATGCGGACATACGCATGTGGCCTCATCTGATCCACCTACATGGGAGACAACTGTTTCCTGCTTCACAGCTGAGAAGACTGAGGTAGAGATGGCAGGCCACCGCCCGTCCTCCCAGGAGGAAGGACCCTTGAGGAGATGGTAATGACAGAGTTGAGGTGCTGCGAGACACAGTAATGACTGCCCTAACCACTAAGCCACCAGGTGGCTCTGGTCACCTCTGAGCACAAGCTCTCAGCATCTGCAGCAGGTCACTGTGGTACCCAGGGTCAGGGGAATGCAGAATAAACGGATGAAACTGTGAGCCCTGGGTGAGACCTCCCTGCTATCCATTTCCACCTCATGGCGGCCCTCAGACCCAGCTACCTGCTCTTACCACTCAAAGTCTTTAAGAAGATGCCCAGGTCAGGGCCCCACCCCCGGCAGCCAAAGTGACTCAATGCCAAAGCCACCCAGGAGGGGTGGGGAGAGGAGCTGTGAAGCCTCCTCAGTTACTGAAGTTTCTCATCAAATATTTACGGGGGGGAATTGATCTCCCTGGCGTCCGCCAGGCCGCTGACAGGCCCCTCCCTCCCCCCTCCTTCTACACCCTTGGGCCTCCTGTTTTATTCCACTCTCCTCCCTTGGTTATCCAGGGTGCTGTGTGCTCTCTGCCCCTGCACACCACACCCACCTCTCCCCAGCCTTCCAACACCTCCATCCATGAGCCACTTGCCTGTTTGTTTGAACAGGATGTCTGGCTTCTAGACCTGGCTATTGTGGAGAATGAGATAGGTGGGAAGATAGGTGGGATAGGTGAGAGAGAGAGAAAGAGAGACAGAGACGGAGGAGGAGGAGGAAGCAATGTGAGGCATACCATTCCAGTGCTTACACACTGTCCCAGTTTTGAGCTCCTGTACAGACAGGGAAAGGCCCAGACAGCTTTGCTAAGGGGGAGGAGAAGGGGTGGGGGAAGAGGACGGAGAAGAAAAGGAGGGAAGAGAGACAAACACTTGGATACCAGAGACTATTGGCTCTGTGAGTCTGTTCCAGGGTGGCTGGCACTGGGGGCTTTAGGGAGCCAGGCAAGGCTGACACTCACAGCTAGCGATCAGGTAAACAAGGTTGGTAGCAAACCAGGTAGACTCTTCACATTTGCCAGACCCTTTGAGCACTGTCACAGTAGATCTAGCATCTGGACAGTGGCGGCCTTCAGCAAGCCTGGTGAAGCAGGCCTATTCTTGCTCCCCAAGGTAACCCAGCCCCGGTTTGGGCTTGGTGTACCCCATATGCCAGAAAGGCAGCTACAGGGAGCGCAAACGGACCCCCAAAAGGCCCAGTGTGTCCTCTGAGGAAAGAGGCTCTCTTGTCAGTGAGGGTGGGACATTGAGACACATGGAGTCAGCTATGGCAAAGAGAGGACTCCACCAGCCGACACTTTCCTGATACCCCAAGACCGAGGTGGTACGAGCCCACCCCCACCCCCACCCCCTCGTGGCTGCATCTCAGTGGGTTCTTACTAAATGAAGTGTCTGGTACTGCAGGCCACAGGGGTGACCATGTTGGAGGGACACAGGTGGGAGAAGGCTGGCCTTGTCCTTCCCACTTCCTCATCTTATCAGAGTCATCCAACAAGGACACAGATCCTGGCTGATGTCCCCTTGGGGGTCTGCTCCAGTGTGAGATGCTACCTGTCCTCTTAGACCTCTGTGGCCACACAACTAAGAGCAAAGGCACTGCCGGCCCAGAGGAGACATCGCCTCAGATGTGTCTGTAGCAGGGGACAGAGAAAGTAAACTAGTCTCCTCCCTTTCCGACTTCACCTGCACCTGGCTTTGCAGGATAGAGGCCTCGGTTGAGAAGGGCTCCTGACTGAGCTGCTCTTCTACCTATAATGAGTTTCCTCACAAACACCCAAAAGGCATGGGGTAGGGTCAGACCTGCATCCTCAGGTACCAGACTCCCTGGTGATGCTGACACTGAGGACCTGGACGCCAGCTTTGAGAGTCGCTGCAGAGGCCCTGCTGGGGTTAGGGGTCAGCAATGAAGAACACATGTCACTTTTCTGGGCAGCAGACTTTCAAGGGGGCAGGAAGGAGTCTGGGAGATCTCAGACGCTTTCTGGTTGTAACAGTCAACCTGTCAAGGTGAACTGTGAAGCCACCCCTTCGACTGGGAAACTGAGGCTTTGACCACCTTGGAGGAAGGGCTGGCTGGGGAGGAGGCTCGGCAGCAGGGGAGCCAGTGCTCCTTGAAAGGACGGGTATCCGTATGCAGGGAATGCTGGTTTTCAGTGGACACTACTGTTAAGGGACACGGCCGGTGGCGGGTGTGAAGATTAATCTGTGTTGATTCCTACAGCCCCACCCACATCCGCAACGGTCTTCATAGGCGATTGGTTTTAAACTCTAGGTGAGGGAACCGAATTCTGAAGTCGTGTGCTCATATCTGACAAAGTGGGTCACAGCCAGAGGTGTCCCACTGCAGACCAGGGGCTCCCCCGTACCTCTGTCCTGGTCTCTCCTGTAGCTCTGGGCTGGGGCCTCTTCTCAGGGAGGACCTGGGAGATGCCACGGAAAGTCGTGTGTGGAAACCACGCAGCCTCAAGTGGAAGAGCAGCCGCATCCCTTGAAGGCTCTGGAAGGGACAGGGGTTCTAACCAGCACTTTGCTCTCTACACCCACAGGGCAATCAGGACGCCACGGCTCCGCCTGAAGCGATGGCCCAGCCCTACCCCCCTGCCCAGTACCCTCCTCCGCCTCAGAATGGAATCCCAGCAGAATATGCTCCACCCCCTCCTCATCCCACACAGGACTACTCTGGCCAGACCCCTGTCCCCCCAGAGCACGGCATGACCCTCTACACGCCAGCACAGACGCATCCTGAGCAACCAGGCACTGAGGCCAGCACACAGCCCATCGCTGGGACCCAGACGGTGCCGGTAAGAGACCCTTGCTACACAGGCCAGCCCAGGACTGTGGGGCAGTGCCTCCAGTTCATGCTGGCTGGGTAGAACTTTCTAGAAAGGGCCTCTAGGTACAGGGTCAGGCTTCTTTGTCAGGTCCCAGAGGTCTTCACTCCAGTGAGCCTGCTTCCAGCCCTAGACATCAGGTGCACCTCATCTGACACCAAGGCTCGCTTCTGGGAGCCAGAGCCGTGAAGAGACCACAGAGTCGGGGAGTGACCTCACTCACCCCATCTGGGCAGTAGGAAGCGTAGCAGCGGCTGCTGATGTCCTGAGGGGACGAAAGAGCCTGAAGCTTGGGCTGCCTAGGGTCTCAGGAGAAAGCGAGGGTGGGCCATGGGTGGTGGGCGGCTGTGGAGCTGTCTTGGGTTGCAAGCCCTCCTATCATTTCTAATCACTTGTAATCTACCTGCTTGGCTGCCCTCCAATCAGATAGCTTCAATTACGTGGTTGTAATGCAGCTCGGGGGTGAAAGTGCTGAGCGTAGCACTTCTCCGATTTCTTCACGGAGAAAGGAGTGGGAAACAGAGCCGGCCGCCTGGGTGGGCTCTGTCCTGCACACACACACACACACACACACACACACACATACACACCCAGGGCTCTTTCCTGCGCACACACACACCCAGGGCTCTGTCCTGCACACACCCCCAGGGCTCTGTCCTGCATACACACACACACACACACACACCCAGGGCTCTGTCCTGCACACACCCCCAGGGCTCTGTCCTGCACACACCCCCAGGGCTCTGTCCTGCACACACCCCCAGGGCTCTGTCCTGCACACACCCCCAGGGCTCTGTCCTGTAGATCCCCTCCCAGGCCCAGGCTGCTGCGGCAGCTGCTCGGACCTCTCCTCTGGCTCTTCCATTACATTCCCTGTGGGCCTTCCCCTCCATTGCTCTGGGGCTTGGGTTCATCCACACATCCCTGCTGGCTCCATCCCAACAGCCGGCTGCTGGCTGGCAGGGCCTGGGCAGGAGGCCAGCTCGCTCTCTTCTCCCCAGGCAGAGTGGCACCACCCTGGTGTCTCCCCAGGGGTGCTCCAGCTGTGCTCCCTTAGCTTTGCCCCCGCATCAAGCCTGGCTCCACCAATGCTGTATAGACCTAAATAATGTCCTCTGCATGGGCAATAATGTCCTCTGCATGGGCAGTAATGTCCTCTGCATGGGCAAGGCAGTGTCTACCGACCCTCTGCGGAGAGTCTGCCCACTTGTACCTGGGGTGCGCCTGACATTATCCTGTGTCCAACCAATGTTCATCCACCTTATACAAACACTACATGCTGAGAAGAAAGCAGAATCCCAACTCCAATGCAGGACTTCTGACCCCATCTCCCAGTCACCAGGATTCTTTCAGCCGTGGGCCACAGACTGAAAAGGCCATCCTCTGGCTTACAGGATTGGAGGAGTGACTCTAAGTCACCAAATCCACAGCCTCTACATGCTCAGGATAGACAGAGGTGACCCCAGAAGTGACCCTACCTAAGTCATAGCTATGTGGCTCAGGTCTTTGCAGACAAGCCCCCTGTGACCAAACCTCTACGACAAATGGAGGCGGGGAAGCCTCTGGCCACCTTGAGGCTACAAGACAGACACAACTCCCAGTATCTGAGTCAACTTCTCATCCCCGCATAACACAGGCAGAGTGCCAGGTACCAAGGCGGTTCTGCGGCGCTGAAAGGGTGTGACCAGCTCTGTCCTTTGGGTTCTAATAGTCTAAGACAGAGATGTCAGGAGGCTGAGGGATGGGGAGAGGACTGGCTACCTGGGAGCACCCTGGAGCTAGCTGAGTTTTGAGGCTCGGTACCCAAATGCCTCCAGAGGGACGTGGCTATGTCAGAGAATGTCAAAGCCCTGAGGAGCACACAGCCCTGACCGTCCTGCTCTCTGACTGGAGAGTTTGGGTCATGGTCTCAGATTTTCTAACCATGTCTATTTCACCATGAGGACAGATGTGCTAGTCTAACCTGGGGAGGTAGAAGGTGCTAGACCGCAGGAGAGAGAACATTCAGGACGCCGAGGGTTGCCCCTTCCCCCATAACACCAGCCTTGATCTCTGATGTTGGAGCAGCAAGCAGAACTTTCCACCTTGGAAGCAGCTCAGTGGAGGGCGGGTGCCCTGTTCTAAGATTCCAGGAACTGCTTGGCCCCAGAGGAGCTGCCTCTCAGAGGAACGGCCTCTCGAAGGAACTGCCTAACCGACAGCAAAGCCAGCACCTGCTGGCCAGGTCAGGTGTCCCCAGTCCATCGTTGTGATCATTCAGAGGACTCTTTCCACTCACTCTGGCCATCTCTGGGTCTCTCCCTAAGCAGCCTGAGCCTAGGATTGAGGGGGACCAGGATAGCAGGTAATTGTGCTCAGAGCTCTAATCTAGACCAGTTTCTCCCACCTGGTTCAGAACCTCCCTTGATTTCCCAAGACACGGCCACTAAGTGCCCTGGTGTCTTCCCACCCACCTCCCCACCATCCCATGTATACAGACACCATAGGGGCCCCTCTCCCCTGAGAGATTTCCTCCTGCTAATGAGCAACCCGGATCCACATTTATACCTCACTGAGAGCAACCAGTAAGTCAGCTCTAAAAGGCAGACCCTGCCCCAAGACAGGAGGTCTGCGCCCTGAGGTTGATGCACAGGAGGGAGCCGGTGGCCCAGTGGTTGGTATACCTGCCTTACATCCTCTGGTCCCCTACTCCTTTAGAGACATATGACCTGGGCTCAGCTCAGAAGGGTTTTATTTATTTTGGAACAGGGTCTCTATGTGGCAGCCTCCAGCAGGCTTCCCCACTTAGGCACATCCCCAGCTCAGAACTGAGGGATCCCCGTTCCTGTCAGAACTCTTCTGACAACCCACTGTCCAGACAAAATGCTCAAAGACTGAGCATAAGAGAGATGTCCGACCCTGAGGGACCCAGTCCACCAGCCATCTGTTATTTCCAGAAGCCTTGGCCACCAGGGTCCTCAGAATGGCCCTGAGGCAGATTTCAGCAGTTTTGTCCCTAACCCCAGTGACTTTCAGCCCTGGTCATTCCTGGGACTGCTCCTCATTGTCACACAGGGGACCTCTATTCTGTATCCCACTCCTGAAAGAGCCACCCCCATCTGTGATCCCATCAGGAAGTCTGGAGAGCCAGGAGCTCCCCTGAGTCTCACAGATATTACTGTCCAGGGCTACCTGCTGAAGATGATACAGGGTGTTGCGTGCCATCACCAATCGGGCTAAAAAGCTCTGCAGCCTACATAGAGGAAACACACCCTCAAGCACTCATTCCTTCACTCGAGGTCACGTGAGTGCCAGCACTGGAAACCCAGAGGGCTCACACCCAGTCCTGACACAGAAGGAAGCTCTTGGAGAGACTGATGTGTTGCGGGATATCTGAACACATTGTGAACTGGGCAAACCTTGTCGTGGTGTGGCTCGGTCCTAGCATACATCTTTAACCCAAGAGCTCAATAAAGTCAACCCTAGGTCGAGAGGCGGAGCAAGCAGCCAGCCTTCCTGCTCCACCGATGTCCCAGGAGGAAAAGACCCTCCTCCTTCTTCAATACCTTCAACTCAGTATCCCTCCCTGTCGGCTGGTTGCTTGCTCCGCCTCTTGACCTAGGGTTGACTTTATTTAGCTCTTGAACTAAAGGTGTGTGGGAGGGCTGAGCCACACCACAACAAGGATTTTCCAATTCATAATCTTGGGGTTCACAACACGTTCAAATACCCTGCAACATTTACACACGTGGAAAGTGCCAAGGAGGGGCAGGCAGGAGGTGTGGCCGGGCGGAGAGTCATAAGGTGGGCTCTTTCTTCCATCAGTAACTCAAACCTTGGGTCCCTGGCTCCTTGGCTGCCCAAATGTAGAGCAAAGTAGGCATGAGAAGGAAAGAGAGAAGGTTGAAGGTATCGGCCCTTGCGCCTGTCCACGGCTGCTCTTCAGTGTCCACGGCCGCTCACCAGCTTATGGGGGACAAGTCAACTGATGTGTGACCAGCCCACAGAGGTGTGGTGTGTCACCAACATCCAATGGAAGCACAGAGCCTGGGGCTCTGAAAGACACTCAAAGTAAAAAAAAAATCTCCTCAGTGCCACAGGCCGAGAGCCCCTCCCCTCAAGCCCACGGCTGTCCACCAGAGTGACATCACTCCATACTCGAGGGAGCGGGAGGAACAGAGAGAGACTACAGAGTGAAACTCCAACAGCCAATTTAGCTTATGACACATCAGCCAAGGTTGCCTCTGGACCGGTAATGGGGTAGCGAGGGACTTCTGCTACCCATGGTCCTCCTAGAACCCCTCTGCCCATCCTATCCGGGTGACTTACCACTCCTCTGTGCAGAGCTTGGCAGGCCCAGGCAAAGGGAGTCAGACATCTCAATGCTACCTTAGCCCCCCAGGAGCTGGCCCCCAGCCTCGAATGTGTAGAGGTGGGAGAGGGAAGGGTCTGTGATGACCAGGCCATGATACAGGAGAGACACTAAAAACCACAAACATCCTGGGAGACGTCAGGGGTCCTGGTGGCTGTTTCTTCTCTACATCTGAAGACTGCAGGCAAAGACCTGGGTAGGTTAGGGTGGGGCACAGATCCTCTTCTCAGACAGAAGGGTCAACCAGGCCACCGGCACCACTGTGGTAAATGGTAGAAGGAAGTTACCCTGCTCGGGGCCAGAGGTATGCAATTACGCTAAGGGGTTTCTCAGTGCATACTACAAATTTATAGGCTCCGAGCCCGTTTACTTGCTTGTGTACACTGCTGAGTAATGTGGGGGAAATGAGGAAGCTCCGACACCCCAGCTTCAGTAGTACGGTCTTGTGGCCCCCATCTCTGGCCCGCTTCCTTAGGAATCCCTGAGCTAGAGTGGCCACCTGGCAGTGCTCGTTGCTGCCCTCTGCTGGTCAGAAGCCAACATTGCGGCCCACCAACCAGGCTGCATTCCTGCAATCCAAGATGAAGATGACTTAATTAGTAGAGAGACGCCCGCAGCCGCCTGCTGTGTGGATTCCCACAGGGAAGGAGGGACCTACACCTGCTGCGGGCCTCAGTAATCACAGGCTGCGTGGGATGGTTTGCCTTTGTCCAGGGGCACAGCCATCCCTTCCGGAGTCTAGCTGACATTCACATTCTGCGAACAAAGAGGACAGCCGTGGAACTGTGGGACAGAGCTTCTCCAGGTGTCCCGGTGCACCCCTGGAAAGCCGGTCAGCTCCTGCAAAGATAGCCTGCTATCCTGTGTTTCCCCACAGGGGTGAGCCTGGTGCAAAACAGACCACTCCTGCCCACTGTGGCTATTCCTATTATTTATGTCTTCCTGCCCAAGCCCAGCTACCCTCATAGGGCTTCTGGTAGTGTTATTAAATAACGGCTTAACAAGCCTGAGGTTTCTGGCCACCCACTGCCTCTCGGGAACACGTATGGAGGCCAGGTCATACCTACAGCTCCATACATGGGGCTCAGAAGACACTCATTTACCAAAACTGTTCAGACACAGGTGGCTGATCTGCTGACACTGATCATGGAGCTGTCCACATGAGTGGGGGAGAGGAAAGGGGCCCCATGTCCACAGCTGTGCCATGAATTAACCTCTCGGCAGAATTGCCTCTAGAGGACATTTGGACATAAACTCTGCAGCTCTGCATATCTCCCAACCCTACCCCTGCTGCCACATGGTCTCTGGGAACTGTCATCGGGGCCTTCTGTTCAGATCACCTAGGGTACTTTCTACCAGAAGCCACTAGATTGTAAGGGACTCAAAGGAGACAGGGAGGCCAGAAAGCTGCTCCAACTGAAGCCCAAAGGCTCACCCCTCGCCGCTTAGCCACGACGGCGTGGTCTGGCGGAGACTGTCCATTTGGGCTCCATCATTTCCAGCCACAGCACAGACCCAGGCACATTAGCCTTGGGCACAGCCTTCCTGACTATCCTGCCTCCAGGACACCCATGCCCGTCATCACTCCTGGAATAGCACCGACTGAAAATAGCCCGAGAAGACCACCGTTTCCTGGAAGCCCGTGGGAAGGGAGCTCCGTGTCTCTCCCATCAATGACCCAGCAGCTGCCTCTGCTCCTTAGGCCACAGTGGGGATCACAACCACTGCCACTGACCTCTGCCACTCAGTGATGCCTCTACCTCTACCCCCAGGAAGACTCCGAGATCTGTGGATATATTTGGGAGTTGATCCCCCAAACCTGAGAGGCCATGGGGTATTGGGATTGGAAGACAGCCACTAGAGGGTGCATTCTTGGCCTGGCGTTGCCTTGGCGGGGAGTTCAGTCCCTCTGGAAGAACTGGAGCAAGAGTGAGTCTGAGCTCCTGTCCTCGACGCTGAGGCTTTAGGGATGAATGGAGAGCTAGACAGACTGGTGGCTGTGAACATGAAGACCTCAGGCCTGGGCGTCCAAGGAGATGGACTTCACCATCCTGCTGTAGATACCCACTCACCAGCCAGTGCCGAGGAAGTGCTGGTCAGTCCGCCTTTGCCACTGTGGATGCGGCTGAGGGTGAGCCAGGCTGAAGGCAAACTTCACTGAGGACATTTGCACAGGCTGGGAGTTTCAGCATGCTGTCTCTGGGCTCCCAGTCCTCCTACACCAACGACAGGGTGGTGGGCTTGAACTGAGTCCTTTCAAGCTGTCTGCCAGTCAGTGAGAACAGTTAGCCAGTCTAAATGAGCACAGACTATGTGAGACTCTCCCTAATAATTAGAGCACCCCCCCCGGGGGTCCTGAGTGACAGAATGGCCAGAGTAAGAAGGAGCCTTGGGAGTACATGGCCTGATGTAACAGCACCTTGCAGACAGCCGTACCCAGGGAGCCAGTCGTGAAACCAACCCCATTCTGACTCCAGAAGGTGCCCCCGCTCCCAGAACTTCTTTGAGAGCAACCGTGGTTTGGGACTAAGAGGCCACTGAGGGTGGAACTCAGTAAAGGCTTGAAAGGTGGGGCCTCAGGCTGCCGTATGAACCTTGAGAATGGTGTGCCCAGCTTTTACTGGGGATCGCTGGTGGGTGGAGGGGGTGAGTGGACCCACACCATCTACAGGAAATGGCTGAGCCCACGCAGTGTGCAGGGAATGGGTGGACCCACAATCTGCAGGACTCCCGTACAACTCATCTTCTTTCTACAGCAGGCAGATGAAGCAGCACAGACAGACAGACAGCAGCTCCACCCTTCCGACCCCACGGAGAAACAGCAACCCAAACGACTACATGTCTCCAACATCCCCTTCCGGTTCCGGGACCCCGACCTGCGGCAAATGTTCGGGGTGAGTGTGCGCACCCCACCCTATCATTGCAGAGAGTCTCCCCAGGGGACCTCCAGTCGTGATTCCTTAGCGGAGCACACAGGGGGTACCCAAACTAAGAGTAGGGGTTTGGTGGGGTCTGCCTCTTAAGATTCAAGTGATCACCTGGTCCTCTGACATAAATCTTCACACTACTCCCCTGCCATCTGTTCACACACACACACACACACACACACACACACACACACACACACACACACAGGCCTCCACAGCCTACCTGGGACAGATCACTGCTTCCCAACAGAAAGTACCTGGAGGGCCAGCCCAGCCTCCTGGCCTTACACAGCCTCAGGCTCGCTTGTGTGTCTGACAAGATGCCCCTCTTCCAGGCTGATGTCTTGGCTCCCCAGGGAGAGGCACCTTGCAAACACCATTGATTGGAACCAAGAAGGCAGTGGTTCCCTTCCCAGGTGCTCTGGGTGTTACCCTAGATTTTGCATGACTGGGTTCCAGTCAGGGTAACCCCACTACAGGCCACCCTGGAGCCTTGCTTCAGACCTGAGCGCCAAGTCCTGGGTGTCTACAGGAGTGGGGGCTGCCACGGGGAAGAAGGCTGGGAGTCGGGGAATATGGTACAGCTCCCTGAGGCCCTGCTCTGGCTACAGAGAAACACATAGCCTGCCTCTGCTCCTTCCCCCTGTCTCCATCCTTGCCTCAACTCCCCACTCTGCCTAGCACCGGCTCCCTTTCTACCACACAACAGGCAACCCAGACCCCGGGTTAGCCTCAACCCTCTGCTCCGTCTTTCTAACACAGCTGAGATATGCAGGGCGCCTCTGAGTAGCCCTGTGTAACCCTAGAATTGCACCCCCAATCTTGGGGTGGGTTTCACTGGGTCAGTGAACCCTCAAGTGATGAGGTTATCAAGTCCTCTCTATTTGGAGGACTCTGAGCCTCACTGAGCCTGGGTGCCTTAAGTTAAGCGGCTGATGCCACGGTAACCATTACCTTGGGCTCTCACCCAGTGGCCAACACTATAGGTGTCACTGGCTTGGCTCTCAGCCTGCTCTTAATTCACAGGGTCCTAATAGAGCCCAAGTATCATGTTTCTGGGTTCTAGAATGAGGTAAAGGGTTCTCCCTCCTTTCAGAACCTGCATACAAGGGCCCTGTAGCTACCTGGCCCTCCAGGCCCTCTTGCCCTGTCTCAGGAATGTGTAAGGCTGCTAGCTAAGGACCTTGCTGGTATTGTTTGGAGATACGGGTCACAGGTTCACAGTCTCGCAGACCACTGAGGGAGACAAGACGAATCACGGAGACTACAGGCTAGCTGGAGGGCTGCAAGGAATTGGTTACAGCCAGAACAATGTATTCTGACTGGCAGGGCATCCTGTGCCAGCAGGAAGACTGGGAGCCAACACAAGCCTTTTCCACAGCATAGGGGCAAACAGTACTGGGTCCCAGGAGCCAGCCTATCGGGATCCATCTCCCTTCCCCGCCCCCGGCTCCGCCCACCTAGTCCCATCCCTAGTCTCTTCAGTAGAAGATCTTCCGCTTGCCATCTCCGAGGGGTCGGTCCCTCCCAATCAAGGGTCCTGATCTGTCATCTCTACTGCCATTTCCCCAGCCCTAGCTCATGAACCTTCCCTCTCCACACGCCTGTTCTGGGAAAGGCCTGGAGGACAGCAGATTGAGGATAGCTCTAACACCTTGGGCATTCCATCCCAAGGCCAAGGCCCAAGGGGATCCCGGTGCTATGACGCATGCTCCTTAAGAAAGACGAAAGCCTCCAGAGGAAGAGGGGGAGGGCGTCCCTGGGGTCTTTACCCGAGCTGGTAGCATCTTGGGAACGAATGGGTAAGGCTACGCTGTCATAACCCCTTTCTCCTGTCTTCCACCCCATCCTCTCTCTGTCTCTGCAGCAATTCGGGAAAATTTTAGACGTGGAGATCATTTTTAACGAGCGGGGCTCCAAGGTGGGTGCCGCACAGAGGCCGCCACCATTACAGCGCGCCGGCTGTAGGTCCCGCCAGGCTAACGTGTGAAATGTGCGTTTCCTTCCTGGAGAGCTTCGCGCCAGCTCGCTCGCTCGCTCGCTCGCTCGCCCGCCCGCCCGAGGACCCCTGAGCCACACGGGTGCTTGTACTCCCTGCTCTTCTGCCCCAGCCCCCAGCTGTCTGTTGTTGCTACCAGGCTGCTTCTCCTCTTTTGAGCTGCCAGGACCTCCCGCTTGCATCCCAGAGCCTCCCACCCCCACCCCAGCCCCAGCCCTAGCCTTGGGCCTGGGTCCTCAAGCCCACCCAACCACTCACCCTTAGAGCCAGGAGGCTTGTGGGAGGGGCTGCCGAATCTGTACACCGGGAGGGCACCCAGCAAACATAAGCTCTGCTCCCCTCTCCAGGAAGACACACACACACACCCTGGGCTCCCAGAGCAAAGGTGGGGAGGTTTGTTCCCCTCCCCCCATGGAACCCAGCCTCAGCCTCTCACCCCAAGGTGGGGTCACAGTAGCAGGCACGGGCCCCTGGCCAGGTTAGCATCTCTTTGGCCGGTCTTCCTGGGAGGTGTCCCACATGGTGAGTGCAGGCTGGTCTCAGGCCGGGCTGGCCCTTGCCTGGGGCCACCCCTGCCCCCCAGTACGATCTCCTAGTGCTGGCACCAAGACAGACTTCTGACACTGGGGACGGTCCTTCACTCACCTGACTTGCCCCCCTCTCTCGCCCTCCCTCTGCCCCTCCCCCACCTCTCCTTCCCTTTTCTCATCCTGTCTTCTCCTGTCTGTCCTCCTCTGCTCACAGGGCTTTGGGTTTGTAACTTTTGAAACTAGCTCAGATGCTGACCGAGCCCGGGAGAAGCTGAATGGGACGATCGTAGAGGGACGGAAAATTGAGGTGCTCAGATAAGTGTGCGGCGTAGCAGGGCAGGGAGGTCCCGGACAGCATGCCCCACCCCTGGGCCCCCCACCAGCCTGGTGGCTGCTGCCCACCTTAGAAAGAGCCCAACAGAAACCTCTGACTGGAGTAGGGGCTGCCCCAGAGCACAACCCTCCACCATCATCTTTTAGCTGAGCCTGTCGCCTTGGCCCGTGAAGGCTTGAGACTCCCTCTGAGGTCTTCGCCTCTGACCTCCTTTCCCCATGGAAGAGTCCCATCCCTATCCACACACACAAGTGAGGCCAGGTGGTCTCCCTGACAAAGAGGGCCCTCTCCTCAGGCAGCCTCAGCTGCAGCCTTGTGGAATCTCAAGGCAGAAGTGGAACGAGCAGTGAGCAGAGAGCTGAGGGCATCACCCAGATATCTCACTTCTGCCCGTGTCCTCCTTGTTGATTCCTCAGTGTGGCTTTGGGGGTCCAAAACTGGGCTCCCCCAACATGCCTGAAGCAGAAGGGACAGCAACTTAAGAGGGGCCTAGAACTGCAGGAGCTGGGGGTTTCTGAGATCCCTGAGCCTGCCCACTGCCCAGGCCTCTGGGCTCACACATGCTCACACAGTGTAGAGGAGGCGTGTGGCCCAGACCTCTTCCTCAGGCGCTGCCTGGTCCATTCCCGTCTCCCTCACTTCCATATGGGCCACCTCTGTCCTCTGTGTCATTGTCCCCTCCCCCCAGGCAACCTGAACAGGCCATACATGTCTGGAAAACAGGACCCAGCCCCTGGGTCTGTCTTTCTCATGCTCCCTCACGCACCTTGTCCCCCAATGACCCCCACCCTTAAGTTCCATGCTGCAGAGAAAGGTCAGAGACCCTGGCCTGGGAAAAGGGGTGCTTGTTCATGGTGGTGGGAGTAGCCATCTGGCACACACATAGGAGAGCCTTAGCCTGGAAGAGAATATCGTGGAACCCGGCCCGCTAGCCAGCCTGGGGCTATCTCAGAGAGCCTCCACTTACCAGCAGTGTTGGGCTCGCCTGAATGGAACTGCTTCATGGAGAGCACCAGTGTGGGCGAGGGTCCTGGACCCAGCTAGAAACAGCTTAGGAGCCTTGGGGGGCCTTCCTTCCCCAAAGGCCACACCCCAAGGGTAAAGTCAGGGTGGCTGAGGGCCTACTATGAGACCAATGTGCTCACCCTTCCTCTCTATCTCTGGACAGGTCAATAATGCCACAGCCCGGGTCATGACCAATAAGAAGCCTGGGAACCCATATGCCAATGGTGAGAACCCAAGCTTACCCAGCATGCTTTAGGGGCTGGGGCAGAAGCCTGGGGAAACTGAGGCAGCAAAAGGCCAGCCTTGTCCTGGGTGCTCAGCCATTGTCCCTGCCTGGTATCCCAGCTTTCCCACTTCTGTCCTGTCAGAGAGGAGTGGCCAGCTGAGACAGACACCTGGGGTCACCCTCACCACCCACGTAGTAGCTGGTGTCTCCCATCAGAGCCCCTGAGCCTTCCCAAATGTCCACAGCTCTCAGCAGCAGGCGAGGGGTGGGAGGGCCAGAGACCTCAGCCAAACTTTCCAGACCCCTCTGAATCCCAGTCTTTTCATCCAAAAAAAACAGAAATCTTAGGGGATGCGGCTATGGCTCAGTTGGTAGAGTATTTGCCTGGCACGCACAGAGCCCCGGGCTCCAGCCCCCAGCATCACATAAACTGGGGGGGGGGACACAGCTATAAGCTCAGCACTTGCAAAGCAGAGGCAGAAGATCATGGTTTAAGGCTAGCCTGGGCTACTTGAGACTCTGGATCCAACCCAGCACTGCTCAGGGCTGGGTCATAAATAATAAGTGCCATCTGTAAGGGCATCTCAGGGCTGGGGTCACTTAGGGGCTGGGGTCACTCAGGGCTGGGGTCACTCAGGGGGGCTGGGGTCACTCGGGGCTGGGATCACTCGGGACTGGGGTCACTCGGGGCTGGGATCACTCGGGGCTGGGGTCACTCAAGGCTGGGGTCACTCGGGGCTGGGGTCACTCAGGACTGGGGTTACTCAGGAATGGGGTCACTCAGGGGGGCTGGGGTCACTCGGGGCTGGGGTCATGGGGGTTGGGGTCACTCAAGGCTAGGGTCACTCAGGAGGACTGGGGTCACTCGGGGCTGTGGTCACTCAGGGAGACTGGGGTCACTCAGGGCTTGGGTCACTCAAGGGGACTGGGGTCACTCAGGGGGACTGGGATCACTTGGGTCTGGAGTCACTCAGGGTTCGGGTCACTCAGGGGGACTGGGGTCACTCAGGGATGGGGTCACTCAGGGGGACTTGGGTCACTCGGGGACTGGGGTCACTCAGCACTGGGGTCATTTGGGGCTCGGGTCACAGGTGTCAGCATTAAGTGAAATGCTGACAATGAGAAGGAGCGTGTCCTTTTAGCCTGGAAAGGGTCAGTTACACCATGAGGCTCCCAGCTGGCCCACACCATGAGCGAACTATATGGTTGTGAGTGCACACACCTGCTGGCTGCAGCCAGCCTGAGTCTGCCAATGCCGATGGCTGTCTCCATGGTGGCTTCTAGAGATGCTAGTGAGGGTCTGCTCTGCCTAGTGAGAGCAAGTCTTCCCTGAAGGTAGCTGGCTGTGTACGGGGACCATGTCTAGCTCTTGGAGCCTACCAGGAAGCACTTTCTGTAGTGGGAGGGTTGTGCCATCCGTAGACAGCACAGTGACCCACCACTGCATGGAGGGATGATGGGCCACAGGATGGACTACATCACAGCAGCCCTTGTCCTCAGAGATGGGCTATATGCAGAGCTGGGTGAGTCTCTAGTGCCGGGAGTCTGAGGCAGGAGAGTGGGCAGAGCCGGTGCGTGGTCAGACAGAGATCAGGTGATGTGGTGTATCAGTTAGGTTTTCTGTTGCTGTGGTAAATACCTGTGACCAAAAGCAACTTGAGGAAGAAAGGGTTTATTCGGCTGATCACAGTGTGTCACTGTGGGAAGTCAAGGCAGAAACTCAAGCAGGAACCTGGAGGCAGGAAGTGAAGCCATGGAGGAACGCTGCTTACTGGCCTGCTCAATCTGGCTTGCCCAGCCTGCTTTCTCATACCATCCAGGACCACCTCCTGCCTGGAGTGGCACCACTCACAGTGGACTGGGCCCTTCCACAGCAATCATTAATCAAGAAGATGCCCACAGGCTAACACCATGGGGTCATCTTCTCACTTGAGGTTCCCTCTTCCCAAATGACTCCAGACCGTGTCAAATCGGGGAGGGGGGGGAACCTGCTAACTAGCACAGATGGGAACTCTGGCCAGTTCCAGCTTAGAACCGAGTGCCAACGGCTTCCTCTCCCCACTTCTGCAAGGACTTGGAAGGCCTCATAAGAGTGGGGGACACAGCTGACCCCGCAGCACCTGTCAGCCACTACATCTTTGCCCCAGTAAAACTGATGAAGCCCTCTTCTTTTAGAGCTGGATGTTCTAGTGGCCTGAGAACTTGAACCTGGTCCTGTGCAGTGTGCCTCAGTCATAGGCTCCTGATTCTGTAGCCTGGGGTAAATGGACACAATGACCTAGCCAATGTGGATATCGGCCACGTGAGAGCCACGGGCATCTCAAACAACTCTCTGAATCCTGGACAAGGGGCAGTCATGATATCCACTAGAAAGTCTGTCTCCAAGGTCAGCCGCCATGCTGAGGAGACTCGCTCTGGCGTCCGTGGATCCATGGGACATAAGTGATCCACAGTACTACAACACAGCTAGAACCCCTTCCTCCCCCACCCCAGCCCCCGCTCTTCCCTGAGATACTTGGGTCACATGGTTGTCAGTCTGGGAGGAACAGCAGACTGCGGAGTGTGCATATACAGAATAAACCCAGCCCCAGTCAGCCCTATTCCTGGCTGGCTCCCCAGGGTACTGATGCAGCCTGGTGTCAAGAAGTGAGAGAGGCAGGAAGCTCTTCTCATCCCACTGTAGGGGACTTGCGCTTCAATGTCTCCGTTTGCCAAGCGAGAATCCCGGGGCTTCGGAGGGACAGACCTGGGCTCACTGTGGCACGGCTAGGGGGGACTCGTGAGAGCTTTAATGCTGAGTACTCTGAAGTTCGTCACTGGGGGACTTGCAGGAAGCAAGCTCACTAGGTTTTACTAGGTGCCCTACTGACAGTAGATACAAATAGTCTTCCAGGTGGGTCCTTGGGCTGTCTCTTCAACCTGTGGGGTCTACTGAGGCAGAGTCAGCAGGCAAGTAGACATTCTCAGACAGCCAGAACTGACTGGTCAAGGTGCCCAGGGACCCTGAAACCAGATGCAGTCCTGGACTTACCTCTTCCCTAGGGAAGGTGAGACTCAGACCAGCCCCAGGGTTCTGCTCTATTATGACCCATCCTGGAAGGTGACATCTTAAGAGTAGATGTCCCCAGATTTCTTCCCTGATAACTAACCTTAGCTATGTGGAAGATTCCAGTTTAGACACAAAATGGGTCGCTAGTGGACTAAGGGTGGTAGAGGGTAATGTCACCTGTCACCTGCCCTCCTGCAGGGTTTCCATGTACAGTCTGCTACAGTCCATGGCCACCCTCTTGCCAACTGACTGGTGGCTTAGGTCCCCTCTGCCCCTCCTCAGCATGCACGCTAATGAGGAGACCTAAGTGAATGAGGACGGTGAGCTAATCCTTCTCCTGCTACCAGCTGACCTGTATGCTGCCCACTGGGATCCAGCTGGCTTCTACCTCTGGAGGGAATCAGGGCTTGGCTCCTGAATCCCAGAGGGAGGGGAATGCTCACCTGTAAGAAGGGACAGGTAGGGTTGCAGAGTCCAGCTAGAGTCCCAGGGAGAAGCCAATCACACACACACACACACACACACACACACACACACACACACACACCCATATTACCAGTCTGTCTCCGAGTATAAAACAGGGAGGTTGTAACGCCTGTCCTAGTACATGATGAGACCCTCAGGAGTGACTACAGTATTTATGGTACACAAGACCTATCAACCACCATTATTATTCTTTTAACATTTTATTTAGTGGTATGTGTGTGTAAGTATATCATAGTATGTGTGGAGATCAGAGAACTTCTATCACATAGGTCCAGGGATTTGAACTCTGGTCACCACATTTAGCAGCAAGCTCCTTTTCTCACTGAGCCATCTTGCTGACCCTGTCACTATTCTTCTCTTCAATCCACTGCCCTTCCTCCCTTCTTTTTTTTTTAAAAGACTTATTTACTTATTTATTATATATGAGTACACCATAGCTGTCTTCAGACACCCCAGAAGAAGAACATCAGATCTCATTATGGATGGTTGTGAGCCACCATGTGGTTTCTGGGATCCGAACTCAGGACCTTCAGAAGAGCAGTCAGCGCTCTTAACTGCTTAACCATCTCTCCAGCCCCTTTCCTCCCTTCTTCCCCAGCAACCCTTCAGAAAGACTTGGGATGAGAGCGCAGAGGATGGGAGCCATCACTCAGGGAAGGGAGCCCCAGGAACCTCAGGGCAGCAGGGAGACTTTCGAGCAGGAGGGGAAGAAGGACCCCTAGCAGTGAATCCTTTGTCCCAGCTTTGGATATGGATGTTTTCAAGTTGTATCTCCCCTTTCCATTGGACCCCAAGTTTCTGATGCCCCAGAACAAGGGTGCCCAGGAACAAGCTGGGGGAAGTCACAGTGCAGGGAGAACCTAAGAACCCCGGTGTCGGGCCAGAGTAGGGTTGCCGGCTCTTCCTCCAGTAGCAGGTGTATGGGGAGAGAGACCCAGGTCACGGCCGCCTTCTCTGCCCATCCCTGGATGGGGTCCTTCCCTTTGCAGAGACTAAGCAAAGCATCTCTGTAGGCCTCACCCCCCATGGCCTGTGGAGGTCCCAGGCATAGGGAGAGGTGGCACTGGGCATGGGAAGCCAGTGGCTGTGTTCTTTTTCGTTCTAGGCTGGAAGTTAAACCCTGTGGTAGGAGCAGTCTATGGGCCTGAATTCTATGCAGGTAATGGCAGGGGGACAGGAGCAGGTGGGATGGGTGTAGGTGGGGCAAGCAGGACTGTAAGCCCTGGCCCTCTCGTCGCTTCCCCTCTCCCACTCTCTTGTGCCCCCTTCTGCAGTGACCAGTTTCCCCTACCCCACCACGGGCACTGCCGTCGCCTACCGGGGTGCGCACCTGCGGGGCCGGGGCCGTGCTGTGTATAATACATTTCGAGCTGCGCCACCTCCGCCCCCCATTCCAACTTACGGAGCGTGAGTACCTGGAAGGGGAGGCTGAAGGAAAGCGGGGGGGGGGTGGAGGTGTGGGAGGCAAGTTAAGGGGCCTCAGCGGCCCTTCCAGAACCGTGGGGCAGGACTGGTGGGGACCTCAGAACCCAGGGCTGCATCTGCCTGCACCATCAGTACCCCAGCATGGGGGGACATCACCAGGGCTGGCTGGCCTCTGAAGGGTCATCAGCATGGCATCTGAATGTTAAATGGGGCATATGTCAGCCCCATGGGTCCAGCAAGTGCTTTCTGGGAGCCCTCTTTGGTCCCTTCCCTGGGGTCCTACCCTCTACTGCTGAAGGGGACAGCTGCCTGGGAGGGTCGGGGCAGGGAGGATAGCAGGAACGGGCTGATGGGCCCCTGGGTTCTGGGAGAAAGGAGCTGACCAGCAAGGGTGTTACTCTATTGTTATACCAAACAGGGCACTGGAGCAAACGCTTGTTAAAATGCCAGTCCCGTGGGCGGGGCTGGCACCGTGCCCCCTCCCTCCTCAGCAGACACCGGAGCCGGCCTACCCCACCTCTCCAGCGTTCCCACCACTCTCTTGTCCGTTTGCTTCCAGGGTCGTGTATCAGGATGGATTTTATGGTGCTGAGATTTATGTAAGTGTAGCCCTGGGGAGGGGAAGGGCAAGTCCAGCATTCTGTCTGTGACCATGAGAAGTCCGTCTGCCCTTACACCCTTTGGACGTGGTGCTTGTGCACCAGTGCACATAGACCCATGGCATCTCTAGAGATGCCAGCATACCTTAGTCTGGGTAATCTGTCCTTACCTCGGCCATTGCTAATGGCTGTCCCAGGAGCCCTGTAAGCGTACGGCATCCTGTTCCATGTGCCAGGGGGTTATATAAGGGACACTGAGTGACCCTCTCCCTTTCCCAATCATTCTAAGATCAGCATCTGAGAGCACTCTTGCCCGATGTGAAGGCCCCGAGAGAGCCAGAGGCAGGCCCCGGGTGCCCATTCTCTCTGGGTGAGGTTCTGTGCCTCGTTCTCCCTTTGAAATTGTGCTCATCACTTTCTGCGGCTCTGAACCCTCAGTGAGTGTCCCACGGAATGAACCTGGCTGTGCCTGGGCCCTGGGCAGCTATCTGTGGCTAAACTACCCACTGTCCAAGGCTAAGGCATTGTCTGAACGAATCCCTTCCAGGGCCCCTTCATCCTTCCTGGGATTCCAGACTGTCCAATGTCACCGGTGGGTTTCCAATGACTGTCAGCATTCAAGATGCGGCTGGTCTGTGGGTGGGTCTGTGGGCACTTAGTGTGTGTCAGGACCAGCATGCAGCCAGAGATACAATCAGTGCCCATTAGTACGCACTGAAATTACAAATGGTTGTGAGGAAGGAAGGAAGGAGGGAAGGAAGGAAGAAAGGAAGTACCCTGCCTCATCTTGAATAGTGAAGTCCTCAGACCTTCCCATCAGACCCACAGACCAGGTCCTCAGGCCAGGACCACCTAAGCCACCACAAGCCAAGGTGGGAATGTAAGGTCGGGCCCAGGAGGCCTGAGGAAGTCTGCAGCCTCTCCTAAGAACCCGGCCCCACTGGGTCTATGTTCTCCAGTTTCTATGGCTCTACTTCAACAAGAGTGAGCCTCGCTAAACCCGTCTGCCATCTCTCCTTCCCACCTCCCCTTGCAGGGAGGCTATGCAGCTTACAGATATGCTCAGCCCGCAGCCGCCGCCGCAGCAGCCTACAGTGACAGGTAAGGCTAGGAGCAGCAGGCTGCACGGGGGTTGCGGGTTGCGATGGGCTCTTTGGAGGGTGGGTCCGGACAGACAGGAAAGCACGCACCACGCAGGACCCGTGGGTGCCTGTGTCTGGTGAGAGCAGGGTCTGGAAGGGAAGCAAATCCAGACTGAGCTCAGAGATCCACGAACCTGACGGGTCACTCCCTCCCTGATGGGTCACTCCCTCGCTAACAGGTCACTTCCTTCTAGCTCAGGGAACCTCTGACACCTGATTCTCAAGACAGGGCTTTAACAGTTCAGGTCCTCTTACAAGGAAAGCAACTGGGCGCTTCCATTTGGCCTCTGGAAGCAGTCTAGTTTACGTAGATACCCCTTCCTCCACTAAGCTGTGAACACGCCCAGAAATAAGTCTGTGCTGGTTTGCTTTGTTCAGGGGCCAGTCCTCGATGGAGCCTGAGCCTAGTGCCTTTTCCCTTAGACTCTTGGCCTGGTAGCTTTAGAGTTCCTGTTTGGGCCATATAGCAGATCTGCCTACAGGAAGCTGTCACACCTGTCCATGTGCCCTGGTGGCCTGGAAGCTGCTAGAGCCCTTCAGTAGTTGGTGGGACCCTCCAATCCATGCCCTCCGCATGGTTTGGTAAAATGTACAAGGCACGCATGACCCAGGCCTGTCCTCTGAGAACTCGTCACAGCACAGATTAAGTAAGCAGAAGGTCACCTGGGACAGAGTGCCAACTCTTGGGTCATAACATTCCTGGTCCCCACCTCCATCTCCCTCTTCTTTCAAACCTTTTTCCCAGCTCTCAGGCCGAGGTCTTGCTGGGGGCAGAGTCCAATGAATTTGCTAGGAACGCCAGTCCCTCCCCGTGTCACCAAGCAGAACACATTACCCTCCTAACGAAGGGGTAGTCTGCTAAGTCTTCCTTCCAAGCAGGAAGGAAGATCAGGCAGCTGAGAGGGCCTCATGGGGGAGGAGGGGGCTGGTGGGAAGGAGGCTGGTCAGCTGGTGCCCGCTTCAGCCACCCCTCTCCTGCACCCCCTCCCTGCTCTTCCCTAGTTATGGTAGAGTCTATGCAGCTGCTGATCCTTATCATCACACCATCGGCCCCACGGCAACCTACAGCATCGGAACCATGGTAAGAAGAGCCGACGGTACCGAGGAGATCCACCCTGTAATGGGCGGGTGGGACAAGGCTTCAGGGAGAGGCTGAGACCTCTAGCCAGCGCCAAGTTCTGGAGACTTGGGAAGAACGATTGAGAGGGAGGGGGCCAACCCTCCATAATGACCACACCTCTGGGAAGCATAATGACCAGAGTCCTGTCAAGGTTCCTCCAGTTCCTAGTCTTAGGAAAGCAGAGGAAATCAGCCACCACCTTTCCTCCATGCAGGGGCTCCAGAGGCCTGGCAGTTTGGGCAGATGTCACCCATTCCTCCCGGTGAAGTGCCGGAGGTTAACCCCTCGAGGTTCCGTTCTCACTTGGCAGGGGACTAAAATACAGCAACTCTCTCTCTCTCTCACACCAAACCCTCTTCCCAGCCTGCCCTGGGACACCGAGGATATGGTCCCCAGTAGGGTGGGAGAGTCGGTGGGTTGGTGTGTCTGTGTGTGTGTGTATGTGTGTATGTGCGTGTGTGCCCAGACGTCAACACAGCCTGGCCCCTCTGTGTCCCAGTCTGTATCCAGTGAACACCTACTTCCTGTGCCATCTACGCCCCCAGGGATGTTGTATGTTTTTAGCTTGGCATCCAGCATCAAAGATGAAAACATTTGGGGGGCAGTAAAGAGAGAGAGGGCTGAAAGGCGACATGGATTTTTTTTTCTACCTCCCCTGGTTTTGATTATTCCCTTGGAATTTTTGTCTTTGTTGATTTTTAAAAAGGCCCAGACATCCTGAGTGAGCCTGTAGGGGCTTTAGCTAGGAGGGGCCACAGCAGTACAGAAAGAGACCAGGGACTGGGCCCTAAAGGCCCAGACGGCCTGCGGAGCTCAGCCTCCAGACAGCTGCCAACCAAAATCTGTTGCTGGCTCCCGGGCCCTCTTGTTTCCCGTGTATTTCATTTTTAATGCTTTGGAGACTTTCTCCAACTTTGTCCTCCTGTATTTGCTATTTCCTGCAAAAACCTGGGGCTGGGGGCGGGAAACACCACAGAAACCTCTCTGGCAAGACACAGAGGCGAACCTAGGAAGCTCTGGGAGGCTCAGATGCAGGGCAGGAGCTGTGACCAGCAGGTGAGCCCCTCAGGCTCTAGTGGCTCGAGAGCTTCAGCCTAGGAACCCTGTCAGGATTGTCCTGACTTACCCTGCAGGCACGAAAAGATCACATTTAGATGCCCTCCACCAGAGGGGCTCCGTGGGCTCAGCAGAAGCCCCAAGAAGTGGCACAGAGACAATATAAAAGTCTGCAAGAGAGGACCATCCCTCCCAGCCCCAAGACCACCACCACAGAGGAACTAGGCACCCCCGGTTGCCATGACAACCTAAAGCCCATTCTTCCCAAAGAAATACCGTTGGGGGAAAGAAGTCGGGATTTAGCTATTTCTTTTTCTTTCTTTCTTTCTTTTTTCCTTAATTTTTTTTCTTTTTGATTTTTTTCCTCCCGATGCCAAAAGATGGTACTGATTGGCTGTTTTTCATCTTTGATGTTGCAGGCTAGCCTCTGCCGAGGAGGGTACAGCCGCTTCACCCCCTACTAGCAAGAGACCCCCCTCACAGCATTCACACCTCAGCTTATTCCAAACCAAACCCTACAGTCCCAACACCAGGCACAACCGCCCGGAGGACAGTGCGCCCCTCCCAGTCAGCGACCAGCGAGCTGACCCTCTGCGACTCTAAAGTCCGTAGATTTTTACCTCCAGCCAGCTGGTCTCCCCACCCAACCCATGCTGGTGTGTGTGTCTCTGACCCTGGTTTTCCTGTATGTCTGAACCTTGGTTTCCTATCTTGACGTTGTTGTACGAGACACTTCAGGTATGGTATGCATACAGTGGGAGCCAGGCCGGGGGGGACAGCGAGGTGCCCTGCCAGGGCCAGGGCCATGCCTCAGGGCAGTACAGGCCCTCGGGGCTCCAGAAGTGCCAGGCCAAGCCTTCCTCAGAGCCAGCCCCTGCAGGCCTGGCCACTCCGGGTTTGATGGCTAACAGAGGAATTCCAGGCCTAGTCAGTGGGATCCTCCCAGCAGGAGGGGCTTCTACCCACCTTTCACAAGGACTGTCAGGAGTAGCTGCATTCCCTCTCTGGACTTCCACTCAGCCGAAGTTAACATTTCTATTAAAGTTTACTAATGATCTTCCTGTCCAAGTAGTCACAAGCACACTGTCATGTGTGCAATACTGCCGTGGTCACCCTGGCTCTGGGATTCCTTACAGACATGGAAATGTCCCTGTCCCAAGGTCACCCTGCACTGCTGGTGGACCTGGAGACCCTTCCTGAGCCTGACTACCTCCTCAGGCTCCTGGAGCTGATGGCTCAGGGTATTTGTTCCTGACCTACAGAGCCACCCTACCCATCCCCAAGACCCAACATACCTTTTTGTCAAGGTCCATTCCAGGAAAGGGAAAGGTTCCAATAGTCAGGCCAGGGACATGGTATCAGCTTTCTTCCTCTGGCCCTCCCTGCAGTCACCTAAGCCTCAGTTAGCATGTGTGTGCCTCTGTGGCCTGTTCCACAGAGTCCCAGAAAGGATACCAGTCAGTACCTGAAGTCAGGCTGAAACCCTAGAGAATTAGCAAATACTAATCCCTCCACTCGGGGGGGTTCAGGGCCACAAGGTGACCAAAGCAGTAAGTCCCATCAAGCCCCATTGTGGATAGAGCCCTGCTTCCTCTCCTCCATGTCTGAAGCTCTCGTCCACCATACCCTGCCCTCTACCTGGTCCAGACATCATCTTCAGCCCTGCCCATCACTACGAGATGCTCTACTCTAGGTCTAACTTGTGGTGTGGTCCCCAGAAGCTGTGGTGGGTACAGGCAGGATTGGGGGTGTGACCTCAGGGCAGGTTTAGAGGAAGTGTGGCTTCAGGTCGGAGCCCAGACCACGGGCATGGTACCCCCTCACCCCCACTCCCACCCCCGCATGCTGCAGCCGCCCCTCAGAAACCGCAAGCCCTCCTTTCTGTTTCTGTTGTAGTGAAACCTTCCACCGTCTCCTTCTCGGACCATGAAGGGCAAAAACAAAAAAACAAAAAAAATCACAAAACAAAAAACAAAACAAAAAAAGATGTTAAGATCCAAGCAACAACAACAACAACAAAAAATACCAACCAAACCAAGAGGCATCCAACCAAGTCCAAGTCCACGTCTGGCGTACACCCGCACCGAGGGAGCTCGTCCCCCAGGGGGCGCCGGAGAGTGGCTTTGCCTGGCTGGCGGTGCAGTGGGGACGCGGCCAGGCACTGGGGAGACCTGGAGGGGAAACTTGGCCAGTGGGTGTGGGGCGGGGGGGCTCCGGTATCTATCCAGTCTTCCTTTCCCACCCTGCTCCCCAGACAGGGGGTTCCTAGGGTGGACCAGGCCCCCGAGAAGGATCGGCCAGCTGACTTGGGCTATTGCCTGCTGAGCCCTGATGGGGCTGGAGCAGTTAGAGGCCCGCGGCTTATCACTCACCCCAGGTCTCCAGCCTGGCCTCATTGAATGTTGCTGCCAGTGCCGTCAGCTATCCAACCAGCCGCCCTGGGTTCCAACTCCCAATGCAAAGGGCTGAAAAGGCTCCAGAACTCTGGGGCACCCCACGCTCCGCTCCCCTATGTGAGAAAGCTTCCGGCTACAAAGAACAAAGAAAGCCCAGCCAGCGAGGACCCAGTCCTCACGCTGTGATCGTGGACAGGTGGGCCCTCGGGCACAGGGTTGTTTGTTGGTGGCAGCCTCCCTGAAGGAGGCGCTGTGGGCTTGAAGGCCAGCTCAGCTCTCTGCTAGGACCCAGCCCTGCTTACCACTCCCTTCTGTAGGCTCGGTTATGCTAGGGAGTGGGGAATGAGACGGGCCAGCCCTGGGCTGCACCTCGAGGAGGTTGGGAATCAAGGTACTGAGGGTCTGGAGGGCCACAGTCAGAGCAGGACCCCTGAGAACGACAAGGGATGGGGATGGCCTGGGCTGGCCGTGCCACAGGGAAGGCCGGCTGGGCAGCAGCCCGTTTGCTCCCTGGGCAGGTGAAGTGCGGGAGTCCCGGGAAAGCAGCAGGCCCGGTGGATGGGACAGGAAAGAGGTATCAAGAAGCCCCTGGGCAAGGCAGGGATAAGTGGAGTAGGGTTAACAGAAAAAAAAAAAAATTAACAGAAACCAAGGCTCCCGACGCGGCACCACTGTCTCATGACACCTCAAAATAAATCACCTCACTTTCTATCCAGCATCAGCCACAGAAGCTATGGAAACGGAACCCTCCTTTTCTATTCCTGATGTACATAGTCCCGCGCCTGCCTCCGGCTCTGTCCTCTGGACAGAGCCCCTTGCCTTCTGCTGTTTCGGCCCCTTTTCCCGCAGCTCCTCCCAGGACTGCAGCCGAGCCCCAGGCTTCCTTTCTTACCATTCTGTATGCTTCCACGGTGTGACCATTCAAATTAACAGTATTATTATTAAGATTAATAAAGATTTCTTTCTTCAAACTAGGAAGGCTCTTTCCGATTTAGCAGCTCTCGGCACGGAGGAGGGAATGGGGCACCCAAGGAACAGGATTTGGGGCCTAGCCCTTAGATTTATTTTTTTTTTCCCTGTCAGGTGGTAATGGGGAGACTATACACCAAATAAATCGGGCAAATAACTGAGGGAATTATGACACCCTTATTCAAGTTGGCCTGGTGCACCCCAGCCTAAGACAGGATAGTGGAACAGAATGGCCCCGTGGCTTCTGTGATAAGTTACACCTAAAGGGCATTCCACGGCCATGATGTGCAGGGAGTGAGGCCATTGTGGCATGGATGCCCTGAGCTGTGGCGCTGCAACTCATTTCAAGGTGACCATTGCAACGCCAGCCTCTCGAGTCCCGGGACAGTGAGACAGACAAAGACACTCTTTCTGATGGAGACAGGATAGTAGCAGGGAGGGGAGCTGGAAGGAAAGGTCTGAGGTTGCACGGGGTCCAGATGCAGAGTCCAACCCAAAAGCTTTGGAGCTGGATCACACAAGACTCAACGCCTCATTTTTCACATTGGATAATTTATTTCCGAGCGATTATATCCACCAGAGGGGCCCAGGCTTAAATGCCGGCAGATTAATTTTCCTGCGCAGGAGCTGGCGTTGCGGGGACTGGGGACCGTGCTCCTGGGAAGCGAGGTTACACTGCTCTGCCTCTTGCGGTGGCTCTACTGAGCCCCCGTCCTTCTAATTGCTTGCTCACCAGACTGTGAGAGAATAATTGCCACTATAAATTTTCCCTCCTTCTCTGCATAAAATATTTGAAGGAACCAGCACTTTTAAAAACAGACTTGGTGCCACGGGGAAGCAGGGCATTCAGGAACGCTGTCCTGCCCCAAGCCAGCCACCTACCTGCCCTGCTCCCCACTGACTCTGCTCCAGCCACACAAAACCCTGGCTGGGAGTGGGTGAGCAGAGGCTCTGCTATAGATTCTGGACGACAAACCAGAGAAAGGCCAGCATAGTTCTAGGTGCTCTCCCCACCCCCATCCCATACAAGGCTGGCAGAGCCATGCCAGGGTACAGGAGTAGCCTGGGCTTTACCAGAGGCCCTGCCCTGCACCCTGTCTACGTGAGAGCTGGCAGAACCACACCAAACAGGACAGAATGTTCCCAATCTCAGGTTCTACGTCCTCACCCTTAGACTTCACTCAAGAGGAACAGATCGCCCAGGAATTCAGGGAGGATGGACGGGGGTGGGGGGTGGGGGTGGGAAGAAGCACTCAGCCTATACAGGCAGGAGCTGCCCTCCTTGCCTCACACCCAGGAATCTGAGGAAACCCTACCCATCCAACCCCTCTACCTCAGAAGATGGCAACAGGCTGTTCTGCCATCTTGTGGCTTCTCCCCATACGACAGCATGAGGGCCACAGGTCAGACCACAGAGCTGGGTCAAAGAGGGTCACATTTGGAACACAGAAAGGAGGAGAGCTCTACTGTGGCCTGAGCAGGAAGCACTAGGAGAAGCGGGGAAAAGTGGCGTCACCCAAGACCCAGACACACAGCAGGAAGTCCCCGTGCAGCCTAGTGACACAACAGGGCTTTGGTACAGTGAAGAATGCCACTGTACCTGGAAGGAGGCGTGGCTCACCTGCCTCTCGGGGGACATAGACAGTGGCTAACACCCTCATGCCCCTGTGCCTTCACATAGCCAACAGCATGTGAGAGATATTGCACAGGTGAGGGACTTGGGGTTCACTGGGACAGTCAGCTGCCAGAGCCACCATCCGTACAAGTAGTCTGGAATGTGACTGACCCACTTATACAGGTGGGGGTGTAGTGCCAGTAGCCTCTGATGGTGCTCCTGATCCTGGGGAGCACCACTCCAGCTACCCCATGAGCATCCTTGACTCCCACTCCTCCCCTGACTGATGCCTCAGTCTTCAGGGAGCCTTACTGCCACCAGTGCAGTTTGCCTCTGATTGTCAAAGCTACAGGGATAAATGGCCGCCATTCTCAACAGAAGCATCTTTTCAGCCTAGGAGGAATAGCCTTTATGGAATTTTCTGGAAGAAACCTCAAACTCTCTCCCTCTTCCCTGAGAACCACATCCCATGGAGAGTATTACAGAAGGGTAGAACCTCCTGAGATCACAGGCAGAACTTGGAGACCTTGTCTCCTGGGGATTGGGTTATCCTCAGCAGTTCATGCAGCCTTGGGCAGCTGGCCAAGAGGAAACCTGGAGTCTTGAGGCAAGGAGGTGCCGTGCTCTGGAGTGGGTCACTGAGGGGCCGAGTAGAGCAGGACGGCCCTTCCCCACTCAGCCTGAGGCACCAGGAAGCCCTCCCTGGGGACAGGCTCTACCAGGAACTCCACACGACCATCCTGCCCAAATCTAGCAGCCTCCACTGCCAAGTCCACCACACGGTACTGGTTGGCAAAAGCCAGGCCCAGGAACACGGGCTCCTCTGTCCCTGGGGACTCCTCTGTCCCAGAGCTGCTTCCTGTCCGTTTCCAGCAGTGAATCCGGAAGCAGCGGGCTCTGAGCAGCGAGTAGGACCAGTGCAGGGTGCAGCTGAGAAGGAGTCGGGTAGGGTGGCCCTCAGACCCAGTGATCAGAGGAAGCCAGCGCAGCTGGGAGACGGTGACATGCTGCACCCGGGGCAGAGGGTCCAGAAGGCTGTTGGCATCAATCACCTGGTAGGAGAGAGGTTCGCTGGCTGGATGCCCAGGGAGGACATAAAGGTCATCCCCTCACACCTACTCCTCAATGCTCCATCCACTCCTCTTCCACCCAGTCCTCCTCCCTAGGGGCCCAGACACTTCCCCATGCACCCCTTCTCCCCACAAGCCCAACTCCACACATACACACCTGGATCTCTCCAAGACGACAAATGAAGGATCTCTCCTCCTTCCGGCTGCCTGGCGGCCGTGAGAAGCTCACCAGGAGGTCCTGGAGCAGGCACCCCTGAAGGTTTACCTCATAGCAGCTGAAAGAGCACACAGGCTGCTCACAAGCCGGCTGGGCGAGGGTCACACCCCAAGGAGAAGCACCCCAAGGGTAGCCCAGGTCATGGGGCCCGGGACTACAGCAGGCTCCTGCAAGGAGTGTCCTTGTCTCTCTCACTGCCTCCAAACCCTGGAGGGTCAAACCCAGGCTTCCCCTTTCCTCTTGTTCTGAGATTTCTCAGGGGAACTGTAAGATCTCCCATGTGTGCCCACTGCCTGATGGGACTCGCCAGGAGAGGGACTCACCGTTGAATCCAGTCCTCACTGAGCGGCTGGCCACAACTGCTGGCCCATCTGACCAGCCGGGCAGGGGGTACCCGGAGGGGTCTAGGACTGTACCGTGAGTCAGTTTCTGCTGGAAGAAATGGGCTTTAGAAAGGAGAATCCCATAGGAAAACCCAAGAGGGGTTAGGATGTGGCTGGGGAAGGTGTCTAGGTAAGATCCCTGGTGGGGCAGTTGAGGGAAGGGTTCCTAGGTAAGACTCCTGGTGGACCAGACTCGGGCAGCACAAGAAAAAGCTTTGGAGGACAAGTGGGGTATGTATGTTACTGGCCAGATTCACACATCCTGGCTTCTACCAACTTGCCATTGCCACAACCTACTAATGTGAACACCTGAGTGTCCCAGAGAGAAGGAGACCTGTATCCAATCTGCCCAGAAGACCATGCTGCTTAGCAGGGTCACAGAGGACAGCTTGGGCTTAGCAAGTCGCTATGTGCAGGTAATGACCACAAGCTACAGATTCCACCCAAGGTGGGAGCTGCCCAGACCCACCCACAGAAGCCCCGCCCACAGAAGCCCCACCCACGACAGCCCCGCCCAGAGCCAGGTCCTTCTCCACCTCCCTTCAGTGAAGTCACCCAGCCTCTCACCATTTAACACCAACATGCCACCCACATGGCAGCTGCTGGCATCCCCTGTTGTAAGCTCCAAAGCCACCTGGACATCCGTTGAGCCTTCAAACTTGTACACCATGGACAGGAAAACCTTGGGTGGCACTAGGACGTGCAGAGAGAACAGCCTGGAGGAGAGAAACTTCATGAGAGGTGGAAGCGGTCCTCACCGAGCCCCTCCCTGCCTGACTCCGAAAGAGGCTGTGAACGCCCCAAACCCGGCCCTGCTGGGGCTCGGCCACTTCTATGGCCAGACGGCTGCGGATGAGAAGGCCCTGGTTCTAATTCCTTCCCGGGCGCCGCGCCGTCTAAGGAAGTACTACTCGGTGGGTTGTCTCAGACTCCTGCCTGGCACCGCACTCAGCTGTCACAGCTGGGTAACACTTCAGAAAGCTACAGGGATGCTGTACAGTGTGTTTCGCCACAAGGTACAAAAAGCCATCGGAGATGTAATGCCTGTTCCTTCTGACTCGGCTCCTGCAGACACGGAGGGCAGAAGACCCATGCACCTCATCGGCCACTCACTCACCCACCTCACAGCTACACTGTCAACCTCAGGCGGGATCAGGCCCCGGAGCAGCAGAGAGCTGCCCCCGTGCCAGGCATCGGCCAGGCAGCACTGTGTCTTCACCCAGCCCCGACTGCCGCCGGCCAGCTTATGTTCACCAAAGAGGGGTTGTGGTTCCTGGGCGCTAGGGTGGTACCAGGGCCCCACTGCCTGCTCCTGAAGAAAGAGGAAAAGTGGCAAATGGGACAGGAGCAGTGGACTCTGCAGAGTCAGACGGCAGGAGCGCGCCGAGGGACGGCCATACACAGCCCTCCTGCACACGCCCTTTGGCCCCCTCCCGCCCACCCTAGGCAGAGACTAGACACAGAGACCGTGATCTGCATACCTTGCCATAGCAGACTCTTCGTGTACCCAGGCCCAGGCAGAAAGAGGTGGCAAAGGGCAGGGAGCAGATACTGTGTGTGGGCAGGAAGCGCTCCAGCAGACTCCAGAACCTAACGGGCAAGAGGGAGTCAGGGTGAGAGGGCCAAGCCACACCCCTGCAGCCCTGTGTGGAACTGGAGGATCTCTACGAGGGGCCATCCAGGGAGCCTGAGGCACCCAGCTAAGGGCAGGCCAGAGGCCATCTGTAGGAAGCAGTTCTCGCCTTGCTCCCTCCTGCTGGGTCTCCAGAATCTTCCCAGGGAGCTGCCAGGGTGGCCACTTTGTTCTCATTTGATTCTCCCTTGTCCCCCAGTCACCACCCCACTGCAGAGCAGAGACATCTCCTGCCGGCTCATGCCAAGCCCTCAGGGGACTCACTTGTCCTGGTTCTGAAAGAAGTCGCTCTTCTCCAGACACTCGTACACCCACCCAGGAGCAAACAGCGCTGCCGAGAAGCCATGCTTGCGGATCAGCTCCAGGGACTGGGGAGACAGAAACCAGGGAGGTGCTGAACACTGGGACCAGAGTCCAGACGGGCAGGGCCAGCGAGGAAAAGCTCTCCCTCACAGCTCCAGGCAGAGGGTCTTGGGCTTCATCCCTGGTGTTTCACAAGCCAGCTAGAGGAAGGTGTGGGAGAGGCAGCTGAAGGAAAGGCAGGGCAGGCTCAACCATGAAGGAGCTTGTCTTGGTAGACAGAGCAGGGAAGTGTGAGTTCCCTGTGACTCTCTAAGCCCTGTCTCCTCTTTGCAGATACCTCTCGTCTTCCTACTAGAATCACCACAGAGAATCTGCAGTTCCTGGGTTGTTAAGGGTGTGCTGTTTAGTTTGAACTGTCAACTTGACACACACACGGAATCACCAAGGAAGGGAGTCTCAGTGAGAGATAGATGGTCTGCATCAGGTCTGCCTGCCCAGCATGCCTGGGTGTGATACTAGCCTTGTTGTTTGACGTCGGGAAGACCCAGCCTAGGCTGGGTGGTCTCGAACAGTATAAAAGAGGAAAAGTTGGGCGTGGTGACCTTTAATCCCAGGAGGCAGAGACAGGGAGATCAAGGACAGCCTGGTCTACACAGTAAATTCCAGGGCAGTCATGTGTGTGTCGGTGTGTGTGTGTGTGTCGGTGAGAGACCCTGTCTCAAAAATAAAGAGATGGGGAAGGCAAAGAAAGCTAGCTGAGAACAAGCAGGCATCCGTTCTCACTTCCCTCGGGTCCTGATTGCTGAGATAGCTGCCTTCACTCCCCCACACACCGAAGCACTGTAACCCGAGATTAAACCCCCGTGTCTGCTGCAGACCTTCTCCGTACTTTATCACAATAGAAGTGAAACCTGGGCACTGAATTCAATGATTCATCTACGGCTTCCTCATGACTAAGAGCCCTGCGCCCAGGGGAGAGGAAGGACTGACAGACAGGAGCGGAGCCTGCTCTCACCGATCCTCCCCCCTCCCCCTCATCCTTCCCATCCCCAGATCACTTGCTTCACCTCTGTCCACTGCAGCCACACACACACACACACACACACACACACACACACACACACACACACATACCGACACATGCCCCTTATGTCTGCTGACATAGTGTCATGAAAGGTCACTCAATATGTTCCATGGCTCAGGAGGAAGTTGGTGCCTGTGGGAAATAACGCAGGATTGTGGACAGGATCCTTGCCTGTGACTGGAGGAGTGACCGGGAGGGACACAGGACAGGTCTCGGGAGATCCAGGGTGCCCGGGTTTCCTTTGAGGTACTAGTGAGAATGAAAGATGGCCAAGGCAGAGGCCAGAGCGGCATGCAGACCAGCAGCCCTGATGCGAAGGCTACCGCCTACCTTGTCAGTATCGAAACGGCCTCCGACCACATTGCTCCGAGCAAACACATCCACGCCCACGTACACATCGGCCAGGCGCTCCCCGGCCTGCGCCACCATCCGCTGCAGGTGGTCCTCCCGCCAGTTATAGTTGGTAAAGAAGCCATCGCAGGAGTCGAAGAAGACCCTGAGAGGTGGCAAGGACCGGCTGAGGTCAGGCTGAGCTGGGTGTGGCACCCAGCTGCTGCTAACATCCCTGATGGTCATAGGTGCACATCACCCAGGGCCCGGGGCTGCCCATGCCTGCCGCACTTGGCCCAGTGGGGAATGTCCCACACGGGATGCCCACAGGGGATGCCCTGTGGCCTGGCCATCTCATCTTCCTTCGCGGCCGCCCTATGCTCACCTGTTCTGTTCATTCAGTTCGTCCTGCCATTTGAGCTGCCCGCTCTGTACCACACTGTCGTACCACAGCACCAGACCTCCGGGGACCTGCTGATGGAGCTGTGTGGTCAGGTACTGGAGAAATAAAGGCGTGTTCCTCACGGCAGCTGGCTGCAAGAGAAGAAGGGAGATCAGACCATTGAGAGGCTGGGCACGGCTGTCATGAGGAATAACCTGGTACAGAAGACAGGGGAAGCCACAAGAGCCAACCACACCAAAAATGCCCCATGTCTCAAGGCCATCAGGGAGAGCCTAGTCATCCTTGCTGGACAGGAAAGACCATAGCCCAGAACTCAGGAAAAGATTAAAGGGGGTTTGGGGGGAGTGGCCACAGAAAAGCCACACAAGCCCGAAGCAGGGATGAAGGAAAAAGGCGAGGGCACACAGGAAGAAGCCGAAGAGGGCACACCAGAGGAGCTCATGAAATAGTTGGGCTCTCCTTTCCCAGCGGTTGGAGACAGCACAGCAGGTCCTTGCTGGGATGTGAGAAACGGATCTTGCTGCTACGGGCTGAGAGCTGGGGGCTGGGTTCAGGGCAAGAGGGGTCAAGCCAAGGAACGGGGTCAGGAGAAACAAGCAACGAGGAATTTGCAAAGCAAGGGGTGAGGGGGCCGGGCACCAGGACCCCACTGAAATGCTCACGCTCAGAGAGTTCTCGATGTTGATGAGCCAGCCGTCGAAACGAAAGAACTGAGCGATCTGGACCAGTCGATCGGCCACTGCCTGGAAGGAGCGCTCATCCCCGGCCAGGAAGGCTTCGCAGAGCCTGCCTCCCTCTTGCCACTCTGTGATAAAGGTCCCTGTGAGACAAGAGGTAGAAATGGCTGCACGGATGGCTCTCCTCTGACCCAGGGCTCGGACGAGTGTACTTCCTGGATGGCAGGACTATAGGAAAATGTAGACGTCCGGTGGTCCTTCGGGATGTGGTCACAGAGGATTCAGAACAAAGCTGGGGAGGCACTAATCTGACCAGTTGGCAAACTAGGGCCTCGGGCCAGACCCGGCCACTGCTCAGGTGAGTACAGCTTTCCTGGGACATAGCAGCCCCTCTGGCTACCCATCATCTAATCATCCATAGCTCCTCTTATGGTATCACCGCCACCCAGACCAATGGCCCATGTGCTAAAAACACAGGCACCACCTAGTCCTCTCTGGGAAAATGTGCAGACACCCATCCGAACCCAGGAACACTGCTACCGCTCAGTTAAGGGACCACCCAACGGGTACACTCACCACCTGACTCTTACCCAGCACGCAGACCCCGTGTCTGTGTGCGGCGTTGGTCCAGCACACTGGGGGGATGGTGACCGTGTGATGGCTGAAGTACACAAAGATGTCGATGTACTGCCAGTGGTAGAAGGAGTAGGGGTTCAGCAACTCTGAGCCCTGAACGAACCTGGTGAAGACACGGAACGGTCAGGTCCCAGGACACAGAATCGAGCAGGACGCAGTGATTGGGCCCCAGGACACAGAATCGATCAGGATGCAGTGATTGGGCCCCAGGACACAGAATCGATCAGGACGCAGTGATCGGGCCCCAGGACACAGAATCGATCAGGATGCAGTGATTGGGCCCCAGGACACAGAATCGAGCAGGACGCAGTGATCGGGCCCCAGGACACAGAATCGATCAGGATGCAGTGATGGCTCATGGGTTAGACTTGACTCAAGTGCTGTTCTTCAGTTATGGTCACCGGCTCTGACTGAAGCCTGCTGCGTGAGACCTTGTGGGGAGGAGGGAAGGCAGGAACAACCTGAGGCTCTTCTGTCAAGAGCGGTAAGGAGTGGGAGCTGGGTTGAGAGTCAGGCAATAAAATACTTGCCTTGGATGACTTCTATCCCCAGATCAGATTTAAAAAAAACAAATAGGGCTGGAGAGATGGCTCAGTGGTTAAGAGCACTGACTGCTCTTCCAGAGGTCCTGAATTCAATTCCCAGCAACCACATGGTGGCTCACAACCACCTGTAATGGGACCCGATGCCCTCTTCTGGTGTGTCTGAAGACAGCTACAGTGTACTCATATAAGTAAAATAAATAAATCCTTTTTAAAAATTGTAAAAATAAAATAAATAAAATTTTTTTAAAAATTAAAATTCCGGGTATGGTGGAGCGTGCTTGTAATCTCAGGGATGGGAAGGTGGAGAATCGCTGACTGGCTAGCCTTGCATACTTCTGACGGGCTAACCTTGCATACTTGATGAGGAAGTGTGTCCCAAAGATAGGGTGGACAGCATCTGAGGAACAATAGCCAAGGCTGACCTCTGGCCTCCACATTCACACGCACATACGAACATGCACTCACAGACACACAAAGAGTCAGTCGGCTACACCGGGCATGGTGGCACCTGAGGCGGGGTGGTTGGAGTCGGAAGCCAGCTGAGCTACATAATGAGTTCTGTATCAGACTAAACTATGTAGCAAAGCCCAGTCTCAAAAATAAATCACCGTGCATTTGGGGAGGGAAGCTCATTCACCAACCAGGGAGTTAGTACAGGCCACTGGAACTGCACACACAGCATTTGGCCTCTGTGAGCACATTTAGAAGCAGGAAGCAGGAAGACTGAGTACAGGCCCTGACTCTGGCTTCCACTTCCTACACAGGGTCAGTGCTGCCCTCAGGGCCCTGTCCCAGGATCTACAGGTTGGCCACACCCCAGGCTGGGTAGCTGGCTCTGACTCAATCATCCTGTCCAAGGCTGTTCAATAGGGGCTGGAGAGATGGCTCAGCGGTTTAAGAGCGCTGACTGATCTTCCAAAGGTCCTGAGTTCAAATCCCAGCAACCACATGGTGGCTCACAACCATCTGTAATGAGATCTGACGCCCTCTTCTGGAGTGTCTGAAGACAGCTACAGTGTACTTACATATAATAAATAAATCTTTAAAAAAAAAGAAGTCTCTCTAGCTAGCCCATGCATAGCTGGGAGAGTGAGGGGGAAAGAGAGCACAGGAAGGCAGGACCCGACAGAGCCTAGGGTAAGTGCAAAAGACAAATCAGATGAGGCTGAGGTTGCTGGGCCAGGAGGTGATTCTCTTCAGGGGCAGCCTGAGGAACCAGCTCTCTGTGGCTAAAACAGATGAGAGCTCGCCCAGTTTCACACTGCTTCTGCCACCTAGGACTGAGTTTCTCTCCCTGAGGTGTCAGAGGCCCATCTAGAACTCCTCGCCACCCTCTTCCACCCCAGGATGGCCAGTAATAAGACCAGCGCCGCCACGTCAAAACCTCACCTGTCCTCCAGGTAACCGCCCATCATGTCATGGCACAGCAGGGTCCGGGGCCTGGGGCTGCTCAGTGGGGGCTGGCGACGTACAAGGGGTTCCAAGGCTACATTGAAACCATCCTCCATAAGGGGGGTCCAGGCCAGGAGCTCCTCCAGCGTCGATAGGTAAAAGCTGATAGGTCTGGTAGTATCCTTGTCATAATATCTAGCTGGTCCATGGAGGGAATCATAAGGAATGATAGAAATCAGGGGACTCGTGCATGGCCTTCGACTCTGACAGAGAGGGGGATGGGGGCTGTGATGGCCAGGAACGGACATTAGCGGGAACTTCAGTCACCTCACCTGGTAAAGGATCCGGAGTGAAACTGACCACATCTCTAAAGACTGCTTCCTCTTGCTGGTCCTCGCGGATCCTGGGCAAAGGATGGGTTTTAAACGATTGATTTGCTTTTCTTTGTTACATAAGACATACAGGGTCTTATGTAGCCCAGGCTAGTCTGGAAGTGTGTAGTCAAGGGGACAATGAACTTCGGATCGTTGCCCTTTCACCTTCTAAGAGTTGGGCTTAGAGGGGTGCTCTACCACACCCTCATTTATACTGGTGATTGAACTAGGGATCTGCACATGGTAGGTGAACACTCTGTCAACTGAACTACATTCTCAGCCCCCCAAAGGGTAAATAACAGCTGGAAGCAAATGGCTAAATAACACAGGACATGGCTTATAAAATATACACCAGAGGCAGGCACGGCACCAGAAACAGGGGAACTGGAGTTCATCTTGTTTATTAGCAACAAGGGCCTGCTCCGGCTTGGACAGACACCAATGACAGCCCCACTCAAAGGTGAAAACCCCAAGTTATAACATTTCCTAGAGCCACAGGCCTTCTCTGGCCAAGGGATATGGTCTTTAGGTACCAGCAAAATTGAAGACCCCAGGAGGACAGGACCAGACATTGTCTCCTACCCACACACAGGCAGTGGGGAGACTCTCACTCATTGCCCCCCACGCCCCTTCAGCAATTGAATAATACATGGAATTAACTACTCTGGCTTCATGAAGTCGCAAAGTCTGAGTACAGCAAAATCAGGAACTGGTCATTTGCTAATATGTTTCAAAGTATCATTTTAAGAGTAGCGAGAAGACACTATAGTAGCCATTTAGGTACACAGATATCCAAGCTGGTATTCTCTAAAGCCCCCGGGGCCTGAGGCCATCAGAAGTGACTTGAGCTCCCCCCATAGGTTCTGCCATCAATCATACTGTCATTAGACTGAGGAGCCTTTGGAACTTCAGGGATGGCCAGACAGCTGCAGGCTAAAATGGAGAGGTCATGTGTTTCTTGTAGTGCTAGGGGCTCAAACCCAGGACTTCCTACTTCCTAGGCAAATGCTCTGCCATGAATTTATCCCAGGTTGGCCTCAAACTTACGATCCTCTTGCTCACTCCCTCAAGGAGTTGGAATTAAAGGCCCCGTGTCATCAGGACACAAAAAACACCCACCTTTCAAATTTCACTCCCAAATACTCCTCTTCCAGATGACCCTCCTTGGCTGATTTCTATATCCTTCGGCTGCACCCAAAGGAACTCAGAGTGATCCTGTCTGCCCCTGCCTACCTGTCACCTGAATATCCCTCCAGTAAGAAGGAAAGGATCTTCCTAGGATTGCTTCTACCCAGAAATACCTTTCCCATCAGCCAGCAAACACCCTATAGTCTGAATGGCCCATCTGTCTCACTGCCGTGGATTTAAAAAGAAAGTGGGACACATCAAGTTTGTGCTGATACCTTTCCCAGCATCCTACCGACCACAGGGTTACAACCCTGGACCAGAATCCCTGGACCAGAGGGGTATGTCTGTCCACTCCTGCCTTTGTGCCTTTGCCCATTCTGATCCATCTAGTGCAGTCCTTCTCGTCTGTAAGGATTCAGTTCAAATATCACCCGAACAGAAAGCCATCCATGTTTGGGACTGCCTTATCGATAGGGCCAAAGGAAGGTGCAGTAGCCATGGCGCCAGTCTTCCAGAATGAGATCCCGATGGGCTGGGGCAGGGTTCGTCATAGGTTAGGAACAAGGGAGCTGCTAGCTTGCTCGGGTGGCCGGTCTGAGGCCAGGGATGGAAGGATAGAGGGACGCAGGTTTGTCCGCGAGCAATGGACAGTGTCGCACCGCGCAGAGACAGGCAGCATGGCCACCCTAGCCCAGACCCCGGAGCTCAGCCCAGCCATGCGCACCTCCGCCCCTGCCTCCGCCGCCCCGGCCTCCGTTCCGGCTGGTCCTGCGCCTGCTTCTCCGGGGCCGCGGGGCCTCGCTGCCGTGCAGCCCCCCGGGTCAGCACCGACGAGGGCTCCATGACCGTCAGAGCCCGCCGACCGCTAAGCCCTCCAGACACCCTGCTCCAACAGCCAATCGCAAGTCTGGGCCTGCCCCTGCCGCAGCTCTCAGCCAATGGAGAGTGTGCAATGCCGCGGTTGGCTCACACCAAGTTCCGGCTGGGATCTGACAGCTTTTTGCAGATGGGTGTGGAGCTAGAGCGGGAGTTAAATAACCGGAGAGACCGGGCGGGATCTGATGGGCGGGGTCTGGGAGAAAGGCGGGACTGCGTGAATCCTGAGCCCAAGGTTCTAAGAGACCCAAAAAAGTGTCATTTAGAGTTAGCCACGAAGATCTCTTTCCAATAAATTGAGATGCAGCTCAGACAGATGAAGGAATCTGCCAACGACCACCAAGTTGGCACACGGTAGCAATGAGCCCTGGAACTGGACCACAGAGACTGGTGGCCTAGCTTCCCTGGATCTGTCTGTCTCTACTTCCCATCTCCAAACGCTGGGATTACCATATTCAGCTTTTTAAAAATTAAAACATAGGGGCTGGAGAGATGGCTCAGCGGTCAAGAGCACCAACTGCTCTTCCAAAGGTCCTGAGTTCAAATCCCACCAACCACATGGTGGCTCACAACCATCGGTAATGAGATTTGACATCCTCTTCTGGTGTGTCTGAAGACAGCTACAGTGTACTTACATATAACAATAAATAAATCTTTAAAAAAAAAAGAAAGAAAGAAAGAAAGGAAAGGAAAGGAAAGGAAAGGAAAGGAAAAGAAAGAGATCTAGACTGCAGAGCCATTGCTCCAGCTCAGGATCATGTGTGTGTGTGTGTGTGTGTGTGTGTGTGTGTGTATGTAAAAAAATTTAAATATAATTATGTTAGTTTTTCCTTTTCCTTCCTCCCTCCAACCCTTCTTGTGTACCTCACCTGATCTCTCTCAAATTCGTGATTTTTATTTCTTATATATGTGTATACATAAACATAACCTGTTCAGTCCCTATAATGTTGTTTGTATGTAAATGTTTTCAGGACTGACCATTTGGAATTGGATAACCAACTGGGGAGGGACTCTGCCCAGGGAAGACTATTTCTCCTGGTCTCCGCATTCTGCAGTTGCCTGTAGTCCACATTGAGTCTCTTGGATCCCATTCACAGATCAACAAAGGCTGATGGTTGTCTTTTCTCATTAATCAACAAGAGAAAGAGGTGTTATGACCACCTTAAGGTGGGACTTGAGGGGATATTATAACCAGGTACCATGGAAAACCTAGGAGTAAAGGCAGGTTGGGGGTTGGGGACAGTGCCGCTGTCCTGGAGGGACTATTTCCATCTGTCCCGTACGCCTTAGACCCCGTAGGATGGTCAGCACGTTGATCATGGATAGTTGTCTCCCGAATGCGTTCTTCTCACTCCCAAGCCTGTGTTCTGCAGGAAATACATCCCCTCAAGTATGCGGGGCCCAGGAAGCTGCATCTGCCAGAGGACACCTCTGCAGTACCTAAGCACTGAAGAGAGTCACAGTGACCTTGATGGTCTGTGTTCAGAGCAACGGGATGAAATGCCAGATGATGAGGAAATGGCTTCCCCTCCCTGAGCCCAATACTCCTCTTGCAGCTTCTGGCCCCACAGCAGCTTGCCCAAGCCAAGTTCTCTGGGCCTCTTTATTACTGTTTACAGACTTTGAGCTTTATGGGGCCCCAAGCATCCATAAACGCCAAGGGCGAGGATGGTGACTAAGGTGTTTGAACATAGTCAGCCAGAGAAGAGGCGCTGGGGAGGAGGATACTCTGATCTATGGGACACCTCTTCCCACTGACCCAAGGTGGGGAGGGGAGCTCTGCATGGGGCTGGGACCGAGAGAAGGTAGCAGGTCACTTGGGCTACTGTCCACAAGCACAGTCATCTACTGTGAAGCCTTGTGGAGCAAACGCAACTATCTTGAAAGCTGTATAGACGGGCATTGTCCCTCCAACCCCCAACTCCCCACCTCTGTACTCTAGATCCCGCCCCTGAGACCTGTGCAGCTACGACAGAGTCACGAGTAAGAAAGAAGAACTGCTTGAATTCTCAGTTTAGGATCTGATGAGCTGACGCTCCCCACCTCCACCCTTCCCCCACTTCCCACTCGGTCTACAAGGGCATGATGCTCGGTCAGTCTTGTGAAGGTATCATGAGGGATCAATTTAGATGACCATGGTTGTGTCTGGAGGACAGTTGTCTTAGTCAGGGTTCTATCCCCGCACAAACATCATGACCAAGAAGCAAAATTGGGTAGGAAAGGGTTTATTCAGCTTACACTTCCCACGTTGCTGTTCATCACTAAAGGAAGTCAGGACTGGAACTCAAGCAGGTCAGGAAGCAGGAGCTGATGCACAGGCCATGGAGGGATGTTTCTTACTGGCTTGCTTCCCCTGGCTTGCTCAGTTTGCTTTCTTACAGAACCCAAGACTACCAGCCCAGGGATGGTACCACCCACAAGGGGCCCTCCCCCTTCATCACTAATTGAGAAAATGCCTTACAGCTGGATCTCATGGAGGCATTTCCCCAACTGAAACTTTCTCTGTGATAACTCCAGCCTGTGTCAAGTTGACACTCAAAACCAGCCAGTACAACAGCATCCCATAACATGGTCTAACTCTCTGTCTTGCCCCTTTCCTCTCAGTCCCCCATAATGCTCCAAAGACCAGAAGAAGGAGAAGCAGCGAAACTGAGGGCCGGTGTGGGAGGCCAAGGGTCCGCTGCTCTGGGTGAACACTGCACGTCTCTTACCTTGCTTTCTGCTGGCTGCCGGGCAAGTGTGAGGATCTGATGGTTGGAACTGTGGCTGCCACCTGAGTCTGTGAGAGGGTACAGGATGGTAGAACAGAAGCAGCCTCCTGGACCTTCCATAGAGTATACACAGCTTCAACCCGGACCACTTCATGCGGGCTCTCCCAGGAGCAGAGCCTGTGTCTGTGATAGTGGCTGAATCAAAGATGATGTACGAACAACAGTTTCTGTAAAGAAGCTGCATTTTATAAGCTGATTAACTGGTTAGAACTTCCTTGATTATGGAGAGTTTGGAATGTGGCAGACCCAGGGTCTAATCACAGATTATCTAAGCTATCTTAGCCCCTTTAATAGCCACAGTCCTCCTCTCTTCGACCTAATGTCCTGTGACTATTAGGTAAATCCTTTGAAATGTACAAACAGACCTCCTAGGTTCCACCAGCCCCAGAGCTAAGAATGTCACCAAATAGCACGGGAGACCTATAGCACAGATGTTCCTATTGTGCTGTACGCACCTGCCTGATGTTTCCAACAGTGTATTTGGAAGGTGTCTTGATCTATGACTTCCTTTGTTCTGTTACTACAAAGACTCCATGAAACTGCTACCACACTGAGACATGGAATTTGGGGCAAACTAAATTGTTCCCAGCCCATTATCATTCCTATCTGACTCCAGAAATAACTTTTTTTTTTTAATCACCACTGAGGTGAGGGCTGTTGCTAATAACAGATAAAACTGGGGTTCCCATTCATAGATCAACAAGGGCTGGCGATTGTCTTTTCTCATTAATCAGCAAAAGAAAGAAAGGGGTTGTTGACCTCTCTGCTTAGATGGGATGATGTCCTAGGACTCGGAAGCCCAGGAACCACCAAGCTCTGAGGTGAGGCAGTGTCCAATGGAAGGGCATTCTGAGACACGGGAGCTCAGGAACCAGAGTGCTGAGAGGAAGCCTCTTTAGCAAAGGAGGAGCAGTTCCTAGGGGAGGGTATCCCCTGCTGAGCTGAGGAGCTCAGGGGCCTCAGCCCCACTTCTTCTGTTCCCTTTCTCCCTTCTTCCCTTCGTTGCTTCTTGTCTTCTGGTGAAAACAACATCAGGAAGCAAGTCTCATAAAAGAGATTTATTGGAGAGTCCAGGGTGTGGAGGGACAAACCCAGGAGTGGCTGCCTATGACAGACAGCAGCAGGGAATTTGACAAAGCTCTGTGCTTCTGTAGGAGTTTTGGGAGGTGGAGCTTTCTATGGTGGAGATTTCCAGGGTGAGGATTGGTGGGATTTCAATTCCTGGGCTTGGGAGAACTCAAGGATTGGTGGGTTTCTCTGGGAAATTCAGGGATTGGTGGATTTTCCTATTCAGTGTTTGGTTGCTTTTGTTAAGACTTTTCATCTAAAATTAGCATAATCTGGGGAGGGTCCTGTTGAGGGACTTGGAGATGACCTTCCTGACAGTTATGACAGTTAGGGAGGTCTGGGGGAGGGGCCTGACTGCTGGAGCTGGGGCGGGAGGAGGGGGCTGGCCACTTTCTTGCCTTGAGGGTTTTATACAAAGTCTCCAAAAGTATACAAAGTTTCCAAACATATACAAAGTTTCCACAGGGAGTCCTCTGCAGCTACTTAAGTGGTGCGAATGTCTCACAGAGATGTTATAACCAGCTTAAGGTGGGGCTTGAGAAAGTCTCAGCAACAATAGGAAATCTAGGACGTAAAGTCAAGTCCTGGGAGGAGATGGGAGGAATTCCAGAGAGTGACACTGTCCTGGAGGGATTGTTTCCATCAAGTCTAACTGTATTAGGGCTAACTGTATCTGTTTCTTAACTCATCCTGGCAAACACAGTCAACTGAAATATTGTGATTCTGGAATACGTTTAGGGAGCTGAGAGATGGGATGGGTGGGTAAAGTGCTTTCTGGGAAAATAGATCTAGGTTTGGGTCCCCAGGACCCATGAGAGGATGAACGTGGTGGTGGCTAATGGCTGTAATCACAGTGCCGGGAGGCAGAGGCAGGGGATTCCTAGGCTCACTCACTCTCATTGCCAGTCAATGAGAAACCTTGTCTCAAAATATAAGTGGAGGGGCTGGAGGGATGGCTCAACAGTTAAACGTGCTTGCCTAGGGGGCTGGAGAGATGGCTCAGCGGTTAAGAGCACTGACTGCTCTTCCAGAGGTCCCGAGTTGGCTCACAGCCATCTATATTGGGATCTGATGCCCTCTTTTGGTGTGTCTGGAGACAGTGACTGTGTACTCACTGCCAATAAATCTTTTTTTAAAAAAGTGCTTGCTGCTCCTCCAGAGGACCCAAGTTTGATTCCCGGCACCACCCACATTGGGGCAGCTCACCATTGCTTGTAATTCTAGCTCCAGGGCATTCAATGCCCTCCTCTGGTCTCCACAGGAACCTACACACATGAGGCACGCATTTAAAAATGAGATCAAGTTTCTGAACCTGACGGAGCAGACACACCATCAGGGCTGTTGACATTTGTCACAACAAGAACAGACATGTTTGGCCCAAGGAGTCCCAGAGCTTGGACACGTACCTGCAGCTGCTAGTCGAGCTGTACAATCAGGTTTTGTTGAAAAGGTTGTTTGTGAGTGGCACTAGCTGGCCATCTCTGTCCCTGTCCTAGATGATCCAAAAGACAAAGCTTCCGGCTGAGAGAAGAGAACAGCTGTTTGGGAGCAGTCACAGATGAGGGGTCCAAGCTGCCTGTGTGTGCACTGCGGACGACCGCGTGGCAGTTGTCTGGGCCAACGTCACACCCTCAAGGCTGCTAGTAAGATCCTCACCTTCAACCAGCTGGCTCTAGAGTCTCCCAAGAGCCGTGGCACTGTGCTCCTTTCTGGGTCTCACACACACGCAACACATATACACAACACACACACAACATACTCAGAAGGACCGAGAAGTCTACAGGCATTTTGGCCAAGGCCCCAGAAACCCCACACAGCCACACCAAACTCTATGTCAGCTCTAAGGGCCAGGTGCTCAAACAAACATGTAAGAGGCCTCTCGAAGGGGCTGGATGTGGCTGTAAAACTAACCCTGGATCTTACTGTAATAAATAAATAAATAAGCACGCTTTGGCTGTTGAAAAACAAAACAAGATAAATTGGAATATAATAGAAGACACCGTGTCAACTTCTAGCCTCCAACACACACACATACACACAACACATATACACAACACACACACAACATACACACAACACACACACAACATACACACAACACTTACACCACACACAACACATACACACAACACATGCAACACACACACATCACAGACAACATACACACAGCACTTACACACACCACACACACAAAACACACACATAACATACACATAACACACCACACACAACACACACAAAACATACAACACAGACAACATACACACAACACTTACACACACCACACATACACAATATATACAACACACATACAATACATACAGATAATACACAAACACAGCACACACACAACACACAGACATAACACTTACACACACGACACATATATACCCACAACACACACAACACATATCACACACAACATATACAACACACACAACACGCACAACACACACAGCACACACTTAACACACACCACACACACACAACATACATACAACACACACACACCACATACACACAACACACACATACACAAAACACACACAACACTTTTTTTAAAACTGCCTTTATTGCTCTTTGGGAACTTAGCCCACAGATCTGCTCTGAACGCCTGCAGCTGGGCTACAGAATCTAGCACAAAGTCTATCTGATAACAGTGGAGCACCTCCTGAAACCTGCTGAACGGCATTCAGAGAGTGGAAAGAGGAAAGGTTGTGTTTGTGTGTATGTGTGTGTTTGTGTGTGTGTGTGTGTGTGTGTGCGCGCGCGCGCGCGTGCGCATCTACGTGCACTTTGCCTTGTCCTAAGAAGCTTGAGAAACCTTGAGACATCAGCCTTCCTTGCAAGGCTGTCTGTTTTTTCCCTGGTTTGAACTGGGTTTTGTGTGTGTGTGTGTGTGTGTGTCTGTGTTTATTTGCTTTTACAAAATGTTTTATCTCGTTCTTTCTCGTTGTGTTCCATCAGCAATAAATCCCATTGTCCCTCCATTCAGGCGTCTGCCCCAGAACAGCCGAGGCACAAGCAAGCCCTCCCATCTGTTCCGTCCGCCTGCAGGAATCACAAGAGAAGCCGGGGCTGACCTCAGGCTCCCACTGCCTGGCCCAGCTTCCTGCCGCTGGAGGCTGTGTCTCCGCACCTGCTCAGCAGCCGCCCAGCCAGGGGTTGACGGCTCCTGGCACGATCTTGGCACGTTCCAGCCAACCTGCCTTCAACTAACCCACCTGCTCCGTCATCCACAGTGAAGGAATGCCACCTGGGATGCCAGTCTTTCTTCCCATGCCCCTTATTTTCTTGTAATCACACAAACACTTATAAACTGAACTTTACGGGAGGCCTGACCAGTGCAGAATGGAATCCCTCGGAGCTGAACCCCACATGATCGCTCTGCAGCCTTAAGGAAACAGCTACATCTCAAAGAAGCAGAGTTCCATAAACCTTGTGCCAGGCCTCCCGTGCCACTGTAATAAGGAAGTCCCTCTGCCTTGACCCCTGCAGAAATGCATCCCCCGCCGCCCGGCGTTTGCACCAGCCTCTCCCCCCACCCACCTCCCACACACTATTCTGTGTCCTTGGTCCCACCGACCCCTGCTCTGTGTCCCACAAAGCTAACATCTATTTCACAGAATAGAGACTGGTCCGTTCATGCTTGGAAAGGAAAGTCAGCCCAGGAGCGGGGCCTTGGGTTTATTCCCAGCATCGCAATAGAACCATGTCATCTCGACAGACCCATCTGTTAGATTCCGCTCCTTTAGCGAGGTTTGTTCTTTTACGGCACTGCAGTCAAGAAGGGAGTTCCCTCCCCCACCCTGCTAGGTCTCCTCGCTCAGCCTCTCCTCTACAGACCCCTCAACACTCCACCCATGCTGCCAGGCTAACCTGCATCCTGCAGACATCCTAGGATACACTTCAAGACACCCATACATATTTAAAAACGTGTGTGTGTTTGTATGATACTGTGTTTTATAAAAATGGTGTCATGTAAAAATTATTCTGTGTTTTAGTGGTTTTGGTGAGCAATATTACTTTACTCGAGCTTTACGGGGGCTGGAGAGATAGATAGCTGAGCACTTAAGGGCATTTTTTTTTCTTAAAGATCTATTTATTTATTTTATATGTAAGTATACTGTATTTGTCTTCGGACACTTTTTCTTCTCTCTCCAGCCCTGCTTGCTCAGGCCCAAAGATTTATTTACTTATTATATGTAAGTACGCTGTAGCTGTCTTCAGACACTCCAGAAGAGAGTATCAGATCTCATTATAGATGGTTGTGAGCCACCATGTGTTTGCTGGGATTTGAACTCAGGACCTTCAGAAGAGCAGTCAGTGCTCTTACTGGCTGAACCATCTCTCCAGCCCCATTTAAGAGCATTTGTTGCTCTTGCAAACAAAGGTCTTGGGTTTGGCTCCCAGTGCCTACATTATAGCTCACAACCATCTGTAACTCCAGTTCTGACCTCCAGGGGTATGGGACGTGCACACACCATGCACACACACACATACAGGCAGCACACTCACACACACAAAATCAGAGAGATCTAAACTGAGCCTGCTGGTTTATACGGCTCTAGTTTATCTCTTTTCTGTGCTTTTTTTCTTTGTTTTTTGAGACAGGGTCTCACTGTGTAAACCTGGCCTGTTCTAGAACTCACTCTGCAGACCAGCCTGGCCTTGAACTCACGGAGATCTGCCTGCCTCTGCCTCCTGAGTTCTGGGATTAAAGATATGGGTCACCACTATCAGTTTTGCTATTATTTTAAAAGCTTATAATCTACTTACAAATCAATCTATTGATAGATTTATATATTGGTATAAATAACAAGCCATTAATTCCTTTTCCTTTTTCTTTCTTTTCTTTTTTTTTTGTTTTGTTGTTGTTGTTGTTGTTTGTTTGTTTGTTTTTTGTTTTCAAAACAGGGTTTCTCTGTGTAGCCCTGGCTATCCTGAAACTCTTTAGACCAGGCTGGCCTCCAACTCAGAAATCCGCCTGCCTCTGCCTCCCAAGTGCTGGGACTAAAGGCATGCACCACCACTGCCCAACTCTTCTTTTCCTTTTTCAAGTGTGTGTGCATGTAAGAGTGTGTGTTGTGTGTATGTATGGTATGCATGTGTGTGTGCATATTTACATGTATGTGGACATATTTACACGTGAGCATGTGTGATGTGCAACTTATGTGGTGTATGTATGTATGCACATGTGAGTGTGTGTGGCATGCATATGCGTTGAGTAGATGTGCATGTATGTGAGTGTCTGGTGTGCATGTATGTCTGGTGTCCATATTTACATGTGTAGACATGTATCTGTGTGGGTGTGGGTAGGCATGTGGAGACCCTGATATTAATGTCAAGGATCATTCTCAATTGCTTTCCAACTTATTCACTGAGGCAGGGATTCTCAGTCAAACCCAGAGCTCATCGATATGGCCAGTCTTGGCAGCCAGCATGCTCTGTCTCTGTCTTCCAAGATTAGAATTACAGACAGACAGCCATTCCCACAGAACGTTTATGGGAGTTCTGCAGATGTGAGCTATGCCTCACTTGCTGAGCTGACACAAGGTGGTCTTGATCTCCTGGCCTAGAGGGATCCTCCCACCTCAGACTCAGAAGGAGCTGAGGACACAGGCGTGTCCCTGAGCCAGCACTTGTAGCGTGTAGTTTCATGTTACTGCCTTTTGCTCCAGGACTGGCCACGCTCTGGAGCCCGGACCAGCTTCCCTTTTGTTCTACCTGAATTTGCTCCGGGAAGTGGACTGAGTTACCAGTCCCCACCCAGCTTCCCTTAATCCGAGGATAAAAGACACACGCACAGTTTGTTACTTTACAACTTGCCTTCTTGGCACAATTGCTGGGTGTTACTATTCTCCCACCTAGAAAAAAAAATGCCCTTATCAATTTATTATTTCCGTTTTTACATTTGCCCTAAATTTCAGTGGTTAGTCCCACCTAGCCTCTGCCAAACATCCTTGGCCACCTGTCTGTAACTGAGGCCACAGGCCCCAGCTCCTCCCCACCCCCACCCCGGGATCTCACAAGGTTGCCACATTCCTCTTCCTCCAAAGCATGACAGAAAGTCCTCCTCTTCCCTGCATCTGCCTTTTTCTCCTGGGACCCAGAAGTCCCAACTGTACCTTCTACCCAGAAATCGGCCCCCAGACCTTCTTTACTGACAAATCAAGAACCAATTGGGGAGCACGACTTTAACATCAGGAACCCTCTACAAGCACTGCAATTTTTAAAATGTTAAACTGAATACCTTTACAAAAAAAAAAGTTGCCTGGGGCCGGGCAGCGGTGGCGCATGCCTTTAATCCCAGCACTTGGGAGGCAGAGGCAGGCAGATTTCTGAGTAGGAGGCCAGCCTGGTCTACAGACTGAGTCCCAGGACAGCCAGGGCTACACAGAGAAACCCTGTCTCAAAAAACCAAAAGAAAGAAAAAGAGAGAGAGAGAGAGAGAGAGAGAGAGAGAGAGAGAGAGAGAGAGAGAGAGAGAGAGAGAGAGAAAGGAGAGAAGAGAAGAGAAGAGAAGAGAAGAGAAGAGAAGAGAAGAGAAGAGAAGAGAAGAGAAGAGAAGAGAAGAGAAGAGGAAAAATAGCTGCCTGGGAACACACACTTTTTTCTTTTTTATGGTGAAAACAGAACAGTTGCTGCTAGTAGATGTTTTAAAATATTTGAAATATGCCCAGACACAGACACAGACACAGGCCATCATGACACACTGTAGCGATGCAGTGTACAGCTTTTGGAGTCAGGGCTTTCCTTTCACATTGTTGCAACAGTGTGACGTTGTTGCCCACAGCTGTGCTTCTCGCTCTGGGCTAGCTGACTCACACCAGCTCTCAGCCTATTCTGTTTCTGCCTCCCATCCTACTACAGGAATGCTGAGATTACAGACACATGCAGCAGCGTCTGTGGGTTCTAGGAATCCAAACTTGTTGTCAAGCTTGTAGAGTACGGTGATCTGCTTTAATTGCCAACTCCATACAACCTACAATCACCTGGGAAGACAGTCTTATTGAGGGATTGTCTACACTAGGTTGGTGGGCAGGCTTGTCTGAAGGGCACTGTCTTAAGTTAATTGACATGGTTAAGTTAAAAGTCCACTGTAGGCAGCACCATTCCCTAGTCAGGGGTTCCGAACTACACTTGGAGAAATGGACCTGAGCACAAGGGAATAAGTGAGCATGCGTGAGTTCATTTTCTCTTCTCCTGACCGTGGATGTGATGTGTCAAGATCCTATCTTGACCTCCCCACAGTTGTGGACTATAGCCTGGACCTATAGGCCCTTTTTCCCCAAGTTCCTTTGTGTCAGGATTTTTAATCCCAGCAGAAATGAAACCAGAACAGTCAGCAAACTCTTTTTTTAACCCACCAAGACATCTTCCTAGTGCCACATTTCTGTTTCCTTGTTGTTTGTTTGGGATTTTTTGTTTTGTTTTTGTTTGTTTTGAGACAGTCTCTCACAACATAGCTCTGGCTGTCCTGGAACTTCTTATGTTGACCAGACTACCCTCACCTCATAGAGATCTGTTTTCTTCTACCACTGAGGGCTGGAATCAAAGATCTGAATCATTACACCTTTAATGTTTTAGTATTCACTACCAAAGGGGCTCCACTATGGATGCCCCCCTCAGCTTCAGGTCAGTAGGAACTTCCCCACAGCCTTCTAGATGCTGTGCTGGCTTGCTTTCTGCTCCCATGACAGAAGCAACGTTGGAACAACTGTTGCTTTGACAGCACATTGCATAGTCTTTAGGACCAGGTACGGGTACAGCAGCCCCTCCAAGGCTCTCCCAGGAAGCTTGCCGCCCTCTCCTGGTGGGAAGCACCTGCTATACACTGTAGCTAATGATGGCTCCCGCATCCAGGAAGGAGCACACGTGTGCTTCTTAGCTCTTCACACCGCTCACAGGGTCCGAGGTCTCCGCGTGGGCAGATGTGTGTGGCCCTGCTACCTCCTGCTCAGCTCAGCTGTCCCTACCGCAGGGTCATCACTGCCAGGCTCTGCCTCCCCTGGGAGATGGGTTTCTAACCTCCCACTTCCCTTTGGTTAAGGGCTTTAGATTTCACTCTTTCTTACTGAGCCAACTTTTTTTTTACTAGATGTTTTCCCTGAAAAGTGTCCATTTCATCAAGGTTTTCAAATGTAGGGTATTAACTGGCTCCTGGTCATATTCTTGAATCCTTGATTTAAAAAGAAGAGAAAACACCCCAACCCCTGTGTGCATTCGCTGTTCCCCATGTCTGTGTCTTTTCTTTTCTCTTTCTTTCAGATGCTTTTTGTTGGCAGACTCCCTAATCCATGTTGAGTCTTCAAAAAAAAGAAAAATAAAGAAAAGAAAAGCTCTTTTTGTTTGTTTTCTGTTTCTTTAATTTCTGCCTTTATTGTCTTGCCTGCAGTTTTCATTGGATTTGTTTTGTTATTCTTCCTCTGGTTTCAAAAGGGAAGTTTGTTTGACCTGTTAAAGGGAAGTTCGGCCGGTTTCTAATCGGCTCTGACTTAAGGTGAATGTGGCTAGGTTTGGTTTGGTTTGATTTGATTTGATTTGATTAAGACAAGGATCCTCTGTAGCCCAGACTGGCCTGGAACTCACCATGTAACACAAGCTGGCCTTGAATTGGGAATAAATCCTCCTGTTTCAGAATCCTCACAGCTAGCATTACAGGCCACCATTCTCACTAGCCATGGGTATTCTCATTAAGTTCTAAAGGTTGCATAATTTCTTCTTCTAGTTCTCACTGTAAGGGTCCATGATTTGCAGAAAAATGATACCCTGGACTCAAACAGTATGTAAATGCAGAGTGTTTTATTCTGCAGAAGTCCAGCATGCTGGGGTCTCCCATTATCAGGATAGAGAGACCACCAATTATCAGGGTGTGGGGGCTGGAAACTTGCTGGGGAGGTCTGGAAATTGTTACTGAGGAAGTAGCTGAGGAAGTCTGGAAACTGCTGCTGACCCATTGTCCTTGCTTCAGGCCAGGTGGCGGGGCAGATTCTGAGGTCTGGAATTGCCCAGTTCTTGGAAACAGAGATTTAGGCCTAGTCTCCTTAACTGCCAATTTGAAGCCTGTCATCCCCTGACCTCCATTGACTGTTCCAGGGGATTCAACTCCTCTCATGGGCTCCCAAATGCAAATGGTGTGCACACATACACTCAGACACATAAGCACACAGCAACTTCGTTCAGTTTCTTAACTAGGGCTGGTGAGATGGCTCAGCGGCAACCACTGCTAGCAAGCCTGACAACCTGAGTTTGATCCCCAAAACTGCATAGTGGAAGACGAAGACCAACTCTCCAACTTCTCCTCTGACCTCCATACATATTATGACACACTTTCACACATGCACATACCAGACAGACAGACAGACAGACTGACAGATAATAGATGATAGATAGATAGATAGATAGATAGATAGATAGATAGATAGATAGATAGATGATGGATGGATAGATAGATGATAGATAGATAGATAGATAGATAGATAGATAGATAGATAGATGATAGATAGATAGATAGATAGATAGATAGATAGATAGATAGACAGAGATAGACAGATAAGTCCTTAATTTTACTACAATAGGACATATCCATTTCAGGTATAACTCATACTTACACATTTTTTTTCTACTCGTACTTCCCACTCCACAGTCCTGAACATGTGGACCATTGCTCTTTTTATCATCACATGTATTTAGTTGTGGGGTGTGTGTGTGTGTGTGTGTGTGTGTGTGTGTGTGTGTGTGTGATGCGTGCTAAGCTGTATGTATGAAGGTCAAAAATCAACTTGCAGGAGTCGGTTCTTTCCTTCCACTGTGTGGATCTCAGAGATTCAACTCAGGCTGTCCCTCTCCCCACCTTTACACACTGAGCAATCTTGTCAGCCCCTAAAGGTTCCATTTTGCCTTTCACCTTCTCTGGAGTTCCAGTTTCTCTCCATTTGCTACAGTTATCACTGTTTTATGCTCAGCTAACTCCTCTTCCCCCGTCCTGGAGGTGGAGAAGGAACTCAATGCATACACTGAGGCAGTTGCTTTACTACTGAGCCACATCTCGACCCAGCACAAAGAGAGAGGGGTGGGTCTCATTTGGGTTTTTATCTCTGGAAAGGCCATCTTTTGCCGCAGTCCTTCCTTTGGTAAGGTAAATGTCTATAATGCCCAAGTCTCTGTCTGGTACTCTTTTCTGTCCCCTCTGTTCCTTTATCCCTGAGTAACCCCAGAGGTGTTTGTGTTATAGCTTTAAAGGAAACAAACTACTTTATTTAGAAAGTGGTACTTAGAAAGACCTCCTACTCTGAGCCTCTCCTGGATTCACTTAGAATGGGCAGCTGGCTTCTACTGGGATTCTGTAACAAATGCGTTTGTGTTATTGAAACCCCAGGTTGGGAAGGCGTGTCATCTTTGCACAATTAGATTTCAGAGACTGCAAGTGTACAACATTCCATGGAAGGGTAGGGGCATGCCACCACTTGAATCCCTTGCATCTAGGAAACAGTTGATCAAGGGCGCTGGTGGCTGCCTTTTGGGATTCACCTTGGTGTCAAGCTGAGACCATGGGGTTGCCATTTTGAACCCACGAACTTCCACTAGCCTGGCCGAATCCTTGGGAGCTATGCTGGCCCTCCCCCTCTCTCAAATGTCCAACCCACATCCTCGGAATGTCCTCTGACAACCTCCCTTCCTCCACAAACCTTTCATCTCCCCATCCCCAACCTTACTCACCTCATGTACACCCCCTCCTGTCTTGATGTCTGTTTCTCAAAGGGCAAAAGCCATATAAAGACTGGTTTAAGTCGTAAAGATCCCACTGGCCAGATTGCCTCCATGATGCTATAACACGTAACCATGAGCGAGGGCCATGTTTCTAAGTTCTCTGCTTCTCCCCCCACCAGCCCTCCTCTGGCCTGGCCCTGTGACTTTGGCCAGAAGAGTGTGGCTGAGGTAGCCACGGCATGATAATTTGAGTCTGGGTCTCAAGAAACCTCCAAGCCTCTGTTCCTCCTGCCTCAGCACCATGCTGAGGTCTCTCTATGAAGAAGTAACTTCTGGGACAAAAGACAAGGTGGACAGAGAGGCACAGACGCAGACACCCCGGGACAGCAGTTTCCCTTGCAGTTGATGTCCCAGACTAAGGTCATCATGGACGCCCAGAAGCAGACACGCCAGCTAATGGAAGTTGTGAGGAGCCAGGCCAGTGACCGCCCAGCCACCTGAGAATGGTGAACAGTAACAATCCGTTACTGTTTCTCCTTCAAGTTACTGGGTTTTAGAGATTGTTTGTTTCCTACCAATTAAAACCAACCCAGTATCTATTTTTAAATGTCACTTCCTGCCTGCTACTGGTATAGTTGATGTGTTAGAATAGCGGCTAGTGACTGGACATAGCACACAGGCCAAAGCAGTTCCACGCATAAGAGGTTTTACTGCAGACACAGAGGGGAAAGAGAGAAAGACAAAGGGTGGGGAAAAGGGCGAAAGTGGGGAAAGGTCTGTCTTTTATGTGGGCTGTGATGTAACCTGTTTGCAGGTAAGTGTGGGAAGTGGGCTCTGGGATGGCATGTAGTTGTCATAGTGACAGGTGTCACCTATGTGTGACATCCTGAGTTTGGAGGAGCCTATCTGCAAAACTGGCCTTTTGATGCCAACAATAGGGGTTTGTTCATTTTTTTGTTTTTGTTTTTGTTTTAATTTTAAAAATTATGGTTCTGTTTACAGTATATTTGTATCTGTGTGAGCCCTCAAGTGTCACACTGCTTTTGTGAAGGTCAGAGGACAACTAACAGGCATCAATCTCCTTCCACAACAGGGGACCCAGGGACTGAACTCAGGTTCCTAGGTTTGGCTACAAGTACCTTCACCCGCTGAGCTGTCTTGCCAACCCTCACATCATGATTTATTTTACTCCCAGTCTTCATTAACTATCAGTTCCGATACTTCGCCTAAAAATTGCATGCCTCCCCACTGATGGCTACCTATAAACGGCTGTTTCATCTTTATCTTTCCAACCCTTGCCTCATCACTGAATCTTCTTAATGATCTCTGTCCATCCTCCAAACCAGCCTCAAACGTAAGTGGGCGAGTGTGGCTGGGCTGCAGCTCAGAGGTGGACCCCTCCCATAGCCAGGTGGACCCCTCCTGTAGCCAGGCGGATTCCTCCTGTAGCCAGGTAGACCCCTCCTGTAGCCAGGCGGACCCCTCCCATAGCCAGGCGAACCCCTCCTGTAATGGGCAGTAACAGGTTGTTAGGTCAGACACCAAGATGGGCAAGAAACGCCATTAAGACAAGTAGCAGATAAGCCCTGGACCTGCAACATTCCAACCCCCGCGCAATCACTGACGTTCTAATCAGCTGAGCCTTCAGGAAGGTTCTTCCTGCACAGAAGTAGCTCAGTTTACTGAGGGTGTTAAAAGGTTTTCTCCTCCGATGGAATAAGCCAATTCAAGCCGAAATGAGAATATAAAAGAAGGGTTGCCGGGCGGTGGTGGCGCACGCCTTTAATCCTAGCACTTGGGAGGCAGAGGCAGGCGGATTTCTGAGTTCGAGGCCAGCCTGGTCTACAAAACAGGTTCCAGGACAGCTAGGACTATGCAGAGAAACCCTGTCTCGAAAAACCAAAAAAAATAAAATAAAATAAAATAAAATAAAATAAAATAAAAAAATAAAATAAAAGAAGGGTTATTGGGGGCAGTTCTCAGGTGGGTTCACTGGTCTCAGAGAATGAGGTCAGGGAAATCACCATACTGACAGGGGGACGAGAAAGAGAGAGAGAGAGAGAGAGAGAGAGAGAGAGAGAGAGATCATGGGAGAGCAAGCTGAGGTAACCGGTGGGTCCTTTTATCTTCAGCACTCACCTGATGCACATGGCAACTGAAAGTGATGGCTTCAACAGTTGCTAGTTCTCTGAGAGCAGGCCAGTGGAACTGACTGTGTATTTATTTACTAGGTTAAGGTTAGGGGTCCGGGTTTAAAATCTCATAGGTATGTGCTTTCCCTCTGAGCGACTGTGCTGTTCAGGAGTGCTCTGAGGTCACTCAGAGACTGCTCTGCAGTTTTCCTTTCTAGAAAACTCATCAGGCTTTGGAATCAGGATATCTTAGGATTGCTTCAATAAAACATGGGGAGACCCTCTTTTCCCTTTACTGGAATAGCTTGTTCAAGATTATCTTCATTTTTTCTGTCACCTCTTTGTAAATTCATATAACAGTCTTCACTGGAGCCAGAGAAGTGGCTTGGTGTTTAAAAGCACCGAGGACCTAGTTCCAGTTCCCAGCATGCGCCTGTCGACCCCAACCACTGTAGCTCCAGTTCCAGGGGATCTGGCGCCCTCTTCTGGTTTTCTCAGGTACTGCATGGAACATGGGGCACATAACTTGAAGGCAAAACTCTCTTACACATAAGATAAAATAGATAAATCTTTTTTTTTAAGACGGACTATGCTGAGAGATTTGTGGAAGCTTTTAAATTGCAGTTTGCACTTGATATTTCTAAAACTATCCAGATGTTTCTTTACCTACGCTAATATCAGGAGTTGTGGGATTTTAAGGGGCCTCTGTCTGCTTCTCAAGATCACAGGTGTGAAGGAACTCTATGATTCATTTATATTCCATATTGATAGGGTCTGAATGATACTTTCTTGATGGTTTTTCTACTCCATTATTTGTGTCCTTTCCAAACCCCTCAAATCTGTGTGTTCAATAGAAAAAAAAAGTTGCTGTTTTATAGATCATGTGATTAATTCTGCATTCAGTTTATCATTACCAAGGTGGCTACTCTTGCAGGCAGCCCTGACTGGGTGGACAGGTGATTCAGCTGTGTGGTCAGGTGAGATCCAGAGACCACACAAGAAGCAAGGAATAACAGGACAATACAGCACTTACAGGTCCCTGAGAGAAGGATGCGAATGGGGTTGGAGGGAAGACCGGAGACATTGCTGTCCCCCTAGCAGATTCGAGGGGGCAGGGGGGAGAAGAGAAGGAAGAGAGAGCAAGAGAGAGGAGACAGGAAGTCAGTGTAAGGGGGGAGAAAGTAGGGAAGAAGGGGAGAGGAGGAGATGGGCATAGAAGGGAGAAGAGGAGGAGAGGGGAGGAAAGGTGAGATGGGAGGGGAGAGGGTCTGCAGGCTGTGATGTCACTCAGTCTCTGTGGTGTCCTTAATGCCTTTTCTGGAGCTGTGCAGTGCTGGCTTACAGCACACACACACACACACACACACACACACACACACAGAGAGAGAGAGAGAGAGAGAGAGAGAGAGAGAGAGAGAGAGAGAGAGGAATTTGGTGCTGCCCTTGGGTTTCCAGTGGTCAGCAGCCGTGGAGTTCAGAGTGAGCACAATGAGAAAGACCAGACCTCACAGCCGATCTCTCTGGAAGGGAAGTCTGAACTAGGTCAGAGGTGATGGGGCGTGACAGGGCTGCAGATAACTTAGCTCTAAGGCCCAGATGGTTGTGGAAGCAGCAAATGCAGCAAACCCATCGGGACAGTGGCAGCTCTCACCGCCGTTGGCCTCCACAGCTCTTCCACCCGGTGCAGCCAAAGCCCCACACGTAGAACAGTAACTTCACAGTCCATGCCTCGGTGATTTCTCTTTTACTGTATGAGTGTGTGGTGAATATGGGGGAGGACAGGATATGTGTGTTTCTGGGGAGGGCACCACAGCTCACAAGTGGACATCAGAGAAAGGCTTGCAGGAGTCTGTTTGAACCTTCCACCCAGGAAGTTTCAGGGTTCGAACTCAGATTGTCCAGCTTGGCAACAACAAGCCCTGAGCCATCTGGTTAGTCCTAAGATGATGTCTTCTCAAAAGAAAACAAATCCTGTGTGTGTGCATGTGTGTGTGTGTGTGTACATATGTGTGTGGTATGTATGTACATGTGTGTGGTGTGTGTGTGGTATGTGTGGTGTGTGGTGTGGTGTGGTGTGTGTGTGTGTGTGTGTGTGAGAGAGAGAGAGAGATAGAGAGAGAGAGAGAGCCATCTGGTTAGCCCTAGATGTCTTCTCACAAGAAAACAAATCCTGTGTGTGTGCATGTGTGTGTGTGTGTGTGTACATATGTGTGTGGTGTATGTGTACATGGGTGTGGTGTATGTGTACATGTGTGTGTACATATGTACATGGTGTATGTGTACATGTGTGTGTGTATGTGTGTGTGTAATATGCAAGTCTACAAAAGTATCTGTCATCCAGAGGGAGAGGGGAAGAGGAATCCGGAATCCTCCTTTATGGAACTTTTACATTTCTCAGAGTCTTTCATTGAAACTGGAGTTGTCTGTGGTTCTGGCAGGCTGGAAGCCAGCAAGGACCAGGGAGGGATGCCTTCCTTCCTTCCTTCCTTCCTTTCTTTCTTTCTTTCTTTCTTTCTTTCTTTCTTTCAAAAAAGATAGATAGATAGATAGATAGATAGATAGATAGATAGATAGATAGTCCATTAAGTAGATCCTAAAGACTGAGTCGGGTTGTCAGGCTTGGCTGCAGACCTCTTTACCCTCTGAGCCCCCATCAGTCCCGGCACTTGGATTGCAGGAGTGCATGGGCACGCCCAGCTGTATGCACAGGTGCTGGGAATCTTGACTCGGTCCTCCCGTGGGCGTTCACAAGCAGTAAGTACGCTCACCGACCACCGACCACCGACCACCGAGCCACCTCCTCAGACTCAGTTGCTCGGCCTCACACTGGGAGGTGACAGCATCCCCCACAGCTGGAATCAGTAAACCAAATCCTCCCTCTTGTCCTTAGAGCACCCTGCTAGATGTTTGTCCGTTTTGTTAGTGTTTCCGAAGACTTCACTGACTCTAACTACTGTACTTCCTACTGCTTGTCTGTTTCTGCTGTAGGTTTTGCAGCTGACCAGCAAGTCCAGGGAACCTCTTGTCTGCCTCCTGGCTCTGTTATCACAAACACACGCTACAGCATCCTGCTTCTGTACGTGGGCTCTGGGCTGGAACTCTGCTTCTGTATGTGGGCTCCCGGCTGGAACTCGGCTTCTGTACGTGGTCTCTGGGCTGGAACTCTCACGCTTGCTGTGCAGACACTTTACAGACTGACCTGTCCCTCCAGCCCCAGAGGCCTCATTCTGACATCATCCAGACACATATTAATATGCTCATTTAAAATGAGGAATTCAGCTGGGCCTGTGAGCACACACCTGTAATCCCAGCCCTTGAGCGGTAGAGGCAGGAGGATTAGAATTCAGCATCAGCCTTGGCTACATTGCAAGTTTAAAGCCAGTTTTTGTCTCAAACAGAAAAGTACCCAATTCGGTGGCATTTAGTATATTGGTAGCACGTGCAGCTATGACCATGATTTACTTTTAGAACAGTTCATCACAAATTCCCACTAGTGGCTGTTCTCTGTCCACCGCTCTCCTTTATACACAGCCCCAGGTAGCCTATAATCCCCCTCTGGGGACTCCCTCCTCTGTGCACTCCACACACGTGAAGTGGTGCCCTACTGTGACCCTCTGCAATGGCTTCGTCCACTCAGCATATTTGAGGCTCATCCATTGCTGTAGCACACATTGGCGACTCACTCCCTCTACCGCTAAGTAATCACCCTCTCCCATGCTTACCCCACGTGCATGGCTTCTGTTTTGCTCCAGTGTGGTGCCTCCCCGAACATGTGCGCAAGAGACTCTGTGTGGGAGCGTTTTCTTTGTTTCTCTTATGTGCTTACAAGTGGGATTTCTGAGTCATGTCAACTCTATATTTAACATTTTGAGGAACTTCTAAGCTGTTCAAAGTTGTAGTAGTTGTTGTTGTTATCTTATTTTTTATTTTTTGGCAAGCAATATTCACTTAAAATCAGCACCAAACCTCATCCCCACCCTCAAGCTCTCATCACTGGTTCATACCTTTCCCCCTTTCCTATGGCACTATTCACACAGGGCGGGGGGAGCTCACAAATTTTGTGCATTTGCAGATGTTCTCCCCCCCTCCCCCACCCCCCAGCCCTCTGACTAACTCTCTAGTCCTCCATCCGTCCTCCCTTTCCCTCTCTCCCTCCCTCCATCCCCCCTCACGTGCAGATCTGTTTATGTGCTTGTGGCGAGCAGAGGACACCACCACATACCTTTCCAAGTCTCTCTCCACTTTTTAAAAGAGATTGTTCTTTGACAATTTTATACAAGTATTTAACGCATTCTGGTTACCCTCTCCACCCACCCTCTCTTATTCATCTTCTACCAATATCCAAGCCCAACCCCAACACACACACACACACACACACACACACACACACACCTTTCCCAGCTTCCTTCATGTCTCTTGCCTTTGTTCTGTGACCCATTTACTTTAGCCAGACCAGTGTTTCTGTTGCTTGACACCACGCAACTCCCTCTATCTTCATCATAACTGATGTCTGCTGCCCAGATAGCCCTGGAGTCACAGCCACCCTATTGGACAAACCAAATCCCAGGATAGTCACCGGGGCGTGAGGGTGATGGGGGGGGGGGGTAGTGTGCCAGTCAGTGATGCCCAAGTCTATTGTTTGACGGATACTGGACAAGTTAAGTCTTGAGACAGGTGTGCATTCTGGTCATGCCTCACCTATATCTAGCTTAACATCTGTGTTAGAAAGTTGCTGCAACAGCCTGGCTCAAAGATGTAAATGGGGAAAGATTTATCCGTGTTCCTGGTGTCAAAGCAGAACTGTAGTCATCCTGCAAGACAGAATGTGTAGATAAGCGATAACCGGACGGGACCTTGACAAGATAAATCCCCAAGGATGCAAGCCCTGCTACCCACTGCCTCTAACCAGGTCTCCCCTTCGACAGCCCCCACACCTGCCACAGTCTACTTGAATGGTGAATCCACCGATGGATTGCACTGTCAGAGCCTGGATGAGTGACCAGTCCCCCCATACACACACACAAGAGTTTTGAGGATCTTCGGGAGGGTCTCGATCCAATCAAGTCCACAGTCAATATCAACCATCCTGTGTGAAAGCCTGCCTCTGGCACATGGCCTCTGTCTGCCCTGTGGTTCTGACTCTGTCCTTTTCCCTCAGTCCTTTCCACTCGACTTGGATTTCCTGAGGTCTCCTCTTTCTTCTGTTTCTACCTCCATCTTTCCCATGCTTGTTCCTGGGCACTGTCCTCTGACTCACTGTCTCCTTTACAGCCTCTCAGCTGCTTTGTCCAGCATGTGATTAAATGCATCCACAGACTTCTCGGTTTCATTTGGTTTTCCACTTTAGCATTTTCCATCTGGTTCCTTGTCATCACCAGCTCTTTGCCACAGTCCTCGGTCTCCTTCCGTCACTCTGACCGTAGCTAGTGTGTTGTTTTAATGTTGTTGGCGAGAGCTCTGTGTTCTCCCCCTTTCCTGAGGAGCATGCATGCTTTCTTGCTAGGCAGGTCTTCCAGATATGTGGATATTAACTTAGCTGCAACTCCCTTGAGCTTTGTTGGAAGTTGGTCTGGGGCTACTATGTATTCAAATGCTAAATCCTGACCCCCAGGATTGGTTAAATAAAGGTGGCTACATTTATTGAGGACAACGGAAGAGGCGGGGTTTCAGTTACCAGGCTGGGAGTCTCAGGTAGGGACCTCCGGGGAAGAAGAGTGAAGGAGGAAGATGGAGAGATCGGGGGTCTCCATTAGATATGATGGACCAGGAGCATGGCCCGAGCAAAATGGACCCTGAGGACAGGCTGGTGGAATAGAAATAACCCAGAAAGACACAAACAGTAAGTATTTGGGGAGCACAGCTGGGGATGTAGACAGTCTAACATATAGAAAGATAGATTAGGGATAATTCCCCCAGTAATTGTGCAAGAACTGATTAAATAAGTCCACAGGACTCTGACTATATTGTTGGGGGACTGGCTGGGTCATATTAATAATTAATAGAGCTTATTAAAAACCATTTTACAGAGCAGTCGGAAGGGCATCTACTCTGGCAAGGCAGGGAGCAGCCCAGGTTCCCTAGAGCACACGGTTTCCAGTCCCATTTGTAGGACTCTCTGAGTATAGCCTCTCGTCTGCATCAGCTAGCTGTTCCAGGAAAAATGGGCTGGACCCCATCCTGTGCTGGGAGAGGCTGGACACTGGGGCCTCTTGAGGTAGGGCACTTGAGGTCACCTCGCCCTTCTGATTCCAACCCAGCAAAGCAGGGATCTGAGAGAAAAAGGCATGGCCCTCCATTACTCGTTCCTCTGGAGTGCCTTCCCCGCCACCCCCGGCCTCTGTGTCGGCCCCTCAAACTTGAATGATCTCACACTCTTCATATTGAAAACTGCTTGTTCAGTAATGTTCTCGGAAGGGCTAACTCTCACACTCCTGCCCTACCTTACTGGCTCAGACTTTGATGCTACCTTAGCCAAGTCTAGGCTGATGGATGGATGGATGCTGAAGATTGGAACACAGCAGAACCAGGCCTCTCCAGCCCTCAACTGAGAGGAGTGGGCAACCTGGCTGTGTGAGAGAGTAAGTTAATGTGTATGAGTGTGCGGTCCTGTGTGAGTGTGAGTGTGACCACTCTGTTACACAACTCGGCAATGCAAAGTGTGCAGTTTCAAGGTTCCTCGTAATCACATTGTTGCGTAACCATGATTGGCAATTTTAGAATGTTTTCATCATTAAAAAAACATAAATGCATTAGCACATATTGGCTGTTTCTCCACCCAGCTTCTGGAGATGTTGGATCAACTTTTTTTTTTAATGTATTTTAATATCTGAGTGCTCTGATGCATGTACACCTGCAGGCCAGAAGAGGGCATCAGATCCCTCTATAGGTGGCTGTGAGCCACCTTGTGGGTGCTGGGAGTTGAACTCAGAACCTCTGGAAGGGCAGCCAGTGTTCTTGATGACTGAACCATCTCTCCAGCCCTGGATCAACTTTATAAGATTTACCTATTCTGAGCCCCACAGCACCGCCTTTAATCCCAGCAGTCCGGAGGCAGAAGATCTCTGAGTTTGAGGCCAGTCTGGTCTACGAAGTGAGTTTCAGGACAGCCAAAGTTTCGCAGAGAAAAGTTGTCTCAAAAAAAAAAAAAAGATTGACCTATTCTGAGACTAGAGAAAAAGCTGGAGGCACAGGATGGGGTGAGGGTGTTAAGAGCATTTACTGCTCTTGTAGAGAAACTGGGTTCAGTTCCCAGCACCCACATGGTGGCAGCCCACAGCCATCTGTAACTCCAGTTCCAGGGGGCTCTGACACCCTCTCCTGGCTTCAAAGATACTCACACATGTGCTGGACTTATGTGCATGTAGTCTCAACACCCATAGGCATAAAATTAAGTCTTATGACAGACACCAGAGAAGGCACTGAGAAACATGCCTATAATCTCAGCACTGTATGATACAGCCAGCCTATGGATGGATGGATGGATGGATGGATGGATGGATGGATGGATGGATAGATAGATAGATAGATAGATAGATAGATAGATAGATAGACAGACAGATAGATAGATACCAATGGATGGATGGATGGATGGATGGATGGATGGATACATACATACATACATACATACTACAAACATAGATTCATAGATACACAGATACGTAGATAGATACAAAGATAACATAGATACATATATACATAAATAGATACATAGATAATAGATAGATAGATAGATAGATAGATAGATAGATAGATAGATAGATAGACCAACAAATAAATAAAATGGCAAAAGCAAAACCACTGACTTGTGGTCACATCGTGGCGGTTGCACACTCGGATTCAGCAGCTGTGACTACCTATATACAACTGGGCTCTTCGGCACTTAGCCCTAGAACTGGGATGGACTCTCACACCCACACCCTAAGGACTTATACACAGTTGCCTGAGGGAAAGACATATGCTCTTCACTGATAAGTTGTCCCGCTCCTGCAATAAACCCAATGAAACTCACTGGGAGACACACACGCACATACTACACACATGCACACGCACACATATAAGGGGAACTGACTGACGTAAAGGGGGAAAGAGGGGATGCTGCGGACCGGACGTGATTGAACTACAGTGTGCTCATGTATGCAAATGTCATAAGGAAACTTTATTATCTATAATTAATATATGCTACCATTTGAAAGGTCAGGCAGATTGGGGCACACCTATAATCCCAGCATTCAGGACGTGGAGTCGGGAGGATCAGGAATTCAAGGTCAGACTTGTCATAGAGTGAGTTTAAGATCAACCTGGCCTACATGAGAAGATCTGTCACGGGGATCACTTGGGCACCAGGGCAAATGTCACCTTTTTCCCCGTAGTGGTTGGGTCAGCTGTGGATCGAGTGTTCATGGGCCACAGGACAAGAGAACAGGCAGCCAGTGGCCTTTGAGTGAGGCTGATGTATTCCTTCTAGGCCCCTTTGGGAAAAGCCCTGGACCCCACGTCCAGGCAACTGCATGGCCTCTCTGCCCAACAGCCTCTATACTGTAGAGAGAGGAGCCCCATTTTGGCCCCATCCCAAGGCTGAGCATGGCCACACGGGCTCCCAGCACCAGGCAAAGGCAGAAGGCCAGCTGTTGGCCAAGCTGTAGGATCTAGCTTCCAAGCCAGCTGCTGGTAGGTGGGAGGGGCGGCAGGGGTGGCTGCTGACCTTGTCGGCCAGTAGTGAAAAGAAGTGCCTACCCTTCACCACAGGGACAAAGAGAGACTGTTAAGTGTCCAAACCCATGAGTTGTCACAGCAAGCTTCTCTGCGATCCCCAAAAGAATCACATACACCCTGGCCTCTGGCACATGTCCACGTGTCCATTCGCAGATCTCTTTAGCAGATGTGCTTGAGTTAAATCTGGAGAGAGGGAGTCCCAGATTTGAGGAGACCCTGAATGCAGTTCCAAGTGTCTTTGAAAGGAAGACAGGCTGTGTCTAGGGGGTCATGTGGAGTCAGGACAGGAAGGCTGAAGAGATATGATCCCTCCTCCAGGAAGGGAATACGTGGAGATGCAGGAGGCAGGAAGCAGTGTCCCCCGCCAGCACCGCGAGCACCGCCGTGCTCACATCTGGATTTTGAACTCTGACTCCCAGAACTATGAGAAGAGATTTGTCTCTTTGCAGCCACCTGGTTTCTGGGCCCTTGTGACACAGTCTCAGCATGGTCCATTCAATTGTCCAGGCTCCAGGCCAGGCCAGGAGGCTACCTGTTCTGCTGGTCACACTCGGGTGCAGAAGAACAAGCCTCTACATCCTGCGAGTCTCCAGGCCTGTCTACATGCTGGGCAGCTCTAGATACTCGGTATCAGGAGCTCCACGTCTACTTGGTAGGAACATAACAATTTGGGCCCCAGTAGATCCCTGAGTATAAAGCTGAGGGAGCCATTGGATTAATAAGCAGAAGGATGGATGCTGGGTAGGGGGAGGGAAGAAGGAGCACTCTAGATGGGGAGGAGGAAGGAGCACTCTGGATGGGGGAGAGGGAAGAAGGAGAACTCTAGATGGGGAAAAGGGAAGAAGGAATATCTAGATGGGGAGGAGGGAATGAGGAGCACTCTAGATGGGGAAGAGAGGGAGGAGGACTCTAGATGGGGAGGAGGGAAAGAGGAGCACTCTGTCCAATGAGCAGACAAAAACGCCAGCTTGCTGTGGATTGCCATGACAAGTTTAATGTTTTCTGGAAAGAGCAGGGTAGAGCACAGGAGGCAGCAACCTCTGCTGTAGGCACGTCTATGGAAAGTGGCTTCAAGAGTCTGACCAGCAGAAGCCCCTTCCGAGGTGACATATACACACATTGAGCTCCTGAAGGAGAAGAGAGGGATCCTAACCAAGGGCCACCAGGAAGCAGCAAGCAAGGCCTAGTTGGCACAAAGCAGATGTCCAGTGACCCAGGCACTGGGATCAACATGGGGTGAGATGGGGAAAGAACACAGATTCCCTGCAACCAGAGAATCAGCCCTGAGGCCATCCCTGAGTCTGAGCTGGTGGATGGGATATGCATTTTCTGTTTCCTCTTCTACCACTTGGGGATTGACCCGGAAATAGGTAGATTTTTACAGCTCTACCTCAGCACTGGGACCCAAAGGAAGTCCCTCTCACATGGCCATAGGCTGGCTAGGGCTGTGTCAGGGCTGGGCAGGTCTATTAGACACATCAGCTCTAGCAGGACACTGGTCTTTCCATGGTTAATCCACCAGGAAGGAGGAACGGGGAACCGATGCCCCAACAGGCAAGAGAGCCCACCCACCCTGGGTTCCAGAGAGGCTGGGGAAGCGGAGCAGAGCAGAGAGGTACTGGCACACAGTAGGAGCTTTATTTCTTACAGAGAAAGCTGCAGGGGTCCCTGAGGTCCTCGGCCATTGTCAGGATCCTGTGAGCTGGGGCAAGCAGGATGCTGCCACCCGCCCAGAGTCAACCGTAGAGGACACTCGCTGCCCTCCCCCAACCCTTTCACTAGCGTGTGGCTCAGAAAGACTGGCAAGCCCCTGGGCAAGGCTATGGTGTGTCAACCGAGCTCAGAGGTCAGTCTCTGCTGTCCCCAGGAGAGCTCATGCATGGCCTAGAGTGAAGTCAGATGTGGTTTCCAAACCCACAAACTGCAGCAACTCCGGCGCCATTTGTGCTTTCCCTGTGCCTCAGTTTCCCCAGTACAAACCTCTCTCTCTCTCTCTCTCTCTCTCTCTCTCTCTCCCCTCCCCCCCAAGCTGGCTGGAAAGCCAAAACTGACACCACCTTTCTCTCCCTTTTCTGCTTTACTTCATTCCTAAGAAACCCATGACATTTGCTTACTTGCATCCAGGAATGGGAACACACAGGGGCTATGCTCTGGAACACCCTGTGGCCACAGGACAACACAGCACAGGGTCATCTAAGGCTGTGTACACAGAAGGAGCTGGAGGTCCCCCAATGTCCTCACAGGCTCCCCGCCCAATGATTTCATCCGCCGACAGCTCTCCGCTTAGAGTAGCCGCCAGATCTGGGACGGCGAGGTCCTTTGGGGCTTCCCAGCGGCCAAGGGCATCTTGTCAAAAACCAAAACTGAGGAAGCCAAGGCCAAGGAAGCCAGGCTGGAACGGAGAGACGATGGGGTCAGCCTGGGGCAGGACTCCAGTGTCTGTAGAATGCAGGGATAGGTCGGGGTGCCAGGCAAGGAGGTCAGCAGTCCGTGGAAACTCCTCAGGGGGCGTCCGCTAGGGCTCAGAGGCTGGCTTGACCAGGTAGCCACTGAAGGTGATGTAGGTGTCGAACTCGTCGCTGAAAATGGCGTTCTCACGCTCGCCCTTGAAGAGACGCACCCATATCTCATCCTCCTTGCGCAGCTCCAGCATCAGGCTCTGACTCTGCATGATGCTGCGATCGCTCACCTGTGCGTACAGGATCACCACCTCCTCCTCGTTCTTCATGATGTGCAGGTACGTCTCCTTCTGGTTCCAAGTGTGCACATTGAGGCTGAAGAAGTAGATGCCCGGCACGTAGCAGTAGAACTTCCCGGTGAACATATTGAAGTGTTTGTAGAGGTTCACAAACTCCGTGTCGAAGACCACAGGCTGGAAGTAGTCGTTACTGTGCAAAGCCTTCTTCCGGCCCACGGAGAAGGCTGCGTATTGGCTCTTGCAGTGGTTCCCAGGGGCACCTATTGACCCCTTCTGCCCTTTGGGGCCAACATGGCCCCTGGGACCTGTAGAACCTATTTTGCCGTACTTCCCCTGGAGGCCTCGATCCCCTCGGTCACCTTTCTCACCTAAGAGAGAAAGAGAAGATGTGAGGTCCCAAGGGAGGTCAGCCTGCAGCCGGCTCCTGGGCAGCAGTCTGACTCCATATCCCAGCATCCTCTCTGGTGCCCCTTAGCAGGAGGCTCCTGGGCAAGGAGGTGTCTGGCCTCTCACATCATTAGCGATAGATAACTTTTTCACTGTCAAGAGTTGGCCTGTGTATATCCAGAGGTCACACTTTTTCAGTTTCTTTTTGGAAAGTCCTGGCAGAGATAAAGGAACATATGGGTTTGTCCACAAGCAGCAGGTTCCGTGGCCAGGCCTGGGCTCACTCTGAGTAAATGGACTGCAGATGTCAGGACTCAGTGAGGGGGAGGTTTCCAAGTTGCAAACATTCCCTGGGGTTATGTGAAGTTATCTAGACAGCACAGCATTTCAGAGAAATGGCTCAGGTGTTGCCTCAAAACAAAGACCTTAGAGGTCTGCAAGTCCTGTGCAAACAGGAGTAGGCAGAATCCCTGAGGCCCCTCGTTATGTGTGTGTGGTGTGTACATTTGTGGCGTATGTAAACACACCCTATAGGCACTTGGAGAGGCCAGAGAGGATGTGTGTGCCCTCTTTTCTCTCCCCTCACCTTTTGGCAACTGTAAGCTCTCCTGGTAAACCTTACTGCTTCAGAAAGCCTGACTCAGGCTGGAGAGATGACTCAGGGGTTAAGAGCACTGGCTGCTCTTCCAGAGGTCCTGAGTTCAAATCCCAGCAACCATAAGGTGACTCATAACCATCTGTAATGAGATTTGGTGCCCTCTTCTGGCCTGCAGACATACATGCAGGCAGAACACTGTATACATAATAAATCTTGAAGGAAGGAAGGAAGGAAGGAAGGAAGGAAGGAAGGAAGGAAGGAAAGAAACAAAGAAAGAAACAAAGAAAGGAAAAGAAAGCCTGAGTCTAGAGTCTGCTTGCCCCTGCCCCTCCCCATGTGGGTTACAGGCTCAAGTGGCTATACCTAGCTTTTCTGTGGGTGCTGGGGATTTGAACTCAGGGCCTCTTGGTTTGTTCTCACTCACTGAGCCACCTCTAAGGTTCTTCTGCTCATGGAACGGGGTCACAGCTCAAAAATCAAAATGTCTTCCTTCCCTCCAGATGACACCCACCTCTGCTCTATCGGCCCCCAAAGCATTTTCGAAGCCTCTCACCTTTCAGGATGGTGATGTTGATCTGGGGTGGAGGGATTGTCTGGTACACAGGAGGGCTGGGGTCACAGCATTGGTAGCACCGGGAAGTGGGGAGGTCCCCACCCTGGCTAGGCCTATACTTCTGGCGTGTTTCTTCAGGCCTGAGGGAATAAGCCAACACAGAATCGTGACGTGTTTGGGCTGGGAGCTCTCTCCTGCTGTGGACACATGGCTTGCTTCACCTCACTCCCCTTTCCCTAGAAACGCAAGCTCTGTTTAGCGTAGGCATGGAGGAGGATTCTGAGATTCCGACTCAAACTGCAGACAGCCACCACCCCTGCCCTCCACACACACACATCCAAAGCAAAGATAACACAAATACCAATGACCTCAGGGCTTAGATGGCGAAGCCACGTCCTCAGAACCAGATCTTACAGTGGTAAAGGACTGGGCTATGGATCTGGGGACACATCTACCAGCAACTCCTTTGTAAAATCTCCATTCAATTCCTCTACGGGTGCCTCTGGGCTACAGCTGCCACTGGACGGTAATGGCTCTACACCGCCACCTCATGGCCATGTGCAACATTGCACTTTGCTCTCTTCCCAGAGACACAGAGGGATCTAAGTAAACCAGCCAGCCCGTCTCTAACCCTGATCCAGTCTATCCCCAGACCATCTGGAACGTGGACCCAGATATGTTCTGAGTTCAATCATATGAAAACCCAGTTCCTGGAGGAAGACACTCATTCACACCCTTCTCCTAAGCTTCAGTCCTCTTGCGGGAAGTCTCCATCCCCTGACTCCCATTCAACAGGCTCCACGGGTGTCTTGTGTCCAGAATTGAAGGTCTCATAATGACCCTTGGACTCTGAAACCTACTGATCTCAAATGCTTTTTCCAATACATTCTAGTGACCAGAATAGAGCCTTCTGCCCTCCCCCCATATCCAGCAAGTCCTGGGAGTCAACCCCTACCCAAAGCACCCCTGGGACCTTACCATCTCTAATGCACCATGTGGACAGCGGTCCTAGAGTTTGTCTCTCTACCAGCAAAGCATTCTCTGATGCTTCCCTCCATAGTTCCTTCTAGGAATCTCTTGAACACAAACCTCTCCTGTAGGACTCACTATTCCCTCCAGCATGAAGGCTGCATGAGAAAATTTCCCTCACACTCAGCTGCCTCGGGCTCAGGCTTAAAACTTCCATACACGAAGCCTTGTGCGTGCCTCTCCCTACACAATATCTTCCATAGCCTTGGGTCTGTATACCGCTGAGGGTCACAGACATGAAGGCAAGTCCCAGGCCCAGCTCTCACCACCCTCCCCTCCTGCATTACCCATCTGCCTCAGCCTACAGCATTCTGCCTTTTTCTCCCACACCCAGGAGGACCCTGGTACAGCACTGTGGGTGCAGCCGTACTCCGGAGCCTATACTGTATCGTGTGTCTGTCCCCCTGTGGTCTTGGAGTTTCTAGAGACCAAGGTCTGTCCTCTATGTGCTCTTCTAGGACCCAGAAGATGGCCTGATTGACAGTGGCTACTTAATGTTTGCTGAATGAAAACAGAGGAGAGGAAGAAGAAACAAATGGCTTGGGGCTCTTGGTCCCAAACTCTGCCTGGAAGCTTGAGTGTTAAATTGAGCCAATGGACAGGAAACCCCAAGTCAGCATGGAGCCTTATGTGTGCCTCTCATTCGAAAACCCTACAAAATATTTCCCCCAGTCTTAGGTCTGTATACCACTGAGGGTCATGTGTATGAAGGCAAGGGATTGACATCCTCAAGTCCTTTATAACTTTTTGAGGGAAGTTGATACCTGGTCTGCCGGTCCATCCTCACCAGCTCTCTCCTATTGAGAGACCAGGCATTGGACAGACTCCCTGGCGCACAGACAGATAGGGAAGGGGCCGCAATAAAGGTGTTGAATTTCCAGAGATGGCTTCTTCCTTGCCCTCCTGACTTGAGACAAAAGCCTGGGAGCTTAAAACAAAGGCTTTGTTGACTTGGTATCCAAACTAGCTTCTGTTGTTGGCCTCACTCAACACGCGCAAGGCCAGATCAGGACGCTACCTTACAAGTCGGTCAACCATCCCTTGAGAAGAGACTGGATTTCTTGGCTTTCTGGGTTCCCCCTCTGCTTTGCATGGGGTCTTTTCTTTGAGTGTCTGCTGCATGTGTGTGTTTCCTCGCCCCCAACAAACGCCTTTCTCAGCTGTCGCTGCTGGCTGCGACCTTTGAGACTTCTCTGAGGTCGCTTGTGCTTCAGATTTGTTTTCCTGGTTTTTGGTTTTTTTAGTTCTTTTACTGGCAGAGACATTGAACCTGAGCAAAGCTTCTAGACTGTATCACCTTGTTATAAATGAGTGAGTTGCTTGAGGCCTCTTGTCCCTGCCTCCTGCCTACATGCGTTCCCAGAGCCCCGGCACTGATCCTTGGGAGGCCAGGCTGAAGGCAAAAGCAGAGCAGGAGCCCTCTCGTGACAGAGATGTAAAGTTCTTGTAGACCCAGCCGCCCTGGAGTTGAGATGAGCCTGGACCCCCATCCTCATACTCAGACAGGATGCTCCAGGCATGGACCCCCATCCTCATACTCAGACAGGATGCTCCAGGCATGGACCCCCATCCTCATACTCAGACAGGATGCTCCAGGCATGGACCCCCATCCTCATACTCAGACAGGATGCTCCAGGCATGGACCCCCATCCTCATACTCAGACAGGATGCTCCAGGCATGGACTCCCATCCTCATAATGAGACAGGATGCTCCAGGCATGGACCCCCATCCTCATAATCAGACAGGATGCTCAAGTCATGGACCCCCATCCTCATAATCAGACAGGATGCTCGAGTCATGGACCACCATCCTCATAATCAGACAGGATGCTCGAGTCATGGACCACCATCCTCATAATCAGACAGGATGCTCGAGTCATGGACCACCATCCTCATAATCAGACAGGATGCTCAACGCATGGACCCCGGGATCACCTCTCAGCTTCATCTTTTCCTTTTGTAACTCAAAGCAACCACATCTGGAGCCACCCCCCCCCAACCTAACGCGCTTGACCCGGTCAGATGGAGAGCTCCCCACTAGCGTGTTACTTCGGTCCCTCACCTCGTCACATGGTCCAGAGGAGATGGCAGCTCCTCTGTCTCCTCCCACTCCTGCTGTTCCTCCTGAACTCGTGGCACAAGGCTCAGGACGGGGCCCCAGGTGATGGCCATTAGCAGGCAGCATCCCAGGATGAATCCCTGTCCATGGAAGCCCATCTTCCTGCCAAAACACAAGGCGAGGGCAGGGGTTAGGAAGGGACTCTACAGAGAAACCGCTAACAGTGAGAGCTCTCTGCCTGCCTGGCTCCACATCACATATACCCGCGCGCGCGCACACACACACACACACCTCGACAAGTGCTGCTGAATCACTGAGCACAGGGTCTCTGCACCAGCTTCTCAGAAAGGAGAGCCCGTCACCTGCTGACCCCTGACAAGGAACAAAACCAATCCCAGGTGAGTAGAAACTGGCAGCGACTGTTTCCTGCCACCAGGGGGCGCTGAGTGAGTATCCATTTGCACTTAATTTAAGCAACCATGATTCATCCATTCAACTCAATCCTGTTTCACAGCCCCCAACTTTCAGGCAAAAGCTTAGGACCGAACCCTTCTCTTCCAATAAGGAGACTGTCCTTCAAGCCCCTCCTCCATTCCAGTGTTCCCCCACCACTAGCCAAAGAAAGTGCAAGGGTGTGTGTGTGTGTGTGTGTGTGTGTGTGTGTGTGTGTGTGCATGTGCACGCATGCACATGTACGTGTGTGTGCGAGCACTGAGCTTAAGTACTTGCTTAAATTCTCTGCCCCATCTACCTGTCATCTCTAACCTCCTGGACTAGGGCAAGCAGAACCTGCCCCTCCATCCCTACGGCTACACACCTCAGTCTATGGTCCAGCCCTTGGCTTCTCAAACCAACGACTCATCTTAAACTTCAGCTTCTCGTTCAGCTGAGCCGGGCAGGGCCTCCGGGCTGTGTTTTCAACACGCCCTGGTGCTGCCAAGGGTCTGCTGATAGCACCTTGCATGCCCCCTCCTAGCCACGCCCCCAAGTCTTGGCACACCTCCTAGCCACACCCCCAAGTCTTGGCACACCTCCTAGCCATGCCCCAAGCCTCAGCACACCTCCTAGCCACGCCCCAAGCCTTAGCACACCTCCTAGCCACGCCCCCGCTCCCAAGCCTTGGCACCTGTCAGCAGCCCCACACTGCTGCTCCTTAGCTGGTAGCACCCTCGCCCTGTTTGGACTGATAAGCAGTTAACAGGCCCTACAGCAGCACCAGGCACCCGGCTGAGATTCTGTACATCCTTCCAATTAATTTTCCAGGCCCATGAGGTAGGGGTAGATATGAGAACATGTCCTCATTAATCACTTCTATCCCACCCAGGCCTCGTGTGATCCCAGGGCCAATCTTTCTGGGAGACAATATTCATTCATTAGTATGCTGTCTGTAAATGAGAACAGAGGGGATTGGGATGATCTCGCCGCGGTTAAGCGCTAGCCTTGCAGACACAAAGACATGAGTTCCACTCTTAGAATCCACACACTAAATAAAAACAAGTAAAAGCCAGGTAGGGTGGCCTGGTGCTGACAGTCCCAGGACCATGAAATCGTAGACAGGCAGACAGATGCCTGGGGCTCACTGGCTGGCCAGACGTGCTTAAGTTGGTGAGCCCCAAGCGGATGGGAGACCCTGTCTCAAAAAGCAAGGCAGATGGCACCCGAGAACAACTGAGTTTGACCTTTGGCCTCTCCTCGTTCCCATGCCCACTCACAGAAGTGTTCCTGTACACATCTGAATATGCACAGCACACACACATGCACAGCATGCACATGCACACACATGTGTACAGCACACACATGCATATGCATGACACAAACATGCACAGCACACACATGCAGGCACAGCATGCACTTGCACTGCACACACATGCACAACATGCACTGCACACACATGCACAACATGCACTGCACACACATGCACAGCACGCATATACATAGCACACATATGCACATGCACAACACACACATAAACAGCATGCATATGCACCACACACATGCATAGTACACACATACACATGCACAGCACATACATGCACAGCATACATATGCACCACACACATGCACAGTACACAATGCACATGTACACATGTGCACATGCACAGCACGCACATGCACACACATGCACATGCATAGCACACACAGTGAGAAGACAGAGGGAGGGAACTGCTGGCTTAGGGCCTACTCCTAGGTATCTGGCTACAGTGGTGCATGGACAAGCTAAACTCAGATGAACCAGCCCAAATGACCCAAACAGACCTAGTTCAGGCTACACTCTGTCACATTCTCCCAGGCTCCTCCTCAACCCCGACCTGGGAAAACCCTTCTCTGTGGTAGTTTTATATATTGGTTGTCTCCAGCCATGGAGACTTTTGCTTGGCCCTCGAGACTCTCCCTGTCAGACATGGATGCTCCTGGCCCAGCCAAGTGTCCTGCGGTACCCTGGACTTCACTAGTGCTCAACAAATATTTATCCTGCTAAGTTCCCTCGATCTGTTTATTTCTCTGTTTCTGTATTTCCTGTTTTCCCTTGGTACCTTCATAATTAGCCTCCTGCCCACTCTAAGTGTTAAGCTTGCATCAGGCAAAAGGAAGTTTTCATTTCTTTAAACTGGGGTCTGTTTGTGTAGCCCAGGTTGACTTCAAACTCTTGATCCTCCTACCTCAGGTTCCTAAATGCTAGCAGTGTAGGTATGAACCACCATTAGAGGTTTAAATTAGATTTTCTATTAATCTGAATATATGTGTATATGAATATGTATATGAATATATAATATGAATAATATGTATAAATATATATACCTGATATATGTATCCATCAAAATCCCTGTATGTTTTGGGGCCATATGAATGGAAGCAGATATAAAACTACCTTTGGTTGTCATACCCCATAAGTTCTTGGTCTTGACTTTGCTGACATCTGAAGCTGCCAGTCCCCTCATGTTGGACCCTGTCCTGTATATCTGAAGATGTCTTGTGGTATCCCAGCTTCTACCCACAAATGTTGTTAATATCCTCCTCACTTTGTAACAACCAATGACTCCAGAAATTGCCCGATATCTGTCCACTCAGGGGCAAAATCACCCCCAGGCAGTGCTATGGCCACCATGCAAGGGTTGATGTGTCTCTTCCCAATTCAGAAAAGGAGATTTTAAACACGTTTGTCAGAAAATAGGGTGCCCAGAGCTGGGCTAGGACATGATGGGGTAACAGCCTTCCCTCAAGATAGACGGCTTTTGCCAATGGCAGTGAGGTCTCACATACACACACACACACACACACACGCACACACATGTACACACAGCCTCTTTTGCAGTTTCAAATCAAGTCAAGGCTGAAATACTCCCCTCCCCCATACTGTCTTAACAATCATTTAACCAAACCCTATGGAAAAGTCAGCCTCATCACCATAGGATTCTTATAATCACTTTTGGAAAAACCCATATTACCCAACACCTAACCAAAGTTGGCCACAGATCACCTCTCTGTTCCTAGCACAGAGGGGTCTCCCTGCAAAGGGAGAAGCTCTCCTGTTGTGAGGCTCCATGCAGGAAGATAGGTCCAGAGGAGGCTAGGACATCCTGATCAAGGGGTGACACCTCCCCACCTCACTCCACCCCCACCCCACCGTCTCCCCATCCCCGAAGTCTGTACTCATATATGTGTTAAATCTCAAACCTGGAACAAACAAGTGGCCAGAGTGTGTATTTAACATTTGAAAGCAGACCTGACTGCAGGTTCTCCCAGCATCCCTCAATCCCTACCTGTAGCCCAGGGGCTGGGCTACCCCTCCCCCAGTCCCCGTTCCCTATATACTCCAACTGTTTTGGTTGCCTGGTCTTTTCATCTACTCTCTTGGACAGTCTCTTGGCCCAGGCTACCCTTCTTGGTGGGTAGCTGCTCTCGCCCCTCCCCCATCTACTCACGTGGCTCAGGGTCATGTCCACTCTGGGCTCTCCCAAATGTTCCTGCCTCCGTCCATGCTCTCCTTTATATCTACAATAAACTTTCTCCTCCACCACACCTAGGCGCAGCGATGTCTTTTTCCTTTTCATTTATCTTTCATTTGGTGCCTGTGCCTGGGTTGTTGCAGTAACAGTCGCTGAGGACAACCCAGTCTGAGTCATCCCTGTTCAATGTTGAGGCGAGCTCAACACCAAACAGAAAACCAATGAAAACCATTATCATATTTCTTCCTACAAGTCCTACAGACCAAGCCCAGCATCCTTCCTTGGCCCACCCCACCCGCTTCTACCCAACCTTCACCCCAGAAAGCAGGAATCCCCCTTTGCAGGAGAAGAAGGCAGAGGAGTAACTCACAGGGCCTGGAGGAGGCCAGGGTGCATGAGGGCACTTCCTGGCTGGGACTTTTTGTCCCTTCCCAAGCCTCATGTGGTAGGTCCTTTACGGGAAAAGAGTATTCATCCACAAGTTCAGTTTCTTATGTTCCTTTAAAGTCTGCCCTGTTGTTTCTGGCCGTCTGTGCCTCTGTGTGTGTGTGTGTGTGTGTGTGTGTGTGTGTGCATGTGTGTCTGTGTGTGCCTGTGTGTGTGTGCGCCTGTGTGTGTATGCCTGTGTGTGTGTGCCTGTGTGTGTATGCCTGTGTGTGCCTCTGTGTGTGTGTGTGTGTGTGTGTGTGTGTGTGTGTGTGTGTGTGTGTGTACACTGAGGCCTCCTGGTGTGCGAGGCTGCCTGAGTGGGCTTGGCCTTGGTATCCTCCTTTCTCTCCCCCCAAGCTCAGTACCATTGACAAAAGCATTTTGTAAACACTGTTTCTTCCGTAATCCTCACAGGGTAAGCAGCTGTTCAGAGAGGCAAGAAGCCTGTAATCTCCTCACATAGCCAGGAAGGCGAGTTGGAGCCGCCCTCTCAACTGGCAATTTAACACAGACATGGCTTATGGAATGCCTTGAGATTGGCCTGGCATTGTGCAAGAGCTGGGGTTGTGGTGGTGGTGGTGATTCAACCATTAATTAAACGTAGTCCCCATCTTAGGGGCACTGCATACAGTCCAGAGGGAGAAACAAACCAAAGCTTGAGGCTGAATGAAGCCTGGTGAGCAGGGCTCGTTCTAGACTTCTGCTCTCACAAACTGTGGCCATTGTGGTGTTGAAAACAAGACCCAGCCAAGCAGGAAGCATGGGGCACACACCTGTCATCCCAGGATGCACTAGGAAACAGAGAGTCAGGACTTTGAGGGCTGCCCGGCTCTGCCTCCCGTCACTAAGGTGACTCCAGCAAACCACCACGATGCCATTTACACAGGCTGTGCAGACCAAACTCTTGTCTTTACACATTTAATGAAAGCACTTTGCCAACTGGGCTATTGACCCTGCCTGAACATCTCTCAAATCTAAGACTAGTCTGGCTTCCTTGGTGAGACTCATTTTAAGGTGGCTTGGGATTTAGACCCTTAGTAGAGCGCTAGGATAACATGTACAAAGTACTGGGGTCTATTTGCAAAAAAATAAAAAAATCAAAAATAATAATAAAATGAAATTCAAAGTTCCGCTCCCCAGGCGAGCCAAAGTGCCTGGCGCTATTACTGCCATATTGGAAGGTTACAGAACATGTTTGGCATGGCTGGCAGTTCCAATGGGGAACTCTGCTCTAGATTAAAATGAGGCCAGCGGGGGGGAGGAAGCAGGAGCCATGAACAAACAACCCGAAATCTGGGAGTCATTTAGACTCCTTCCTCCCTTGAAGGTCGGTTGTCCTTCCTGCCACTGGCCCCACCAGATGCTTTCCAGGGGCTCTGGCTGCCTCCCAGACAAGGCAAGCAAGCATCTCTGTCCAGCGTTGCTGGGGCTTGGGCACTACCCTAATGTTTCACACTCAGGTCTCAGGAAGCCTGGCTGAAGAGAGCACTGGGTCCCAGCACCTTGCACCTTATGACCGGATCCTGCCGCATTGCTCCAGGCCACACTGAGCATGGCGTCAGATCTCTCTTTCTTTGAGCACAGCATGGCCACCGCCCACCATAACTGGTCTTCCCAGGCCTCTGTCCACCTTTGCCTCTAAAATCCTCTCAAATACTGGGAACCTGGGGATTTGCTCCGTCTCCACTTGACACTGGGTAGAACTGATTTCAGCCACTGAAGAGTGCAGAGCCCAGGATTCAGCCAAGGAGGACAGCATGCCACATTGAGGTGCAAAGTCCTGAGCGCTTTCCTAACACGTGGCATACATCAGCTCCTTGCTTCTCCATGATACCATCATCCCTCAAACACCCCAACTTGGGATGAGCAAGAGGGTGGTAGAGGGACTTCCAGTTAGTCCATGAGCCCCTGTTTATGCCCTGTTGCAGAAGCCTCTTCAATACGTGATTTCCTTTCTGTGACCCTGCGGGCCACGCTGGTCTGAGACTGTCTCTTCCCCCAACTGCTTAAGGGAGACAGTTAGGGAGCTGAGACTCTCTATGAGGAATGGGCTCACATGTGTGCCAGGACCTGGATATTTTTTTCTGTTCCTGTCTCGGAGAAGCAGGGCTTACTTTTTAAGGTTTGGAGTTTCCTCTAAAGCCTGCGGATGGAGAAGGTGGCTTCCTCCAGGACAGTCAGCTTATGAGCAAAGGACTCTGGCTCTAGATGGAAGTGAGGTCTTGTTTGGGGCAAAACCATGAGAAGAAAGACCAGGAGCTCCCCAATCCCAAAGCATCTCCCCCGCCTCTCTGCACCCATCCAAGGAGACCCAACTGAAAGCAAGCCTCAGTCTATCCAGACCCTGCCATGTGGTAGACAGGCCTCCAGCCCGGAGGTACCTGACCAGCCCAGTCTGCAGGCCTCTGCATCCTCCAGGAAACAAAGATCTCCTCCAGTAGAGCAGGTGTCCTTAGGTCACCTCCCAGCTGAGCTCCCTCTGCCTGGAAGCTTTAAGAACCCTGGGAAAGAAAAGAGGCCCTGGGGGCTTGTGCCAGAGTCTCACTCTGCAGGTGGCCTGGCTCAATGCCCATTTCTTTGGCACCAGGAATGTTGCTGCCCTGGGGGCTGACTGCTCCCAAGACCTAGAAAGGAAAGAACCTGGGGATTCTGTGCCCAGCCTTCCCTCTGCAAGCAGTACAAACTGGCCTTTGTCTGGTTAGCCCAAGCCTGGATATCCCCCAGCACTTCACAGGAACCGCCCGAAGATGCTCTCTGCAAGAGGGAACACTGCCCTCTACCAAGTGGCGACTGGGCCAGCAATGTGATTCGTTCAGCATCTGTCAGTCTTGCTGCTACTGTCTAGTCCTGCCCAGGCTGCTCACGCCACGCTCACCACCTGGCACAACCAAGTTCTTTGCAATGTCCCCAGTGCCTTAGTTATTTATTTGGTTGTTATTGTTTTGAGAGAAGGTTTTCATTCTGTAACCCACTGACTATGTAGACTCAGTCTCACGGTGACCCTCCTGCTTCAGCCCTCCTGAGTGCTGGGAGAATCGGCACAAGAGACCACACCCAGTTTGAGTCCTTTAAATTGTCTACTAATTGGGACGGGAGAGATTGACCAGCAGTTAAGAGGACTTTCTGCTCTTGGAGAGATCTAAGTTCAGTTTCTATAACTTCAGTTTCATAAGATCTGGCTCTTTCTTTTGGCCCCAGGGCACCCACATATATGTAGCATACACATCTATAAGAATAAAAATGTCTTTAAAAGACCTACTGGTTTGAGTCACTCCTTCTTCTGTACCAGGCTTTGGTCTACTCTATTGGGCTCACTCTTCCTTATAGAAGGAAGAAAGAAATAAAGAAAAAAGGAAGGAAGGAAGGAAGGAAGGAAGGGAGGGACAGAGGGAGGAAAGGAGGGACAGAGGAAGGAAGGGAGGGAAAAAGATGACTCTTATAATATTGCCCAGGTTAACCTTGAATTGTTATGTAGCCCAGGTTAGCCTTGAATTGTTATGTAGCCCAGGTTAGCCTTGAATTGTTATGTAGCCCAGGTTAGCCTTGAATTCACCAGCGGCCTGTTTGGACTCCCCATGCTGAGCTTATAGGCTTATGTCACTCCTCCCATGGACCGACCCTTTGTGGTCTCCCCACAGAACAGTTGCTTTCCAAGGCTGCCTCCTCAGCTCTTACCTCCTCTTGCTCCAAACCCTTTCTGCCTTCAACTGACACTACCCCAACCCACCCTCACCCAGTAGTGGCGCTGAGGTCCAAGTCTGCTCTGCAACACGCCAGCCACACAGGGCTGTTTCAATTAGCTAAGACTAAACACAATAAAACTTCAGGTTGGATGGCAGATGTTCTCATGCTTCTCAGCAGACAAATCAGCCACCAAACAGGACAGCCCAGCTGTCTGGGCTTTTCTTGACTATGCCTTTAGCCAGTGAGGCTCTGTATCTGTATCCCCAGATGTCTGCGTGGTGACCCTGGTCTGCCCTGCCATGAGATCCCTCATACCCCCCAATTAATTCATTCCCCCCCCCTTTCCCACAATCCACACATTTTTCCCTCCCTTGAGGCCAGCAGCTGGGTGAAAGACATCACTGTGGAAGCTGCTAAAACCCATGCTTTTCATACATCTTCCGCATCTAAGCCACTGCCAAGCTCCCCAAGGTCTGTGCCTCTCTGTGTTTTACACCTAGTCTTTCCCAGCTGGCCCAAGGTCTCCCTGCCAGAGGCAGCTTTAAAATGGGGAGCATGGCTCTTGACTTCAAGGTATCTAGTGTCAAGAAAGAAAGTGTTTAAATCCTGAGGTCAACGTGGACCTCCCCTCCCCCATCACTCAGCTACCTGCAGCCGTTCTGGGTCTTTAGATGGATGACCCCTTAACAGCTACCCTCCACCCACAGTCATGTTTTCAGAACCAGCTTCACCTAGCAAGCTTCCTGGACCCCTACCTGACATTACTGCCTATCTCTCAGCATCTAGTCTTGGTCTCCTGCCCAGGAACTATGAATTCCCACAAGATGGGAGCTATTTCATTCCTACGCCCTCTGGCATCTGGTGTCACTTTAAAAAAATATTTATTTTTGGTGTGTGTGGGGGGGAGGGCTCTCGTGAAGCATATGTGAAGGACACTGAACCCCTTGGGCTGGAGTTACAGCTGGTTGTGAGCCACCCAGTGTGGGTGCTGGGAGCAGAGCTTGGATCCTCGAAATCAGCAGCCGCTCAGTCATCGCACCATCTCACCACCCGCCCCACCCCCAACGATGTGTCATCTCTCCTGCAGTCACCAGTGCTAAGCCATCACGTATCTTCTACGTGTTGAAGAGGCGAGGACCACGAGCGAGACACACGTACAATCAAAGTTGGCCTGAATTCTGAATCTCGCTAGAGCCGGGAGCTACCCCTTTCCAAATCCTTCCCTTCTCCGCACTCAGAAAGCCTCCTGCTTTGAAGACTCCACAATTCTGCACCTAGCTTACTGACCCCAGAGGCCACCGGGAAGACAGGTCAGATAAATGACAGTAATCAGTTGGGTGGAAAACAAAGACCATGCTTGTTGTTTAGAGTGAACTCAACCCTCGGGAAGTATGGGGCTGTGCTGACCAGAAGAGCCTGATTCTGTCTAAAGGAGGAGGAAGGAGAGATAAAGGCAGGAGAGAAGAGGGGACATGCTGGGGGTCGGGGAGCACCGATCCACTAACAGCGGCAATTAGTGCAAAAGGGTACATTATTTATTGGTTCAAAAGTTTCTAGAACCATAAGGAGGGAAAATACAGGTTAAGTGTGGTGTTCCCGCCCACAGCAGCGACCCTGAAGCCCACCCACCCATCCGCTCCCAACAGCCACCGCGGGGGGTGGGGCTGGAAACAACACTGCTGATAGGCTCCTACCTGGGCTTCTCTGGGTTTCTCTCTTTTCGCCTATAACAATCCCATCTCTTCCCTCGCAGTAAGTACATATTATTTTCCACTTAGAGAGGACAAAATAAGCCCCGCCCTGGGGACCAAGAGTGCCTTTTGTTTATCCCAGGAAAGTTGGCTATGCATAGGAAAGTTGACAGGCAGTGGGGAGGGAGGGATTGTAAAGCATTTGAGGCTCCCATAGAGCCGCTGAGAAACACGTCATCCTCCCGTTGAAGCCTTACATCCCACATCCTTTTACTCCTTAATGAACAGTGTTTATGAATGCCTGCAACACGCCCCGGGCCAGGCAGTGGACCAATGTTAGCATCATCTGGGGCAGGAAGATGCTGACCTTCCCTTGGCCATTGGGCTCTGATTTGGGGTGCCCAACGGATTGGCTTGCTTAGTAACAGCTGGAACACCCGCAGCCACCTGTGAGACGGTTGGTTATCACTCAGCAGAAGACTGCTGAGTATCTACGGGTGCCAGGCACAGTGTGGGCACCAGGAGGGATCCATCACTGGCTTCCCTGGTTCAATGTTCAGAAATCTCTGTGGTGCTGCCCCCTCGAGTCACCAGGGAAGATCAAAGGCAGAAGGACTGTGTGGTGTTCAAGGCCAGCCTGGGGGGACATACTGGGTTCCAGGCCAGCCCCACAAACATAGGGAGACTCTGTCAATAACAACAATAACAAGAAAAGCCAATGTGCATGCTGAATTACAAGACCCACAGCCAGGAGTGGTATGAAGAATCCCTACTGAGAGAAGGGCTGAATGCTCTCTTCCCATTCCTTGGGATGTCAGGAGTCAGTTATGAATGAACAGCACCGGTGGATCTACTCTGGAAGCGTGAAGGCTGAGAGAGAGAGACCACGGGGTAGAGGGGGCTTGGGCTCTAACCTAGTCAGCCCCCAACAGCCTCCAGGGCTCTAGCCTAGTCTCTGTCTGTCTCTGACTCTCTGTGTCTCTGTCTCTCTGTGTGTGTGTCTGTCTGTCTGTCTCTCTCTCTCTCTCTCTCTCTCTCTCTCTCTCTCTCTCTCACACACACACACACACACACACACACACACACACACACACACTAGCCTCTAGCTCTTGGGCCTAGTCACCTCTCCGGCAGGCTCTACCCGCACAGCAGCTGTGGCTGGTCAACTATCATGTAGGCGCTTCAGACCCTATACCTCCTTTTTCATAGGTAGATCTTCAGGGGACCCCAGACCCAGGGAGGGAGAGGCTTTGTATATCAAAAAACTCAGGAGTTCCATGATACTGGAAACCTTCCACATTCCCCCCACTACCCCCACCCCCACCCCCTGCATCTTCCACAAGAGTTCAGCTATCAGAACCCAGCTTGGTATCCTGGTAAAAATGAAGATATTCCAAACAGATACATGGGCCCCTCCCTTTGACTATTAGACTGTTGGGACAGTGGACGCTGTGAAATTGGGATTTCCCCCCCCCCAGGTATCTCCTACTTGAAGAAGGAAGCAATGATGGGTCAGCGGTAGGCAGGACAGCACCTTGCCCGCCATGCCTTGGCCAGGAAAGCTTAGCTCTGCATACTTTGCCTCTATTTACATCTGAACCTCACATCAGGACCCCAGAGACAGACTCAGAGGCCACTGGGCCTCTTTTATTTCTTCTTCCCAATGTGGCTGCACTAAATAAACCTGCCTGTTTCTGTAATTGGTCTATTGAGTTCAGTAGCTGAACCTAGCTTGTCGAAGCTCCCAGAAGTTCAGGCTCTGGTGCTAACAACCCAGCAACAACCCTATGTAGGAAGAGCCAGCCCCGGTCATGGAAGGGAGGAAGTTGAAGACCCAGCCTAGCTTCTGGCCTGCATCTGCCTCAGGCCCACTCATAGTTGGCAGCTCCCCCAGGGGGATCTTCTCCATCCCTGGTACCCAGGGCAACAGGCAGCTGGTAACCAGATGCCCCATGGTGAGGAGGAGCTGCAGCCCCAGGATGTGAGGCTCTCCACCACATGTGGCCACAGCAGCCAGAAGCATGTCTGGTCCAGCCCTGGGCACCAGGAACTTGGCTTCTCTGCACCACTCTCCTCTCCTGGCACCTCCCTCATTCTCGATGCCTGGGCTTCGACTCTCTGCCTGCCGGCTGTCTCCTGGTCAACTGTCTCATTTCAAGGGAAATTCCTACCTCAACCAGGAAGACGTCTCTGAGACACAGAGGCCTAGTCAGTGAGGAGGCCTAGTCGGTGAATGGAGTACCAGTGGTGTGCCTGGGCAGGTGCCCAAGGAAGTGACTGTAGATACGCAAAGGCCTCCGCAGCAGGCTGGGAAGCCCAGTGGTCAGTGGTGATGGGGACATCAAAACCCCTGCCTATACCCAGTGAGGTCAGGGTGGGTGTCTCACGATGGGTACCGGCTAGTACAGGAAGAGCCGCTGCTGGCCGCACGGGTAGCACACCGTTGCTATTTAACCAGGGCTCTGAGACACAGCGCCCTTCCACGTTCAGAGGCCTCACCCTGAGCACAGGCCAGTTCCTCCAGAAACCAAACAGGCCTGCAGGGATAGAGCATGTCCCTTCCTGCCTGGGAAGGAGGGAAAGAGAAACCACTTCTGAAGGCCTCCAAGACTGCAGTCACCCATCAGAGGTCCTGCCAGGGTAAGGACCCAGGGTAGGGCCCTGAGAGCCAGAGCGCCTGTGGGGCCTCTGCAAACTGTTCTCTGGAGAAGCTAGACGTCTCTTGCACTTCATGATTTATTCAGGGAGGTGGCAGGGTCCTGTCCAGACAGCCACTGTGGGTCACTTGATGTTAGTGGAAGGCAGATTTTCAGGGACTACAAGCGGAGAAAATAACAGTCCCTAGGAACCCCACCCACGCTCCAGTATCTCTGGGTCCTTCAAGGCCGGAGTCCAGGCTGCTCCCAATCCCTTCTCTCCAGAGAGGGTGGTGGTCAGTCAGAGGCTGCATCCTCCAGAGGACATTGACCTGCCCTTCTGGCTTCAGATTGTCACCTCAGCCTCACCTAAACCCTAGAGCCTCAGCTACCCTCAGCCCTAGTAACTGTGACCCACCAAAGGGCCTGACCCCCCCCACCATGAGTAAGAAACAGTGAGTGGGGGTGTCCCGAGTGAACCCATAGTTTCTACGAAATTCTTTTCATCTTGTTTTGATGGATGAAGTTCAATGCCAGAATACTTGGTTTATGAGTCATGCTAATTACGGGGAGGAGGGGGTGCGGAGGGGCGGGCACCAGGAAGAATAACAGAAAGGAGTGTGTTCAGAAAAAAAATTAATGCTGTGCTGTGCTGTTCTGAATAGGGAGGTTACAGCCAGGAATGAGCAGTGAGTGGCCCTCACCCTCCAGGACAAGCCAGCCAGTGGGGCCTGCCTCCTCCCAGCGTGAGGGGCTCCTGCTTCCCCCCCCCCCCCCCCGTGAACCTCAGAACACGTCTTTTGAGTTCTCGGCAGGCAGAGCGGCAGCAGGGAGTGTACGTGTGAGCTTCTAGGAAGTAAAATGGGACAGTTAAAAGCTTTATGTCTCCTGCCTGGGCAGAGAGTCCAAGTTGAGTCCTGGGGAGGGAAGACACTATTTAGCTGGGCTGCTTCCTGGTAGGTGCCGGGCCTGGGGCAGGTCCTTAGGCAGAGTGGTGAGCCACACTGAGCAGAGAAGATCCCCGGTTCTCAGTCCTCTGCTTCCCTCTGCAGGTTTCCCTCCTTTCTAGTGAGCCCAGGAGGGTCCTGGTGGAGACTGCACCGCTCCTCCCACACCATGCAGGCTGCACACAGTTGGTGCACTATAAAAAGCAGAGCCGGCAGTCCCTCACTCCCAGGGGGATCCCAATGACATTTCTCAGCCCCCCCCCCGTTGTTTTTCTTTTCATTTGGTTACTTTGAAACAGCATCTCGCTCTATAGTCTCTGCTGTGTTTTTTCCTTTGGTTACTTTGAAACAGCATCTCGCTCTATAGTCTCTGCTGTGTTTTTTCCTTTGGTTACTTTGAAACAGCATCTCGCTCTATAGTCTCTGCTGTGTTTTTTCCTTTGGTTACTTTGAAACAGCATCTCGCTGTATAGTCTCTGCTGGTGGCTGAACGCATAGGCCAGCTATATCTAGCTCAGGATGGCTCAGGCTAGCTGCAGCCTTCCTGCCTCACAGTCTTGAGCCAACATACCCAGTGAAAATCAAAGTTGGTATTTGGTTGTTGCTGTTTCCAGGACTGGAGATGCAACCCCTGGCCTTTCACACGCTAGGCTCTACACACCCTGCTTCTGAACCACACCCCGAACCCTGTTGTCAAAGCTGGAGACGCGTGTTCTGTGGTCTCCATTCCAAGAAACAGGGACCAGGGGCAGAAAGGAATCCGACAGGCAGCTCCTTCCCACCCTTCTAAGAGACAAGGGCGGAGCTGGGAGTAACTGGATGGGAGGAGGCTCCCTGAGAAGTCTAGCTCTCCAGGACAGGGAGCAGCCTGGGTGGGTGCAGGGATAGACAGGGTGGGACTCAGGTTAACCGGTAAGTTACATCTGGGCCGCAGGATGCCCAGACATGTGAGTCGAGGTGGATACAGGCTGAGCAAATGTCCTGGGGCATCTTAGAATCTGCAGCCCTAGCTCAGGGCTACTTTTAGCACCATAGGCAGCTCTTTTACTTCCCAGGAAGGTCCGAGGAGAAGGGATATTTGTTTTTTCCTGCCCAAGCTGGATGCCCTCCAGGAACAGTGAGGCTGTTAGGGAAGGGGCCAAAGCCCACACTTCCTGTTCCGTGTTGGGGCTCCAGCTGACCACTGACAGATGGGACACACCTGGATCCTAGCTGTCCCAGGTGATATGACAGGGCATGGGGTGGCATGCACTGGAAGCAGAGATGCTCTTTCTCCTTCCACACCCTCTGAAGAGCAACCGGGCAAAAGAGAGACACCCCACAAAACAGTGGAAGAATGTGCAGTTTGGTCCTGTCAGCATCCTATCGGCCAAAGAGCCCGCCCCCTGCACGCTCCGGGGAGCCCCAACAGACTGCCTCTGCACAGTCAGTCTGTGCAGGGGGAGTAAGCAAGAATAACTCAATGCTGTCCCCCAAACTTCTGCTCTGTCTGTTCCTTTACCATAAGGTTCATGTCACATCTCACTCCAGAGAAAGCGTCCGCTCAGTCACACTAGGGCATCCAAATGAAGCCACAAAGACAGAGCTGAGACATCGAGTCCTTCCCGGTCTGTCCGATGACCAGGCCACCTACCTCCTTCCAGCTGAGCCGGCTGTGCCAACCGAATCCTCCAGCCTCTCCGACTCTCAGGGAGCCGTCTCTTAGAGCATCTCCCAGGGACTGAGCCTTTTTCTAGGCTAGGTCAGAGGGGAAGCACACGTGTCAAAGCAGAGAGAGCTCTCGCAAAGAGAGAGAGAGCCTGAGGGTGAAAAAAAGTTCCCCAGGGGGAAACACTTAAGGGGGAGGGAAAGGGGGAGGTGCAAGTCACAGCAGTCCCAACACCTTTATCTCCTCAGCTGCCTCCAAGGTCTCTTTGGCCAGAAACGGAAACGTGGTTTCTCTCAAAAGTAGAGGAAGAGAGGAAGAGAGAGGGACCAATACAAAGCGCCAACCCCAGCCAGATGTGAGCTGCGGAGGAGCCTAGAACACTCCTAGCGCTTTCTATCCAAACAGCAGCCGCCGAGGATTAACTGTGTGAGTGCCCGGCTGGCTGGCTGGCTGGCTGGCTGGCTCTCCCTACTTCTGGATGCCCTGGGGAGCTAGCACAGGCTTGGAGGGGACGGAGGTGAACACTTCTGTTTATCTAGAGGTCTTTCCAGATGTGGAGATGGCGGTGAGCCCGGAACAAGGATATTCCACGCAGGACAGAGACCTGCAAAAAGGCTGAGAATCATAATTGGTGGTAGGAGTGTTGACATAGGCACGTGGGCAACCCTGCGTCCCAACAGTGGTCCCATCTGAGACACTTTCCATCAGGGCTATTTATGCTCCAGGGACCGATGGGTAGGTTTGGTATCCATAATCCCTTTGTAACAAAATGGCAGTTGTGTGTTCATGCAAGCGTGTATGGGAAGGGGATCACTCAATTGCTCAGTTCAGAGTCTAGAGAACCCTGTGAGGCAAAGGTGAACAGGCACCATCCGGAAGGTCCAGGTTCTCCAGTGATGCCCTGAAGGGTGGCGCTGGACCAGATGCTTGCTCAGCCTCTGCTGGGTAGCTCTGCTCCGGACAGTTCTTAATCTTACGCACATGCCCTGGTGAGTCTCCTCATGCGGGGATCATGTCCCTGGCTTCTCCAGAACAGTCCCTCCTATTCTCCACCCCCAGACACTGAGTCAGATAACTTGCTGTGGAATCTTATCACAACTCTAAAAGAGAGAGAATCTGAACTGAGAAATAAAACTGCCCTGGTAATGTCAGACTCTGAGAGCACCCTCTCTCTCCCCCTCCCCCTCCCCCTCCCCCTTTATCTTCCCCTCCCTCACCCTCTTTCTCTCCCCCTCCCTCTCTCTATCCTTCTCCCTTTCTCTCTCTCTCCCCTCTTTTTCCCTTTCCCCTCTCCTTCCCTCTCCCTCTTTTTCTTCCTTTATCCCTTCCTCTCCCCTCCTTCTCTCCCTCCCTTTCCCCCTCCCTCTTTCCTTCCCCTTCCTCCCTCTCCTTCCCACCATTCCTCCTCCTCCTACCCCTCCTTCTCTCCCTCCCTTTCCCCCTCCATCTTCCCTTCCCCTTCCCACCATTCCTCCCCCTTCCACCCCTCCTTCCCTCCCTCCTTTCTCTAGGCAGGAGACGCTGGTTTGGGATATCCCAGGTAAAACAAACAGGCTAGACTTTTCTACTCTTTGATGTGCCAGCATAAAGAAGGGCAAACAGAATCAAAGGGGGAAGGGAAGGGGTGCAAGCCAGTGCCCCCATCATCTCCTCCCAAGTCTGGACATAGGGAGGCAGAGGTCAATCCCAGAATGGACTGGGACGGAAGGAGAGGAGGGCAGATTTGACGTCAGGCAGAAGCCTGTGAATTCCCACAGACTTCTCCAGAAATTCCAAATCCAAGTGGCAACCCTTGGGAAGGAAAGACGTTACTGGCCCTCTGGTAACCCGGCAGAGCACTTAAGGACGCCTGTGGATAATGCGTTGATGTGTTCCAATCAGAGATGTGACCTGCCCCGATCTGGCAGCCCTGAGGAGAGTTCCTGTTTCTTGGCACATATCTAAGGCTGAGCAAAATCGCATCCTTGGTTATCTATATAGGAAATGACAAGGATAAGATTCTCCCCATTCCTGTAAGTGACATGAAGTTACCCACCCAACATGTGGACTCACCCTGTCCCCTGTCTGTCTGTCCCTAACATCCTTCACAGTAGAGATACCAGGGAGAGCAGGCGGCAGAAGCAGGAGGGCCCTTGACTCCTCCTAGGCTGCTGAGGGCCAACGGAGAGTCTTGGAAGTCTTGTGAGAGACGAATGTAGCATTACTTCATGTCATGGTCCCACCCAGAAGACTAGGCCTAGTGACAACCTGGCTCAGCAGGACTCATAAAGCTGGGCATGTGGCTCAGGAGAGGGACACACACATCCAAGATGGATTTAGGATGGAGGTTGGAAAGGCAGCACTCTTTAATGTAATTCTGAGACGCAACCTGGAGGTCAAAAGCAGAAGAAAGGTTTAGAGATACACCAGATGACGGTCAACTCCACAGCCGGATCATTCCAACAGGATGTTTTGCATCAACCCAACTGGTTTCCAAACTCACGGATTGGCGCCTCATGGACAAAGCAAAGCTGGCCTTGGTGTCTCTAATCCGGAGTCAGCTGGGCCAGATGGACTCAGAGTGAGATGGAGATTTCTCTGACAGCAGCTAATGCAGGGGGCCTGGAGCAGCCCTGACTGTTCATCGGGACAATAAACGAAGGTCACGCAGTTTCAAGACGGCTCAAGTCACATTGTACTATCAAGTTATGTCAAACCTAGGAGAGACCAAGACTTCAGGTCGTTTTGTATTTGGGGGACCTAGGGTGGGGGTTGGTTAGTTTGCTCCTGTTTTTCAGTGTGTGGTTTCCTTTTTCAGTAGTATGTGTTAACCAGGTACGCTGGTGCATGCCCTTAATTTCAGCTTTTGAGAGGCAGAAGTAGATGGAACCCTGTGAGTTTGAGGCCATCCTGGTCTGTATAGCAAGTTCAAGGCCAGCCAAAGATACATACTGAGATACTGTCGCTGGGATTAGATATGTGTACCACCATACCTGGCGTGTTTTGGGAATTTTGGATAAACAACCATGACCCGAAGCTTCTCACATGATTAAAAAAAGGTTGAAGTAGACAGGACATGTTAGAATGTCCATCATAAGTACAAGTATTGTAAGTATAACCTCCCTTCTTCCAGACTCTTAGGCTGAGCCCCCACATCTCCCAAGAGACTTAAAGGGGGCGTGTTTATTTACTTTGAGGTAAAGACTGGGAGAGGAGCAACGTGGTACTAAACACAGTAAAGGGAGCCTTGGGCTTCCCATGGTGCCTGAGTCAGACTGCTCGGAGGCATGGGGAATTCTAAGGGGAGGGAACAGAGATGGAGTGTGACTGAGGGGTGTCATCACAACCTACAGCCCAGTCTAACAGGCAAACAGGCAAAAGGGACTCACAAGGGCCAGGTCGCAAAGGCTAACACACGCCAGTGTAACAGAATTTGCGTGTCACCAAGCTGGACAGCTTGTCAGGCCCCTAAAGCCCTTTGTCGTCAATTTCATTTCTGCTTTGAAACTGTAAGAAAGACAGGAAATTTAGCAAGACAGGGAATGCTTTGCAGATTTCCCGGTCTCCTTCCATCCCTGCCACAAACACCCTAAGCAACCAGAACTGGGATGTTTTGCACTTAGCTAAAGCTGTCCTTCCAGGGCTATGGCAGGGGTCATAGTAAAACACAACATAAGAAATGAAACCCAAGATGACTCGGAACCTGGGTCAGCGGAGCCTGGATCAGCACATCCTGGGTCAGAGGTCATCATCCTGAGAACATGGGACTGATGTCAAGACCAAGCAACCCTCCAGGATCTCCCTGTCAAGTTCTAAAGTGATCTGGAAGCTCCGTCTGCCCTGAATTCCCTAGCTACTGCACCTATACAAGGGTGTCTGGGCCAAACATCAAAGGCTTCCTCCATATTCCCAAGTGTCTCAGACCAGGCCAGCTCTTGGGAGAAGAGTACAGAGAGACTGGAGCATCCCTTGCGGTGCTGTATTTATTTGCTTTTGTGTATATGTGTGTGTGTGTGTGTGTGTGTGTGTGTGTGTGTGTGTGTGTGGTGTATCTGGTGTTTTTTGGTCTGTGTGAGTACTGTCTTTGTGTGTGTGTGCATGCGTACACGCGAGCGAGCAAATGTGCGCAACCGGATGGGTAGAGACTGGAGATGGATGTGGGTCACCCTTCACCTGATTACCTTTGAGATCTCAATCCCCATGCTTGTCCAGTCGGTGCTCTTGTCCCCTGCTGAGACACCTCCCCAGTCCTGGCTGGGCAATTCTTCTCTTCTCCCTGGTCCCTTCCTTTCTGCTGCTGTTCTCTGGTTGTTGGAAAGAGCTGGGAGGCCTTGACTGCTTTAGGGCGACACTGGTTTCCCCCTATGAGCACAGCATGTCATTAGCAGCTCCATGACTTCTCCCACTGGGGCCCTAACATTCTGCCAAGCCAGCTATTCTGGGCCTGTCTGCCCGGCTATCCCACAGGCAAAGGCTGGCTTTGCAAACTTTAGAATTCCATTCTGAAGGGCAGTGCGACAGGCAGGCTTCCATGGGTGGTGTTCTACTGCCAAGAGGGGGTGGGGTGGGGTGGGGGGACCGCTCAGAGATCCACAGAAGTTGCTGAAATGGGAAAGGAAACCTGGCATCCAGACCAGTCCTGGCCACTGGCCCGTGCTCATAGCTCCTGTCTGGCGCCGCCTGTTTTCTGGGAGGCCCAGGCAGGTGGAGCTCAGGATTGGCAGCTATGACTGGTACAGGACCTCACAGCTGGAAGAAAATAAGTATAAGTAAGGACTGTCCCTCTGCGAGGTCAGCACACTTGTGCCGTGGCCGTTCACACATCTCTTGACGTTCATTCAGCCATTTAACCTCCCCGTGCCTCAGTTGCTCTGTCTCTACTGGCTCCCTCCGTTTTGGTAAAACGTGTCAGTTAACACAGAGGCACAGAACGACCCTGATGTATTATCTTACCTGATAAATAAAGTGACATCGCCCCCTGGTGGAAGGCACAGTCCTAAGCGCTTAACTAGGAGGAGCTGAGAGAGATTGGAAGAAGGGAAGGCCGGAGTGAAGAGAACAGAGCCACAGGAACTAAAACGTGCTGAAAGGCCGTGTGTAAGGGGCAGAGGAAGCCCTCACTGAGTGGAGGTGCACCGTTGACATGACTGTCAAGGACTCCAAGGCCCGGGCCCATCCTGATGTCTATGCGCAAGTGATTGACGAGTCCAGAAACTTGTAGCCAAGGCTTCCTTCTGCGGAGACAGCTGGCTCACAGACTCCTCCCACAGCATCTAGGTAACTGCCCCTGTGCTCTTACACAGCAAACACACTTGAGGTCCAGGGTTGATGTAGTTATTGGTTCCATTCCATCCGAGTGCACACAGCTCAGTTGGCATGAGCTTTTCTGTATGTGTGTCTATGTGTCTGTCCTTTCTTCATGCCCCTACTACCCCTATTCAGGACCAAGCTGTTTGGAACACGGTAGAGGTGCTGGGGCACAGAACATGATACCTCAAGGTTTAGTGTGAAGTCCTCCGGGCTGAATGAGGTGTGATGGAGAGGCCCTCAGAAGCAAAACCTCTCTTAATCTTCTTCAACCCTTCTGTCTCTACTCCTCTTTCCCCATAGAAAGTAGAACTCCCCTCCCAGAAATCCAGCCACAAAATCCAGAAACACCACATAAGCTTCTCCACCTTTCTGTGTAGATGCTGGTCATTGAAGAAGTTCTCTGCCCTACAGAGTATGGAGAATAAGTGGCCATTGGGTACTCAGTCTTAGATAGGATATCTATTTCAACTGCACTCGGGGTTGAAATAGATATCCTAAAAAAAAAAAAAAAAAAAAAAAAAAAAAAAAAAAAAAAAAAAAAGCTTGGGGAATTGTGGAAGAGGAGGTGGAAAGAGGTGGAGGATGGGAGGAGTGCTGTAAACTGCTGTCTTCTCGATATGGCACGACAGTTATGGTTACCCACAGGATCAATCCAGAAAGGTTAATCAACCTCTCGGGACAGCACCAAGTAGGAAAGGGAGCCAGAAGTGGATATGATAGAGATACATTTTGTATACATGTATGATATTGTCAAGCAATGCATAAAACATTCTTTAAAGGTTTTTATTTTTTTTTCCTGTAGGACTGGAGAGATAGCCCAGGAGTTACGAGCACTTTCGAATCTTGCAGAGGACCCAGGTTGGATTCCCAGTACGCACACGGAGACTCACAACCATCCGTAGCCCGAGTCCCACAGGGTCCTCCTCCCTCTTCTGACCTCCACGAGCACGAGGCAAGCGCATGGTGAACATAATGCAAGAAGGCTTTCTCTTTTTAAAAAAAAAAGATTTATTTAGTTTAGGTATATGAGTACACTGTAGCTGCCCTCAAACGCACCAGAAGAGGGCATCGGATCCCATTACAGATGGTTGTGAGCCACCATGCATTTGCTGGGAATTGAACTCAGGACCTCTGGAAGAGCAGCCAGTGCTCATAACCACTGAGCCATCTCTCCAGCCCCTAGAAGAAGTCTTTCTTAAAACAGAAAGGTTACATAGTTTTAAAAGTCTTCTGACCCGTCCTGTTTGGTGATATGTCACATGAACTTCATGCCAGGAGTCTTGTTCCCCACCTGGCCAGAAGTAGTGCTGGAGTAAGAAGTCAAGGAGACACCAAGCATGAACTCGTACTTTGGGCCAGTAGTTTTTCTTCTAGGAATTTATCCTAGATACATTTTACAGTTATGCTTTAATAACATCAGGCTATTCCCTGAAGCGCTGTTGAAATTCGAGATTTTAGGCATTCCAAAGGAATATTTTAGGGTGGAACTAAATAGCTTCCCTATGGTCTTGGGTAGAAGCCTATATATAGTAAAAACCTCAAAGGTCTCCTAATTCTGCAGGTTCAAAGCAATTCTATTCAGCATCCCTAAGGTCGGTTGCTGGGTAGTTGCAGGGGTGTGTCACTCAACTTATGAAGCTTGCAAAGAGATGACGACGACGAAGTGTTGAAGCCGGTAACAAAGATCTATTAGTGCAACCCAACAGCCCCCAAACAGACCTGGGTGTCTATGGAAACATCATTAAGATAAAATGAGTATTGCACTGTAGCAATGGGGAAAGGATGGATCTCTCTCTCTCTCTCTCTCTCTCTCTCTCTCTCTCTCTCTCTCTCATTTTGGTTTTATTTTGTTTGTTTCTTTCTTTGTTTTTGAGACAGGTTTTCTCTGTGTAATCCTGGTTGTCCTGGAACTCACTCTGTAGACCAGGCTGGCCTCGAACTCAGAAATCTGCCTGCCTCTGCCTCCCAAGTGCTGGGATTAATGACCTGCACCACCACTGCCCGGCAAGGATGGGTTTCTTAAAGAGATATTACCATAGCCACAAACAAATCTTACCATAGCCACAAACAAATTGCATGTCGTCTAAAAGATATGCCACAGCTGAGAGGAAAACTCAGCTGGCAAAGTGATCGCCTTGCAGGCACAGAGGTGAATCTGATGCCCAGAAATCATGTCACGAAAATGCTAGGTGTGGTGTTGCAATCCTGGTGCAAGGGAGGCAGAAGCATGGGGATACTGGGGCTTGCTGGGACTCACTGGGGCTCAGTGGCCAGTCAGGCTAACCTGCTTGGCCAGTTCCAGGCCATTCAGAAACAAGATGGGTGATTCATGAGGAATAGCAGTCGAAACCCACGCACATGCATGTCCTCTCTCTCTCTCTCTCTCTCTCTCTCTCTCTCTCTCTCTCTCTCTCTCTCTCTCTCTGTGTGTGTGTGTGTGTGTGTGTGTGTGAGAGAAAAGCACCAGACATCATGGTGGAACACACCTGTAATCTCACTCAGGAGGCTGAGGAAGAAGGCTCATTGCAGGTTTGCAACCAGCCTGGGCTACACAGTGAGACCCTGTCTCAGTCAAAGCAAAACGTATATTAATATATTAATGTGTGTGTGTGTGTGTGTGTGTGTGCTCGAGCATGTGCACACAGCTCTGTAATCAGGCAAGGAGAGGACGTTTGGTGCCCCTAAATTGGGAAAATAATTAAACTGCCCCTAGAACACGGACTCTGCCATCGTCTCATAAAGGTTAAACTGGGCATAACTAGGCAATGTATTATTTAGAGCTGCACAGCTATGTGCTATCCGCAAAGGAAGGAATAAGAAAGATGAGCACAGTATTCAGGACCATGCCTTCTGTTGGAGGTGTAAGGAAAGGAGTTGGGAATGGGAAGGAATACCTAGGGTGCTTTAAAAATCATGAGAGCAATCTGATATTCCGAGTCGAGAAGGTGTAGCCAATAAAGGGGGGCTGATTGGGACTCGGTTTGGTCTGACAGGAAACATCAGCGAATTCAAGATGGCCTGCCAACCCAAGCACAGTGAGAAGCCAGCACATTTCCTTTTTTTTTTTTTTACATGTAATTTAGTATATGCTCTATCGTTAGTGTATGTCCCATAGGACAAGAAGAAAGGGAGAAAAGAAAGGGTTGTTTTTCACCGCGTGAGGTTTACATATTTTGAATTCCCCACTGTGCATCGGTTACTTTCCAGAGGGTTTTTAGGAGACAGGAGGCAGGGCTGACTCTCTATGGTTGAGGGCCTTTCTAGAGTCCTGCTATGCCACCGCTGTCTAGGACTGAACCGGAATCACACAGCACAGAGCTCAGGGCAAGGCAGGCCGGGAAAAGATGAATCGGGGCCCTCCGTTTTAAGGGTTCTTGACTACAGTTGGCGAAGGGAACACACGACCATCCTCTCTGGTCCTGGCTGTGGAAAGTGGTGAGCACTGGCTATGACCAACTGGAACAGCTCAGAAGAGGGTCTGAGAACTAGGGCGGCAGAGAGGAGTCCTTACTTCCAAACTTCCTGAGACGAAGGGCGGGGGGACCAAGCAAAGAACCCTGAAACTTCAACTGGGGAATGACAGACAACACCTTTGGTGAATTTCCGCGCCTCAACTACAAGCCCAAGCGAAAAACTACGATTCCCAGCAGTCCCGCGCTCAGCGCGCAGGCGCAGAGCAGAGTCGGGGGGGGTGGGGGCGAGGAGAGGAAAACACACAGAGCAAAGGCTGCCGGGAAGACGTGGCTGTAGGCTATCGAGAGTGCGATACAGGAAGACACATAGAGCAGAGGCTGCCGGGAGCGCGCGGCCCGAGTGAGGCGCAGGCGCAGAGCAGAGGCTGCCGGGAGCGCGCGGCGGGGCGGAAGTGGCCGCCCGCCCGGTCCGGCCCTACGCAGGTAGGCGGCAGCCCGCGGGCTCCGGAGCCAGGCTCTCAGTGGGTGAGTGACGGCGCGCCCGCGGCCGGGTGCCCTCCCTCGCTGTGTTCTGGGGCTTGTTGCCATCCGCACCCGTCCGGCTTGGCCCCAGGCACTTCAAACTCCTCCCCGCAGCTAGACTGACTGATGCCGGACAGACAGACCTCTTCCCCCTCTGGCTAGTATGGGAGACCTCCCCTCTCTGATGAGTGTGCCGTGCTGTACCCCTGAGAAGTAGTGCGAAACTTCTTCTTCTTCTGACTAGCATGCTTCAAATGCCCCTAGCGACAGTCCCTTCCCTCCCTCCCTCCCTGCCTGGCCTGGGCAGGGTCTCTCCAGTCTGGCACTTGATCACCTCTCTAACAGACCCATCCTCACCTGTAACCGCCCACCGCCCACCTCCTTGCTCCTGTCTTCGCTCTTCTTGCTGTCATCCAAGATTGGACCTTCCCCTGGGCAGCATAGTGCACTATCATGTTTTACTTCCCAACCATCCACACTCCCTGCTCCTTCTGCATACCCCCTAGTCCCTTTCTGCACCTACAACCCTAGATTCTCCCAGCCTCAAAGACTGGCATCCCCTGGTCCATCGTAACAGTGCTTCCTGCCCCTAGCACATGACATTCATGAGTCTCCAGTAAACCCAAGCACCTTCCTGCCGTCACTCAGGAGCACCTCAGTAACTAGTTTCATTTCCCACTTCCATCTCAGGACTATATACGTGACAAAACTTAGACCTGGGAACCTGGTCTCATGGTGTCAGTGGGGCCTGGCTGACCAGATCTTACAGGCTTCCAAGACTGATGGGAACACATGTACTGCAGGAGCTGCCTTGGGAGCTCCTTCTCCCTGCCCCTCTGGAGCTTGTCTGAGGACCATCCTTTGGGACTGGGCCACAGACCCTCCTTTGAGCTGCCCCCCTCAGCCTAGCTGTCTTGCTGGGACCCATGGGCACAGCCTAGTTCCTTTTGGATAAGACGAGGGATCTTTGTCACATAGAGCCCAGAGCGTCTTCATTTGGCTAGAGACAGAATTCTGGGTGGTTTTTTTGCTTTCTTTGTTCCATTTGACCTGTTATCAAAAGGTAAATGCTTCTTACAACTGAATGGCCCATGTAGTGTGACCATTATTGTCCCTCAGTCTCTTTACCACGCAATATACACCAGTGTGTCCAAGAGTGCATGACATCCTCTGCCTGCTGAGCAGTGGGGACAGGAGGAGGGGTCTAGAGAGTGGTAGAGGCAGGTGTCCCGTTGTCACCCACCTGACTGTGGCATGTGTGCCTATGAAGCTCCCACAGATACGTGTGATCCTGTCATCTAACCCTCAGAACATCCTTCACAGTGTAGCTGTCTTCACAGTGGCCATACAGGTAGGTATCCCAGTGCATTAGCATCTGCTCTTTGAGGACAGTGGATGGGAGTCCACACTTCTTCCCCTCTCTGTCAAGAGGCGTGAAGGTACCTATTAGAAGCCAGTAAGTGTTGAGAATTTCTGAAAAGCTTGTCTTAAATGCCAACACCGGAGGAATTAAAACCTTGTACACTGACTTTAAAGACTTTTTATATTTTCTTTTCATCAACACGAGATAGATTGGCCAGGAAAAATAATAACCCTGATCCTAGAGAAGGAATCCTAGGGTTCCTGTTGGCGGGCATTTCTCTCGAATCCCCATTAAGTGCTTCGCCTATGTCTAGTGTGGACAGGGTCACAGGAGATGAAGTTTCGAAGCTCAAGCCAGCCCCCGTGCATTGAGAGTGAGCAACTGTGAGTGATAAAGTGAGGGAAGTGTGAGCTGAGAGCCATCACGATGGTTCTGAGGGTCTGGCCTTGTCCCCCGAGCCAGCGCAGGGGGAAGCTCTGGGACAGTGTAGGCTGTACCAAAGAGATAGAGTGCATCTGTGCGTTCTGGAATTGAGTTCTGGTCTGGGTTGGACTGGGATTGTCAAACCCCTGTGTTTTCAGGCATGCTGGCGTCCAGTGTTTGGGGTGTCATTTTGACCTGGAGGGCAGCTCCTTTGCTAAATCCCTCCCAGGGCACTGAGTATACAGACTAGGACAGAAGCAGCAGCGTCGTGATGCCCCAGATGCAAACCGGGGAGGGTTCTGAAGCCTCTCTGCCCACCGTGGGGAAGGCCTGGTGGGAACGGTAATGAGCCTCAAGACAGTGGTGTCTACCTCACCCCGTAACCTGTGAGCATGCTACAGTGCATAGGAAAGTTAAGGCTGGAAATGCCTCCCCGGGAAACAGGGAGGTTTCCTAAGGGAAAATGTGAACTGAGGACCCTTAAAGCCACAAGAGGGAGGCCAAAGAACAAGAAGGAATGACTTGGCCAGGCACAGAACCCCTGGTGTCAGAATTGCTGGCTCTAAACAGGGAGGAAGGGACCACAGGCAGGAACTGAGGCAAAGGCCAGGGAGTGGGTCTTCCCCAAGAGCCTGAGAAAGGAACCAGCCTTTGGGTGTAGCCCAGTGAGGCCAAGCCAAACTTCTGCACGGCTGGGAAATAATAGTGTGCGATGTTTCAGCTGCCGTGTGTGCAGTAATTAGTTACAGCCCGTGACACTAACACTCTTCTCCTGAGTGGCTGACTTAACGGGCGGAAAAGTTCAACTGTCCCAGGAGTACAGAGGTTGACTCAGTGTGTGTGTGTGTGTGTGTGTGTGTGTGTGTGTGTGTGTGACCGATGGGTGTGGTGCAGATGTTGGAGATCCCGGAGCCACACTTGGCTTTGAGAAGGATCTGAGTGTGAAGAGGAGTGGCCTTGGTAGTCCTTAGAGCACTCATTGGCTTTCTTCCTCATTTCCCTGGACTGCCCACCTGGTTCAAGAGGGGAATGCCACTCTTAGGTACGGTGCTGAGCTTGGCAAAAGCACACAACCAGGAGCCAGACCCCACATCTCGGTGCCTAGCGGTGGCTGTGCGCAGGTCTGTGCTTTCTAAGGACCTGCCACCGGAGGCTGCTGGGAAGCCTGGGTATCTGCCTACTTCTTCCCCAGCAGTCGGTGCTGGCCTTGGGCTTGGTGCTGTACCACATGGTAAGGAAGCAAGCTTCAAATTGAACAGAGTAGACATGTGAGGCCCGTCCACGCTGGTGTGGACGGAGTGGAGAGCCCTTTCTGCAGGAGTGAGACGTGGTGGCAAGAGAGTAGCACCGAGCACTGTCCTTCCTTGATCCTGGAGGGGAGGAGTCAACTGCCTTGAACCTGTTTGAGCCTCCACCTGTCACACGGGCCACTCATGAAGGAAGCAAGGAGACAGGCCACAGAGTCCACAGGGCTCTATGCAGACCCAAGGGTGCCCATGGAGGTAGGTAGGTGCCCTCTGCCCATGCCCTTCCTAACAGTTAGCCCGGCAGCTCTGGGAGTTCCTGGGTGCACAGAGAAAAATGCTTCCTCTGTATTGCTCATCTAGAACTGTCCTTTGGAGTGGACAGATGGATTTGCGTGTCTCAGGAGGAAGTGAGATATGGCCTTGCTGTTTTATGCCTGAGGGCAGTTAGCTTTCCAACACCCACTATGTAAGAGGGGTGGGGAGGGAAGGGGACCTGGTGCCATGCCGCACTGGAGCAGGGTTGGCTCAGGAACAAGAGCACCCACAGGGCACCTCTGAGCTTGGGGGAGAGCCTGTCTGCAGGCTCCGGGCCAACACCCTTAGCCGGCCTGGAGGGACCCTGACTTTACAGCTCAGGTCAGAACGTAACATGCCTCAGAATTCAGAACATGCAGACTCCAGAATGACCTCAGGGTTCCTGTAGGGGGTCGGGGAGGCAAGCCCAACTCTGTCCTTCTATGGGACTGTTGTCCATTTGTCCCTCGCTACCATAGGTTCCTGTCCTGTGGCCTTTGCAACATCTACAGCCACAAGACATAGTAAGTCTTAGGCACAAAGCAGCCGGGGTTTGAGGACATCAGCGAAAAGGCAGCTGATTTGGTGCTCTCTTCTAGCAAAGAAAAGAGGAAGATCAGGGCAGGGGTACCTGATAGGGTACACCGAGGCTTCTGTAAGGCAGGCAGAAGTTTCTAGAAGCTTGCTATTGTGGAAATAGTACCTTCCCTCCTTTGACCAAAGATGCCTGAGCCCCAGTGGCTCCTGGGCTCCCTTTGCTCTTGGAGTTTCTTCTTGGCCAGCTCTTCCCTTGATGCATGGGTTGGCCTGGGTGGTCCTTGGGCCACTGCAGGGGTGGGGGAGTTTTTCCTAAGGTGCTATAGAGAATGACGTATACTGTAGCCTGAGGTGGCCTGCATCCTCATGTACAGGTCTAGAGAGTCACTGACCCGGAAATCTTGGTCCCATTGTCTTGCCACAGGGCCAACATTAGGATGTCCCAGAGCTGCTTCTAAGGTTCTAGGGAGAGCTCAGGCTCCGCAGGTCCTCCTTGGCTTGGGGCCATATCAGCACTCCAGCCTCTGCCTGTGTGGCCATGTTGCCTTCTCTTTTACTCGCCCCTCCCTGCTTTTTGTAGAAAAACACACGTGAAAGCTCAGTACTCAGGATGCTGAAGCAGGAGGATTGTCTTGAGTTTGAGACCATACTGTTTTGAGAAAGAAAATGAACACCTCCCATTGTACTTGGGTCCGCCTGGACAGCCCCCTCCCTGAGGCCTTCAATCACTCCTTCAAAGTCTGCACTGGCCTGGAAGGCTCCTGGCCAGGGCACAGTAGTAGTCTCCCACAGGACGGATGACTTGCTGGGCGAGGACACATGGCCAGAGGGGGACTGCACAGTGAAAGAATGACTGTCACGGCACTTTCAGGAGGTTCCAGATGGCCCTGTGTGGTCAGAGGACATGTGCGTCCTGGTGGAAGGAGCACGCGTGCCGTGGTCTGGGCACATGCACTCTGGGTCACCAGAGCTGTTCTTGTCTGAAGTTATGGTTTGTAGGAGGCTCGGGCTGAAATACATAGCGAGGCGCTCTGCAGGCTGTGACTGGTAAGAAGGACCTGTAGGTGAGAAGGGCAGACAGGCAGGCCCCTCCTCCGCATCTGGCTTCATTGTCAGCAGGTCTGGGAAGGATGCTGAGACCCCTGTAAGGGAAGCCATTGTGTGACGGCTCTGACGCTAAGTGGCTGAGCAAGAGTCTGGACTCTGAAGGTCCGGAGCATCAGGTCTGAAGTTCAGGTGAGACAAGCGCGTGGCTGAACTGATGCCTAGGTGTAGGGAACGAATGTGCAGGTGCTCCTGAGGTGGTCCTCGGGCTGGGCAGCCCTCAGTGTAGAGAGTACTGCCTATGTGATACCAATTGGCCTGCAGTCAGGGGAGGTGCCTAAGCCACAGAGATACCTAGAATAAAGAACGTGGGACCTGCTAGCCCCTGGGCCAGCAGAGAAGTCTCCCTGTCTCTAGGACAGTGTTTGGAGAGGCACAGATAGCCCAGGCATGCAGACCTGGGCATAGGGCTGCAAGAGGGAGGAGGAAAGGGCGGGAGTGTGATGTTCTGGTGGTGGGAAGGGCGCTGGAGCGGGGCCGGGTGACTGCTCCTGCACGGACTCCAGCTCCTCTGTTCAGGAAACAAGTTGGGTGCTCGGTGTCCCTGAGAGGGCAGTCCAGGGTCACACATGAGCCAGCCAGGTGACCAGGATGCCTGCAAACCAAGGGAGGGGCCGGGGAGCCAGTGTCAGCCCAGCACGGTAGCCTGTAGAGCTCCTCCTGAAGGTGTGTGGTGGCTCACAGGAATGCAGAGTTGGTTGAACAGGGACACGTTTGAGGGTTCCAGAGACTAAGGACGTGGCATATCATGGTGCTTACCGCTCTACACAACAGTCGTGTGTTTTGGGCCTGTGGCTCCTGTTAGGCAGTTGAGTGGTTTGTTCATCAGGGCCTTGATCTAGAGCCGTGCCCTTCCAGATGGCAAAAGGTCCCTCGCCGTGGTGTTGGCCAGTCAGCCCTTCAGCAGCTGTGTGCTCATTGTCTCTTGGCTCCTAGCTCTGAGCTGCGTGTCAGAGCTGGAGCAGGAAGCCCCAGCTGAAGGAGAGCACATGGGGGGGTCTCCCCGGACTCCATGGTCGTGAGTGAAGCAGCCATGCAGGGCAGGGCAGGTGTCCGGGGCGACGGAATGGTGTGAGGCTTGCTCTGGAAGTGAGGACTGCATGCTTAGGACCAAGAGGGAGGACCATGGAGCCATGGACGATTACATAGCAAGTAGTGCTGGCTGGGGGGTGGGGGGTGCAAAGGGCTCTCGGGAGAAGAGCTGGAGAGGGCCTGGGGGACTGCTGGCATATTTGGGGGAGCTGTAGTCCTGCAGACGGGACAGACCTGCCAATGGGAGCCGTTAGGGAAGGAAAGGAGTGAGGCCACTTCTTGGCACTGTGTGACAGTTTGAAGTATAACATATACACCCAAACTGCGCCTTTTGTTCCTGGTTTCCATGGGGATTCTGACTTGCTGGCAGTGTTTGTGATAGCCTCAGCTATTCCTGAGGAGGATTGGGCTGGTCACCTTGAGGTTGGAGAACCAGGACTTATATTTTGAAATAGTGTCTAAGGTGCAAGTTGGAATTGGAGCATGGCAGTATTTGACTCTTGGCAGGGCTCGGCGCCATGTCCGGGATGAGGACACAGCACTAGTATCCTGGGTCTAGCCTCTGAAGCCATGGTGACAGAGAAGAGTGTATGAGGCAGAGCCTAAGTACCAAGGAGGCCCCACCAGGTGGGGGTGACCAGTTCTGCAGCCATTGCTAAAAGATGGCTACCTTGCCAACTGGTCATAGCACAGCAGCCCCACAGTGCACAAAGCCTTCTCCTCCTGCCTTTGCTGTGAGCAGCAGGCCCTGCACCCTCTGTTCTCCTTGGACCTGACCCTGGGCACTATCCAGAACCGGTGACCTACAGCATGGGCACAGAGCACCTCTGTAGCTACCAGACACCCGGAGTGACTGCTCCTGCACGGAGCACATGGGCACCCCACAATCTAAAGCTGCTGGAACCCCAGCCCTTCCCAGGTGCTGCCTGGCATCATGCCCATCAAGTCCCCTGATGTGCTGTTCTCGGATTCGTTGGGGCAGTGACCGTGGCCGTGGCTTGCTTGTAACCCATAAGGGAAAGCCATGCCTCATCCACATAAAGGATGAAGGGGCTGAGAGCAGCCGTGGCTGCACCTTAGGGGAGGTCACCCTGGAGCTAGACACCTCCGCTGCCAGCATTGGCTTGGAGGCTTTGTGGCACTGAGCTTTTGAGGTATGCTAGGAGCATGCAGGGCAGGCAGTGAGTGGTGTGGAGCTCTCTGGACCTGTAGCTGTGCCAGAGTGTAGAGCCCAGCTTGGGCCTGGAGCTCAAGCCGTGCCTCAAGTTCGTATAGTGAGCAACATGCAAGACTCAGTTCTGGACCCGCTTGTGTTAATAGAAAAGTGCCCCGGGACTGCACCAAACCCAGCAGCAGCGTGCACACTGCCCAGGAAGCAAAGGCGCAGCAGCCCCGGCTGCTCCGTGAGAGGCACTGTCGCAGTGCAGGGGCTGGGCAGCAGTGAGAGCTGACAGACCTGGGAGCGCGTGGCTGGGGAAGTGGGCGAGTCAGAGCTGCACCTGTGTCTCCCAGCAGGCCGCAGCCCTCACCAGTGCTGCAGCTCTGACTTCCTGCTGGGGTCAGGGTTCAGCCAGGACAACACTGCCAGGAAGAACTGTCCTTCCTGAAAGAGGCCGACTGAGCCTGTGCGACCCAGGACCGTAGAAGTAGTGTCCCTCAGCTCGCTCACTGCTCTCCTCTCCCTGATTTAGGTCCTGTCCAGCGTGCAGTCTGATGCCCATCCAGCCCTTTGACCAGCGGGAATGGAATGAGCCTATGCACTCCCTCCGGATCAGTATAGGGGGCCTTCCTGTGCTGGCATCCATGACCAAGGCCACGGACCCTCGCTTCCGTCCCCGCTGGCGGGTGATTCTGACGTCCTTTGTGGGTGCTGCCCTCCTCTGGCTGCTGTACTCCCACCATCAGGCCCCAGTACCGGGCAGGCCCCCCACCCACAACGCACACAATTGGAGGCTCAGCCAGCAGCGTGTCTCTCATTACAATGACACTTACCCCCTGACACCCCCACAGAGGACTCCAGGTGGGATTCGGTACCGAATCGCAGTCATTGCTGACTTGGACACGGGGTCCAGGGCCCAGGAGGAAAACACTTGGTTTAGTTACCTTAAGAAAGGCTACCTGACCCTGTCGGACAGCGGGGACAGGGTCAGTGTGGAGTGGGATAAAGACCATGGGATCCTGGAGTCCCACCTGGCTGAAAAGGGGCGGGGCATGGAGCTCTCAGACCTGATCGTCTTCAATGGGAAACTCTACTCCGTGGATGACCGCACAGGGGTCATCTACCAGATCGAAGGCACCAGAGCAGTGCCCTGGGTGATCCTTTCCGATGGCGATGGAACCGTGGAGAAGGGTAAGTGAGCCTTCGCTGTGGGCTGAGCTTTTCTCAGCAGCCTGCTCTGCAAAAGTAGCATGAGGGAAGAAGGGTTTACTTTGGCTCAGTCTGAGGGTGTGGCCCATCACGGTCGGTGGGGAGTCTCAGCGGCAGGTGTGTGACGTCCACAGGAAGCAGAGATGAGGGCAGCTCCTCAGATCACTGTCTTCTCATTGGGTCCAGGACCCCAGCCCACACTGTGTGGCCACCTGTGTCTATGTCAGGGTGGGTCTTCCAGCCCTAGTTAACAGTCTAGTCACCTGCACGCCCTGAAGTTTGTTTCCATGGCGATAATGAATTCCATCAAAGTGAAAGTGACACTCAAGATCTAGCACTGACAGTGATCCAAGTGTCAACGACTCTGCACACCCAGGTGACCCTCCACTCAGCTCGGCCCACAGCAGAGCCTTACCGGGCTTACATGAAGTTGTTTCCAGAACTCCGAGCTGATCACTGGGAGCCGGCTGCTGGGTGGGAAGCCCTTTTCAGAATGAGCCAAGGCTATGTCCATTGCTACCCTCCCCATTCTGGGACCCTGGTCCTCGTCATGTCCTCAGAGGTGTCTTAGGATCACAAAGGATGATTCCCATCAGGCGATTCACTGCAGTCCCAGGCTCTGATCTCAGTTTATTGGGACCATAGGTCAACGGCTGCTACTCAGCCTTGCTCTGAACCCACCCAGTACAAGGGTCTGTGTCCTGAGCAGCAATGACTGCTGGCTACAGAATCTGATACTAGTTTCATGTGTAGCAGGTAGGACTCAGGATGAGGGGACAGAGCTATATGAGTCTTTGGCAGATCTGATCTGTGCCTCGCAGCAAGCTGAAGACCACTGCAGACTTATTGCCACAGTAATCACCCCCATGCCCCGTGCTGTCTGCCCGGCCTTGTCTGAGTGATAAAAGTTTTTGTGTTTGTCCAAGGTTGGGGCTCTTGGGAGTGGCTGTCTCCACCTAGGTACTGTGGCTCTGTTGTTCACCCATTTCCTGCCCACAGCCATAACCGTCGTCATTGTAAACTTCTGCTGTGTGGGGCAGGCAGTTCTTCCCCTTGAACGGGAAGAATGCTAGTAACAGAATGCTTACGGCTGAGCTGTGACCGTTCATCCAGAAGGGTCAAAAGACTAGCAGATGGGACGGCTCCTCTTGGAGGCCGCTCAGGAGACTCAAACCAGTCCCTCCAGAGCCACTCTAGGGCGTGTCAGAAGCTGCCATCCTCCCTTCCTCCTGCAGCCCTCGCTTCCTGGGGACTACGGAGCTTGTAGGAGCGTTGGAGGTAGCATGTGTGGGAATGTTAGGAAGGAGAATGTGCTGCAACAGCACAGGCTTCATCGCCAGCCTGCAGCAGGAGGCTGGTGTAAAGTCAGCTGAAGGCAGCTTCAGAGTAAAAATGCTCTGAAATAAAGACGGGTGGAAATGATCACTGCCTCGTCCTGAAGACCCTGTCATTCTGCCTTCTTCCTCACGTGACGATAGTCTAAGACCCTGGCCAGTGAGAGGCAGGATATGGGTAGCCCTGTGGTTAGGTGTCAGCTGTGGCCCTCGGTGGCAGACAACTCCTGCACACAGCCTGCTTGAACTGCTGTAACACGTGCAGCTCCTGAGGCTGCTGGCATCACACAAGAAGTGGGATGGGACTGCTAGCCCTCGGCAGCCAAAGCGTGGCTGGAGAAGTAGCACAGGGGGACTGGGAATGGTCTAGTATGGTTCTAGAGATGTCACACACGTGACTGGGCTCTTGGAAGAAAGGGGTAAGGAAAACAAGGACCCAGCAGAGGGCTCTGCCAGGCTCCTTTCTGGGCCTCCAGTAAAGCCCAAAGGTGGTAACTTCTGACATCCAAGTGGCTGGGGGCCACTCCAGACACTGCTGACAGCAACCCAGGCAGGGGTAGGCTGGGCATGGGGAGTAGGCCCAGTGTCTCAGGCTCCCCTCCTGTTGCCCCAGGCTTCAAAGCTGAATGGCTTGCTGTGAAGGACGAGCACCTGTATGTGGGTGGCCTGGGCAAGGAGTGGACCACCACGACAGGGGAGGTGATGAACGAGAACCCCGAATGGGTGAAGGTGGTAGGCCACAGGGGCAGTGTGGACCACGAGAACTGGGTGTCCAACTACAACGCCCTGAGAGCTGCTGCGGGGATCCGACCGCCAGGTAAGAAGCTTCCCCACGAGCCCCTGTATGGTGCTTTCACGGCTTGCTCAGGTTTGCTGGTGACACTGAGTCACCATATCAAGTGAGCCTTGTCTCTGTCCCTTGCCAGCCTCAACAGGTGACCCCCTCATCCACAAAAAAGCATTCCTAGCTTGGGGCTCTCATAAGCAGAGGAGATAAGTAGGCCTGAGCTGGCCTCCCCTGGGCTCTGAGGTGTGTGACCTTTGGAGGAAGCTGAGTTAAGTGTGGGGCTAAGCAGCAGGGAGCGCAGAGAGCTCTCCGAGCTGCAGTGGTGCTTCCCTCAGCCTCACGCAGCTGAGGAAGGCTGCAGGCCCTGCGGGGACACAGGGCAGCAGTGAGGGATGTGCTGCAGTCTCAGGGTAGTTCTCTGGCCGGGCTGTGGTGGCTGCATGGCTGTCCCAGATTGCTCTCACAAGAGCTAGAGGTTAGAGGGAAGGTGGAGTGGAGCCCCCCGAAGTGCAGCCTCAGGTGACAAGGCCCCTGAGAGGAAGGCTGGCTGTGCCAGTCAGCAGGGCGTGTGGTGACTGGGTCTGTCCTGCCACCCAGGCTACCTCATTCACGAATCCGCCTGCTGGAGCGACACACTACAGCGCTGGTTCTTCCTGCCTCGTCGAGCTAGCCATGAGCGCTACAGCGAGAGGGACGATGAGCGCAAGGGTAGCAACCTCCTGCTGAGCGCAGCCCAGGACTTCAGGGACATCTCTGTGAGGCAAGTGGGGACGCTGGTCCCCACCCACGGCTTCTCTTCCTTCAAGTTCATCCCCAACACGGATGACCAGATCATCGTGGCTCTCAAGTCGGAAGAGGACAATGGCAGGATCGCCACCTATGTCATGGCCTTCACGCTGGACGGCCGCTTCCTGCTTCCAGAGACCAAGATCGGCACCGTGAAGTACGAAGGAATCGAATTCATCTAGATGAGTAAGCTCGCACGCCCAGCGGGGCGAGGGCCAGTGGCCGCCCGCGCTACACCAGGACTCGGTTTCATAAAAACCAGGAGCGCTTCCACTCGTTTGCTTTTTTCTTTTTGTAACTAAGAGCTGTGTGCCTGGCTAGAGAGTTTCAGAATAGCAAACTGAGCCCCGGCCAATATGGGCATGCTGCTCGGAGACTGGGAGCAAGGGGGTCCTATATAGGAACCCCAGGTGCTCTGCCGCCCACCCGTGCTCGCTCTGCACTGCCACCTGGTGGTAGGGATTGATCACTGCTGCAGGTACCTTTTGAGCTTTGGCCTTTGGAATCCAGCCATGCCTTTCATTCCCTGGCCTCTGGCCTTTTCCATGAGTTCTCTGTCCAGTATGTGTTTTTGAAGCAGCGGGCATTAAACCCTAGCTTAACCCAGAGAGCACAAGACAGTCTGAGCTAGGCCTGCCAGACAGGCACTCGGAGGCCCCCCTCTTCCTCCCTGGCCTTCCATATTCTGCAGACCCCTGGAAAGTGAATGTTTACATGGCAGGGTGAGGGTCCGCTCCTTGGGAGACCTCTGCCCACACTCTGAAGCCGCTCTAGCACAGGATTACTTGCAAGCTGTTCACAACTTCATTTCTCCCCTCAGGAGGATTTTGCGCTGTACAGCCTTTTTTAAAGTCTGAATTATTAACTTATTTTTATTAAAGCAAATTCTTTTCCTGAAGACCAGAGTCACCAAACTTCATCACACAGTGAAGGTGGAGTTCCCATATCTACTTCCAGGAGCAAGGGAATTGTCCCCAGAGCCTCAATGGCGACATTAACTTTTACAGAAAGGGTCTCAGAATCCTTGGCCTCTGCCTTCTAGCGACTTCCAAAAGCTGCCATGCTTTCACCTCAGCAGTGGCTGACTTGAGACCGGCCCTCGATGGCTCCTGGTGGGTGTTTAAGCAACCCCCTCTCCAGGGGAGCCTCACTGTTTTCTGCTGTCGTGTTCTGTCCATGTTCAAGAGAGCCAAGGCAGCAGAGTCAGGCTCAGAGGTTGTTCTGTAGGTAGCAGCACCTTAGCTGCCTACAGCATCCTTAGAACAGGACACAGGTACTGCCGTGGGCACAGGACCCTGATGACCACCACAAACCCCTTCCACAGGAAGCTAGGAGAGCCACTGCCACCGGGGCCTGACTGTCCTCAGCCCAACAGGCTGTTACTGACTCGTGGTGCTGAGGTCTTGGTGTACTTGTGCTGGGAACTCAGCCAAACCTCCTTGATGTGTGTCAACTGTGTTAGGTTGTGTGATTCTGAACTGAAAGAGATGAAGTGAGAGAGGTTGAGAGAGACCCGGGGCCCCTCGCTGAGGAGCCTTCCACATACCTTCCTTTCCCTAATGTGAGCAATGATCTTGTCTCTCCATTCGTTTTGTAAACAATAAAGTATCAGGGGAATGTGGTTCTCTTGTCTGTGTTGGCTGTCACCAAGGGCTCTGCCCCAGGATGGCTGAACAGGTGGGATGCAAGCCTCGGGTCAGGAAATGGCACCTCACCTCTCCAGACGAGGCCCAGGAAATGAAGCCCATCCAGGCTTCCCAGGCTTGGATCTGAGGGGAAGAGCAGTGTGGAGAGACTGGCTCCAGCCTTCAGGCTCTGTCCTCCTCCATCTCCTCATCATGTGGTGGTGACCCCTGACCATAAAATTATTTCATTGCTACTTTTTAACTATTATTCTGCTACTATTATGAATTACAATGCAACTATCTGATGTGTAACCTCAAAGGGGCCGTGACCCACAAGCTGAGAACCCCTGTTCTATATCTACTCCAAAGCCAACAGATGGGTGGTTAATGGGCCCAGACATTGTGACACAGGGGACTTCCCAAGAGGTCAGGCCCCAGGAACATTCAGATCCCTCTAGCCACTCAATGATGCATGTGACACATCTAGAGACTTCTGAGGGGACGAAGGCAGGTGACCCTGCTTCCACTTCAGTTACCCAGAGTAAACATGACAGCCTGGCCATCCTGGTCCCCCCAAACTGCGCTTATCTTTAGCCATAGGAGTCTGAGCGTCACAAAGACCTCTCCAGGGTAATGTCCTGAAGATGTCAGGACCACAGTGACCTATAGCAGACCCCCAAGTCCCATCCCAACACTGTGTGTTCAGCAAGTCACAGACTCTCAGTGCCAAGGCAGCTGTGAACTGCTAAGACCCCCGTAGAATAGCAGCATTGGAAAGAAGTGTCCAACTAGGCGGTGGCCATGCCTTTAATCAATTTAATTTTTAAGATTATGTGTGCTATGTGCGTGCATCCATGAGCACACTTGGGTGTGGGTGCCTACAGAGTCGGATTTCCTGTAGCTCAGTTACAGGCTGCTCTGAGCCAACCAACGTGGGTGCTGGGAATTGAACTCAGGTCCTCTGTAAGAGCAAGCCGTGCTCTTAACCACCAAGCCACCTTAGCCCCCCACCCCCACCCCCACCCTGTTTCCTGCTTTTGGCCTTCATATCTCTATTCCCGTCCCTCGGGACCACTCTGTGGCCCACATACCTTTGCTCTGAGTTAGGTAGTTTTGTGCATAAAGACAGCCAGCCTCCCCAGGTCCAGGGAAGGATTGTACGGCCCACATCCACTCTCACGGGCACTGTCTGACCTGAGCGGCTGCTCTAGGCCCACTTGCAGCATCTTTCCACCATCCACAGGGTGCCTGCCTGGCCCTCCTGGACCTGTATCTCTTCCACCATCCCCCAAGCTGCCCCCCCCCAGGGTGCCTGCCTGACCCGCCTGGACCTGTATCCGTTCAACCCCACACTGTTGTTTTATCAACTCAGCATAGGGCACATCCGCCCCGCAGAGCGGCAAGCAGAGGGCTATTAGCCTTGTCCACGGCCAACCCCAGAAGCAGCCTCTGTCATGTGTTTTCTGGAAACCGAAACTAGACTAGGTTTACAAAGCATTTCCTGGGACAAGGCTGAGGAAAAACACTTGGTGGAGCCTTTCTCAGCTGAACAGTCTACAGAAAGCTTCCTGTTGCAGCCCAGCCAGGAGGCTCCAGGACCGCCTTCAGCAGCTGCCTGTTTGCTCGCTCCCAGGTGAGTCCCCCACTCTACACGGCATGATTTCGGGCAGGCTGGAGCCCAGGAGCACTTAGACCTGCAGGCCCCTGTACAGTTGGGCAGGATGTTCACTGAATGGACAGCTGAGGGGCGAGTGGGTTACAGCTCATGCCCCTCAGCCCCCTCCTGGGTCTGTGGATTCTCGCCCAGGACTAAACCTACTTACACGGTGGTACCAAATGAGCCAGCATAGGCAGACTTGTCCCATCTTCCCACACCAAGGAGTCAGGCAGAAACAGCCTCTGTCATCAGTGGACAGCAACATCCACATACCCTGTGATGTTCCCAAGGCCTAGAGCTCCCGACCCAGCATGGACAACCCTATGACCACGGCTCATAGTAAATGGAGGGAGTGGGCACCCAGTGCAGTTTGCCTGGGACTCAGGTTTCCTGGAGCCCAGGCCTCCTTGGGATAAAACTGGGGCGATGCCTCGGCACACAGGTGTGGGGCTCCCCAGCTCCCTCAGCCCCTGCCAGGGTCGTTGTGATAGAAGGTGGTCACCCCTGGGCAGACCCTAACCTGGGCTCTCTAGCTTCAGTTTCACTTGACAAGTTTATTGCTCTGGGTCTACGCATGGCTGGTGCAGAGGGCTGAACCAGTGGAGTGGGGGAGGGTGAACAGCACTAAGATCCAAGCTTCCCGCTCATCAGTGTGTTATAGGATTCGACGGTCAGAGCTTATGCCCAGAAAGCTCCCCTGATAGCCAGACTCAGCCACTCATCCTCCATGGTCCAATTAAAGACACAATAGTAAAAAGCAGAAAAGGGAGATGTATTTAATGTGGCCACACTGAGAAGAGTCCAGTGGCCTCCCCCCATTAATGGCCCAGAGTCTATTAGGGGCTATTAACATGAGGTTTACATAGGGGTATGCAAAGCTAACTGGCTTGCCCTTTGCCCAGACTGTAAATCCCAGAGTGGACTGTCATTTCCTGGAGACAAGCTTCCCCTCTGGCCGTCACCAGGCGACAGCCTTCTCCTTTCAGCATGAGACTCCCAGGGGAATTCCAGTTCTGTCTTGCTTCAGTAGTCGGATGGCCAAAGGGAAGAGCACAAGTTTGTCCTAGAATATCTTCATCCCTGCCAAGATGGTTACACATGCCCTGGACCCCTGAGGGCTTGCTCATGCCACTCTGATGCGGAATGTCTGGGGTTGGGGTGGGTGGGTGGGAGAGGGTTGGGGTGGGGGGCAATCCTGGTGTTTCTACTGGTCCTGGGATACCTCTACTGCTGGACTTTGGACCCCTGGTCTGAGTAACAAACAATTTGAGGTTCCCAGGTCCTACCCAGGAGGCAGAACTCTGTAGCACCATCCACTACCAGTCCCAAGCTTGCTGCCTGCTGGGACTAGAATGAGCCCGCCCCCCACCTCCCACCCCTGGCGGCAGGGACGAGAATGAGTCTACCAGGCCTGCAACGCTTTGTTCTGTGGGTCACCCCCTCCTTGCCAGGCCTGGGTGGGGCACATCCTGCAGACAGGCAGGAGTCTAAGTATTGAGTCCTTGTGTGTCAGCACCTGGGTGGCTGACCCTGACCCACCTCCCACTCATCCCCAGGTCTTGCATGTCATGAAGTCCCAGATCCTTCTACACTGTCTCTGTTACTTCCTCCTGAGAGTCCCTTGTTCCAACCTCATCTACAATGCCCTCCCAGACTGGCATATCTTGTGCCTTTGGGGCACACCCCGAAGGGGGCTGCTGCCTGAAGATAAGGCCAACTGTTAAGGGACAGCCTCTTGTCTGTTTCCTGGGTCCTCATTGCCCAGAGCCCTCAACCCACCTGCCTCATCTGGGGACTCTGACCTGAAGGTTGTCCTACAGAGCACATGTGAGAGAGAGGCCTGCATGAGAGCCGTCACATAGCCATCTGGGCCTGACACAAGAGGACCGCCCACAACACCATGCTGTCCTCCGCAAACAGGACAGGGGACCATGGTACTGCCAGTCTCCCATGGAGAGCTGCTGCCAGTCTGACTTTGTTGTTTCTTCTGCTGCAGGGTTGGACTTCTAGGCCAGGCAATGGCTCTCCTGTGGCTACTCTCTGTGTGCTTGCTGGTTCCAGGGACTCAAGGTGAGTCCTGATCACCAGAAGGTCCAAAACAGAAGTCAGGGGCGCTGTGCCTTGTTCTGTGGGTCATCCCCCTCTGCCTTGCAGAAAAGTCAGGGGGCATTCTGCAAGGCGCCGTATCTTGGGATTCTCTCCCGTGTGGATCCTAAATCATTCTAAATGGTGGTGATGTATGGGCCCTGGGGTGCCACGAACCACCCCAGCCAGGTATAGGGGTCCCTGGGATGAGGGTTCTTGAAGTCCAGGTGGGTAAGGATTCGGTTGTGACAAACAGAAACAAACACAGAGGCAGTTTGAATCTGACTGTATTTTGCAGCTCTCAAGCAGGGGATTTTATACATTAAACCAAACATGACACAACTGTTAGAAGTCATATCCAGTGAAACAATCATGAAAGCCAACAAGAATCATTTGGCACAATAAAATACAAAACCCATCTAAGCATTACAACTCTGAACCATCTCAGGGGGTGGTTTCATACCCATTATTCTTGCTTAAGATCATGGTCTAGGCTACGGGAACCTGTAGGTAAGAAAAAGAAATGAAAGAGAACAAAACAGAAAAATTGCCATGAGAACTACAGCTCAATTGTTTTCTCCAGCCGAGAGTTCCACAACCAGTTCCATGAGACCTCCTTCTTTTTGAAGTCTAGTGCCTCGGGTTGGTGTGGCACTGGGGCTCCCCACACCCAAGTGAAATGCAGGTGCCGGAGAAGAGGCCAAGGGATTTTTTCGTCTCATCAGTGGGGCAAGGAGGAAAAGCACAACCTGTGCCGTCCTGGGGTGGGAAGTCTCAGGACACGGGTTAGGATGGCAGAGGGTTCTTGGGGGGCAGTTCACACACTGCATTGTGGATCTGAGAGCCTTGCCCATCACAGACCTCAGCTGAGTTAGCCCTCTCTAGCATGGGTGACCCCAATTCAAGCACCCAGCTGGCCCTGTGAGCATGGGCAGAGACGGGAGTCCCAGAGAGTGGGGAGCAGAGCTCTCCTGGCTTCCTGTGCCCAAGTGCAGACTGTCTCCAGTCCAGGATTGTCTGCCTTAGGCAGACGCTGTAGGGATGAGGTGGTAACTGTATGTGCGAGTTGGGAACAGCACTGTGCGCCCCGCTTCTCTCTTACAATGGGACCCCACACCACGGCTCCCTCGGTCCCACACTTTGGTGGGAACAAGTAACATTGCAATGTCCCATTGCTGAGTAGGGACAGTCAAGGGGCCCCAAGGATGAGACAGTTGGCACTGGGTTTTCAGGACATCACCCATCATAAGCCGAGGTGAATCTGCTCTCTGCCTGTGTCTCGGAACCCAGGGCCCACCTTCTTCTTCAGGCCCGTGTTCCAGAGAGCCAGCAAGGAGTCTCTTCCAGTTCGCTCTGTAGACTGAGAGCCAAGGTACCCTTGGAGCGAAAGACTCAGAGCTGAGAGATAGAAAGACCATGGCCTCTGTGGGGACATCAGAGCTTTCACCGCTCCTTAGTGGATAACCTTACACACACACACAAACACACACACACACACACACACACAGCACACAGAGAGGGTTCAAGAGCAACTCCAGAAGGCCACTTCACCCCGCTTGGAGTGACCTTTGCCCAACAAGAGAGAGCACAGAGCATTGAGTTCATAGAGAGTGGACATCAACCCAGGCTAGCCCTCCTCCCAACTGACCTCCCCTCTCCCAACAGGTATAGAAGATGGAGCCATGCGCCTGGTTGATGGGGCCTCAGCCAGTGAGGGCCGTGTGGAGATCTTCTACAGAGGCCAGTGGGGGACAGTGTGTGACAACCTCTGGAACCTTCTGGATGCCCACGTCGTCTGCCGGGCCCTGGGCTATGAGAATGCCACCCAAGCACTGGGCGGTGCTGCCTTCGGGCGAGGTATGGCTGAGGTCCCCAAGTGACGCTCCTTAAGTGTCCCCACCTATGCCGGCGAGCAGCCCCAGTCCCACTGAAGATCCGGTTCCTGCTCCAGTGAGGTCCCTGGCTTTCGTTTTGTGTCCGCAGGATATGGACCGATCATGCTGGATGAGGTGGAATGTATAGGGACCGAGTCCTCACTGGCCAACTGCAGCTCCCTGGGCTGGATGGTGAGCCACTGCGGGCACGAGAAGGATGCAGGCGTGGTCTGCTCCAACGGTGAGCTGCCCTGGCCCTCCCAGCATCTAGGGGAAGTGGCAGCTATGCCCCTGCCTGTACCAGCACCCCTGTGTAAACAGAGTCAAAAGTCAATCTGGCTGTGGCCAGGAGCCCACATCCTCCAAGAGAGCCCCTGTGTCACCCAGGTCAGAGAAGCTTCTCCAGCAGGGCAGTGGGTTATGGATCCCATGTACAAATGACACTGTGTGCTGGAGGGTTGGCTCTCTAAGGGCCAGTGTCTTATGGTTATTATGCTCTGACACATTGCATAGCACCCCTCTGCACATGTGTGTTATGACATAGTGATTCTCAGCTATGTTCGAGGACACTGGTGCCCGAAGCCCTACCTGCCAAACTCTGACTTTATTGAAACTCATCATCTCCAGCGCCCGAGGCCCGGTGGGAGCTTTCCTTCCTGGCTGCCATCTGTGGTGTGAGGAAAAGGCGTTGACTGGGACATGCCCCTTTGTCCTGAGTTGGAGAGAGCTGGGAGAGGTATCCTGAGTCGATGCCTCAGGGTATCGACTCCCTGAGATATCGAGCAGGAGAGGTATCCTGCGTTGATACCTCAGGGTATCGACTCCCACAAGGTCAGACAGGCTTGAGAGAGCCCAGACCGGTGGAGCCTCATGAGTGTGACTAAGCTGTGCAGGCATCTGGGAGCACAGGAGGCCCCACTGGCTGGGGAACAGTGTGAAACGGAGACCAGAGGGGGAAGCTAGGAGGGACTGGGGCCGTGGCGTGAGGAGACACAAGGGCCCGGCCCATCCACTCCACATGTCAGCATCAAGCCAAACCTTTGCAGAGCAACACATGGTGTGGTGTGTGGTTTTGGATTCGGGAGGCAGGGAATGCCCTGAGACATGCCACGGCCCCTTCAGGGCTCATCTGTCCCCCTGGAACCAGGAACCCTCAAGGTTTAATGTAAGGTTTCAGTGCAACCTAACTTACCAGACCACTCACTTTGCAGTTACCGGGGGTTTTGTGAAGAATGGGCACAGCCTCAGGGTCAGTGTCTTCTCTAGAGGAAGTGTCTGAGTGTGGGGTACAGAGAGCCGGCTTCAGATGAGGATTTGGGGGTCAAATGGACCTCAAAGTCACGGAGAGGATGACCCACAGAGCCCATGTCCTCACAGCAGCTGCCTCTGTCCATCCCAGATACCACGGGCGTTCACGTCCTGGACCTCTCTGGAGAGCTCCCAGATGCGCTGGGCCAGATCTTTGACAGCCAGCAGGGCTGCGACCTGTTCATCCAGGTGACAGGGCAGGGGCATGAGGACCTGAGCCTCTGTGCCCACACGCTGATCATACGTACCAACCCCGAGGCCCAGGCCCTGTGGCAAGTGGTGGGCAGCAGCGTCATCATGAGAGTGGATGCTGAGTGCATGCCTGTCGTCAGAGACTTCCTCAGGTAAGCCAAGTCTTCAACTCTGGGAGTGCCTGGGCGGCAGGCTCCTCCTTACCTCTAGCGCATCCACCATGCCAGGGTGGCGCTGCAAGGTAGCAGATCTGTCCCACACACTCAGGCACACACAAACACACCTTTGTAACACCCACACATATGGACTCGCATGTCACACAGCCACGTGCACACTTCTTCACACTGGGCACATCTGCCCTTGCAGACAAATGATCACAAATTCTCACATCTATCTACAGAATCACATGGACACACATCTGAATGCTTGCTGCACTGGTGTGAACACGCATTCACACCTAAATGCACCCTGCACTTGCATGGAAGCATCAAACACTCAGATATCTGGATACTCACTCACTACCTCTGCATGCACACATGCATACACGTGCACATGCACCTGCACTCACACATGCACACACACACTTATGCATCCAAGCACTTCCTGCACTTGCATAAACACATGTGCATCTATCTGAACCTTACTTTTGTGTGTGCCTGTTTGTCTACTTGTCTTAGTCACTATTCTATCGCTATGAAGTGACACGGTGACCAAGGCAACTCTTCAAATGAAAGCATTTAATTGAGGGCTTGCTTAAGCTTCAGAGGTTTAGTCCATTATCACCATGGCAGGAAACCTGGCAGCACACAGGCAGGCGCTGGAGCAGTTGCTGAGAGCTTTACATCCTGATCCCCAGGCAGAGAGGTTGGGGCTTTTGAAACCTCAAAGCCCACCCCCCAGTGACACAAGTCCTCCAACAAGGCCACACCTCCTGATCCTTCTAATCCTCTCAAACAGTTCCACTCCACAGTGACTAAGCATCCGGATATTTGAGCCTGCAGGGACCATACTTAATCAAAACATGGCTCTATTCTCATCTACAAGCATTCATGCACACCGAAGTGATGTGCACACACACACCCCATACACACTGGAGTGATGTGCACACACGCACCCTCACTCACATTCAGCGCATGCAAATGCATGCATTTTTCACTATACAACTCTAAATATCCTCTCCAAATCACCACATGCTGTTGTAAGAGGTTTTTGATTCCCCAACCCAGAACTTCTCAGGCTTGCATTTTGAAAGCAGCAACTTAAAAGCAGAACATTTATTAAAAATATTCTCTTTCACTCTTAAGACATGGAGCTTTATATAATGGAGCGTGACATTTATGAGAACAATACTGGCAATTAAACCCAGATTAAAACCCGTTTGCTTCCAGTCAAGAGTGCAAAACAGGCAGGGATCCTGTGTCCTGCTGGTGAAGCCGATGTCTAAGACACAGTGAGGGTGGGCAGATGCCATCTCTGTCTTCCTACACCTCTGTGCCCCGCCCCCAGCTGTGGCCTGAGGCCTGGGCTCTGTGCTCTTTCCCTCCCTCCCTCCCCCTTCTCTCTCAGCCCCCTTCAGCTTCCCTCTGCAATCAGGAACGCATGCACACATGCATCCTCCAGCTCCTCAAACCCAACCTCCAGTGACATGCATCCAGCTGTCCCTCAAGCCACTTGTTGGCGCTAGCTTTGGGCCTTTTCCCACTCTGGACATATGCTTTTTTTTTTTTTTTACTTGAAAAGGATAATGGTCAGTGAGGGGTACCCACCCTGATGTCTGAAACTTAAGACTGGGTGAGGGAGGCATGGGGAGGCATGAGGGCAGAGAGGCACTTGCTGTGAGCAGCTCGTTTCAGCCTCCCTTGGCACTTAGAGCTGCCAGCAGTCCAAGGGACCACTCTGGAGTGGGAGGAGGATCAGAAACTAGTGCTAATCCTTCTTCCTGGTCCTCCCTCCTTCAGCAGCAGTGAGAGGTCAGCGGCAGCATCCTGCCCATGCCCTCCCTGATTTCATGAAGGGTCTATTGCCACTTGTGTAGAGTGGGTCAGGCCAGAGGAGAGAGTTGCCATCCCAGCCACCGGGGTGCCGTGAAGTCAGTGGCTGGGACTTCAGACCTGTTTGAACACTTAATGCACAAAGAGAGAGGACGTCACTGTGACCTCAGTAGGCTCCGACCCTCACGTGGCTCATAGTCTCCGGGAAGCTGAAATAAGGTGACTAAGGAACCCTTGTCACCTGACTGGGAGTAGATACTTGAGGAGAGGGGTTACCACAGGAACCCAGAAGGGGACCCATGCCCAGTCCTCTGCTGACCAAGGCTCACAGTGACAGCAGAGAGACCAGGAGATGGTGAAAATACCTCAGGTGAGGGTGCTCACACACAAGGAAGAAAGCGGCTGTGGGTGTCTTTGCCAACAGTTATCGCCTGACATCAGAAAGTTGTTGCCAGTTGGTGTGAGACTGAGGATGACAGATGGGGGGAGGGGGTGGCAGCAGGCCAGCACACCCACTGTGCGGCAGGGCTGGCTCCAGACACCTTGCTTCCCTCCCACCCTCAGGTACTTTTACTCCCGAAGAATCGAGGTCAGCATGTCTTCTGTCAAGTGCTTGCACAAGCTAGCCTCTGCCTTTGGGGCCACAGAGCTTCAGAACTACTGTGGACGTCTTTTTGCCACCCTCCTTCCCCAGGATCCCACTTTCCATACACCCTTGGACCTTTATGCGTACGCCCGGGCCACCGGGGACTCTGTGCTGGAAGATCTGTGCGTGCAGTTCCTGGCCTGGAACTTTGAGCCTCTGACACAGGCTGAGGCCTGGTTGGCTGTTCCCACCACCTTGATCCAGGCTCTCCTCCCCAAGAGCGAGCTGACTGTGTCTAGTGAGCTGGATTTGCTGAAGGCAGTGGACCAGTGGAGCACAGTGACCAACGCCTCCCACGAGGATGTAGAGCGCATGGTGGGACAGGTCCGCTTCCCCATGATGCTGCCCCAGGAGCTGTTTGAGCTGCAGTTCAACCTGTCCTTGTACCAAGGCCACCAGGCACTGTTCCAGAGGAAGACTATGCAGGCCCTGGAGTTCCACACAGTGCCTCTCGAAGTGCTGGCTAAGTACAGAGGCCTGAACCTCACTGAGGACATCTACAAGCCCCGGCTTTACACCTCCTCCACCTGGAGTAGCTTGGTGATGCCCCAGGCCTGGAGGGCACAAAGCTATGGATACAATCAGTTCTACAGGAACAGCTATGGCTCAAAAGCCCGGTACAACAGCTACTTCCAGACCCCACAACACCCCAGCTTCCTCTTCAAGGACAAGCTGATCTCCTGGTCAGCCACCTACCTCCCCACCCTCCAGAGCTGCTGGAACTATGGCTTCTCGTGTACCTCTGACGAGCTCCCTGTGCTGGGCCTCACCACATCCAGCTACTCCGATCCGACTGTTGGCTACGAGAACAAGGCACTGATCCTCTGCGGAGGCTACAGCGTGGTGGATGTTACCGGTTTTGAAGGCTCTAAGGCCCCTATTCCCGGTACCCAGGAGACCAACAGCTCCAAGACCCCTTCCCTCTTTCCCTGTGCCTCAGGGGCCTTCAGCAGCTTCCGTGTGGTCATCCGCCCCTTCTACCTCACCAACTCCACTGACATAGTATAGATGGTACATCTCAGTGGTGGGGACTCAGACATCCCTGATTCCGCTCCTTGGCCTCCAGCCTCTTTTGTAAGCACCTCCAGCAGCCTGCCACCAGATTTCCCTCAACTTCCACTGGCTCTATGAGCTTTAAAATTTACTAGAAGGTTTCAGTCAGCACTGACTCTAGGACTGAGACCCACGGCCCCTATAGCAGGCACAAGCCGGTTCCGTGAGGTCCTCTGGGATTTCCTATGCCTACCGCAGTAGCCCCGTCTGTCACGGTCACTAATCTGAAATCATTAAAGTCACGTGTGCTTCTCACGCTGTTCGTTCATTTATGCGTGGGGTGTCGCTGGCTCCCTCCAGTGTTTGGAGGACAGGTAAGCTGGGTTCCAGGGGACAGGGAGTGAGACTGTGAGTCCATCAGGGAAACTGACCATAACAAGCAAACAGCCCGACGCTGGCCAAGGAACACCACGGAGGAACAGAGTGGGATGCAACCATGGATATTGAGCTGGTGAGCACAGAGCTGATCTGACTGAGATCGGTCATCTCTGAGAAGGGGCTGCTGGGCTTGGACTCGAGAAGGAAGAGGTATGGCGACCAGCTCTTCCTCCAGGAGCTCTTGAACTGGTGCCAGAATAGAGGGACAAAGACACACAGCCTAGCATCTGTAAGAATGGATACGTGGAGAGACTCGGATACATCAGTAGGTATTCAGTCACTCACAGCAGAAGACAGCAAGGATGGGAATCAGGCAGAAGAGGGATGCTGGGTGTTGGGTGACCTGTGGAACCTGGGGGCTGGCTGAGAGGCTCTGGGACATCCCTTGAGAGTGTCATCTTTCAGACCTGAGCAGTGGATGCCCCTCCCCACCTCCTTTATGGCCAACAAGAAGTGTGTGTGTATCTGAGTTTGCCCAGTGCAGGAGAGGCCTTCAGGGGCTCAACTCCAAGTGGAGCCTTCCACTTCTGCCAGCTTTTCCAAGACCAAATAACTATATGTGCCCCCCACCTGACTCGCTAGTACCCACCCTTTGGGTTAAGGAGTCCTAAGGGTAACATATATGCCAGGCAATCTAGGCAGCCACACAATCCCATGAGCCCATAGTCATCAAGTTGCTCCCCTCCCCCAACTGTGTGTGTGTGTGTGTGTGTGTGTTCTGACTCATGAAGACCAGAGGTTATCCCCCAGGTCTCATTTCTCAAGGTCAAGAGGTCATCCACATTGGTCACAATCTAGAATCATTGAGGAAAGAAGACTCTCAATGATGGATTGCCTGCATTGGGTTGGCTTGTGTGCATGTCTGTGAGTTAATTGTTGTGGGAAGATCCAGCCCGCTGTGGGCAGCACCATTCCCTAGGCAAGGAGTCCTTGCCAGTAAATAGGAGTGAAGAAACTGATCCAAGAATGAGCAAGCGAACAACTGTGTATCTATTCCTCTCTGATGTGACTGCCTGCATGCTCCTGCCTGGATGGCCCCATCTAAGAACTGTAACTTAGAACTAGGAACTAAAATAAGCCCTTTCTCTGAATTTTGTCTTTTTATCAAGGTATTTTATCACAGCAACAGAAGTGGATCTAGAACAGCTTCTGCATAGCTTGCCTGGCACTCCCTCAGCATCATCTGATGGGCATTCTCCTCCCATGAGAGCCATCAATCATGTCTCCACTAGCACTTCATGTTGTCAGCACTTTGAAACTTCAGCCATCCTGTGGGGCGGGGTACGTTCACATCAGCCATCCCTTCCACACTGTGACAGAATGCCTTGAGCAGGACACTAAGAGGAAGAAAGGTAGATTGAGCGCACACATTCAGAGGCTTCAGTCTGCCCTCACTCGACCCCATTTGACCTCAAAGCCTCATTACAAACTCATCCACGGATTGGCACCCACCCTCAGGATGCAATCACTTCATGAGAACTCAATAGCTGGAGAGCAAGCCTCAACACCTGGCTTTGGGGGAAGGGCAGGTCTAGATTCTCACTGTTAACAGTAACTTTGTAGTGACCAATCACTGCCTTCTCCATCCTTCCTTGTCTATAACCCACCTCGCTCAACCCACCGGACTATCCCATGGCTTTTATACAATGAAACATTTCTGGTTCCAGAATTCCAACTGAAAGCCTATTAAGAAGACACTTAAAGTAAAACAATGTTACAATGTTTTCCTTTGACACCAGAAAGCTGAGGACCTTGGGACTGTAGATGGTTGGGTTAGACTCGAGCCCGCCTACTCTCTGCCACACACAGGTACACTGACGTGGGATGTTGGAGACAATTCCGCTCAGTTCACAGGCTCTTGGCAGGCTCCTGCTGCAGGGAGAGGCTCACCTGTGGAGGAAGAGTTAAATTCATCACGCAGCTGCCAAGGTGGAGTGTTATTCGGCCGGCATGCTGGTGCGTCCCTGACATCTTAGCACTCTGAAGGCTGAGGCAGAAGGATCACAGTGTTTAGGTCTGCCCAGGACATATATTGAAGTTATCAGGTCAAACAATGATTGTCAGACCTTTTTTGAACACCTGTGTTCATGATTTTGCTGACTAGTTTTATGTCAACTTGACACAAGCCAGACTCATTGGAGAGGAGTGACCCTCAACTGAGAAAATGCCTCCATAAGACTGGGCTGTAGGCAAGCTGGTGGAGCATTTTCCTAATTATAGAGATTGATGTGGAAGGGCTCCAGCCCATTGTGGGTGGAGCCATCCTCCTGGACGGTGGTCCAGGGTTCTATAAGAAAGCAAACTGAACAAGCCTCAGAGAGGAAGCCAGTAAGCAGTCCCCCTCCATGGCCTCTGCATCAGCTCCTGCCTCCAGGTCCCTGCCCTGCTTGAGGTCCTGTCCTGACTTCACTCAGTGATGAACTACAATGTGGAAGTATAAGCCAAACAAACCTTTTCCTTCCCAAGAGACTTTGGTTTGGGTTTTCATCACAGCAATAGAAACCCTGATTAGGACAATGGCATAATATAAAGGCAATAAGAAGTTAAAAGAAAACAAGCAAGACGTGAGAGATGGCTCAGTGGGTAAAGGAGATTGCTGCTAAGCCTGAGGACCTGAGTGCAATTTTTAAAAAACATTTTCATTTAATATAATTTCATATAATATATATTGGCCATATTTATTTCACCTGCCCAACTCCTCCCAAATCTATTCCTACTTCTCTTCACACACGACATTGTTCTCTCTCTCCCATCAAGTCCAATTTGTGTTTCCCAAATACTCTTATGGAGCCCGTCCTGGATTGTGGTTGACCTATCTGGAGTCACATCATTAAAGAAAGCTAACTTGCCGTGGGCTGTCCCAGCAGTTATCAGATGCCAACAGTACCTTAGCCGCAGTTGGGACTTCTCGCCTTCCTCCTCCTCCTCCTCCTTCTCTTCCTCCTCCTCCTCCTCCGCCTCCTCCTCCACCTCCTTTCTGTGATAACTCCAGCTTGTATCAAGTTGACACACAAAACCAGTCAGTACAGTCATGCATACCCACACATGAAGGAAAATAAGCATTTTTAAAGTCCCCTGCATCTCTTTGTCCTTCACACCACCATGCCCCCAGCTTTGGCTGGTGCCTTCCTCTCCTAAGTGGAGGGACAGGCAGTGACCTTCCAGACCTCTGAGTTCTGTAGGGAGGTTTACTGTGTCAGCTGCAGGGCTGGAAGAAAGCCACTGGAGGGCGCCAGAGCAGAGCTGAGCAAGTTGACTGCACGGGAAGCCCTGAAGTCTTCACTGAAGCCTCTCTAGTTATCACACCAAACCTGTGTGCTCCTCCTCCAGCCGCTCTGGAAAAACCTTCCCAGGGCTGGCCTGGGCAGAGCTGGGGTCCCAAGGGAGGGTTACATCTGTCTACAGGGCTTCATGGTACATGGCTGGTACAGTTAAATCTTCCTCCACGACGCCTTTCAAGGCCTTCAGAATGCCCTGCATAGAAGGGATGGGAGGAGTCTGTTTTGTTTTTCATATTGGACTTTTCCTGAGCCTATACAAATGAGGGGGGCTCAGTAGCCCCCAGGTGCTTTGGAATGGAGCTGTGGTGACCTGGCAGAGAGCTGGAACCCCTTCTGTACGCTGACCTCCAGGATGAGTCAGTACAGCCAGAGACCAAGACTGAGTCAGTTGTCCCCACGTGACAGACCCAAAGTGCTCACAGGCCCTCCAGGTCCAGGAGCACATCCTGGTGCTGGGAGGGCTGCACCCTCCGAACTGCACAGGCCAGAAGCTCTGTCCTCTGGAGTCTTCCTGACTTCTCCCCATGTCCTTGTCCCCAAGCCTGTTTATCTGTAAACCCTTCACAGTCTCCTTTATGCCAGTAGCCATAGTAACTAATGTGTTTTCCTGACTTCTGAGAGAGAGCATTGTAGACTGTTCCTACATTTGAGGAAGGGGCCATGGGAAGCTTGGAATATTCAGGACCCCTGCTGTGTGAGACTGACATCTGAGGGGGACTTCTGTGCTCCTGAGCCAAACCCTGGGGGCTTTTTTATGTGGGCTCTGTAACTGGTTCATAGGGTGGCTAGCTGGTGTCAGGGGTACCTGGTGAATGTCCTTGCATGGGGGATCCTGGAAAGTGGGGTAATAACAGACTTCATGTAAAACCTAACAGGGACCAGACAGAGGCACACACAGCTGCCATGTTGAGAACAATATGCCTGAAGCAGGGAGTGGGCATGCGTTGGTTTCAGCTGAAGGAACATAGCCCCAGTTCTGCCAAAGACTACCTCAGGGCTGCTTGCCAAGACAAGAAGAGGGAAGTGTCCTAAGGTGGTCTGGGTAAAATCAAACATGCCGAGGTGCGGGCTAGGGGCTGGAAAGGTCCAGAGGGTGGTCCCAAGACCCTAGAGCATCCTCATGGTGTCTAGGTGAGGGAAAGAGCAAAGACCCTGCCCATCTGTGCAGTGACAGTTGGTAATCTCCTTGTCACCCTGCCCCACCTGGATCCCCAGCTGACTTGGGAGGGGATGGGAATTCAGGTGTGTACTTGACCCCACCACTTAGGATAAAAAAAAAAACCATAAAGTAGGTCCTAAAACTGACAGGGATACTTCTATTTTCATGACCCCAGAGACCAGAAGCTTGAAATCCAACTGTCTTGGGGTCTGTTCCATCAGCAGCCTCTGAGGGACAGGGTTCCCAGAGTTCCCTGACACCCTTGGTATGTGGACAAGCCTCTCCCTGCTGCTAGTTTCAGACAGCATCTGCTGTGTCTCTGCCTGTCTATGTCACTGACTGCGCTCCCTTCTCCTGCAAGAAAACCAGTCAGGTCCAGGGTCTCCCAAAACACAAGTGATCTCTCAAGATCCTTAATCTTGTCACAGCTGTAAAGACTCTGGGTCCAAAAGTCACTCTCACAAATCCTGGGGAGTTAGGACTTAGTGATATCATTGGTGTATGAAAAGTGGGGTGCCATTCAACTCATAGGCATTCCTGATCAAAGCTGGCTGACAGCCCGTGGATGCTGGTGCCATGGGTCCTGATGCAGTAGGTGCTGATGTTAAGGGAGCAGAGTCCTGTCCCTGGGGACCGTCCCATGTGCTATAATATCAGAGAGGATGGATCTGCACCACAATCTCCAACAGGGCGGTATCCCTGTCCTGTGGTCTGTACACTAGTCCTATGGTCCGTACACTAGTCCTGTGGTCCGTACACTACCTGTGAATAACCACAGGGTTCCGAAGGCTTCCATCTTTCCTGGGTTCCTGTGGCACCCCAGGATCCTTGACAGAACCTAGTTCGTGTTTGCAGAGGTGCTTGGCCACTTCGGCGACAGTTTGTGGGAGGCATCTGGAAGCTGCTACTTGGACAGCTTAGAAATTGACAGTAGGGCCAGATGTGGTAAAGGGTAAAGGCGCTTGCTGCCAAGCCTGACAATCCGAATTCAAGCCCCAGAGCGTGCGTGGTTGGAGGAGAGAATCCACTGTTGCAGGTTGTCTCCTGGATTTGATTAGTTTAGAGCTGTCTGGGGTGGGTTTCGGGGAGGGTTTTGATCATAGCATCATCCAAGAGTCTAAGGGGCCAAAGCAGGGAGACGGAAGAGGCACGAGGAAGATGAGAGAGATGACGAGAAAGAGGAAGATCCCAACAGCTGGCATGGGACAGTGACAGAAACCTGCTGTTTGCTGGGGCTAGCAAGGTGGCCTTCCTCTAGTTAGGGGATGGCCAGGCTAGGACTGGCCCCTCCACCAACCAGGCTCCACTTCTACAAGCTGGGTCCTCAGACAAGACATCTCCTAAGCTCCACCCCTTAGGCACAGTCACCTGCCTCTCCAGGTGGTGGTGCTGATAATATAGTGGCATCTGCCTTTCCAGGTGTAGTGACAGAAAGCCACCTGTCTCACCATCAGGTGATGGTGCTGATGATGTAGCAACAGGCCAAAAGATAAACAGTCACCTTGCTACCTCAGAGTGTCCAGGTGGCCAAAGTCAGCATATCTGTTTGACAGGTCTGACAGAGGATGCCACATAGAGACCCTGGGCTCCAGGCCAAGCCTTCGAAAGTGTGTCTGTCCCTGGGATCTAAGTGAGACAACTGCCCAGCCATCCCACCTCCAGAGACAATCTGGTAAGAGCAGGTGATCGATCAAACTCAAGCCATCTCAAGCTCTCCGAGGCCATACGTAGCTTTGCAAACTGCAGTCTTAGCAAAGAGAGCCCACGCCACCGGCTTAGCAAGAAGCAATGCTCTAGATGTTTGACTGGTTCTCTGGCCTCCCCAATCCCTGGATGGCCTCCGGTCCCCCTGGCCTGGCTTCAGCAGGCTTCTTCAGCCAGAGTTCCTCTAGTCTGTCAGGTTTCCTCCTCATTCATCCAGTGACCTTGCCTTCTCACCAGCCATTGATCTACCCCCACCCCCCAGGTTATGTTGGGAGTTAAGCCAGTGAAGGTTCTCCGGTTAGCATAAGCCCCACCACAGGGACCCTGCATCTGTCGAAATGATCAAGTGGTTTTCCTGGGATTTATTTAGTCTGTGTGACTTCATCTCTAACATGACTATGATGGAGTATAGCTTTCAGCTTATATACAAATGGAGATGCTCGGACTGACTGCGACAATAGGAACCGTGTGGGTTACCTTAAAGCAGATGGTCTGGAGGAGCAGGGTCCTGGTTAGCAGCAGTCATCAGCCAGGCTCTAAGCTGGCAATGTGAGTTTGGATGGTGATGCAGAACTTCCCTGGGAGGAGTGGGGGCAGGGCCATCTAGTGGATTTCCAGAGCCCCTGTTGGAGACTGATTGTGTGGCTTAGTGCTAAGTTGTTTGGGAGCTCAGAAAACTGTAGGCTGTCTTTGAGTCAGCTCCCAGTTTGAAATGAGTTGGCTCTATCCTGGAGACTCCTTGGTCTTTACACTAGGGTAAGCTAGACAAAAGACATCCAAGGTGTGACAGTGTCTCCTGTGGAGACTGCTCCATAGAGAGAAAGCACCATCTGGCCCAGTACCTGAGAACTGGGAGGAGCCAGAATCAACATTGTGTAGCTAGTTCCTCAGTCCCCTGTGGGCCTGGGATGTGCTGGACAACTGATCCCTGTTAGAGCAGCCACGCCCTCCTCAGCAAGAAGCCCCTGAAGGCAGATGGGCGACATCACAGGAGGCTCTATGCCTGTGAAAGTGGGTAACACAGGGATGGTGTTGCCATGGTAACAGACTTGGGGAGGGGTGGTAGTGGTAACCTAGCTGGCCTGACCCACCATCCTCAGCTGTACTGACATCAATTCCCACTTTTTTCTTGGGGGTTGGGGAGAGCCTGCAGTGAGACTCATCTGGGGGAGGTCTTGGGCAGCCCCTCGCTCCCACCTACAAGATGCAATTCTCAGGAATCCTAAAGGACATCCGTACCCAATAGCCAATGTTGAGCCTTGGTGTACCCTGGACCACCTTTTCCCATGGACCACACCTGTGGATCACGTTGTGACTGCTGCCTGGCCAGTGAGGGGACCACTGAGTTCCGATGTATCAATCATAAATGGTGTCTTCTGTGTGTACCTTTAGGACCAAATGTCCAGGCTCTAGGGTCCTGCCCCTCAGCAATGTGACATAAGGGAGAGGCTGCTCTCTTCTGAACCTTAGCCTCAGATATGGACGGAGGACTCCCTCTAGGTTGTTGTGAGTCCTGTATAAAGCAGCATGTGAAGATGTCTTCAGCTATGGTGGATGCTGGCTGTTGACTCTAGTACCAGGAAGGAATCCTGACAGGGCAGATCTCAGAACCGTGTTCCTGAGAAATGAGTCTCTGCAGACTGACCCTGAGCTTCCTGGGAGGGGATAAATGCCTTCTCAGTCTAGGAAAAGAAGTGGTTCAATATCTCTCCCTGATCCTGCCAACCCGAGGCTCTCAGAACTGAATACTAAAGTTGTTACCCGGCCAGCTGGCCCTGGCTGTGTAGAGATCCTGGCACCTTCTCTCCCCAGAAATGAGGTTTTCCTGAAGTCAGCAGAGCTTAGGGCCCCCTGGGAAGATCAGAGAGAAGAGTCCCTAAGGTCAATGAAGAAGGAGGTTGGCCTGGACCTTTAAAAATCTGAGCTGCATGGATGGGGAAGGGCTTTGCTGAGCATCTAGTGGCTTGCTGGATGGTGGGGGAGGCTGTGGTCAGCTTGGGTGGGGACTTCCCCAGAGCACCATATGAGAGGCCAGAGCAGTGGAAAGACAGTGAATGTAAGTCTAGAAATTTACATTAGCCAGGGTCTTTTTCCAAAATTCTTTTGGCAGTCACCTACCCTTACCCTGCCAGGCAGTGGGGACAGGAGGAAAGAGGTCTGGAGCCCATGACTGAGGAAGAGGAAGAAGAGAAATGTGCGGAGGGACGGGAACAAAGAGATGAGAGGAAGGAGGGAGAGAGGAGTCGTGAAAGCCTGGCATTCTTATGACCTGATATTGATGTCACAGCCTGTGATGGTCTGTATATGCTGAGCTCAGGGAGTGGCATGATTAGAAGGTGTGGCCTTGTTGGAGTAGGGGTGTCACTGTGGGTGTGGGTCTCATCCTAGCTACCTGGAAGTCAGTATTCTGCTAACAGCCTTCAAATGAAGATGTAGAACCCTCAGCTCCTCCTGCACCATGCCTGCCTGGATGCTGCCATGTTCCCACTTTGATGGTAATGGACTGAACCTCTGAACCTGTAAGCCAGCCCCAATTAAATGTTGTCCTTATAAGAGTTGCCTTGCTCACGGTGTCTGTTCACAGCAGTAAAACCTTAAGACACAGCCCCATTTGCGTGCTCTATTGGGCAAGGTGTTTACAAAAGGCAGCCCGATTCAGTGGGTGGGGCATCTGATCACATGGTGCGTGGAGGACCTGGAGGAGGGACGTGGCCGGTGTCCACTCTCCGCTGAGTGGCTCTGGTCTCAGGTGCAGTGCAACTCCCAAAGCCAAGGCCAGCAGAGGGGACAGGGTCACGACTGGAACCAGGATAACTCAGCTCATCCGAAGAGTCTTGAGTCGTGTGAGGAGGTAGATTCCAGATAAGAACAGGACCCAGGTATAGGGGTGTGCACCTGTGGTCTCAGCTACATGCAAGACCGAGGCAGAAGGATGGCTTGAACCAGAGTTCGAGGCCATCCTGGACAACACAGACTGTTTCCCCTGGGTCCCGGGAGAAGCGAAGCATGGCTGCTGGTGGGCTGTGATGTGGGGTGGTCCAGAGGAGGGCAGATGCAGTGAAACAGCTTTCTTACCAGCTATCTTTATTTGTTGAAGTTAACTTTCGAAAATGCACTCTCCCACCGCACCCTCAGAGACACTGGCACCGAGAACTTTGCTGAGCAGGACTAAAGAAAACCTCAGAAAATACCAGAGTGTTCTGGAAACATCCCAGGTCGTGGCTGTCTATGCAGCCTCCTCTCAGGAGAGAAGGGCACCCCAGTCACAGCGCATGAGCTGGGGGGGGGTCAAGGACATGGCTTCATCTGCCTTTCCTGTCAGCGTGGGGTCCCTGGTTCTCTTGCCTCAGTATCCCGAGTGCTGGCTTCAGCCTCAGGGACCACTCAGCATGGCCTCTGTCTGCCCTCTGATTCCAGTCAGAGCTGGCTCCTCAGAACTGGCAATGGGGGTTTTCAAGTAGGATGTGGAAATTGCTCCAGATGTGAGAGCTTTAGACACGCAGTCAGCTTTTCCCTCGCCTGTCTCCCTGTCTAGACAAACAGAACTGGAGACATTGTTGGTAAGAAACGGAAAGTTTAACACAACCTAGCAGTAGCTGGTTTCTACTTGATACAAATTACTTTAAGGCTGGCAGGATGGCTCAAGCCTTTAATCCCAGCACTTCGGAGGCAGAGGCAGGAGGATTTTTATGAGTTTGAGGCCAGCCTGATTTACATAGCGTGTTCCAGGACAGACAGGACTGCACAGGAGACTCTGTCTCAAAAGAAAAAAAGAATTGCTTTTGGAAAGGTGATTGGACAGGTGTCTGGCTCATCGGGCTGTGTGTTTGGGAAGCCTTGCTATAACACACAAGGCTATGCAAAAGGAGTCTATAGAGCAAGAAGCAGGCAGGGGACCCCTCTAAGCAGGGGCAGTGTTGGAGAGGGGACTAAGGGGGGTGACAACCCAGCCCCACGATGTTTTTCTTGTTCTCGGAGGTTCTCCCTGGCACAGTTGCTGCCAAGATATACGAGGCTCTTTTCTTAGAACCCACGTACTGTGTATGTGTGTGCACATGTGTGTGTGCATATGAGTGTGTGTGCATGCATGCAGTTATGTGCACTTGCAAATACACATATATCTGTGGGTGCACATAAGTTTACATGTATGTGGAGGTCTGAGGCCCACATTATTATGGGGGATAGACTCTCTCCCAGGCCTGGAACTTAACCAAGTAGGCTAGGCCGGCTGGCCAGAGAGCCCCCGGGGACCTACTTGTCTCCACTCACCTGGCCCTGGATTATGGAACACGTCATGACATCATCTTTTTTCATATGATCTCCAGGAACCATGCTGTTCAGCACGTGCTTACTGAATGGTCCACTTTGCTAGCATGGGGTTCGGACCATCTATGTGTGGAAGCTGGCCGTGAATGGAAAGAAGCCTCGTGGTCTTGAAAAGGACTGGGGGCCCTTGGAAAGGCCAAAGGTCCTTTGGGGATAGTCAGACTCTTCCCCAAGCAGCTGAAGCCAGCATTAAAGAATGACAGAAGGTCTGTAGGGCCCAACTTCCAGGAGGGAGAGTGGGCCACAGATGCCACATCTGTCAAGACAGGTGAGCAGCGTGGGGCTGCTGGTCCTGCCCGTGATACTTCCTAGATGTCCTGGGAAGACAACACAGCTGTCCAGTCTTATCCAGTGAGAGCGGCTCGGCCCTGGACCTCTTGCAGGACTCCTTGGCTCTCACTTGCCAGAGAGGGCATTTGCCTCTGCTTGGGGCTTACAGCAACAGTTGGTAAGTAAGTTGTCATGCAGCAAAGAGTAGTCTTCTAAAACCATGCGGGCGGCAGGTGGCTGCTGGCCTGATGCTGTCCCCTCCACAGCTGCAGACTAAGGTGTGGGCTGACAGAAGATGTGCATATTAGCAGATAGCTGAAGTTCCACCTCGGCCTTGAGGGCTGCCTGCTTTCCTTCACCATTCTCCATTCTGTCAGTGCCCTGAGCAGAGAGGGAAGAGATGGCCTGCTAGCCCACAGCCCACAAGAATCCTGGGGAGCCCCATGAGGGACCCATGGCACTCCGCTGGACCAAGGTGTCATGCAACAGCTGCTGAAGCTGGGTGGCATCGGACCCATCTGAGCGACTGTCATTCACCCTGTAGGAGCACCAAGGGTGGAGGCAAAGGGAGCACATTTAGGACAGTGATGCCCTCTGAGAGAAACTGACAAAGTGACTCCATGTTCTCCCAACTTGACAGAGCCCACAGAACATCCTGGATAGGCTGAGGGACTCTAACATGTCCATATAGGATCAATTGTACCAAATATATGACTCTGGAGAGAGGCAATGGGGTGGCAGGGAACCCACTGGGGCAAGGGGCAGTCGGGAACTGCGTCCTGCCAGATCAATTTTCCATAAACCTGAAACTGTTTTTTTTAAAAAGTTAGTCTGTTGGGAGCTGGAGAGATGGCTTAGTGCTTAAGAGCACTGACTGCTCTTCCAGAGGTCCTGAGTTCGAGTCCTAACAACCACATGGTGGCTCACAACCATCTGTAATGGGGTCTGGTGCCCTCTTCTGGTGTGGCTGAAGAGAGAAATGGTGGTGTACACATATGTATAAAACAAATAAAATTTTTTTTTTTAAAAAAAGTTAGTCTTCTTGTCAGAAATGAATGTTTTAAAATGTTCTTTGATCTAGTCTTCAGGAGGCAGAAGCAGGAGGATCAAGACGCCGAAACCACCGTGGGATGCATAGTGAGAGGCCAGCCTGGGCTAGGTGAGACCCTGCCTCAAGATACCGAGGTAAATTCTAAACTAGTGGGACCAGGAGGAGCCTCGGCCAGTAAGGACATTTGCTGCTCTTGCAGAGGACCTGGGTTCCATTCCCAGCACCTGTGTGGAAACATAGAAACGCACAATTGTGAGTCCACCATGTGGGTGCTGGGAACTGAACCCAGTGACCCTTTATGACCTCCATGAACACCAGGCACACATGTGATATTATACACACATGCTGGCAAAATAAAAACAAAAAGCCGCCCCAACTCATACACATAAAGTCAAACTTCTCAGTTGGGTGTGGTGGTGGCACACCCTGTAATCCTAACACTCAGGAGGTAAAGGCAGGAGGATGAGGAGTTCCAAGCCATGCTGTGCTACCAGGGACACAGACAGACAGACAGACAGGCAGGCAGGCAGTGCGGGCATCTACTGAAGCCGTTGTCCTCAGAACTGCAGAACTCTCCCCCAACCCCATCGCTTTCCTCTTCCCTCTTCTCCTTGCATGGCACCTACAATGGCTATCTACTGCCGTCACCTCCGACCCCAGTGTCTCCCAAATCAACCCCCTCAGTCTTTTTGGCCGCTGCCATTCTCCCTCCGCCCCCCTCGACAGCTTTGCTCCCAACTTTCAGTCTTCCAGCAAACCCTTGCCTTTCTGGGGCTGAGTGTGAGAAGCTGGGGGTGGTGGTGTTCTGTATGTTTGGTTGAAGGCTGGAGGTCATGTAGCCCAGGCTGGCTATATAGCTTAGGATGACCACAGACTCCTGATCTTCCTGCCTCGACCTCCCAAGCACTAGAATCATCACCATAAGACACCACACGACCGAGACACGGCTCTTACCTCATCCTGACACCTCCCTCCCCAGTGATTCAGTCAGAGAGTAGCCCCAGCCCACAGCCCACAGCACGCCCCCCCATAAGCAACAGTGAAGGCTCCTGTAGTTTCTTGTCCCGGGGAGCTGGCAGCAGTGGTGTTGGTTAGAAAGCCTGTCCTGTTTCACTCCCTCTTGGTTAGGACACCGTGGACGTTCTGGGTTTAAGGAACTTGCTTAGGAATAAGGACAAGAGCTGGATACAAATGTCCAGGTACCAGGATGAGGGCAGGGCTGAGATAGGGACACTCTGGTCTTCCTAGGTAGGGCTCATGACATTACTGGCGGCCTCCCTGAAAGGCCCTGCATTAGACCTTTGTCTTTTCCCACATCCTGTTCATGGCTTCTATGTTGAACCCCACCTCAACCCCTGACCAGTGCTGGAGCAGCTTCTGCCATTCTCTGGCTGGACAGAGCTGGGAGAGGTGAGTCCCCCCCCCTCGCCCCATGTGCAGCAGTTCTCCTGTCCCCTGACACCACCTCTCCTGCCCTCCCCTCCACCAGAAGAGGCTCTCAGAAGAGGCCTGTGTCTATCAGCCTGCCCAGCCTGCCCATCCACCACTGCTCTGATCCTCCCTGGTTTAGGCAAGCTGTCTGCCATTCTTCCAACCACAGCTTGTCTCTGGTTTTTAAACAACTCAGCTTTCAAGACCCAATCGACATTTCTTTCCTCCTTATTTTGCCTTGAACTTTTACATAGCTAAGGATGACCTCAAGCTTCTGATCCTCCTGTCTCCTCCTTCTAAGGGCTGGGATAACAGACTTGTACCACCATGCCCTGTTTATGTAGTGCTGGGAATCTTGGACTGTGCACCCTAGGTGAGCACTCTGCCAGGTGACATCTCCAGACAAGATGTCATCTTTCCCCCTCCCCCTCTTCTTCTTCTTTGTGTTTTTTGTTTGTTTGTTTGGGTTTTTTTGTTTTGTTTTGGTTTGGTTTTTCGAGACAGAGTTTCTCTGTATAGCCCTGGCTGTCCTGGAACTCACTCTGTAGACCAGGCTGGCCTTGAACTCAGAAATCTGCCTACCTCTGCCTCCCAAGTGCTGGGATTAAAGGCATGCGCCACCACTACCCGGTTTCTTTGTGGTTTTTGTTTGAGACAGGGTTTCTCCGTGAAACCCTGGCTATCCTGGAACTTGCTATGTAGACCAGGCTAGCCTCAAACTCAGTGATCTTCCTGCCTCTGCCTCCTGAACGTCAGAATTAAAGGCTTGTGCCACCACACTGCCTGGCTAAACTCTTCTTTTTTAATAGTGATACTGAGATATGATTCACATATGCATAGTAAGTAAATCCATTTAAAGTATATAATCCTGGGGGGGTGGGGGGGTTGGTGTTGTTGAGAGGCTTAAAGATTTTATTTTTATGTGTATTTCTGCTTTGTCTTCCTGTATGTATATACCCCAAATGTATGCAGTGCCCACAAAGGCCACAAGAGGTGGCTAGATTCCCTGTTTTTACAGATGGTTGCAAGGCACCATGTAGGATTTGGTAACAGACTCATAGTCCTTTGTAAGAATAGCACTGCACTTGACCACTGAGTCACCTCTCCAGCCCCTGGTTCCAGGATTTGCACATTTACTGAGTCTCACACTGCCAATCAACTTGAGAATACTTTTTTTTAAAAAAAGATTTATTTATTTATTTATTTATTATATGTAAGTACACTGTAGCTGTCTTCAGACACCGCAGAAGAGGGCATTGGATCCCATTATAGATGGTTGTGAGCCACCATGTGGTTGCTGGGATTTGAACTCAGGACCTCTGGAAGAGCAGTCAGTGCCCTTAACCACTGAGCCACCTCTCCAGCCCCAAGAATACTTTTGTCATTTATAAAGAAATTACTCTCTAGCTCTCAACCCCATGTCCCTGTCCCTTCCACCCCAGCTCTCCACAGCCACTGTTATCACAGGAGTGGACTTCAGTGAGTCTTTCTTGTGTGGATTCCTCCACCCAGTTTTATGTTTTGTTCTTCTATGTGTGTGTAGTATTGGGGATGGAAACCAGAATCTTGCAAAGTAAGCCAAACTGGCCTCAACGCCATAATCCTCCTGCCTCAACCTCCCGAGTACTGGAAATATGGGTGTGAACCACCACATCTACCTTGGCCTAGTATTTTTGAGATTCATTCATGGAACACACATAAGTACTTCACTCCCACGGTTACACAACAGTCTCTCGCATGGATACGCTCATCCCTTCACCATTTGATGGTGTACTGCTTTCATTCAAGCCTGCCACTGTTAGGACTGTGCACCTACCTGCCAATAAAAACCCACATACACATAGGAGTTTACAGATTATGAGTCTCTGCGGGGTGTGTGGACATTACTGCATATAAAATATTCACCAAAAGTGGGTGTGGTGCCTCTTGCCTGTAATCCTAGCTGTACTGGCTGGTTTTGTGTGTCAGCTTGACACAGGCTGGAGTTATCACAGAGAAAGGAGCTTCAGGTGAGGAAATGCCTCCATGAGATCCAGCTGGAAGGCATTTTCTCAATTAGTGGCGAAGAGGAGAGGGCCCCTTGTAGGTGGTGCCATCCCTGGGCTGGTATTCTTGGGTTCTATAAGAAAGCAAGCTGAGCAAGTCAGGGGAAGCAAGCCAGTAAGTAACATCCCTCCATGGCCTCTGCATCAGTTCCTGCTTCCTTACCTGCTCGAGTTCCAGTCCTGACTTCCTTTGGTGATGAACAGCAATGTGGAAGTGTCAGCTGAATAAACCCTTTCCTCCCCAACTTGCTTCTTGGTCATGATGATTTGCAGGAATGGAAACCCTGACTAAGACACATGGACAGTTTTTAAAAATTTATTTATTTTTATTTTTATGTGCATAGGTGTTTTGCATACATGCATGTCTGCTTGTCATGTGTATACAGTGTCAGAAGAGGGTGGATCCCCTGGAACTGGAGGTATATATAATTGCAAGTCACTGTGTGGTGCTGGGAATGCATGCTGTTGTTGATTAACCTGCTCTAATCTCCTGGGCAATGGCAGTGTGAGTTCCTTGATAATGCCCTGATACTGTGGATTCTTGAATGAAAGGCACACACGCGGTCTTGTATTTAATATGCCTTAATCAGCTCAATGGCTGGGCCACTCCCAAACTTCCACGTTGCTGGTGCCTCCCCTCTGATACTCCTGAGTTATTACTTACTAAAAATATTTCATCTTTGCTACCCTAGACTCAATTGGGGGTGGTGGGACCTGGGGCCACTCTTCCCTGATTCTTACATGTTTGTAAGCTTTCTCTTCTGCCGCTTTCAAGCCTCTATCTTATCCCTTTCCTAGCATGGCAATCCTCCTTTCTCTTCCCTCCTTTGTTTTTTGCCAGGGAATCCTGCCTCTGTCTCGCTGTCCAACCATTGGCCACCAGCAACTTTATTTACCAATCAAAGCCAACTGGGGCATGAACTCTCAGCATCTTACATGTAGACATGCGAATTCCCGTGTCATTTTGGGAACCCAATGAACATAATACAAGCAATAAACCAAATCCACAGCAGGGAACTGAGTTCAGGTCTTCTGCAAAAGCAGCCAGTGCTCTCATCCGCTGACTCATGTCTCCAGCTGAGGTGGACTTTGTGGTTGTCTGTTTTCTGTTTGGGTTTTTTTTTTTTTTTAAGACAAGGTATCACTCACTATCTAGCCTTCGGCTAGCCTCAGACTCAAAGAGATCTGCCTGCCTCTGCCTTCTGATTGCTGGCTGGGTTTAATGGTGTGGTCGTGACGGACATTTTTGATGGGTAAATTTGGGGCTGCAGCGACTCCACTATTCATGTTTCCACATCTCAGGACAATGCTCACTGTAGCGACTGCCTTATGTCACAACCCTTCAGGACAGCAGACAGAGCTCTTGCCGCCCCGAGTCCAGAGGAGAGAGAGGATGGTTATGAAAGCCAGACTGTCTCAGCCATAGATCTGTTGTGTTTCTCCCTCTGCCAACCAGGCCAAGGGTCACAGTTGCATCCTTGAGCCAAGTCCCCCTTCCCCTCCCGCTCTTGTTTTCCTTCTCAGCTCACAGAGAACCTGAAAGCAATACTTTCCCTGGCAGCCATCATGAGAGCAGCAGCCAGGACACACCTTCCAGATGACCCTCCAGCCTGAAGCAGTCGCCCACTGTTTGGATTTCCCTCTCTACCAGGGTGGGGAGATCAGAGGCTTTGGGATGGGGCTGCATAGACCTTCTGGGAACAGACCTCTCTCAAACTTCAGGAACAGGGCCATCGGATCAGAGAGTATGGTACACCCTCCGGGGCTAGGCTTTGAGAGCGTCTTCCATTCTGGAAGAGTCCAAGGGGACTATTGTATCCTAGGCAGGCTGTCATGGCCCAAGTGTCTTTCTTCCCTCCTGGGGGCCTCCTGAGGGGACATTGTGATCTCTCTAGAATGCTATTCTTTTTCTCTCCCACCCATGCAGACCCTAAGGCTTTGCACACCTGTTAGACATGTGGCCACAGCCATGGGGCCAGCCGTGGGGCCAGGCATGGGGCAGTCAGCTGGCCTGTCAGAGCCTCAGCTACACTCAGGTGGAGAACAGGCCTCGGAAAGAAAAGAACTGCAAGGAAGGATTTGAACTAAGAGTGCTGGTGGAGTTGGAGGGACAGTGGGACCCGGCAGGGGACCTGCAGGGAAAGCACACAAGGACAAGGCAGGTGGGGCGGAGCCATGCTGGAAAGCGGGAGGGGCCAGGTAGTGGGAGGAGTCATGCTAGGTGGGCAGTAAGAGGAGTGCAGACGCGCGCGCGCGCACACACACACACACACACAAACACATTTTTTTAAAGGGAAGCATGATAATCTGGTATTTACTACAAAAGAACTTCCTATTGGGTAGACAACGGGGGTACCAGACTGGTTGATGTGACGCTCTGCAGTGATCATCTTAGAAACGGACCCTCAGTCCCTCCTACGATCTGGTCACGGTCACGGGTGAGCCAAGGTCGCTCAGGTGATGACAGCGAGCTGGGCTTCACCACCGCCTGCTGCCAGCTGATCCCCACCCAGGTTCAGGTTCAACAGGAACCCTCGGTTCTGAGTAATGAGTGCGCCTGCGTCTCCGAGGGAACATGTGTTTCCAATCTTTCCGCTCGCTCCGCTCGGCAGTGAGTCACCACCGACAGCTGCTGCCACCTCCCTCCACCAAGGCTCATTTCAGACCCTGCTGACCGCTGGCTCCTCCCCCTCCCCTCCTCACAGCCAGCCTGGCTCCTGGGCCCTGGGCTTCCACATCCAGCACACTGGCTCTCCAAGGGTGCCTACCCGGCTATCTGGAGGAGTCTGCCTCTAACCCCTGAACCATTGTTTCTCCCAGGCAGCAGCCTTATCCCTTTACTTGGGCCCCAACCATTGTATGGTGCCTGTTATACTCTGTATTTCCCGTGTGTGTGTGTGTGTGTGTGTGTGTGTGTGTGTGTGTGTGTGTGTGTGTGTGTTTAGGCCAGAGGTCAACATTGGGGTGTCTTCTTCAATACTTTTCCCCTTATTTTTAGAGGCAGAGTCTCTTGCTGAACCTGGAGCTATTGTTTCAGGTAGACTGGCTGGCCACACAACCCCAGAGATAAAGCCTGACTCTGCCTCCCCAGTGCAAGACTTGCAGGCACAGCCACCATGCTCTCTGCTCTTACATGGGTTTGAATTCACTTTACCTACTGAGCCGTCTTCTAAGCCCATGCCTTTTACTTCCTACTGAGCGGTAGTTTGTGCCACACAAGAGGAGGGATATCCTGTTCACCCCATCTGTAGCCCCAGCTTCTGAACAGCCTTGGCACATGGCTTGTGTGCCTGAGAAATGCTTCTGAGCAAATGAACTACAACCTTAAGAGATATTCACCCAGAGGCTGGCCTGGTTGCACATACTTGTAATCCCAGTACTCTGGAGGCAGCTGGATCTCTGTGAGTTCAAGGCCAGCCTGGTTTGCATAGTGAGTTCCAAGCCAGCCAGGAACCCTCTCTCAACAAAACAAAGTAAAAGAAATATCCAGTGGATTGGGAAGACAGATCTGAGAACAAGTCAGCTGTGAAACAAGCCACAGCAGTCTAAAATAAGGCCATCGTGGTAGGCCACTGGGTACAGTGTTTTTTTGTTTTGTTTTTTAATTCCTCATCAAGACCACTCTCTGTCACCATGCTGTCCCATTTCTGGGACTGCGACAATCTCTATTGTGTTCAGATGGCCAGGATTCTAGGTGGAGGTGTCTGAGGGTTGAGTGACTCCACAGGGAAGGGGCAGGGCGTGGCCACCAGGAGTGACTAGAGGGACATGTCCCAGACATTCCCCGGGTCCCCACAGCACCAGGATTATAGCACAAATGACCAGGTGCCCACAGCATCCTCTTGCCTCTGCAGGGAACTCAGCAAGGATCCTGTGCTGGGAGGGGTGGTCCCCCTGAGCTTCCCTGACTTTACCTGTGAACACAGTGGCACAGCTCTGTAACCAGGAGAAGCGGAGAAGGAAACCAAGGAGGCAGGATGACTAGCTGTCACCTGCGTTCTTGGGTCACAGGACACCAGAACAGAGCCAGGTGACAGGGCCAGTCAATGGATGCCACTGTCCCGGGTGGGGGGTCCTCTTGCCTTTGATACTGAACCCTTTGTCGCTGAGGAAGAGCCAAGCAGGCCGAAGCAAAACGGAGAAGCTGGATCCGAACTTCAGACAGCAGAGGAGATGAACGACACCATCCCTCCTTTCCCAAGAAGCCTCGTTCCCCCTCTTCCTCCTCATCGCTTTGCTAGGATGAGACCCACCCCAGCCTGGTCCTTCTGCCTCTGGAGAGAATAGGGCTGGCTTTGCATCCAGAGGTGATAGCCCCTGTGCACACCTGGCTGAAGGGTGGTGTCACAGGGATGCCGCAGCATCTCCAGAAAAGAGGAGAAAAGGAGGGGAGGCCAGTCAGGAGCGCAGAAAGGAGAAGAGGACCTGGGAGAAGCAAGGGGTGGTTTCTCTACACAGCCTTACCACGCGATTTACTGCAGCACTGGCCTGCAGCTCACCACAGAGCCCAGCCTCCCTTCTGTTTGGATTAGGTAATGACATCATGGCCAAAGGCTGTCACTCCCCAACACCAAAGGAAGCAGAGGATGGTGGTGGTGGCGGGAAACCTGAGCTTCTTGAGCCTCCCATCCGGGAGGGAACCTGAAACCACCATCCCCAAGCAACCCCTGCTGAGCTGGGAAGCAAGCTCTGGGTCCCTCACCCCCTGCCTGTCAGCTGAGGCTGCTTCCTGGGGAAAGGCAGACCCGAGGGGCGCAGAATCCGCCCTTGAGCAGAAGCACATGACCACATGCCCAGGGCCAAGAGGAAATAGCCTGGGCATGTGGAAAATGAGAGCAGTCAGGGACATCCACTCCTCACCAGCTCCACTGCTCAGTGCTTCACTGAACTGGTCTAGAGGGTCCCGTAGAGCCCGGTGGGGGCAGGGAGGGGGGGGACCAGAGGAGGGATGGGGGGGTAATGGAGGGGGTGGGGCAGAGGAGGGGGCAGACAGGGGCCAGGGGGTTGAAGGGGGGCTGGAGGAAGGGAAAGGGAAGCCAGAGACTTTTAAGAATCCAAATCTACAGCAGCCTGCTCTCCAAACCCCTCTCTTTTCTGGGAAGAGGGCAGAGATCCCTGGCTTTGTCTTCTTAGGATGGAAGCCCCGAGGAAGAGATAGGAGGAGCCTGGCCCTGCAGGGTCCCTCCCTGTGACACCAGCCTGCACAGGCTGAAGCTGGGCTGTCACTGTCAAGTCAGCCTTCCTCTGGGATGCTGGCCTATCCAGCAAAGTTCAGATGTGGCAATTCTTTGGGGCCAAGCATCATAAGGCTTCCTGTTCCTTACCAGAACACCCTCCCTCCCTCCTCCCCTCCCTCCCTCCCTCCCTCTGTCCACTCCTCCCTCCTCCCTTCCAGTCTGAAGTCCCTGTACCAACATGGGTTGGGGCAGGATTGTCGCTGGAGGCTGTGAAGTCATGCCTTACACAAGGCTGCCTGCAGGTTGGCTATGGAATGCTGCACTCACAGGCTTATGAGATGCATGCCTGGGAAAGGGGAGTCATATTGTGGGTGATGTCAAGCCCCCTCCCTTTAAAGATGGATGGGACGGGACAACAGGAAAGCCAAAATGAAAGGAACGGTGGGACAAACAAACGTCACCTAAAAGCGGGGACTCGATGAGCTATGGCCAAGGCCTTCCCACTGCCACAGAGAGAAGAGTTCTAAGGCTTGGGGAGGGGTGTCCTGTCACTGCCAACCTGCACCCTCGCCTGACCCCACCCACTCCCAGCTCCTGATACCAGAATGCCTTGGTGAGCATCTGTTCAGATTAGAGGCATTCAGTGTCACACAAAGAGATGATAGGGATCCTACCTTACCACGCCCGGCTCTGTAAGGCTCTGGAAGTTAATCATATCTCCTATCTTCCCCATGTCCCTGACCAGGGTGGGGAGTATGGAACGGGACTCCCACCTGGGCCTCAGGGTCCCTGATTTGCTCCTAAGCAGAGTGTTATTTGCTCCAAAAAACAGAAACCCACTCTCCAACATTCTGCTGCTTGCTTTCTTTACTCAGAGCCAAAAATCTGTAGCCATTTCTTTCTTTGAATCCACTAGTCAATCGGTCAATCAATTTACCATCTATGAGTCCCAGTATGTGCACAGGACGGTATTTATGGGAGTGCCAGAGGTTCTCCGCCTCTACCCGACGGAGGCCGAGTCTCCACTCTCCCATGCTGCTGTGCCGTGTACCTGAAGCCCCATCAGTATGCCAAGATTTAGAAGCCAGGCTCCAAATGATGAGTGTGGATTAAGAAATGAAGCTTCTATGGAAATGCTTTTTAGTGCGTCCGCCGCCACGGCGGCGCTGTCAAGCTGTGGTAGGACTGCACCCTGTCTGCAGGCCCAGGCTCTGTTAACTCACCATCTTATCAGCCATGGAATGTCCTGAGTAAACCAGAAGGACGGACCCCACCTGCCTGCGGCAGCCAAGACTCTGATGCCCGGTTGGGTGGGGAGGCTCATCAGGGAGCTGATCGGAATCCCAGGTCACACTAGTCCAGTCTCCTCCCAGAAATGCTTAAACCTGTGCCCACCTCCCCACCGCCTCCCGCTTCCAGCTTCCTTAAGTCCTGCCCAGGACCCCTCCCCCACAACTGCTTCTCGAGCTTCCTGTTGTTGGCTCAGGTCTACTTCCTTGGCACGTATGGCCGGTTTTGATGCCCGTGTCTGAGAAGAGCGTCTGGCTCTCCAGGAACCTGCCGGAAAGGGGGGGGGGGGCTTTCGATCTGCTCAAGCTGTTGCTGAGGAGAGAACACCACGTGCTGGGGGAGATGGGGCAAGCAGGGTGGGTCCGGAGATGGTAGAGCTTCCCCTAGGCAGACTCATCCTCAGTACCAGGATTCCTGTCGCACCCAAAGACACCCTGCTTTGGTTTACCTGGAAGAAGTATAAGGGAGATACCCTTCCTTGCCACTTCCTCCTGGTCAGGACAGTGTTTTCTGGGTCTACCCAGCACATGTTTGCTGGGCGTGCTCAAATGTGGGAGGGATAGGCAGCTCTGCACGGCAGCTCTGAGCTGGGACTCTCTTCCAAGTGTGATAGCTCCGCAGCCACCTCCCATCAGTCAGGAGAGTACCCAAGACACTACCTAGGGGTGTAGCTCATTTGCTAGTGTTTGCCTAGCATTCACCATATTCCAGACCTGCATAAATGGGGAAGAGTGGGAGACACCTGAATCCTGACACTCAGGAAAGGATCAGGATTTCAAAGCCATCTTCTGAGACCAGCCTGGGGTACCAGAGTACAGAGACTCTCTTCCTTCTCCCTAACCCCTAAAACCAGAGAGATAGAGACCCGTTTGGGGTTGATGGTGAGGGTGATCGGATCCAGTGTTCTTACCTCACTCCAGCCCTTGTTCCACTCCCACAGAGGAAAGTCAGGGGCCAGGAGTGGTAGCCCTTTCTCCAAGGTTGGTTTACATTATATGCATGCCTGGTGCCCGCAGCGGTCAGAAGAGGGGCATTGGATGCTCTGGGACTAAAGGTACAAATAGTTGTAAACCACACCATCTGGGTGCTGGGAACTGAACCCAAGTCCTTTGCAAGAGCAGCAGAGCTCCTAACTGCTGAGCCAACTCTCCAGTCCCTGGTTTCCAGGTTTTTGTTGTTTCTTTTTCAGAGACAGGGTCTCATCCTGGAGTTGAAACTCCACCTGCCTCAGTGGCCTGGACTCTGAATCACACGTGCAAGTGTGTGTGTGTGTGTGTGTGTGCGCGCGCTACCCCATTCATTCAGGAAAGTGGAGGGTTTTGTTCTGTTTGTTTTGTGGGGGATTAGAACCTTCAAACTCGATATGAAACTGAAAATGGCCTTGACTGTCTGATCTCCCTGCGTCAGCTCATCCTGTATTGAGGTCACAGCTGTGTACACACACACCATTTTAGGAAGTATTTTTTTAATCATCAACTTGCAGATACGTCTGGGGAGTCGGCACGTAGAGCGGCTTCTGTTATCAGTCCACAGGCTCTTACTCCACTTGCCTGTCCGTCCAGAAGAAACATCCTGTCTTGTCCTGTTTCTCTCTGTTCCCCTCAGAACTCTCCCACCCCTCTCAGAACACGTTCACCCTTTTGCTCCTATCCTTCCTGATGGCATCTTCTCTCAGCCCTCTGACCCGGCCCCAGCCTCCCTCCTCTCTCCTTCCTCAGCCTCTATGGGTACATCACTTGCCCACAGTAAGACCAGCGCAGTCTAGCCCCACAGGACCTGGGGACCTATCTAACAAGTCAAAGTTGTACTGGGGGCTCTGTTAGCCCACCCACCCATGTCAAGAGAAGAGGTGAAGGGCTAGGGGTGTAGTTCATTTGAGAAGCTTACCTAGAATCCACCAGGCCCCAGCACTGAGCTAACTGTGGTATGGTGGGAACTCCATCACTCATAGGTACAGTACTCAAATAAGTGGAAGAAAAATGAGATACCAAGAGGGAAGCTAGACCCAGAGAGAAAGAAGAGTTTGCCCCAATAGGCTTCTGCTTGGAGAAGACAGCTGCAGATGGGAGCACAGACATGGGGTGTTTTCTCATCCCAGAAATGGATATATACATATATTGTACCCACAAGCAGCCAGCATCTTGCTGGGGATGGGGCTCAACTGGTTGAGCACTAGCCTAGCATGCGTGAGGCCCTAGGTTCTATCCCTAGCACAGTCAAAAATAAGAAGTACAGAGCTGAGTGTAGTGGTGCACACCTTTAATCCCAGCATGTATGGCAGAGGTGGAGGTGGAGGTAAAGGCCGAGACAGAGACAGGTAGGCCTCTGTGAGTTCGAGACCAGCTTGGTCTACATAGTGAGTTCCGGGTCAACCAGGGCTATGTAGAGAGATCCAGTATATTCTCAAAAAACAAACAAATAAAACTGAGAAGATTTTCAAATTTATTTATTTTATGTGTATAGGTAGTTTTGTCCGCATGCATATCTGAGAACCATGTGTATGTCTAATGTTTTCAGAGGCCAAAAGAAGGTATCAGATCCCCTGGGACAGGTGTTAAAGACATTTGTGAGCCACCTTGTGGGTGCTGAGAACTGAACCCAGGTCCTCTGCAAGAGCAGCCAGTGCTCTTAACCGGTGAGTCACTTCTCCAGCCCCATAGATAGAATGTTCTTTCACATGGGTGGAGATGGCTTGTGGGGTGAAAGTATTACTGCAGGTGAGTGGGTACAGGTGGGAGGAGCCATCGGATGGTTCCCTAGTTGTAGCTCAGGTCCCTGTCTCCTCCCCTGTCCTCCAAGCATTGGCACTGGTCCTTTCTTGTGACATTGTCAATCCCTACATCTGAGGTATTTCCACACTTGATCACTGCTTATGTAGTGCCTGAAAGAAGCTACAGGCAGCTGACATGTAATAACTTTCCGAGTCTGTGTTTATGTATGTGTGAGATCTGTGTGTGCATGTGAATGTGTGTGTGTGTGTCTATATGTGTGTGTCTGTGGTGGGTATGTGTGTGCATCTGTGTGTGGATATGTGTGTGTGCGCGTGTGTGCATGCATGTCTGTCTGTGTATGTCTTATGTGTGTGTGTATAAGTGAATGTCACGTGTTTGTAGGTGGTAGATGAGGTCAGAAAAGGGTGTCAAAGTCTCTGGAATTGGTGTTACAGGTAGTTGCGAGTCACCTGATGTGGATGTTGGGGTCCTCCTGAAAAGCAGGGAGTGAGCGTTCTCCCCTGTGGATCGACCTGTCAGCCTCATGACCGTGTGATTTTGAACTAGGATCTTAAGGAGATGGCATACTGAGCAGGTTAGACTGACTGCTGAGAGTCGCAGGGATTCTCCCGTTCCCACCTCCCTGGTGCTGGGATCACAACCACACACACCCCCAAGGTGAGCTTTTTATTTGTGCTCTGAGGGTCAAACTCAGATCCTTGTGCTCACAGAGCAAGCGCTGTGCTGACTGCGCCAATCCTACCTTTAAAAAGTCAGCCCCAAGCATCACTTCAGGGACGGCACACTCTATTTTAGGTTAGCAACAGTCAAAAGATGACTTTGGATTTGTCAAGGTGCTAAAAATAACCACCCCGTCTAACATTTGTCTGAATTGTCTGTCTCTGAAGCTAAAAAACTACTTTTCCATTCTTCTCCTGTTTCCCGGCATTCCCTGGCTCAGATCCGCACCACACACTATAGTGGGAAATTATACTTTAAAGAATTTTTTAAGTGTGTGTGTGTGACACACACACACACACACACACACGAGTTCAGGTGCCCTTGGAGACCAGAAGAATGAGCACTGGTGAAGCTGGAGTTATAGGCAGTTGTGAGCCGCTCAGCCTGGATGCTGGGAATCGAACACCAGTCCTCTGCAAGAACAGCAAGCACTCTCGAGTGCCGAGCCATCACTCCAGCCTCCTTTCTTCCTGTTTTCCTCTCTTTCTTCCTCCTCCTCTTCCTCCTCCTCTTTCTGTCTCTCTCTGTCTCTCTGAGGTTCAATACAGTGTCTCCTTATGTAGTCTAGGCTAGCCTGGAATTCAGTACAGCCCAAGGGGACCTCAGATTCATTTCAGTTCTCCTTCTCAGCCCCCGGAGTGTTGCTATGACAGGTGTGTGTCACCGTGCCGGGCTGCCATTACTCTATGTGTCATTCCCCCCAATTTTTGTCTCTCACCTTGCTGACTAACATCTGAGGACAAGGGTGATATCCCCTGAATAAGTCAGCAGGTGTGGACTGGCCATCCATCTCCACAGTCCCTTTCTTCTTGCCTTTCAGCTCCTTGGTCTTTCCACGAACACAGAAGCGCTTTGGCCTAAGTCTATGGGCAAAGAGTGGCCACTCCGAGCAAAGGTGGCTCCGTAATGCTCACTGACCTCTGGGTCCACTCCTTGCTTCTTGTGCTGTTCCAAAATCTGGCCACTTTTACTCTCTTTTGTCCACAATAACTACACCCTAGCCTCTCTTTATCAACTAGCCAAAGGCTCTGGAAATTCTAAGGCCTCCAAGCACTCCACCCTCCCCCATGGGAGGGGGCCATGGGGAGTGACACTGGCCCCAGAGGGTGCTTGGAATTTATCCCCATGGAAAGAGAAGTGAAGAAGACCTTGGGGCCAGGCCAGAGGAAAAAGTTGTCGGGCGGAGGTCATGGGGATGGGGGTGAAGGGGGCGGCCTGATGGCCTTTCAGGGACAAGGCCTGAGTTCCACCCAGAGTCGGGGTGGGGTGGGGGTGGAGGGGGTGCATCAGACTTAAGGCGTCACACAGCTGGCCGTTTCGGTGACCAGAAGTGTGTGGGTGCCACCCCAGCTCGCGGTCAGGTACGCAGCGCGCGTGGCCCTGCGGCGCAGCGTGCCAGGTGGTGCGGGAAGCCCGCAGCCTGTGCCAGGCTGGGCACAACAAAAGCCGGGGTTCTGGGGAGGGCTGGGCGGCGCGGCGCGGGAGGAGGGCTGCTGGGAGCGCCCGGCCTGCACTGGCCGCCAGCCACCGAGAGGAGGAGCAGAGGATCCTCGGAGCGCAATAAAACGGCGGCTCGGCCCGAGCCCGCAGCAAACACAGCCATAGAAGGCAGCGGAGGAGCCGAGCCGGGCTGCGCTCGCTCGCCGCCCCCCAGCCTCTTTCTTCTCCGCCGGGTGCACTGCCCTGCGCCGTCCCCTCGCCGCCTCGCCCCTTGACAAAGAGGACAGAAAGTTTGCGCGGGGGAGCGGGCCAGGTGAGGAGGGGCGTGCCCGGCGCCCCAGCCCGCGCCCCAGCAGCCGGACCCAGGCCCCCAGCGCGCCCGCCATGGGCGCCGCGGCCCGCAGCCTCCGGCTGGCGCTCGGCCTCCTGCTGCTGGCCACGCTGCTGCGCCCGGCCGACGCCTGCAGTTGCTCCCCGGTGCACCCGCAACAGGCGTTTTGCAATGCAGACGTAGGTAAGCGGCTGTACCCGGGTTCGCGCGGCCCACCTCCCTGCCCGTGCAGCCGGTTGAGGTTCTCCCTCTGCCATCCTGCAACTAAACGCCCCAAGCGCACTTTCTCCCTCCCCCGTACCCCCCCCTCCACCGTTCCTCTCTTTTCTTTTCCTCTTGGAGCTGGAAGATGCTTGGCGACCTCAAAATTCCACCGAAATTCCGCAGCAGCTCCGGCCCCAGGAAAGGGAGCCAGGGAACGCTTGGGTGTTGGCAGGCCGCCTCCCTGGGATGCCAGCGCTGGGGGCGGGGGAGTGGGGGACACGCGGGGGGTGCGGTGGCTAAAGGACTGGGAACCCCGGGAAGAAACTTCCACAGGTGAGGTGCTGACTGGGTGAGGAGGGCTCCTCTGCAGCCATTAGGGAGTTTTTGCTTAGTAGGGACAGAATGGAAGCCCCCTACGCAGATCCCATGAGCTCAGAGGGACAGAGGAAGGCTGCTAGAGTCTACTTCCCAGCTGCGTGTCCCCTAGAAGGCCCCACCAACAGGGCCAGGCAGGATCCAGGAGGAGTCTGAGTATTTGCTGCTGTTGACTTTTATTATTATTATTCAGAATGTACACACACACAAACGGGGTGGGTGGGGGACACGACGACTTGGTGACTACGGGGGTCATGGGATTGTGTGGCTGCCTAGATTGCCCAGCATCTGTTACCCTTAGGACTCCTTAACCCAAAGGGTGGGTACTAGCGAGTCAGGTAGGGGGGGCACATATAGTTATGTGGTCTTGGAAAAGCTGGCAGAAGTGGAAGGCTCCACTTGGAGTTGAGCCCCTGAAGGCCTCTCCTGCACGGCTCAGGTGCTCAGCAGGTGAGACTGGCTCCCAGCCCGCCTTCCCTGCGGTTTGCCTTTTACATCTTTTCTGAGTATCCTGCGCCCCTCTTCCACACAGTCAAAAGCCACTGTTCCCCTGTTTCTCCGGGTGTCAGAAATGTTCTTGGTGCCCTTTCCTGTGGCTCTGCCCCACCCTGGTTAGCTCTTTGGAGGGTTTTAGCCAATCCTATCTGTAGAACTACCTAACTCAGCCCACTTGGGCATAGGGGATGGTGGATGCTTGTGGAGAAGTTTACCAACACAGTCTGATTGGGGAGTGGGGGTTAAATGAGATCCTTTGTGCAGTTTATCTCGGTGATGGTCAGCAAAATTTGGGATTGAGGAAGGGGACCCCTCCAATGAGGGAATCCTTAGTGTTTTTCCTCCAGGGGCATCCTTTGGGAGTGCAAGGGCAGAAGACCACATGTCTGACCAGCAAGTTGTGGAGAACTTGAAAGAGCAGCACGCAGGCCTCGGGAGCCTGGTCCACAGGGTGGGACACCCACACTGCTGGCTCCAGGGTGGGGGTGGGGGGCTTAGAAAGACTATTCTGTCTTTGCCCAGCCAAGGCAGCGCCGGGCTGGGACCTGCACTGGTCTGGTCTGGATCAGAGTTCTGAGGCTCTCACCAATGCCTAGCAGCCCTTTTCTGTTCGTACAGTCATCTCCCCCGCCTAGCTTTCCCAGTATTGGTGTCCAAAGCACCGGCTCTAAGTCACCATGAAGCCAAGACTTCAAACTCATCCCAGCACAGAGGTCCTATCCTGAAGCAGAGCATCCCGTCCCCTGTGGCTGCTGTGACAGATGTTCACAAATGGGTGCCCCAAAGCAATGTACTGACCGTTTCCTGGTCCTGGGGTTCAAAAGTCCGAAATCCAGATGCTGTCAGGCGGCTCATTTTTGGAGTGGGGCGCTGCTGGTATGCCTTAGCGTCCTTGCGGGGATGGTGGATGAAACCCTTTCACTTACTTCTCCTTGCCTACATACAGCTATGCTTAATCCCATTTTATAAGGACACCAGCCATTGGATTCAGTGTCTGCTTGAACCCATTTTGACTTGATTACATCAGCAGAGATTTCCAAATAGGGTTGTATTCACAGGTTCTGACTGGTGGTTAATCTGTGGAAGGGGCACCGCTGAAATCAGCACAGCCAGGGTGTTCTGTCTTAGCCTCACTCATCCCTTCCAGGATTGACCAGCTTGGACTAGAAAGGGAGCTGACACCCCAGGGTAGGGAACAGCAGTGCTCACGCTGCCGTGTCAGCAGCAGCCTCCCCGGGTTCTGTCCTCCCGAAAGTGGTACAGATTTGTGACTCGCTCAGCAGGGCGTCCTGGTGTGGCCAGGCCCAGGCCAGACTTCAGCCGCTGTAGTTTTTTCAAGGCTCCTCAGATTTTGCATACGCAGCACCATGACCCAGGAGCCCAGAAAGGGAACCCGTCAGTGTTTAATAAAGGTTGGCTTTCCCTATGGCTGCAGCTAGCATGCAGCTCTATTGACCAGTGCAGCATCTGCCCCAGAGTGGATTCCTGGGAGGGATCTCTCTGCCAATACAGGTCTGGAGCTGTAGTGGGCGGAGAGAATGTGACCCTTCGGTAGAAGGGATAAGAGATGGCCTGGCCCACTCTTGGAAGGCCCAAGTCTCTGCATTTTCAGGTGAGGACAGACTGGAAACACGTGCTGCTGGTCTGATTCTCTCACCTAACGGAGTCTTTGACCACCGACTGCAAGCCTCAGGCAGCACCACAGGGCAAAGCTGGAGTGACCAAATCCGCTGAGCTACTTGGCACACCCTGGCTACTTTGATTGCTCTCTGGCATCAGGGTATTCAGTAGAGAGCAGAAAAACAAACAAACAAACAAACAAACCCCGCCCCTCCTACCCAGGAAGTGAGACCTGAAGCCACAGCCAAGACTCAAAGGGTCCCAGGGTGATCAGGGTGAGGACTTGCTGGCTTTCTATGGGGCCTGTTGGAATTTGTCCATGTGGTGATGGAGACCAAAGAGGTAGCAGGTGGCCACTCCAGAAAGTGTGCAGCACACACTCAGTAGTGAGTCTGTCTTTGTTTAGTGTAAAAAGCAAAGCAAGGCACCACCAGACCCTGTGAGCTTTGCAGGGCTTTGGTGGACGGCGGCTCTCTGAAGAAAGCTTTGGCACCAGGTACAGGCTCTGCCTGGTCCCCAGGCATGGAATTTTCATACTGAGCTTGTCTATTCCAATGGACAAGTCCAGAGTGGCTGGCGCTGCCTTATAGGAATGTGAGGGAGAAATGAACCACTAGGGAAGGGAGACTCACAACCAGGGCAGGGCACAGTAGAGGTGGGTTTAAAGATAGGTGTTCACGGTTAGATGGCACTCGTAGACCCTTGCTAATTGCCAGCAGATTGTCACTGGAGGGTATAAAGAAAGCCAGACTTTGTGCAGTTAATGAAAATGATTAACCTAAGTGACAAATGGGCCAAATTTAGGGGTAAGCATGTAGCAACTTAGGATGGACTTGCAGATTACTAAGGTAAAGATTCTGCTGGCCATTGAGGAGGCGGCCTCGCGAACCCTTTGACTAGTATTCCGATGGATATGTTCTCCTGGGGAGGCTGTGGAATCCGACCCTCCCCAGGTTGAACAGCTCCCAGGGTTGGAGCTAAGAAAGAATGAAGTACCAATAAAGCAGGGAGGTGTGACTCTCCCACACCACAGTGCCAGCCCGGGACCTGCTCAAGCCTCTAAATCTCCTGGTGAAGTGGTCAATTCCTCAGGGAGTTCCCTGGGGCACTAACCTGAACAGCGTGCCTTCAACTCATCTTCAGCTGGACCTCCATGTGGCTTTGAGCAAGATAGCTCTTTAGATAGGAACCTCGATCTGGTGGGGGGACCACTGATTCCTAATGCCTAAGGCTGTGGGTAGGGTAGACCACTTGCATTGGAACACACTTAAGAGATCTGTTCCAGGACCCCAGAAATCTCAAGGGATGAGGAAAAAAAAAAGGCAAAAACCAGCAAAGGTCATGCAAGAGCTCCTTCCTCCTCCCCACCTCCTCTGCCATGAGCTGGGCCCAAATGCTTGCACTGGATGTTCCCTCTGCCTCTGGTGTATGCACTCATGCTACTGGCGTGAACACACACACAAGCCTGGTACCAAGCATCCCAAGGCTAGGATGGTACTTCTCCAGAGGGTGGAAGTAAAATGTGTAGGATAGGCAGTGTAGAGGACACAGGCTAAGAAAGAATGCCATAGACATTGCTAAGTGCACCTTGATGGCATGCAGAGTGAGCATCATTGACGGACAGACTGGATGGAGAGGAGAGGAGAGAGAGAGAGAGAGAGAGAGAGAGAGAGAGAGAGAGAGAGAGAGAGAGAGGAGAGAAGAGAGAAGAGAGAGCTAGCTGTAGGTGCCCAGTGGTTGAGGAAGAGGGCTCAGGTCCTGGTGTAGACTGGGGTCAAGCACCATCCCCCTGGACAGTCATATGTCCATTGCATCCCACAGTGGACCCACAGCAAGTCCCTGATGACACTCAGGCTGTAGATTGGTGGCTGGAATCATGGACACCCAGAGCCTTGAGATCATTGGAATTTTTAAGATGGTCTAGGCAATCCTGTAGCTGTTTTACAATGTGACGACAGCAGAGGTCAGAGATGGTGTGCTAATACTATGTTTAATGACCACTTAGTTATGAGAGTACTCCACCAGGGTCTTGGTTTGGTTGCTGGGTCTGCATAAGATGATGATACAATGTTTAATGGTTGCTGAGTCTGAATAAGATGATGATATAATGTTTAATGGCTACATAGTTGTTGACAGTGCTAGGCCAAGGTTTTGGTTTGGTTGCTGGGTCCGCATAAGATGATGACACAATGTTTAATGGTTGCTGGGTCTGCATAAGAATGGTGGAGTAGAGCCAGTGAGCATCCCCAGGTGTGGCAGAGAGGAACCCGGCAGATGACATATTGAAGATGCAGGTGGTCATAGGATAAGGAAGAAGGTAGACTTCTAGACCAAGTGTGGTCAAGATGCTTAGCATGTGAGGAGAGTGTGGTATAGAGCCAGCACCTGCCGTCCTAAACCTCTTGCAACCCACTCAGCTGAATGTCCCTCCATCCCAAGTCTAAGATGGCTGGAATCCACACGGCCTATGTTCCCAGCCTGAGGCGTCTCTGCCATTGTTCGCGTGTGCAGGAATGGAGAGGAGTAGCCTGGGGACTCCCACACAATGAGCTGCTCCCTGATGGGGCTGTGTCTGATGAGCATGTTAAAGGTTTGGAGTCCCTGACAAGGCAGATTGGGAGAGTACTCTGCCATGCAAATTGAGGGGTAGCTTTTTTTTTTTCAATTGTTATATGTAAGTACACTGTAGCTGTCTTCAGACACACCGGAAGAGGGCGTCAGGTCTCATTACAGATGGTTGTGAGCCACCATGTGGTTGCTGGGATTTGAACTCAGGACCTTCGGAAGAGCAGTCAGTGCTCCTAACCACTGAGCCACCTCTCCAGCCCGAGGGGTAGCTTTTATAAAGAGGGATTCTGCATATATTTTGGGGAGCAAACCCATCCTCGGTCATTTGCCACTGCTTTTCTGAATAAGTATTAATCAGAGCTGCGTGATACTCCTGGGGTATGGAGGGCTTGGCGTGATTGTGTGGCTTAGACACCCGTGGACCTGATGTGGCTATATGGCTTAGACACCCATGCCTCTCCACTATGTAGCTATGCGGCTTAGCTGCCCGTGGGCCCAATGTGGCACCTGCTTCTCTTGTGGTTTATTCTTCTAAGCATATAACAATTGAATAGTTGCATTTGGATTGCTGACTGTACACAAGTTCTCTGACAGGTGCTCCGGGGAATTTTAAAAGAATGAGTCACCCCCAGCACCTGTCTTGAGGGAAGGGAAGGATGGGCTATAGCTCCTGGGTGATCTTGTATATGGCTCTGACAGGGATCTGTTGGATGGAGAGATTATAATAGAGCCCTGGGCGATTCTGTGCTGTGGAGTTTATCAGGTCAGATAACCCTGGAGGTCAAGGGACCTGGAAAGAGGGACAGAAAAGCCTGGAATGTTTAAGGGAGCAAGAAGCCAATGCAGTTGAGGCTTAGCTGGGTAGAACTTCAGGACCTGGGGTACGGTCGGTGGGACCTAGGGAGGCTTTGTGGGAGCAATTCAGAGGCAGGAGACAATCTAGTGACCATGGGGCAGCGCCAGCATCTGAGCTAGGGCTAACTAAGGACAATGGGGCCTTACAACTAATCACCCACACACTAGAGTAGGCAGGCAGGTGTGTCCTAGCCTGGCCGGCTGGTTAGGCGGGACAGGGCTTTGTGAGTTCTGTTGGACTGTGGGCCTGGGTGAGGAACTGCCCAGTCAGCTCTTTAGCAGTCTGTGGAAAATGTAGGGGGAAGGGGGCTGTGGAGAGAACAGGAAATGGGGGAGGAGCCAGTAAGGGCGGGGCGCCCGCATTTACAGCAAAGTGTGGCCAGAGACCAGCACAGTGACCTTGAGTCTCCGCCTCCAGTCCCATCTGTGAAATGGAGACAGTAACTCACTCATGCCCCTCTTAGACGGTGGATAGAGGAGGAAGGAAGGACAGAGGCCAACGGCTCAGGAGCAGAGCCTACTGGTGCCGGCAGCCAGACCATCAGCTTCTTTTGTGCCCGCCACTGAGACAGACTTGCCTCTCAGGCCTCATTAACCCCCAGCCAACATTATTGAGGGCTGAGGTGCAGGTATCCCATAGTAGGGGGGAGCAAAGGAGAGAGAGAGACTTGATAACTTCTGCCTCCAGGGGGGACCAGGTGACAGCCAGGATCCTGGGAGGTACCAGCAGCAATCGGGTCAGCTGCCTTGAAGCAGCAGGTGCTGGAGGAGCCACACCCTCTCTTCCTGCAGCTTGTCAACTTCATTTTCTTTGGCTCCTCCATTTTGCATATGATAAAGTCTAAGGCCCAGGGCTGGCAAATCCGGCTCTGTGATAAGGTCCCTTGCCACACAAACCTGGCAACCTGAGTTCAAGCCCCAGGATCCATATGACGGCAGAAGGAGGAAACTGACTGCAGAGTTGACCTCTGACCTCCACATGTATATCACACACAGTCACGCACACACAGTAATAATAATAATAATAATAATAATAATAATAATGATTAAAAACAGCAAAAACCATCCCAAGGCCCAGACTGATAAAGGAGCTCACTCATGACCCTGTGGGTAGGAATGAGGTCTTTAAGCAAGGAGAATGTTTCTTGCTTGGGGCCAGTTTGAACCCACATTGACTTGGAGTGGTTCCTGGGAAGCAGGCTGAGGTTCTAGGGGTGACGCGTGGCACCCTGAAAGAGGGACGAAGTACTGGGTGTCAGGTGTGTCTGTGAGACTTGCCTGCCACCCAGGCAACAGAGGTGAATGTAAATTCAGCTGCTGCCGTGAAGTCCGTTCTTACCATGAGAGGTAAACCGTCGTTTGCTGTAGGCCAGATTGATGTCACTGATTCAGAAACAGGTCAGAGCAGGTCAGTTCCACCAGCCCAGGTGCAGCCTGGGTATTGAGCATGGTCGCTTTTAATTCTTGCCCAGTACATGGTTTTGACGTGCACACACTCAAGTATCCAGGGGACACCCAGGACAAGAAGCCAAAGAGTACTGTCACCTGGGCCAGCAGGTTATTCTTTAGTGATAGGGTTCTAAGTGGGAGAGCAGAAGATGAGAAGATAAACACAGCAAGCTGGTGTCCGGAGGTCTTGCACAAGCTATGCCTTTTGCCATGCAGATTTATTATGAAGTACAGCGTCTTAGAATGGAACCGAGTCAGCGGAAAGCTATCGTGCAATGAGACACAGCTTATCAAACATTGTTGCACAAGGGGAACATGGGACGTCAGGGACGAGCACAAGGCGGCCTTGGAACTGATAAGTCCCGTCTCAGGGTGGAAAGAATTGGGTTCTTAGGATCCAAAGCGCAACTTCTCCAGGGCCCTGGCCACAGGCCCTTACTGGCTCTGCCAGGCATAATCCTGGTTTTAGACTGGGAACTATGTTCCTTCTCCATACAGCAGGGCTTCGGGGAAAGCCTAGAATCATCGCAGCCCTCAATAGTCACCACCAAATGAGGGGGGCACCCCATCAGACATGCAGGCAGCCGGTTTCTATCCTGGTTTTCAGAGGCAGCCGCAGTTGTGGTGAATTTGCTGACAGTCTCCTGGGTTTTGTTCCTAAATGTGTGTGCGCATGTGTGTGCATGCACTACATTCAGAAGACAACGTTCAAGAGCTGTGCCCCTCCTCCTCCTGCCATGGGTCGGGTTCTAGGCATTGCCTTGGGACTATTGTATTTTATCTCGGACAAGGGCTCTGCTTGTCAGTATTCTTCATTGTTGAGGCGTGACTCACACACCGTATGGATCGCCCCATAAAATGCTCGATTCATGGGAGCCGGAGAGATGGCTCAGGGGTTAGGAGCACGGACTGCTCTTGCAGAGGATCTCAGTTTTATCCACAGCTCTCACATCAGGTGACTCACGACCCTAGCTCCAGGGGATCCTATGTCCTCTTCTGGCCTTTTCAGGCACTGCACTCACACGCACATATGTGTACACAGACATTCACATCATGTTTAAAGCATGTGACTTAAGTGTTTTTTAGTGGATCACAAGACCCCTTCCCAAGATGACCATCTAGTTCATAGACCCCAGAGCACAGGTGACCTCATCTGAGGCTTCCAGGGCAGCCTCAAGTTGTGCCTTTTCCCAGAGGAACCAGTCCTTTCCTGTGTATGCCAGGCATGCTGCACTAGGATAAGTGTTTCATCTCGTTGTGTGACTTTGCCCCACAGAAGGCAACTGACATCCTGATATTTTCTTGGCCTCTTTCCATGGTTGGCAAAGTTACTGTCATTGCTGGACAGATGGCCCGTTGTAAATAAAGTTTTATTGAGACTGGGCATCATCTGTGACTGTGTTATGCTACAACAGTGGGGGTTGAATGAATATGGCAGAGACTATTTAGAGCCTCAAGGTGTGACCCCCTCAACATTCCTTCCCTTGTAGAAAAGTCTTCTCTGTCCCTGGCCTCAGTGCACAGTTGTAGGTTTCTGGTTTGTTTTTGCTATGGCGACTTCCATCTGGTAACCTGCGCTGTAATTTCTAGAAGGAAGCAGGATGACTTGAGAAAGGATTCCTGTGGGGCCATTCTCCAAGCTGACCCTGAAGCTACAGTCAGTCCCCTCCAAACTGCCCTGGGGCTCCTAGGGGAGAACTAGGTGCTTCATGGCCAGAGCAGGGTTCTTTGTGCAGATTTCCCTGTGGGTATCCAGCCCAGAGGTCTTGTCAGTGTGTCATGAGGTTTGGACATTTTGTCCCTTTCCAACCTGTGGTTGAAGGTGTCTCTGGCCTTCCTGGCACCCTGTTGGAGTTCAGACACGTTCTGGAGACACAGCAGAGCTTACTGTGGCAGCCTCGGCCTTTGCCGGGCACCTCTGCTTATGACAGGGACCTGGTTAGGACACTGGCCAGCTGGCTCCTAGTCAAGGAAGGGGGGAGCTGTCTGGAGAGGAGCCTCCACTGCAGGGCCTCGTGGGCTGATTGCTGCCCTACTGTGTGCCTTTCTAGCTGTTTCCTGTTCTCTAGCAACAGGCTGGTGCCTGTCAGACTCTAGTGTAGTAGAGAAGCTGTTGATGAGTGAAGTTCTCATCACAGGATAAGATGTCCTGAGGAGCTGCACAGTGACAGTCCCACTATCTCCTCCTAGAAGTCTAAACTCCTGGAAAACCTGTAACCTATGCCCAGGAGCTACAGGGACAAAGGCTCAGGGTGCCAGAAAAGGCACCCCCCCATCATACTATGATGCTGTGGATGGAAAGGGGGCACCCTTTCCTTCAGGGATATGTGATCCTATCTTGACCCCATCATACTATGATGCTGTGGATGGAAAGGGGGCACCCTTTCCTTCAGGGATATGTGATCCTATCTTGACTTCTCTCTACTACTCCCTTGGGAGACAGATCAGGAAGGTGGTAAGGTCTATGACTCGCCCAAGGTCACCAGTACAGGGGTAGTGTCAGGAGTCCCTGGAGACTCAAACAGGAGCAGGCTTCCTGGCTTTGGAGGAAGTCTGGTTTTTCCCTGCTTGTTCCTTGGGGCAGAAGACTGGGTGTCCCTGTGGAGGCTTGGTGATCAAGATGTTGTGTGTGTCTCAATGTATGCCTTCTGGAGTCTCCCATGGGCATGCAGGCAGAAGCAATCAGGATTATAAAAATCAGTCTGTATCCAGGATTTTTTTTTTCCTGAGAGAATTGTTAACAGACACTAGTAAGCGTTTGGTCACACATTTGTTCCGTCTTGCTTTATTGTGGGAGGTGGCTAGAAGCAGCTACAGACAGTGCCAGGGCTCATAAGTGAATACTGTCAGGTGCCTGCAGGTATGAGGTCATTTGTTCACTCCTGTGGTGCTGGAATGGACTCAGGACCTCCTACACCACAGCACTCCCTCTGAGCATCCCTCCCTCAGCCTGGCTTGGATATTTCCAAATTAAAATGTAAAAATGAGGGCATATGAGGGAATCAGACTCCTGTTTGCAAGTGTATTTTTTTTTTTTTGAGACAAGGTTTCTCTGTGTAGCCCTGGCTGTCCTGGAACTCACTCTGTAGACCAGGCTGGCCTTGAACTCAGAAATCTGCCTGCCTCTGACTCCCAATTGCTGGGATTAAAGGCGTGTGCCACCACTGCCTGGCTATCCATCTATTTTGTTTTTAGCAAGTTTGTACTTGCTAGGATTGTCAAATAACCAGCCTAGTCCCCTCTAGACTTGACTGGTCTCAGCCAGTGAGGCCTCTGTCGTCTAGCACAGTGGCTGTTTAGGTTTTTTGTTTTTGTTTGTTTTGCTTTGTTTTTGTTTGAGACAGGGTCTCCTGTAGCAAGGCTGGCCTTGCTTCTCTGGCCTCCATTTCCTGAGTGCTGGGATTACAGGCATGTACTATCACACCTACTGTGGCAATGTGGATGATTGTTATGTGTGTGCGCATGGGTGCACATGTGTGTGCCAATGTGCCAATGTGCATGTGTATAGAAACCAGCAATTAATCTATAGTATCATGCCCTAGGAGTCCTACACCTTGTTTTTTGAGACAGTGTCTTCACTGGGCTGAACGTTATGGAATGGCCTAGTCTAGCTGGCCATTGAGTCCCCTGGGGATCCCCAGTCTCCCTCCACTATTCCTAGCTTCTCTCTCTCTCTCTCTCTCTCTCTGTCTCTCTGTCTCTTCTCTCTGTCTCTGTCTCTCTCTCTGTCTCTCTCTCTCTGTGTGTGTGTGTGTGTGTGTGTGTGTGTGTGTGTGTGTGTGTGTGTGTGTGTAAGACCTGGGGGCTCATTGGTTAGGCGGGGCTGGCTGTCTAGTAACCCCCATGGGATTCACTTCTTGTCTGAACCTCCTCAGCACAGGAATTATAAGCATGTGCCTCCAACCCACCCCCAGTGTGATGCTGGAGATGAAGCTTAGGTCCTCATGCCAACCCAGCAAGCACTTTCTCCAACTGAGCCAGCTTGCTGGTTGGATTAATACAGAGCTTGGGACTCTGGGAACAACCAGGGAGGTGTCAGGAGAGCCAAGTGGGCCAGGGCCGGGTGTGGCAACATCACCTTCACTCCAGAACAGATCCAGAGGGGACAGTAATGGAAACAGAGCGGTGAGCCTGCTGGGGCAGGCGGAGAGAGCCACCTATCAAAAGTGCCAGCATATTCTAGAAACTTCTCTCCAGGAACTTTTCTCTTGCTGAAGGGTTGATATAAGACCAGGAAGAGGAGCAGGAGAAGGGGGAGAGGAGGGGGGAGGGGAAGAGAAGAAGAAGAAGAAGAAGAAGAAGAAGAAGAAGAAGAAGAAGAAGAAGAGGAGGAGGAGGAGGAGGAGAAAGAGAAAGAGGAAGAGAGAGAGAGAGAGAGAGAGAGAGAGAGAGAGAGAGATCAATCTTAGGGCTCTGTTTGTGAGTTCTCCAGAGAAACAGACTCAATAGAAAGCGAAGACTCAGGGTTTGGTGTGGGAATGGGCTCCCACAGGCTGAAAGAACCCAAGCTGCCATCTGCAGACCTGAAAGCAGGGGTGTGATTTCATCTGTGAGTGGGGGTGGATAGTGTCTAGAGAGCAAAGGACAGGGGACCAGGAGCCCTGATGGCTGGAGACAACAGATCACGCCCGACATCTTCTGGATTCTCAAGCTTGAACACTGTAGCCCAAGGTTAATGATTCAAGGTTAATCCCATGCAGAAACAGCTCCAGACTAACCAGCTTGAGGGGAGACCCTGAGTTCATTAACTAGCTCGGTATTCCTTCGTTCAGTTGACGTTGAAAATAAAACCATCACAAGAGTGTGAGAAGAACAGAGATGGCTTTAGTGGGGAAAGTTCCTCCTGTGGGGATAACTCATGCTGGCCCTATCAGTGGGCAGTGGCCTTTCGGAGGGCTCGTTCCTTCCAGCCAAAGCCTTTGGTTCCAGGCTCAGCTCCCCTCATTCTGTGTTCTCCACAGCTCAGCCTGCCCTGCCCTGCACTTTTCCTCCATTGGAGAAACTTTAAGCTCCGACTCTTTACAAAGCCACCTTCCCCAAACTAAGCCCTCAGTGGTCTTGGTTTTAGAGGGTGCTCCAGCACTTCGAGCACAGTCAAGGATGTCTGGCTTTGAGGTCTAAGTAGGTTTCGTGAGTGAAAGAGGAGCCGGAGCTAGGATGCTTTCTTCTCCTGCCTCAGTCAGATTCTCAGAGCTGTTAGGAAGTAGCCCGTACCCTATGCCAGCTGCTGTCTCTGCAGGAGAAGGGATGGGAAGCGCCCGTCCTTGAAACCTTTAAGTATGTCCTCTTAATGTTCTGACAGCTGGGGCGGGAGAGCACCGCCTGAGGAGGTCATGATGCTGCCAGGCTGAGGGGAGGGAAGAGGAGAGGGAGGGCTGTCCTCCAGGCCGTGGCTGTGACCGAGGGTTTCTACAGTGCCCTGCCTCCTCGGCTCATCAACACCTCTTCAAACAGGCGCCTTCAAAAAAGCTCCGAGATCCCTGCCACTTGAGACAAATCTCTGATTGCTTTTCTCACCTGGAAGCTTGTCCTCTGGCTGGCCTGTCTCTGTATCTGACCTCACCCCTGAGGTGATGTCACAGCACAACAGCTCTGCTGTTCCCATGGCAACAGCCTCCCTTGGTTAACCAGTCAGGGCAGACACAGGGCTGCTGGCAGAGGTGGGGAGTGGTGATTCCACCTAACCTGGGTCAGTGACCCCTGAAACCCCACGTGGACCACCTTAGGACAAGATTGCGGTGTCTGCCCCTTCTCCTCTGGGAGGGGGTTCTTTTTTGTGCTCGACTGTTGGGGGAGGGTGCGTGACCTGATGCAGATTTAAAAGTCCGTCTTACCAACAAGAATAGGTGCTGACAGTGGGTGCTGGGGGTGGGAAGATGAACTGCTCTGAGGAGTGGGAGGTAACAGTAAGAACGGCAGCTGGGGGCCCCTGAGCTGGCTGGGGACTTGGAAAGCAGGTGGTGAACACCACCCCTATATTTAGTAAGGCACCAGCTGGATCAGTCACAAGTGCCCCTCTTGGTTGGTGGATGCCTGGACCCTGAGGTCAGAGGGCAACTCAACTCAACACAAGGTCTGTCTTTGGGTGGGGAGGGGGCAATCTGAGCTTGTTCCTCGCCCCCTCAACTGGTTGCCCTGCTGTCTTAGCCTGGTAGAGCCCACCCTGTCCTGGTAGAGCATGGGGAGAGGGTCAAATGTCAGCGTGTAGCCCCACCCCCAGGATCTGGGTGAAAACCGGCCTGTGAGCTTGGCCAGGACGCACACTTCACCGTGCATTCCCCAGGAGAGATGCTGGCACCACTTCTCCAAAAACGCAGCCCGGTGCCTTTAGGACGGATCCCTCTCTGGAACTTAGCTGTGGGAGGAGGGGCCAGAAACGGGGTGTGAGGCAGCGTTGTCCTAGAGTATCGAGAAATGGGGTTAAAAACGTTTCTGATGTTAATTTCACCTGGGCTTGGCTCGGATACCTCCAGTGATGGGTGTCTCACTGCCAACCCAATGATTTCAAGACAGCTCCATAGAAAGCGCCTCCTTTCACCCGGCCAACCTTTACCTCCCTGTAATGTGTCCTCACTGGCCTGGCTCAGTCATCTGGAGAGACATACAGTAAGTACCGCCCTCTCCCCACATAACTGGCCAAGCATCTGGGTGGGCCTCACAGTGACGGGACAGGCTGCTGTCACCCATTTCCCAGATGAGGGACTGAGATAGCATTGTTCACCGTCTTTCTCTGGCACACAGTGTACGTACGGCCTGCACTCCTCCCAAATCCTCCAGCTCTGCAGAGGTCTCTGACTTTTGTCCTTGTCCTTCTGAGATCCTTGCTGGCACCCTTCCTCCTGCCCTGACCTCTTCTCTCCCTTCTCAGAACCATCTGGGAAGAAGCTCTTTCCATGTCTGGCTCTCCCTCGCTCCTCTGACACTTAGTCTGGCTGTCGCTGCTCAAGCTCCTGTACATTCTCATTATCCAGTATATTCCTAGCCATTTCCACACTTAAACTACGCTCCCCCCGCCCTGCCCTGCCCCCCCTCCTCGAAAGGGTTTCTCTGTGTAGCCCTGGCTGTCCTGGAACTCACTCTGTAGACCAGGCTGGCCTCGAACTCAGAACTCTCGATGCCTCTGCCTCCCGAGTGCTGGGATTAAAGGTGTGAGCCACGGGGCCTGGCTCTCAGGCTTTCGATTTGTTGGTTGGGTTTTGTGACACCAGAGGTGCATATCAGGTGTCTTCCTCATTTGCTTTCTACCGTATAGATTGAGACAGGGTCTCTTGTTGAACCTGAAGCTCACTGACTTGGATACATTGCCTGGTCAGTGAGCACTAGAGGTCTCCCAGTCTCTGCCTCCCCAGTAGTGGGGTCACGGGCATGAGCTACTGAGCCCAGGGATTTTACATGAGGGATCTGCACTTGGGTCCTCTTGCTTACACGGTAAGAGCTTTGCTGACTGAGCCACTCCTCATCCCCTCATTGTGCCTTGAAAATGATTATCTTGTGACCTTGTCACAGACACTTCTCATCCCTTTGATGTCACAGACCCCAGCCTGCCCATCAGCTTCCCGTACCTTAATGTCGTCTCTACCTTCAAAGCTGACTGAGCACCTTTCAAGCCAGGTGCTGTTGTCACTGACAGAGCCATCTCATCTGCTGCCGAGACGCCCTGGCTGTGGAGACGGTGCAGCATCCACATCACCGAAATACCCATCTTTCTGTCTGAGCCCAGGATGTCTAGGCTGTCCAGCAGAGGGTTAGCTCCTTCTCTGACTGCACATAGAAATCACCCTGGTGCTCTGGGTGGCTGTGTGACTCCCTGTCACAAACAGTGCTTGGCTCTCCCAAGTCCCCACGCTCTGACTGATGGAATCGGTGAGATTCGGGCGCATTCCTTTTGCATTTTTTTTGTCAGATTTGACCGGGGATACAAACTGCTGAAAAGAAAATCTTGTGATCTGGGACTGGTGGCACAAGGTCTGTGATCCTAGCCCTGAAAGAGGCTGAAGGAGGAGGATCACAAGCCATAGGCTAGCCTATAGTGAAGACCCAACATCTATAAAAGCCACACAAGAGCCACGCAAGCTGGAGACTCGTAGCTGATTGTCTGTCTGTCTTGTGGGTCACCAGTGCCCTGTGGATGTTGTGCTTTAGGGTGAGCAAGCTTGGAACCAAAAACTTGGCTCCCTGATGCCAGTCAGGCCTGCTGACCCCTGTACTCCTGTTCACTTTTCTGTCAGAGTTGATTGCTGTATGTTTATTCCTGTGGAGCCAGGCCACAGCAGTTAGAGGGACAGGTCGCCATCGGAGAAAGAGGGGCAGTTCTAGCCAGCAGGGAGGATGCAGCCTGTTACACAAAGCTGACTTAGTAAGCCCTCAGTAGATTTGGGGTCACTTAGTTTAAGAAAAGCCTGTCCTGAATATCTTAAGAGTCCTTGAGGATCCCCTATGTCCATCTGGTAAAGAATCCACATGGGCACAGTTAAGATGCTGGGCAGCAATGGGCACTGGTGTGGAGCTGGTGGCACAGCACGACCTGACCCTGCAGCTTCCCCACAGGCTGGGGTGGGGTCTCACTAGGGCAGAGCCCTGGAATTTGCTAGAGGTTCAGGGGTATGTTGTTATTGCCTGTGGGTGGTATTTGGAGACTTGCTCGTAAGAACAAGAGGGGGCCACTGTCGGTTGTCTTGGTGTACTGTAGTGGGGGAGGGTGCAGGCACAGAGGTGGGTATGTGGGAGACAGAAGGGCTTATAAGAAATCCTAGGAACTCAGCTGCTGTTGCCGGAGGGAGAGAGAGCTAACTGTGCAGGAGGGCTCAGAGGCACTGCTGTGTCCTTGGTAAATACCCAGGAAGCATGAGCTCACCTCAGGCCTCAGGAGCAACCAGAGGACAAACACAGCCCAGATCAAAGCAAATGCGCATCTTGAAGTAGCTTCCAGCTCTGACTCCCTCTCTGTAGGTTAAGAACCTGGATCAGGGCACTCAGTGCCTGAGATTTTGAGACCTTGGTGCATGCTGGGTAGGGGCTGGATGGCCTCAGGCAAGTTACTAAACCCCTCTGAGTCTCTGGCTACCCCACGGTACATCTGCAGAGAGACTAGGGGATGTGTGTGTAGCCTAGAGGGATAGGAAGTCATCCTATGGCCAGCCTGGCTTTGCGGTTATGGGTGCTGAGTCCACCCAGGTAGCTTCACTTGGACCTGACTGACTTGGCTAAGCATCTATAAAAGAACACATGCTCCCAAGTCCCCCTGGCATCCCTAGAGGTAGTAGTAGTAGCACTCGATATTGTTCACGTGTGTCTAGGGAAGGTGGTAGCATCCGCTGTATACGTTATTTGGTGAATGTTCAGGTCACATCGATGGTAAACCACAGTGGTGGGTTTGTTTGTCCCTGTGGCCACTGTGTACCTGGTGGTAGGAGGGTGTGGCACTTGGTTACAACAAAACCAACAAGTAGAGGGCCTGGTGGCCACTACTCAGCTGTGTGACTGTCCTTGTGGATGTGCAGAAGGCAGACCCTGGGCATCTACATGGTGTGGGTACTAGGATGACCCTCCTGCATTAGAGTGACAGAACCTACACAGGTCAGCTGCAGGACCTCATATACTTTAGGGACCCAACCTGGCTGGCGTGAGCCCATTCTCTGGCTCCTCATGGAGCTTCTGATTATATTACTTTGGTTCCTGATTTCTCTGGGGCAGGCACTGGACATTCCCTCTCCCCAGATGCTCAGAGTCATTGCGATCACCTTTGAGGTGGAGGGACCTCAGGGTCTTATATGCAGCCTGGTGCTGATCCCCTTTGGCTAAGGTATGTGTGCTACTGGTGGCTGTGGAGGACATTTGGGACTTGCTGATGTGGACATCAGGTGAGTAGGTGCTTCTCTTAAGTAGTCTCAGGTTCATCAAATATCATCCCTGAATCGCAAGTGGAACCCTGTCCTCTGGTCACAAGAAAGGCGAGGGAGGGGCACTGGAAAGAGCAAAAAGGCGGTTATCATGGGGACATGGATTCCTGAACTACAGAATTAGCTATTATTCTCCCAACTTTATCTCAAGATTTCTCCATGAGGGTGAGGGTCACTGACTGAGATGGGGACCACTTCTGGGTGGCAAGAGACATAGCAGTTCTCAGTGATTGTCACCTGCTAGAAAGGATGGGAGTCACTGACTCCAAGCTCAGAAATAGACTATACACCTTAGGTGGGACTGGTGCCATCGGAGAGATAGTTACAGCAATGCAGGCCCTCCTTGTAACAACGCCGAGGTGGCTATTCCCCCGTAAAGCTCAGGGGTCGGTGTGGGATGTATGTTCACACCCAGCTGCTCTGGGATCTGAACCACCGGGTCTCTCTGAGCTTCCATTTCTCCTGGCTACAGACTTAGATGCGGTAATTCCAGGCCCTCAGTCTACGGCTGTTGGAGAAGCTGCCAGACTGTTGACGAGGGCCTTGCCCCATTTTAAACGCCCACCACAGGATGCAGGTTCCAGTTTCCCTAGCTGTTCCTGATTGTAGAGGGCGTGAGACAGTCACACTGCAGCTTCCGTCTGCCTTTCTGTGGTGACTTCAGCTCTTCCTGCACTCTTAGCTAATGCGCCAGTCTTCTTGGTGAAGTCTATCTGTATCTTTGTATCTTTTTCGTCTAAAAAAAAAATTATTTTTAATTATGTTGTGGAGGGTGGGGCGAGGGTAGGGGTGAGGTGGGCTGGTGGGGATGGGATTGTGGGGTGAGAAGGGGGAGTGAAGTGCAGGGGATGGGTTTGGGGACACGATGGTGGTGTGTGCACATGAATGGGGTACCCATGGAGGCCAGAGGTGTCAAGTCCCTTGGAACTAGAGTTCCAGACTGTTGTGAGCCACCCCCACATGAGTGCTGGGAATTGAACCCAGGTCCTCTGGAAGAGCAATGCTAAGCCATCTTGACAGTTCTAGTTGTATCTTTTAAAAAAACATCTGTTACGTTATTTTTTGTGTGCACATAAGCAGGTGCCTGTGTGTGCCCCAGGACACGTGCAGAGGTGAAAGGGCGACTTCCGGCTCTTGATTCTCCCTCACGGGATCTTGGGGCTTGAACTCAGGATGACGAGCTTTTGTAGCAAGGTCTTTTACCTGCTGAGTTAGCCTGCTGGCCTCTCATTGTATCTTTTAGGTTTTAGACAACTGTTAGGTTGTCTTCTCATGGAGCCGTTCAAATAGTATGGACTGGAGTCTCTTCCTGGATTTGTGGTCTGAAAACCTTGGTGTTTGCAGAAAGTGTACGGGCTCATCTTCTGATGACAGTCACCTGTCAATTTCCACTTTAACTGCTTGGTTTTTCCTGTTACGTCTAAGAAATCTTTGCCTAAGCCAGGGCCACAAATGTATATGTATGTGTATGTGTATATGTGTAATATGTATATGTATGTATATGTTCATATATACATACATACACACACACACACACACACACACACACACACTTATTTTCTTCTAAATGTTTATAGTTTTAGGCCTGACATTAGGTCTCTATAGGTTTCACTATGAGTTGATTTTTTTGTGTACAATGTGAGGTAGGGTCTGGGTTCCTCTTCCTTGAGTGTAGGCATCCTCCTGTCTCAAAACCATTTGTTAAAAAGAAGATCTAAGAAAAGAAGCTGATTCTTTTCTACGCTTTGAAAGAAAATCTCAGATCCTGAGTTGAGGGCCCCATCTTCCTCCAATTTTTTTTCCTTTTGGCTGCCATGGTGGTCGGCAGGCTGGTGTTTTTAAGAACATGCTTCTAATTACCTGGTCTTGAGCAAGGAGCTATCACAAGGACATACGAGTCCATGTCAGTGTAGTGCGACCAGCCGTGACTGGTCAAAGACCCTGTGGTCTACCTAGTCAGTGACCTCTTTCTAGACTGTGTTCTGGCTCCAGTGTCCCCTGGCTCCCTGCTTCAGTGTCCCCATCTGTGATAACAGGGCATTACCTCCCAGGACTGCTAGACAAAAGTGATTTGTGCTGTGTGTGGCTGTGCATGCCTATAGGCTCAGCAGCTATGTGTGGTGATGCATGCCTTATAGGCTCAGCAGCTGTGAGTGGTCATGCATGCCTATAGGCTCAGCAGCTGTATGTGGCTGTGCATGCCTATAGGCTCAGCAGCTATGTGTGGCTGTGCATGCCTATAGGCTCAGCAGCTGTGAGTGACTGTGCATGCCTATAGGCTCAGCAGCTGTGAGTGGTGATGCATGCCTATAGGCTCAGCAGCTGTGTGTGGTGATGCATGCATATAGGCTCAGCAGCTGTGAGTGGCTGTCCATGCCTATAGGCTCAGCAGCTGTGAGTGGTGATGCATGCCTATAGGCTCAGCAGCTGTGTGTGGTGATGCATGCCTATAGGCTCAGCAGCTGTGAGTGGCTGTGCATGCCTATAGGCTCAGCAGCTGTGTGTGACTGTGCATGCCTATAGGCTCAGCAGCTGTGTGTGACTGTGCATGCCTATAAACTCAGCACTTGGGGGATTGAGGCGGGAAGATTTCAAGTTCCAAGCCAAGGTGGGCTATATAGGGAGATTCCCATCCCCAACAGGGAAACCTGCATGACTGCCTAGTGCCCAGAGGAGTCTGAACTATAACATTATCAGTAATGGGCCTGCAGAGTTGCTTTCTGATGGCTGTGATTGACATTGGCTTAAACGGGTCAACCTGCTCCTGTAGGGACAGAAAGGCAGTTGAGGGCTCTTCATGTGACCAGTGTGATCATGTGACACTGTCCCCTTGAGAAGCACAGCTTCTCTTGAAAAGTCTGGCAAAGCATGGGCCCTTCTGGTGCTACAGGGACACACAGCAGTCCCCTGACGACATCACAGCGCCAAGCCGAGCATCGTGACATAATGCGCATGTTTCCTTCTCTCTGTCTGGTTTGTATCAGATCCATGGAACAAGTATGTGCTCTCCCACACACATGCCTGCATATGCACCCCTGTTCTCGTAGACGTGCACACAGATACATGTGTGTCTGCATCTCTCTGTCTTGTCTCATGCCTCTCTGTCTCTCTGTCCCACCCCCCTCTCTCTGGTTTTTACTGAATCCAAGTAGCAAGCATCTGTGTACACACGCACTCCTTCTTGCACACCCCTGCCATTGGCTATTTCATCTCTTCACCCGGGAGCAGCTCTCACCACGGGCCAGGCTACATTGTTGATCTTCCCACCTTTCCCTTCCCCATTTGTTCTCAGCTGCTCCTTTCTGCAACCTCCCCCCACACCTGAGTCCTAACCCTGCCTCTCCAGTGAAGGGTTCTCAGTCTCTACCCTGGTATTGTCCTTTGTCCTGGCGGCCACCCTGTGCATTTCAGGATGTTTAGTGACATCCCTGACTTATCCCCAGCTGCAGAGGGATAGCACCTCTTCCATCCAGTTGTGATTTTGTGATGACAAAAATCATCTCCAGACATTGCCAAATGCCCTGTGCAGCCATACTCTGGGAAACACGCATACCCCCACGCAAACCCCCACCCACATACCCACAACCTCTGAGGTGTTCAGGACAGAAACCGAGAGTCAGGGAGTGGGTGCCAGTGGGCAGAGGTTGGGGAGAGATCTGGTGATCGTGGTTTTGAGGGTATCCTGTACTGAGAACCCCATGTACACTTGTCTCCAGGGCCTTGCACACTTTTCTCCAGCTGTCCGGAGTGGCCTGTGCCCTCCTGGCCTTGTAGGTTTGCTGTGACTCTCTTGTCGTTTCTGCGAGTGCCCCCGGCGCCCGCACCTGCAACCTCTACCTCTGGCGACAGCCGCCTTTGCTTACGAGTGTGTCTGCAAAACTCACAGAAATGCAGAGAGACACAGAGGGAGCAGCCCAGCTGAGCCCCTCTTCCGAAGATGAAGCCTTGGTTCTGAGGCAGAAGCCTTCCCCGACGCAGGCCCGAGACGAGGACAGTGCCTCTCTGCAGCAGTGGAAAGCCAGGCAGCTGCAGCGCCTGGCTGAGGAGCTGAAGGCAGAGTGGCAGGAGACCCGGCTGCAGCAGGTCCGACAAGCCGACCGCCTCTACTTAGCCCAGCTGTTGGACGAGGCAGCCGAGCGGGCCGTGGGAAACGACCCCGGCGTGGATGAACAGAACCAGAGAGGGACAGCAAAACACACGAGGGCTAGAGAGAGAAACCGAGCAGCCTTCAGAGAGGAGAAGGGCCGCAGGGAGGAGCACCCCAGACAGCACCCCAAGTCCCAGAAAAAGGCGCCATGCTCGGAGAGCCGTAGCTCAGCCAAAGCCCGGGGCCCAAGTTCGGGTGAAAAGGGTAAAGGGAGACGGGTGTCTTCAAGTAAGAGCCATGGTGGCTGCCAGGGCTCTCGGGTGAAGGTGACCAGAAGGGCAGACATGGTGAAGCTCAACCCATTCTTTGATGGCGCTGGAGAAACTGACTGTGTGGAGGAAGTACAGAAGGAATTCCCTCGTGGGGCAAGGCGGCCCTCGGCAAAGGGGACTCGATTTGCTCACATCCTCAGAGACCAGAGTCTGCAGGACAAAACAACAGACCTAAGTCAGCCCTCGCCCGTAGGCCCCGCCTTCAAACAAGAGACTGCAGCCCAGGGCCCCCCGAGCAAGTACAACAGGAATCAGTGGTACAAAGAAATCGAATCTACCTTCGAAGAATTGTTTAACACAAATAGGAAGCTGAAGAAACATCTGAATTTGCACCTCGAACAGAGGCTCAAGGCGGACCAGAATCCAGATGGGCCACAGAGCTACTTGGAGATTCAGAGTGAGAACTTTGGAACCCTGAGAGAAGAGAGCACGGAGGAGGTAGAAACCGCAGAGGAGTCTGGGAGCCCAACGGAGGTGGAGACCCCTGAGATGTGGTCCAAAGCCAATCTGAAACAGATGCTGAGTGACACAGAGTATCCCAGGTACCAACAGATGGCAAAGTACCCGTTAAAGAGTGAAAGCCTAGTACCTGTCAAGGTGGGGACATCTAGAGAACAAGACGACTTATTCTTGCTAAGCCCAGAGTCAGGACAGGAGCGACCCAAGTCACCTGTGGTGGAAGACGAAAGCCTCAAGCCTTACCTGCAGAAACAGGCAGACTCTGTAGCAAGCTGGATGGCTTTGAGGCAAAAGCAGAAGGCAGAGTTGGAGCAGAGAAGGCAAAAGACACTTTTGGAGCTGACAGAACACCCGAACATGAGCTTGGAGATCCATTACACGGCCGAGCTGGAGGAAGAACGCCGGGAGCGTAGACGGATGCGCTTGGCTCTGCTCAAATCTTATTCCACTGGGATCCAGGCCCCGGCCCCCAACCGAAACATTACCCTGGACACTGGCCTTCTTGATGAGGACAAACAGAACCAGATGATTCGTAACCTTCAGCAGCAGATCTTAGAGCAAAGCAAGTTACACCAGGAGTTTTTGGAAAAAGCCAGGAAACGCTTGCAAGAGTTTCAAAAATCATTTTAAAAGCAGACCCACCCATGATAAATACATCCCTGATGGCTTCTCTGCCTGCACCAATGCCAGTGCCTATGTCTCTTAAATCTCTTGGTTTCCCGTCCCAGCAAATGCCTTCCTACAGAAGCAGGATCCTCGTGGGGTCCAGAGTGTGAGTCTAGCCGGTGTTCTATAGACAGTCTGTTTTTAATGGGCTCTGGGGACTCATGGAAGCCCCAGGTAAAATTGATTCTTCAGAGGGTTTAGCCAAACACTGGGCTTTCTGGGGGCATTCAGGGTTAGATGGGCACAGTTTCAAAAGATACATCATTGGTTGCTTGGCCTCTGACTGAGACAATGTTAGAGCCATTAGCTAAAATCTCCCTCCTTTAGGAGATGGGGAAAAAGGACACAGACAACAGTGTTTAACTATATACCCACTCTTAGAACCTTACGGGTGGGGACAGGCAAGTCCAACCCAGCTAGGTGACCCATATGGGGCCAGTGCTAATTGTGGGGTGGTGGTGGCAGCAGAGGGGAGACCTAGATGTTTTGGTTCCTGTTCCTTAGCTTTTCAGACTCTGAACCAGCAGCTACCTGCCTGTGGGCTGCTGGGGGGTTGGGGACCAACAGACCTTGTCAGCAGAGTCCAGAAAATGTCTGCCCCCTTTTGTCAGCCAGCATCCGGTCACTGCGCAACTCGACTTTTGCAGCCCCAAAGAAGCTGTGGAAGGGCCGGGCTGCAGCTTAGAGGAGTGTAGAATGCGCCATAAGCTACCAGAGGATGCATGAGGCCCTAGGTTCAACCCCTGACACTACAAAGGCAGTCGGGGGTTAGTCCTGGGGTGGGCGTGGCCATCGTGGGCATGGCCGAGTACAACGGGACCTGACTGACTTAGGCAATGGTTGCTGGCTATGGCGCCTCCTTGGTTTCTGAGCCTTCACTCATTCCTCCCCTTCCCCTCCCATCTCCCTCTTACTGACTTCTGGATGGCTCGATTGATCATATTTGATCATGATGCATTAGTAATATCAGTCTATAAATGGCCATATTTATCTCTTATATGTGTTTTGTGGACCACATAACGGACGACTGTAAGATGCCAGCCAAATCCATGACCTAGGGGAGGTTCTCTGACGTGTATCGATTTTATCTTAACCCCCTGCTTCCTCAGACATGCACCTGCTGAGAGCCCTTCAGCACATACACTTGTACTGAACATGGTGGGTCACGGGTGGTTTTCCTTGGGGTTGAAGTTCCTTTTCCCTGCTTTGGTCTCAGCCTTGCTCCCGACCCCCCAGCCACGAATGTAGAACCTCCACGCATGGTATCTTCATGGGGCTTTTGGAGCCCGCCTTCCAGGATCCCAGCTGTGTTTGTGCCTCTGTGAGAAGGGCGCCAGGCAGCCAGTGCCCTTGGATCAGGAGGCCTGGTGCTGAGAAGTGCTTCAGAGTCTAACCCCAGCTTTGGCACCGGCTCTTGTTTAAAAAACGCTTTTGGAAGCTGCGAACGAAAGCGTGCAGCTGGGGCGTGGGTGGGAGGGCTCCGTTTACCGCCCCTCGGCTTCCCGTTTGCACCATTCCTGCCGAAAGAGTTTCCTCTGCTTTCCTGAGAGTTTTCATTTACACCGAGTGCCAAACCCTGTCCCCGACCCTTCCGGTAACCCTGTCCCAGCAGGTAAGCTGCGAGCATCCTGTGAGAGCCGGACAACTTGTGCATAGCAGAAGGCACAAGCAATGAGTAGCCCGTGTAATAAGTGTTGGCCATCCCCACAGCATGACGTGACGTACTGGGCATGACGTGACGTACTGGGCCCCGTGGGTGTGTAGGTCAGAGCAACCTGAGCCCGAGGCCTCCGACCACCGTGCTCCTCAGCTGGCGGGACCCTAGCAGGATCCCACAGGGGTTTGAAATTTGCTTTTGTCATCCAACCTCGTTCCTGCCTGACTGTCGGTTGACGCCTGGTGTTGCATGACACAGGGCACCCTGCAGTACCACCTCCACCCAGAGGAGTTAAGTGGGTGTTGCGGCGTTCCTCGGCCTAAAGCTGCGGTCACAACTGGACCTCACGTTGCGTAACCCAGCCTCCCGACTTGGTCAGAAGCCGCAGCCCAGTGAGCAGGCCCATCTTCCCGTAGCACAGTGTTTTTGTTTCCATTTACAAAGATGGTATTTGCGGCCCGTGTTCTGAGTGAGGAATCACTCCTCCTCGGCTACACTGAGCTAAAAGTAGGTGTAGGGATGGGTACTGAGACATGATGAGGGATGAGTCACCTCTGCCCGGACAGTAACACCTACACTGTCCCTTGGCAGCGAGCATGAGGAGAAACCCTGCCCTCTCCCACCTGTCTCATACAAGGCTAAAGGGGGATGGACTAGCCTTGGCTCAGGCTAGTGGTATAGGTTGTAAATCCAACCCCTAGGTGGTCCTAGGGGTTGAAACAATGACTTCCAGCAATTCCCTAAGGAAACATTATGGCTGCCTTCCCATCTCATCCCCAGAGGGTCAGGAGTTGGCAAGGACCCCATTTCACCCTTTTGGTTACACTGAGACATCTGAGTGGCAACACAAAGTCCTCGGGTGTAACCTGGAGCCTCCACAGTACCCTACACTCTCCTCACCCATCAGCGTTGAGTACCACAGTAACAAGAGTAAAGGCTCTGCCACTCGGGGGGCCAGGCAAGGGATCAATGTGCTGACCCCATGACCCCCAGCCTTGAGAGTCCATCTCCTCCCTCATGCCCAACTTCAGCCATATCTATCACCGGAATCTGCATTCTTGACGGGTATTCGGAGGACACTTTCAGCTTCTTCTTGACACCACTCAAATCCTGAGGCATTGGTCTGCAGAGATGGCGATGTTGGCTGGAGTTGGGGCAGCCATATTCACACTCTGGGCTTAGCCTCCAGTTGACTGAAACAGGGTAGTAAGGGTTAGTGTGTAGCTTCTGGGTTTGTACAGAGCTCTGTCTGGTTGCAGGAGCGCACAGGCATGGAGACTGCCTTTATCCTCTGCCTCCTGAAGCCATCGGGTTCTTACCCTGCACCACCTCAGAGCACTGTGTAAGCCAGAGCTGCACCCTGGCTTTGTGTCTCTGTACCACAAGGGGTGGGAGGCAGAACCTTTATTCCAGCTATGTGCTGCATTCATCAGAATCCTTCTCATCAAGCTCCTCCCCTGTGTCTCTGCCCCACGCATTTTCTCCAAAGTATACCTACTCAGGTCTCCGGGACTGACCAAGTGCTAGACAGGCACCCTGTCTGCCCAAGAGGTTTGCAGGACAACAGCAATGTCACTGTCCACAGGTTGGGGCATGCCCAGAATGTCCACCAGGTGAAAGACGCAAGTGCCGGCACTGCTCACTGTCACACTTGCTGAACCATCGAGGCACACTTGGCTCAGTCGCCTCTCCCCACCTAACCGCCCACATGACTAGCACATACGCACATGCTAAGCACCCAGCCATACGTGCACATGCTAACAGCAGTGCTCAGGACTTCATACCAATGACAATATGGGTTTAGAAAAGGGGCATGAGTTTGGGAGTGGGGCAGGGACCCTCTCTAACCTGTATTGTTCCCCCCAAAACACACATAATGGCAAGAGGTCAGTTCAGACTCGGAGACCAGACAGGGTCTGGCCTCCAGTCAGTCTTCAGAGAACCCAGGCTGGGAAAGCTACAGGCCCTGAACCATCTGGCTGGACACTTGAGGGCTATCCTGAATGTCCTCCTGTACTCCATGGCTTGGGGTGGAGCTCTACTGATGAGGGGCTACATTCTGCTGTGTCCCTTCAGACGTGGTGTCTGGGCTCTGCTCACAGCCCTGTGCCTTAGCGTCCCACTCATAGGCTCAGGTCTGTCAGTGCTGAGCACTAAAACAGAGGTCCAAAGGTCTGGTCATCCTAGGTCCGCTCCTGAGAAAGGAGCGAATGAGGAAAGGTGACTGCTGTCTGTCCATCTGCTGTCTGTCCATCTGCCGTCTATCCATCCACCCGTCTGTCTGTCCGCAGCCACCGAGTGAAGATCCCAATCTGCCTCTGCTGTCACGTCACTCAGCCCTTTCCCTCAGTGCTGTGGGAAGACAGATGGTTTACAGGGGTTGGCAGAGTACCCTCAGGAATCTCTCAGGGCTTTCTCTGCCCTGCTGTACTGCCCGGCTCGCCCAGCTTCGGGATTTTCAGGGCTGAGCTTGACTCCCGTGAGGCCCTTGGCTTCTTGGCGTAGAAATCGCCGAGGAGCAGCAGCCTCCTCCACAAGGCCACACTGTTCTCAGCAAACCCTCCCAGGAGCGGGATGAATTTTTTTCAAATGATTCAGCGGCACGTGAATGGGAAGGGCCGCACTTAAGGCCTTGGCATAAGATCCTGCTGGCCCGCTGCTGGAAAGGAAGGGTTGCAGGGCGTGGGCTTGGTTCTACCAGGCCTAGAAAGATAGAGCCAGCCAGGGTCCTGGGGGGCACGAGGCAGCTGGAGGGTTGGGCCAAGAATGCTTGGAGCTTGCTTCTGCTTGCTTATATAGATGTGCCATCGCCCTCCCTGAGAAGAGCCAGAGGAACAGGCAGGAAATGGAGATGGGAAAGCTGGTCTCCATGGAGACGGGCATCTAGCGGACAGCCGCCCTCCTGTGCGTGCGAGCATGCTAGAATCTGAGCGGTGGGCAGGGAGCCTGCTGCTAGGCAGGCTTGGCACGTTCCCAGGCACCAGTCCATGGGTGGTGTGGCCCAGAGCTGAGTGCCCTGCAGTCCCTTGGTCAGAGCCTTGGAACCCCATCCTCCTCCTCCCTCACCCTCAGCCACACCCATTGGCTTGCCTTGGCCTGAGTTGTTGTAGATGAACAGGTCTTGACCTCATCCTGAGTAGGCTCAGCCCTACCCCAAGGCTTGAGCCCTGCTTGGTTTCACACTTCCCAAAAAGCCCAGTTGCCGCCTATGAGGGGACAAATCATCGGATTTGTGAGTTTCTGTGGGAGGGGCTGGCTGGTCTCAGCTGCTGATGGAGGGAGGCGGTGTGGAATCCTGCTCACCAGCAGAGGACTGTTTTTAATTACTGAATGACAGCCCCTTTTCCTTTTTAGGAAAATGAGAGAAAAAGGATTTGGGTAAGGTTTTTTTTTTTTTCCCCCACCAACCAGAGTGGCTGGGCGTGGAGCAGACAAGGCAGGGTAGAGTTCAATGGACCAAGCCATCTGCGGGGGTCACCATGAAGTCACAGCAGTGAGAAAGGTGGTCACCATGAGGCCGGAGACGGCAGGTAGAGTGGAATCCTTGGTACCTGAGGTCTTGTGAGCACCAAACCTGCTGTTCATCCCTGGTTGCTCACCTCGAACTGTACCTCCACACGCTGAGGTGTAGCCTCAAGACCCGGGAGCGAGAGCAGGTCGTAGGACCCCAGGACAGAGCCCCTCTGTTGACCACTAATCCCCATTCCCAGTGGTTCCTCCAGCCAGTGAAGTCAGCCCATTCTAAGGAACGAGGGCGGTCCATCCAAGTGTTCTTCCCCATGCCCTCCACAGCCCCACTCAGGTCCCACGGCAATTCAAGGACAGCATCCTGAGCACTGTAACCATCTGATGGCAGCAGTCATAGGACAAAGCCAGGATGGTGTGACTGGTTTTATGTCCCCAGCTGAGGGTGTAGAATTGGAGTACTGCCCAGTTCTTCTCCATACTGACTTTCAGGGTTCAAGACAAATTAATCCAGATTCAATGGTCAGGCAGCCTGGCTGACCAGCTACGGGTGTTGTGATGCTCTCTCTAAAGGGACAAGAAACTGATCCCGAGGGGCAGCCTCGGGGTCTAGTTATGGGTGGAGTTGGCACTTTGCTGAAAGGAGGAGGTAAAGGACAAAGCCAGGACACACTGTTTTCTGGGGAGCTTAATAAAGAGACTGTATAGCCACCCCCACCCACCCAAGAACAGCCTGGAGAAAGCCACCAGGGCCTCACAGAGTTTTGTTTACCCTGGGAGAGATGTTTCTTTTATAATGTCGCTGAACTGATTAGCAAGAACTCTCCCAAGAAACAAAGAAGTGGAAAGGCTGAGCTTAGTAGGACATCTGCAGCTGAGCCTAGCATTAGGGCCATTTGTATCCATTTGTATCGATGGGATGAGGGAAGTCTTTCCGTGAGGGCGCTCCCCCACCCTAGAGCTAGCAGCTTTAAAACAGGGTATTGCTGTTGATCCCAATCTAGTTGTAACATCAGGAACTCCCGCAAGCCCTCTGGATTCCGGCTGGCAGTGTCTTGGCAGAGACAGAAACTCGGCAAGGCTGCCATTCCATCTCCTATGTCCAAGAAGGAGGAATGGCCCCGAATTAAACCGACAGGTTTTCTATAGGAGCTTGCTGGTCCCATGTCACAGCAGAACCCTGAAGGATGGGGTGGCCTGGTTGTGATCCTGAGTAAATCTTTTCAGCCTTAGAAGACAGGTGTTGATAGCTACAGGCTCATCTGTGTTCGATGTGGGAAGCCCACACCCCAGAGAGGGAACGAAGCAGAGTCATCCGTAGGACTCAACTAGTCAGTCGGCTTATGGAATTGTCTCAAGAGCAGGTGAGCCCACAGGGGAACAGACGCCAACAAGGAAGGCTCGTGCAGGAAGCTTTCCTTCAGCTTAGGATCCTCCAATGGACTATGGGCATGGTATGCCTTTAGATTCTCAAGGGACTTCCACGATGATGTTACTATGGACGCTATCAAAATCTAAAGTTGCTAACAAGCTGGGTGTGGTAGTGCATGCCTTTAATCCCTGCTCTTGGGAGGCAGAAGCAGGTAGATCTCTGTGAGCCCAAGGGTAGCCTAGTTTACCTAGTGAATTCCAGGCTAGGCAAAGTTACATAGGGAGATCTTTCTCTCTCTCTCTCTCTCTCTCTCTCTCTCTCTCTCTCTCTCTCTCTCTATCTCTATCTCTCTCTCTCTCTTTCTCCACACATGCACACACCACACACACCATCTTGTTGGATTTATGAACATGTCTTCAGGGCTCAATAGACCGTGTGTTGGTGACCCAGGGGACAGACAGGAGCACCTTGGGAAGGAGAACCATGACTCTTTGGCCATGGGGGTATCTGTGGAGTATTTTGAATCTTCCAGCTGCCTTTAGCCATGGCTATCACCTCTAGAGTTTCTAGCAACTTCCCTCCTAGAGAGGACAGTAGCAGGACAGCCCAGCCTCTGTTGCTGTCCCTGGGCAGTTGTGATCGTCAAAATGCAAACACAGCCCATCATCTCTGGCTCATTACCAGTGACCTCGACTCCACCCACCTAGGTCTTTTCCATCCCCTTCTGCTGGGTACACTGGGATTGTTTTTGCAGGCTCCTGGAGGGGGAAGTGACGTCATGCGGTATCCTCAGCCAGAGGGATGGGGGTAGGCGCTCTGCGGTTGTGTGTGCTTTGAATTAAGTCAGCGCTTGTGCGTTCCAGTAGCCGGCATCTGGCGGCGAATCCACCAGCCAGTGAAGTGCTCTCAATGGCAAACCCAGATGTTGGCTTAGCAGAAGGAAAAGAGGAGAAAGCAAATTTTGAGCTGCAGGGGGTGGGGGCACAAAGCACTTAAATATGGGCCTTGTGCTGCTGTGTCCAGCTCTGTGGGTAGGTAGTGGGACAGGACCGGATATGACTGGTCCCACCCTGGTGTCTGCCCCCAGCCTAGCATGTAAGTGTCCAGTCAACAGTCACCCATGCCTTGCTTCTGGTTCATCCCAAATTCTCTGAGTCTCTGCTCTTCCCTGGCCTTCAAATGGCCAGGGGCTCAGGAAGACTGCCTGTCCTGTGATGGGTTTCCCTTCTCTACAGCCCCAGAGGTCACAGTGATGACCCCTGCTGTGTGTGTGTAAAGGGGTTATGATTCTAGAGGATTCTCTGTTTCCTTTCCTTTCCTGTCCATCTGTCTGTCCACTGCCTAGATCAGAGTGATCTAAGGCCAGGGCAGTGAAGGCTTTACTGGGAAGACCTCCCCAGTCTCCTCTTCCATCCAGTGTTCTCACCAGGTAAGAGCTAAGACCGGAGTCTGCTGCACTCAACAGTGACACCCCCCTGTCTCGCAACAGGACCATTAAGTGGGAGAGGAATGTCCATCCAGGTTTAACCCAGACCTGTGGTCCCATGGCTAGCCAGAAGCAGCCCAGTTCTCAATGGAGATTCTCCAGCCTCTCCCCACTCCCTACAAACACCCCAGAACTCCCCCCATTAATGTTCTAGCCTGAAAACCCCATGTCTGCCCCACACTCTCAGTTCATCCATCTCTGAGATATTCAAAAAAGGAAAGTAGATGGCCCCCAGCCCTGGAGCAAAGGGAGCACACAGCCACATGCTGTCCTGGCTTAGGAACCCATCTGTCTGCCCCGCGACCAGGGCCAGCGGTCCAGGTCTTTGTCTTATAGGAACAGAGAAATCTGCCCTGTTCTTGCCACGATGTGTCCCTAGCACTCTTGCCCTGCCCAGGGCCTCACTAACCCTCGCCATCACAATATGACACAAGCTGGTGACATCTGTGTTACCTGCACTGTCAAACGGACTCTGAAGATTACAGCGGTCAGAGTTCATCTTGGCAGCGCCTTTCACACACATGCACATACCTGATCGCTTTTCGACCTTTCGGTTTAGATCATGTCAGGGACTCGACAGTGTGTGGGAAGTTGGGGGCTTCCATAAGACAGCAGTATTGAATCCTGGGTGCCATGGAAGAGAAGGGGAGCTTTTGGCTGTCTGGAAGTCATTGGGCTTGTTTTCCGGTTGCCAAATGGGTGGTGCCTTTATTGAACTTTTATTGTTTGTGTTGAGACATGGTCTCAAATAGCCCAGGCTAGCCTCAGAACTCTATAGTTCGAGGGAATGCTAAGATTCAAAGCATGTTCCATGTCCAGTTGTATGTGGTGGGACTTGAGCTAAGGACTTTGCGGATAGCTACATAAGCCCTCCACCAACTGAGCTACAGCCCCAGCCCTTAGTGAACACTTTGGAGCATTAAGCATTGTGCAGTATAATGGGCCATTACTGAGAAGCAAGGCTAGAAGTTCTCTAGGAGGGAGGTGAGTCGCTCCTTTGAGACCCCTGCCCCGTCTTGTTTCCAAGCTGATGATGGTGCTATACAAAGAGCGAGCACTGGGCAGTGTTTACCCGACGTGCTCACGCAGTTGCATAAGTACGTTGATGTTTGTACAGATTACACAGCAGGGACCGAGGACCAGTCACACATGTGCTGCCATCCTGAGGCTGTCAGGGTCAGCCCAGCTCCATCTGGTAGATGTTCTCTGAGTCCCATCTGTTCCATAGCATGGCTTCTACCTGTTAGGACCTCTCAGCAGGCAGGTGCACAGGCGTTTCCAGCAGGTAGTGTGGGAGGTGAGCGCCAGCTACTGCAGGGAGAAGCCGGGAAAGGACCACTTCTCAAGGCTGAGTGGACGTTCTCTGCGAAGAGAGCTAGAGGCGACATTTTAGATAGAAGGGCTTTTCTGTTCCTAGGAGGGGACATATCTGGGTATCCGAGCAGGTGGGGCCTGGGGAGCAGAATGAATTAGGAAAGAGCAAGGGTCAAGTGACTTTGCAGAAGGTGTAGCTCTGGAATTAGCTATGTAAACCAGGCTAGCCTCAAATTCAGAGATATGCTTGCTTCTGCTTCCCCAGTGTTAGGAATAAAGGCATGAACGCGTCATATGGCTCAAATGTTAACTGAAGGTGTTTTGCAGGAATGTTTATGGAGAAGGCAAAGAACCAAGAAAGGGCCCTTTGTTCTGGGGTGGCCTGCCCGGGTGGCTTTTACCAGGTTGTGGCTGTTTGAACTCAGGCTTGCTTTAGACTGGGAAACAGGAACCTGGCCAGTGAGTGGTTACTCAGCTGTACAGAGGGACCAAAGTACCAATGTTAATGGGCTTTGGAGCTGGGCGGGGCCCAGGCTGTGGTGTGAGACTCATGAGGAAGGATCCCAGAGTGCACCGGGGTCTGAGGAGCAGGTGGCACTCCCACGTGCCTGGACCTCCCTGCCTCTGTGGAAAACCATTCTGGTCAGAAGTTTCCAAAACTCAAACTGACCTCTGGAGACTCTGAGCTGGCTCCTTGTCTCTGTCTAGCTCGTGTGTCCGGTGACAAACACTTGCCCAGAGTGACCCTACACCACTGCTGTTTGAAGAGCAAACCTTTAAAGCCATTAAAATAGGCCTTGGCCCAGGTAATAAGCTCCAAGTGAAAGAAAGGCGGGTCTGCCTGTCACAGCATCTGTCGATCCGCCATGGTAGGTCTCCAGGGAGGGAACAGGGGCTTGATTCCTGATAGAAAAGTCCTGTTAGGCATGACCAGGCTCCATAAACACTCTGGAACCTTCCTGGTCTGTCTCTTCCCACCACTTCTTAAGGCTGTTGTTTGGGCTACATTACCTACAGGACCTGCTTCCTTCTCATCAATGTCTAAGGTTTATGAGCCACCCCAATGTCACTAACCATAGGCTTTGTAATGTGTTTTCCCACCCCTTGTCATACCTCTCATAAAACATGTGGCACGCGCCTGTAATCCCAGTACTGGGAAGGAAAAGCCAGGACAGGCCCAGGGCCTGGCCAGAGGCCTACTGTGAGCTCCAGACCAGTGAGAGACCCTGCCTCAAAAACCAATGTGGAGGGCTGGAGAGATGGTTCAGCGGTTAAGAGCACTGACTACTCTTCCGAAGGTCCTGAGTTCAAATCCCATGGCTCACAACCATCCGTAATGAGATCTGACACCCTCCAGTGAGGACTCAGCATGTAAACTCACATGGTCGAGAGAGAAAATTGACTCTCACAAGTTGCCCTCTGACTTTGAAATATTGGCTGCAGCGTGCAAACCTTGCCTGCCTCCAATAAATTAAAAACAGTCCTCTCCTCCAAACAATAAGGTGATTGGCATCTAAGAAATGAAGGTCTCACTGGGCAGTGGTGGCGCACGCCTTTAATCCCAGCACTTGGGAGGCAGAGGCAGGCGGATTTCTGAGTTCGAGGCCAGCCTGGTCTACAGAGTTCCAGGACAGCCAGGGCTAAACAGAGAAACCCTGTCCCCCCACCCCCCCCCAAAAAAAAAAACAAAACCAAAAAAGAAAAAGAAAAATGAAGTTCTCCTCTGACCTTCTGCACACGTGACCTATGCATAGGACGTTTTACACAGGAACTTCTTCCTTCTGAATTGCTAGAGAGGGAACTTAGTCACTCTTTGCTAGGTGGGTGGTCTGCCCTGCACTGTACTCTAGTAGTCCCAGTGTGAGTCCCCAGATCTGAGTAAATCAGGCTCCTTTGAGGTGGATGGCTGCCCCTCTGCCATGCTCAAAGCATCCTCATTTGAGGATGAGGTGCTGGAATGTCAAAGCTACCTCACTGGCTGTCCATCTATCCCACCTAGAGGAGCAGAATTGCATGCCAGGCCGCTAGTTAACCATTTCTCTAGCGACCAATAAGCAGGAAGAACCAGACCCACAGAGGCTGCAGCCCGCTGGTCCCAGCCACCCGGGCAGGGGCTCCGAGCTTCTGCCTTTGCCCTTGCAAAAAAGGATTCATTTGGGGATTTATTGGTTTGGGCTGGTTTGTTTTGTTTGAGACAGGGCCTCACTTTGTAGCCCTTGCTGACCTGGAACTCACTATGTAGACCAGGTTGACCTTGAACTCACAGATATCTGCCTGTCTCTGCCTCCTCATCCCCCACCCCAAGTGCTGGAGTCAAAGACACATGTCACCATGTGTCACCACGTGTCACCACATGTCACCACACCCAGCTTTTTGGTTTTCAATTTTTGTCTTTTTGAGACAGGGTTTCATTAGCCCAGGCTGGCCTTGACATTCTGACCCTCCTGACTCTACCTCCCAAGGGCTGGTAAGGTGTGTGTGTCACTGTGCCCAGTTTTATTTGGTGCTCGGTACTAGAGATTGAACACAGGCCTTGGCGCAGACTAGGCAAGCACTCTACCAGCTGAACCGTGTCCCAGCCAGCGAAGAACTCTTGCTGGTAACCCCAGCATGACAAGCCTCTCCTTGCTTATGACAAGCCAGGAGTCCTCTGACCCCTCAGGTTACAGCAGGTGGGCAATAGGCTCATCTCCCCTGACACCTCCCTTAGGGAGCACATCTTACTCCTGTGGGCGGAGCCTGCGTCCTGGTCATGGGGACTTTCCTCACATGCCTGTCTCTGTGCTTTGCAGTGATCAGGGCCAAAGCAGTGAGTGAGAAGGAGGTGGATTCCGGGAATGACATCTACGGCAACCCCATCAAGAGGATTCAATATGAGATCAAGCAGATAAAGGTACATTGACTGCACGGGGTTGGGGGGGAACAGGGGCAGCGGCAGGGGCAGCGGTAGGGGCAGGGGCAGGAGCAGGAACTCACTCAGTCACCCCTAGGCCAGAGAACTGAGTTGTCAATCTACAAGAATAAAAGCCAGGCAAAAATGTTATATTTTCAACTTCCTCAGTCACCATCCTACGCTGTAGGATGACACCAGGGCCAAGGCAACGCTTGTAAAAGAAAGCATTTAATGGAGTCTTTCTTACAGTTTCAGAGGTTTAGTCCACGACCATCATAGTGCAAAGTAGACAAGAGCGTGGTGCTGGGCAGAAGCTGCGAGCTTTGTATCCCCATCCAAAGACTGAGCGAGAGACACATTGGGCCTAGCATAGGCATTTGAAACCTCAAAGCCCACCCCTAGTGACACACCTTTTCCAACAAGGCCACGCCCCTTAATCCTTCCCATACAGTTCCACCAACTGGGGACCAAGCATTTAAATACCTGAGCCTATGGGACCATTTTCTCTCAGACCACCACATCTGTCTAGTTCGACGCACACACAAGGACAGGTGTCTTACAACTTGCTATGTGCCTCACAAGACGAAGCCTCCCCTGCTAAGGAGCTGTCATATGGTCAGTCATCCAACTCCCACACCCTGCTGGTGTGGGCCGATGCCTTGGCTCCCTCAGCACAGCTCACTCAGTGTTACCTCAGACAATTACCTGACTGAGCCACCCAGTGCCCAGGTGTTTGGTCACACATGTCTCTGGCTGTGTCTGTGTGGGAAGATCTGTGTGCTCTCCTGATTTTGCTGGATGATTCACTGGTGTGTAGCATGTTGTAAAGGGGTGCGTCTGACAGGTGGGTGTGCTCAGGGGTAGCTTTCCTCCCTGTGCTGGGCCACTTACTGACCCACTGGGTGGACTTACTGTCCACCTTACAAGGTATCCCATTGGGTGGACAGGACTGTGGTCAGAGAGACTGCACATGGCAGCCATAGTGACCGTGGTGGTGTCTGCTAGTGTTTTCAGAGTCTTTTCCATGTTGGGGACAAATAGGCAGAGATCCACATTTGAGAGTGAGTGGGAGAGGGAGAGGCTGAGGTTGAGGTTGTGAGTCAGTTGCTTGCCTAGCGTACCTGAAGTTCCAAGTTAGATACCTAGCATGGCCAATGAGATGTGCGGGCGCCTGCCGATCACATTTACTACCTTGAAGTCCAAAGGAAGGCAGCTGGGTCCTTCAGTGTGAGGGGCAGCTTTGCCATACCACAGTGGTTGTGTCACCTCAAGGGGATGACTAGCCACTCGATACCAAAGCCTCTTATGAGGCAGAGAAGCAGGCAGCCTTTCGTAACATCCTCATTGCTTAATGCCAAGGAAGTGACTCTGACCCTTTGGAGTGGCGTCATTTCAGATGCCCCAGGAGGCCCTTGCAGTCTTCCCTCCTGTGGGGTTCTCTAGGAGAGAGGCTGGAGACTAGGGTCGCAGCGTTAAGAGTGCTTACTGCCCTTTCAGAGTTCAGGTCCCAGCACCCACGTCCTGTAACTCATAACTACCCACACTTCCGCTGGAGGGGCTCCAGCACCCTCTTCTGGCTTCTGAGGACATCAAGCCATGGCAGCAGACATGCAGACAAACATGTCAGTCATGTAAATAGAAATAAAGTAAACTGTTAAAACTCAAAGGAAGGAAGGAAGAGACAAAAAGAAAAGCTTCTCTCTGTAGTGTTAGAGTAATATTGGAAAAGTGGGGACACCACACACACACACACACACACACACACACACACACACACCACACACATACACCACACACACCACACACATATACCCCCACCCCACCCCACACCACACACTATACATCACTCACATACACACCCATACACACCACACCCATACACCACATACATATACCCCACACACCCCACATACACCACACATATATACTACATACCACACACACATACACACACACACACACACACCATACACACACCACACACATATACACCACACACCACACACACATATACACCCCCCACACACCACACACATACACACATACACACACCACACACATACACCACTCACAGACACCACACACACAGACACACATACATACACAATACACATACTACACACACACACACACAACCACACACAGGCACACATACCACATACACAGACACACATACCACACACTACACACATACCATACACACATATGCACACACATACACACACCACACAACACCATACACACCACACACCATACAGATATACCACACATACACACCACACACAGATGCACACACATACCACACACAGACACCACATACACACCACACACACATGTACACCACACACACCAAACATACATACCACACACACACAACCACAGACACAGACATACACACACCACACACACATACACACCACACACACACACACACCCACACACACACACATCTAGCTGCTGGGAAATGTCTTCCCCAGCAGGGCAGCTGAAGAACTGAGTAATTAAGGCTCAGAAATCAAGTTCTCTCCCGACCCCACGGTTCTGTTCTGGTTCCAGGGGCTCCTCTCTTTCCTTTGTTGTCCTCTGGTAGCCAGTGCTTCAAGACCAAAATCTCTGGAAATAAATGGTGTGTTGTAGTACAAGCTTATAAGCCCAGCATCTGGCTGAGGCAGGAGGATGAAGAATTCAAGTCCAGGACTGGCTACAAAGTAAAAAGAATCCTGAAGTAGGGTTGGGGTGTAAATTATTGGGCTTAGCCGGGCGGTGGTGGCGCACGCCTTTAATCCCAGCACTTGGGAGGCAGAGGCAGGAGGATTTCTGAGTTCGAGGCCAGCCTGGTCTACAAAGTGAGTTCCAGGACAGCCAGGCTACGCAGAGAAACCCTGTCTCGAAAAACAAACAAACAAAAAAAATTATTGGGCTTAGATTTAATTCAGAAGTGGGGGGAGGGCAATGGGAGGATGGGATGGGAGTATGAAGGTCAAAAGAAAATGGAAAATCCACAGCAGATAAATTAACACAGTTCCTGGGAACAAAAATGAGCCCTCTGTGGCCAGTGAGAATCTCTAGACCTTATCCCGAGGTCCTAAAATGACCTCCTGAGCAGAAATGTCTTTGGAGAAAGACTCCCGCACATGACAAAACTGTGCTCACCTCCTGAGATCTCCCCACAGCCCACAGATGACTCTGAACACCTTTGAAAAGAAGTGGTGGCTTGTGAGTCCATGGGACACGCGTGTGCATCCTGGGTGGGGGTTGGGGAATATGCCTGGGTGCAGGCATGTGTTCCTGTTCCCATCATGCTCTGGTTGGGAGCCACATCTCTATTATACCTGCCCTCCTGTGTTTTGCAGATGTTCAAAGGACCTGACAAAGACATTGAGTTTATCTACACAGCCCCCTCCTCAGCAGTGTGCGGGGTCTCGCTGGACGTTGGAGGAAAGAAGGAATATCTAATTGCAGGTGTGTGGGAGTTCACCCTTCCCCACTGAATGCTGAATTGTGGTGCAGAGAATTCCCAGGTCTGGTCTCTAAGAAACAAACTTCCCACATTGCCCTCTAGGGGTGAAAGAGCAGAATTGCATTGGACCAGGAATGGCTGATAGCCCATGTCCTTGTCTATATACCTTTTGCCAGAGGCACCCACCAGGCCCTCACCTATGCAGAAGCTGTCTGTATTAGCAGCCTCTCCAGCAGGCCACATTCCTGGGAAGGCCAGCAGCAATTCCTTCCCTGGGCACTGGCTGGGCGTTTAGGGGCTTTCTCATTCCTCTACAGAGATTGCACAGGTCCTCCGCTTTCATGATATAAAGGTGTTGCTGTGACCTCCCCCCAGGGCAGAAGAGGGTTTGCCTCGGGCATAGTGATTAGTCTGGGGTCTGCTTGCAACACCTGCCGAGGGCCAGTGGTTATATTTCCTATGATTGGGATCATGCAGCAGCTTAAAGTCAGAAGTGGTGGATAGAGGTTCTTCAGCATCGTCTTGGAGCACCCTGGCTGGCTCTACCCAGTTTTTTTTTTAAAAAATGGATTTATTTTTATGTATCTGAGTGTTTTGCCTGCTTTGCTACCCACCGGGATTCTCTGCAGCCTGTGGCACGCCAGATGCCCAGGCTGTATCCAGTCCAAGTCAAGGAGAATCTAGGGCTTGAGGGTCTCCTCTGTTGAATCCATGTGTGGTCAGGGCTAAGGCTCTAACTAGAACCTTCCTTGACAAAGGCCAGGAGTTGCCAGTAGCTGGCATGCAGTCTCCCACGCACATGGGCACTGGGAGTATTTTTGACCTCCTGGGGCCAGACCTGTCAGTCAAAGCTGTTTATCACTTGGATATACCAAGCATGAGCACGGCTTTCTGTTCCATGAGATAGAAACCAGCCCACTGGACCTTTAAGGGGCTTCAGATAGGCAGGCAGCCTACAAATAGGTAAGCCATGCCTTGCTATCCAGAGCCCTAACCTACAGGGACTGCTACAAGCAGGCTCACACTCACGCCTCATCCCTCGTGCCTCTATGGTGTGAAGCTGTGGGATGCCTGAACAAAGCGGTGGGGATGGGGTTATCTTGCAGGGCAGCGGTTTCATGGTCATTGCTGGGTCCTCTCTGTTTTGTCAACTTGGGTGCATGTTAAGGCACTCTCCATGACTCTGCCCCACTTCTGCAAGACCCAGGCTCCAGGTCCACACAGGAGGCCAGATAATTCCAGTGACTGTGTGTGCAGATATCACAGTTTCTGTCATGCCAAATCCCTGTCGTCCACATTGGCCGTCAGAGGTTTCCCATATATGCCGTGTTTTCTCCTGTCCATACGACACCCATGCTTGCCTCCCCTGTCTTAGAAGAATGTCACACGGATAGCATAACACAAGTCTTCGAGGCCTGCTAAGACCCAACTCCACTGCAGCTCCAGGTATAATGCAGACTAAAGGTACCCGAAGTCACTCAGTAACCATGTGCCTGGCATCTTAGACCAATTCACATTTGCCACCCCAGACACACGGCACATTTTAGTCTCCTGACAAGCCACAGAGCATTATGTCGATAAATGACAGTTTTAAATAGGCTTCATACTGTTTTAAAAACTGCACTAGTGTAGTTGGGTATGGTGGCACAAGTCTTTAGTCCTGGCCCTTGGGAGGCAGGAGCAGGCAGATCTTGTGAGCTCAAGGCCAGCCAGGTCCTGTGTATGCAGTGAGAACTTGCCTCAACAACAACAACACCATAAAACTCCTTCAGGATCTAGGCTAGTTAGATAGCCAGTGGGTGAAGTCAATGGCCAGTAGCCCAGGACCTACGTGGCAGAATAAGAAAGCAACTCTTCAGTTTTCTTCTGATCTACACACACACATGTGCACGGACCCACTCAACCATATACACACACATGCTCACACACATCACATATACACACCCACACACACACATGCACATACACATGCACACACACATGCTGGGCATGGCAGCACATGCCTGTAACTCTAGAGACAGGAGGGTCCCTGGAACTCACTGTCAGCCAGTCTAGCTGAACTGGTAAACTAAGTTCAGTGAGAGACCCTGTCCCAGAAAATGAGATGGTGAGTGATTGGAGAACATCTCTAACATCCAGCCTATACACACACACACACACACACACACACACACCCCCCACATGCACAAACACATATAAATATGCACACATGCATTAAGCATGCACACATGCATATGCCATACATGCAAACACATATGAACATGTACACATACATACCACATACACATGCATATTCCCAAAAACACATATGAACATGTGTACACATGCATATAATACACACATGCATAAACCATATGCACAAACACGTATGAATATGTACACTTGTATATACCACACACACACACACACACACACACACACACAGGACCACCCTTAGAATATTTATAGACAGCCGTATGCTGGTTAGGACAACCAAAGATGTTTTCCTCTGTGACTTTTTTGGTCTCTCCCCATGAGGACCATTCTTTGGACAACTCAGTCTCATTCTCCTCTTTAGAGGGGAACCAGACCTGTGCACACTGAAAAAACAAACAAAAAAATTCTTTGATCTTTCTTTAGCTCTTGGGGCTTAGTCAGGAAACTCCTGATTGGACATGCCTTTATTTCCCAAGGCACAAAGTATGTCTCCCGTTCTTTGGAGTCAGGACAGGCCCTTTAACCAGGGGCAATCCAGAAATCACGGGGCCCAGCAAACTGCCCAGCCAGCTGGCTGTGGACGCCTCTTCCTCCCAGACTGGTGACTCAGCATCACATGTGGACTGGTATAGATTCTTCCCTGTAATTTTCTTTTAAGTTTCTCTCTCCTGAAAGAAAAAGTAAACACATAACCATAAACATCCACCCGAGACTCTTTCCAAGTTAGAATGTTGCAACGGACGATCCTGCCATGTGAGCCCAACCAAGTGTGGTTATGCTAAAGGGGCTTCTTTTGTTCTTTTTGTGTTAGTGTTCACTAATTATACAGACTAGAGCAGGCCCTCAAGATGGTTCAGCCAATAAGGCTGCTTGCCAAAGAAGCCTGATAATGTGAGTTCAACCCCCAAACCCTTTAAAGGAAGAAGAGAAGAGAAGACAATACAAAGTCGTTCACTGACCTCCACATGTGTGCTGTGATATGGAGTACTCACATACACACAAGCATCATACAAACAATACATATTTAGATCAGAGTCATTGTGACGTTTTCATACATGTACATAGTGCACATTGATCTGGGGCTGCAGTGATGACTCAGATAAGGTAACGGGGAACCCCTGCCCATCATTGTTGGTCTCCTAAATTTTCTCATTGAACATTATTTTAGTTTCTGTCACTGTGATAAAATAACCCTAACAAAAAAGCAACCTAGAGGAGGGTTAACTCACAGCTACAGGTTATAGTCTTTCAGTGTGGGGAAGTCAAGGCAGGAACTTGAAGCAACTAGTGGAGAGCAGAGAGGGAAACAATACATGATACTCACCTGATTGACTGCTTGTGTTCAGCTCAGCTTCACTCTTATGTAGTTCAAGACCTCTGCCTAGGGGATGGTGCCACCCACAGTGGGCTGGGTCTTTCCACATTTATTAAGACAGTTTCCCACAGACATACCCACCTTCCAACTGAATGCAGATAAGTCTTCATTGAGACTGTCTTCCCAAATGATTCTAGGTTGCAATTAAAGCTAGCTATCCTAAACCTCCCTCCTCCCTCCTTTGGTTCTTCTCAGATAGAGATTCACATAGCCCAGGCTGGCCTTAAATTCACCATATGGGCAGTGATACCCTTTAATTCATGATTCTCCTGCTCACACCTCTTTGTACCCCCACCACACTAGGCTCAAGCATGCATTATTCTTTATTTAAAAAAAAAAAATTAGCCGGGCAGTGGTGGCGCATGCCCTTAATCCCAGCACTTGGGAGGCATAGGCAGGCGGATTTCTGAGTTCGAGGCCAGCCTGGTCTACAGAGTGAGTTCCAGGACACCCAGGACTACACAGAGAAACCCTGTCTCAAAAAACAACAACAACAAAATGGTGTACACTCTTAATCCCAGCACTTGAGAGGTAGAGGCAGGAGAATCTCTGTGAGTTCAAGGTCAACCTGGTGTAAAAACATTTCTCAGTACAGCTAGGGCTGTTATACAGAGAGGACTGTCTCAAAAACATGGAGAGGGGGGCTGTATTTTTCTTTTATTTTACATTCATGAGAGAAAGAGAAAAGAGGAGGGAGAAAGAGAGACAGAAAGAGAGAGAATAAGACTGAGACTATGCTGTGGGAGATGCGGTGTCCACAGAAGAGGCTAGACGAGGACAGCAGAGCCCCTGAAGCTGGGGTTACAGGCAGTTGTAATCTGCCTCACACGGGTGTTGGGAACTGAACTCTGGTCCTCTGGAAGAAAAGTGAGCATTCTTAACCACTAGCCATCTCTCTAGCCCTAACATGAGTTGTTTTAAAACTCAGAGTAACTAGGCGGTAGTGATGCAGGCCTCTAATCCCAGCACTTGGGAGACAGAGGCAGACCAGCCAGTGAGTTCCAGGACAGCCAAGACTACACAGAAAAACGCCATCTCAAAAAACCAAAACCAACCAAACATCATCATCAACAACAACGACCCTGTGAGTAGTCTGACCATGGTATTAATTAGAGCCGACTCTCAGCACCCAGAGCTGTACCCGGATGCAGGAGGAAGGCAGAAGGGGGAGGCTTGTTGCAAACATTGACCTGGTGACTGTCCCCACAGGAAAGGCAGAAGGAGATGGAAAGATGCACATTACCCTCTGTGACTTCATTGTGCCCTGGGACACGCTTAGCATCACCCAGAAGAAGAGCCTGAACCACAGGTACCAGATGGGCTGTGAGTGCAAGGTGAGCAGGACCTGCGTTGTTGCCCCTCTGTGTGTCCTCACTCCTCCCTGAGTCCTCACCCCTCCCTGAGTCCTCACTCCTCCCTGAGTCCTCACCCCTCCCTAACTTGTTCATCATAAGGTCTCCAAGTGGAATAGGTTGAGTCCTTGGCTTCTCAGCCCCTCAGGATAGTGAGTCCTGGTTTTGAACTGAACTCTATGATGGTAAGGGAATGAGGCAGTCTGTCTAGAGACAAAGCCTTTGGTCCAGGGTCCCCAGAGAACCTTGGATTTTGTCCCTGACAAGGAATACTTGCAAGATAAGGGGTTGTGGGATGGGACAAAGCATATAAATCAATCCGCATGACTGGCAGTTCCTAAGAAGAAAAGCTCTACAGAAAGGAGATTTCTGTGTGGAGAACACAGTCTTGGAAATAGTTTCCTACCATGTACAGGTGTAAACATTGTGTGTCCAAGAACACAGGTATGTTCCCAACATTCTAGACTTCCATGCATGAGTCTCTGTAAATGTGGTGTTGAGAATTCTGGGGGCATTTGCCTGTCATCTCAGAATCTGCTCAGAGGTGGCACTAAGCAGCATTGTAGATGCACGCATGCTTAGATGTGATCAAAAAGAGCAGGATTTATTCCCAGATTTGGGGGTCATGTCAACTGCAGGGAACCGCCGTGTCCATGACTTCTTCCCTCACCAGTGCAGGATGCAACACTGGATAGCCAGCATCCCTTCTGTTACCAGGAGTGAGTCTGGGACTGTGAGTTGCCCACAGAGTTGTATCCTATGGGTCTGTGCCAGCTAACACTTTCTGGTGCTTCCTCCCCTTCTGGCTGGTGTTTCCCATCACTTTGTTATCGAAGGTGTGATAACAAGCCCAGGTGGCCAGCTGAATACAGGCCAAGCATGGTTCCACTGTGCCTGGCACCTCAAAAATCAAACAGTAGTTGGGTGTGATTATGCACCACATTTGGGAGGCTGAGACAGAAGGATGGCAGAGTTTGTAATTGACCTGAACTGTAGAATGAGTTCCTTGCCAGATTGGGCTACAAAGTGAAATCCTTTCTTCATAAAGTAGCTCCATTGAGAGAGTGCTTTCTAGAACACATGAAGTCCTGGGTTGTCTCCAGCACCACATAAACAAGCTGTGGTGATTATATTTCCTAACCTCAACACTTGGGAGGTGAGAACAGGTGATCTAGGATTATCCTTTGCTGCATAGAAACTTCTAGGCCAGCCTGGGATACAAAAGACTGTGTCTCAAGAACAAATAAGCAAAAATGAGTCTCCTTTCTTCATCTCTGTGTGGCTAGAGGTGGACACTCTTGAAGCTCCATATTTTTTTTGTCAAAAAACTAGTGACCCATTGACCCAAGCAGGTGCTTTAGAACAAGTAAGCTGGTTCTAAGCTGTCTCCAGTGTAAGCCCCTTGTGGTGGTTGTAATTTCCTAAGCTGGAACTATCTCGTTAAAAAAGGTAGACCAGATGGCCCAAAGCAGAGGTGCATGTTTTCAGCCATAGTACAGGGACATGAGACTGTCCTTGAACACCTTTCACAGGTTGTATTCTAGAGGTACCCCAAGTGCCCTTGGCTCCAGCTGTTCCTTGGTCCAAACTAAACCTTCCTGCATGTGTTCCCCCCCCCAGATCACACGCTGTCCCATGATCCCATGCTACATCTCCTCCCCGGATGAGTGCCTCTGGATGGACTGGGTCACAGAGAAGAGCATCAATGGGCACCAGGCCAAATTCTTTGCCTGCATCAAGAGAAGTGATGGTTCTTGCGCGTGGTACCGCGGGGCGGCACCCCCCAAGCAGGAGTTTCTTGACATCGAGGACCCGTAAGAAGGCTGACAGAGCCCCTGCGGCCAATTGAAAAGCCTCTGAGGGTTTAGACTGGTCCAGCTTTGACATCCCTTCCTGGAAACAGCATGAATAAAACATCAATCATCCAAGTGGGTTCACGCTAGTGTGATTCTGCCCCCTCTGCCCCCATTTTCCCTAAATATTGTAGTGGGTTTGGAGGGACAGGCGGGACAGGGTCCCTGCCATACCCCCTCCCTCTGCTGGCCTGAGCACTGTGTGTCTCAGTCTTTGATCCTTGGTACAGGCAGGAGTGGAGCACAGACTTTTACCAGGCCTCTCTGGCACTGTCATCAGACAGGCAGCATTAAGGGTCCCCTAGAGCCTGGGAATGTGCATTTTGCAGAAACTCTTGAAGGTTGTTGTAAGACTGTGTAGCCGGCCTACCAGGTCCTTTTCATCCTGAGAGGGACATGCCCCTCATTTTCTGCAGCGGCCACCCCTCTGGCCCAAGGTAGTCTCTGGCCCTCGTCCCTCCTGCACCTGGTATGAACCTCCAGCACCTTGGTCTCCCTGAGGTCTAAGAATAGCCTTCCAACCAGTGGTTCATTTTTCCAGGAGTCCCAGTCAGCCCCACAGATCCACAGACTTCAGTGAATGGAAGTCCTCCCTGAGCCATGTTTCTGGCTTCAGCCAAGTCATTTCTTCCTTCCTCTCCCCTCTCTCTACATACACCCTCAGTGGGGGATCTGTGAGGTCTCATGCTGGTGGCAGGAATCTGTGATGAGGGCTGCTTGGCCGTCCTTGTAGCCACTCTCAAGCTTCTCACGCTATTCTTCACCCCTTTCCAAGTTTCGGGCACCCAGGTGAGCAGCACAGCTCGGCTCTCTGTCGCCTCAGGCCCTGCTGCTGTTGCAGCGCTACCATCACTCCCTCCTTTGCACAAACTGAAGATGTAAAAGGCCAGTCCTAGGCCCCTAGGAAAAGTCTAGTGAACTCTCCCTGCTAGAGTAGCAGTCATTATGACTGTGTGGATTTCTGAAAGTGTCACTAACTAAGCACCCGGCAGGGAAGACTTTGAGGTGGGCAACTCTTTGTACCAAGCCCCCAAGGATGCTGCAGCTTGTTTTTGAGGACGCTGCGGCTTGTTTTCAGATCCATCTCATTTTCCTAAAGGCGAATTCGCATGCATGGCTGAGAGGCATGTGTATACAGCTCTACTTCTGTCTCTTAATGTCACTTAAGTCCCTTATAGGGAACTGGGGCATCTACTTGCTCCTTAAAACAATTTTTTTTCTAATGCCAATAGGATGGGGGTTAAGGCAGGCAGAACGTTATCACTAACAATATAGACAGTCACTCTTCCTTCTGCCTGTGTCTTAAAAAATAAGCTGTTCCAAGGACACAAATGTATATTATCCAAACATGCACGCATATGCTCACACACACACACAGACTCTGAAGTCTGGCAGCCTGTGAATGATCCTTTTGTAAAATGCTTCCAAAAACCTCGTTGCTCCAACCCTGTCCTAACCATCAGAAACCCCAAAGAAACTGTTAAGGAACCCCCTCAGACTCTCCCTCCCCACGGCCCCACACCAGGACCTGGCCAGCCCTTTTAAGACAGACTGGGAGGACACCCAGGAATCAGCCTGCCCTGCCAGAGGGCATTTCCATGTTGTGCAGTGATGTTCTTCCTAGGATGCTGACCTGGACCAGCCCACGAGACCCTGCAGTCTCTCCTACCTGCTGTTTGCTTCCTGTGCGGTGGTATCATATGTAACAGTGCCCGTTTCTGCTGACTTCTTGACGTGTTCTGGTTTGTTTCTGATGTTCGCCGTGAGCACCCTTGTGCTGTGTTGATGCCTTTCGTAGCATTAGACTTTGCACTTTTAAAAAACAAACAAAAACAAAACAAAACACAAATGTTGACGCATCAAGGAAGCATTGGACCCAGAGTGGAATGCATGGTATGGTAGCTGGCCTGGGACAGAGGGACCCTTTCTATTCTTTCTTTGAGTTCTTTGAATATCTGCTTTTCCAACCTCCTGTCTTGTGTGTGTGGCTCGAGTTATTATGAAGGAGAGAATCTCTGAGTATTACCGGTTCTAAAAGACGGCCTTTCTGTTTGCCACTCATGCTGGGTTTTCTAGCCACACCAGGCAGAAGAGAGGAAACCGAGCTAGCAAAGGAACCTTTGGGACACAGTGCCAGATGGCGGCTGAGCAACAGCCACTCAAATGCCTTCGCAGCAAACCGATTGCAATATATAGTGTAAGGTGTTGTTTCACTTCTGTTGTATTCTCAGCCCTGGGCTTCCCTCCCTCCCTCCCATCATGCCAGCAGCTCGAAATATTTCAGATGACGTTTACATGGCAGTCACTTCAAATCGCCGCTTGATGCGTATTAAGACACATCTGTGGGCTTGCTGCGTAATTTAAAGCTTTGTTGATTTTGTTTCTGTTTGGACTCTTGGTTACGGGGGGGGGAGGGGTGGAATACCACATGCGTGCTGGGATATGATGTCTGAGATGTATCCCCCCCTACACCCCACGCTGGCGATATGTGAGAGTTGTTGAAAGTCAACAAGCCGGGTGCGCCTGATGCTCTGTCAGTCTTCTATTTTTATGAGTTTGCTCTGTCAATGGACAATAAACCATATTATCAAAGAGAAAGTTGACTCCTTGGCTGTTTCTGCAGTTTTGTTTTGTTTTTTTAGCTGAGGGATGGAAGCCAAGTCTCTACCAGCTACAGGGAAGGGGAATCAGAAGCTGAAGGTGTGCCTCAGTTGGCAGTGTTTCTTGCCCCACAGGCGTGAAGCCCTGGACTGGATCTCTAACACTGAATACATTGGGTGTAGTAGTACATGACTGGAATCCTGGCATTCCAGAGGCACGAGGATCGGGAATTCAGAGCCATCCTCAGCTACATAGTGGTAGCCTGGGCTACACAAGACTGACCCAGCAGTCTCCCTTGATGAGCCAATGATCTTATTGGGGTTATTTACAGGATTGTGGGTGACTCAGAGGCATCTGCATTACTAGAAAGGATGCCCTACCCTAGCTGATGCTACACCCTTAGAAATCCCTGCTTGGTTTGAAGGCAGGACCATTATTAGATCCTCCTCTCTCCAGCTATTGCTTACTTCTTATATAACCTGAGGAAAGAGGGGGTCTTGCGAATCTTGTGACTGAAGCTTCCAAGCCTCCTCCTAGCTCTAGGAGGGACTATGTCTGCTCAGAGTAAATGCCTGTACAGACTCAGTGGGATGTTCCTAATGCCCCAGCAATGAGCTCTTAAGAATGGCCCCCTACCCCTGCAAAACTCTGGCAGGTAATACATCTCCCAGGAAATGTGCTGTCCAGTGTTTACAGCAAGTATTTCCTACTTTCTAAATTCAGTCACAAGCTCATCTTGAAGTTATCTTCACTGGGTTATGTGGTTTAATTCAATGCTTTAATTCCAGCACCCAAGGGGCAGAGGCAGGTGAATTCCTGAGTTTGAGACCAGCCTGGCTTGTGTAATGAGTTCCAGGTGAGCTAAGACTACACAGTGAAATCCTGTCTCAAAACCAGAAAACAAACAAAACCCAGAGACAAGTGTGACTCAGTGGTTGAAAGGGATTACCACATAACCATAAGGACCTGAGTTCAAATCCCAGCACTCATCATGCAATTGATGGGGTCTTGTGTGTAGCCCTGTAACCCCAGGACTGCACAGGGAAGAGTCAGAAATGCTCTCTGTGGCTTGTTAGCTGCCAGCCTAGCAAAAAAACTCTAGCTCCAGATTCAGGAGAGCCCTTACCTCAAAGAAATGAGGTGTCTGTGGTAGCTAGAGATGGTTCAGAGGTTAAGAGCACTCACTGCTCTTCCAGGGAACCTGGATTCAGTTTCCAGCATGGACATGGCGGCTCATAACCAGGTCTAGGGGTTTGAACAACTGGTCTCCATGGAGGCCTGCGTGCACATCACATATACTTACAAAGATACATATAAGTAAGATAAGTAATAAAAATGAAATATATATTTTAAAGAAAGAAGGCAGAGAGTGACAAAGGCGATCCCTGATGCGGGTGTGGGCAGGTGTGAGCATTTATACACACATGGCACATACATTACACACACACACAAGACACCTGAATCAGACTGAAAATTATGAGTCATGACTATCTTGTATACGAATTTGCGAAGGGTTCTGGAGACCTCAAGCAAGCATTGGAGACACACCTGCCTTAGCTGCTTGATGTCCAGATGGCCTTTCCTTTGAGTTCTGGGAAAAGCTAGCCCTCCTGTTCTGGACCCTGGGCCTCCTCTAGAACCCTCTTCCCTGTTCTCTTACTCCTGACCATGGCTCTTAACATGCCTGACTCAGATTCTTAAGGTAAGTGTCACACTTGCAGAAGGTGACTGAGGTGTGGCTGTCACCTGTAAGCCTCATTATGAGCCCTGAATCCCCTCCCATGTTGTTAGAATACATTTAAGTCCTGTAAGGGAGGGTGAAGGAATAACCAGGCATGGAATGTGGAAAATAAGAAATATGCTTAGGGCCGTGGGTGGGGCCACTGGAAGGGGTGTGATAGTGCTGTGGGCAGGGCCATTGGAAGGGGTGTGGCTTAGTGCCATGGGTGGAGCCATTGGGAAGAGGTGTGACCTCAGGATATTGGAAAAGCTATCTGTCAAAAGGCCTGGGATCTTCTATGGAAAGGAAGAGGCTCCTGAGCTCTGGGTTGGGATCCTCTCAGCAAGCTTTCCATAGCATCTGTAGGTCCTACTGAGGATGAATATTGGGGTGCAGGAAAGAGGTGTATAAGAGCAAAAGAGCACAGGGCTTGGGCCAGAACTGTAACCCTAGCTATTTGGGAGGCTGAGGAAAAAGGATTAAAAAAAAAAAATCAAAACTGGCCTGTGCAACTTAGCAAGACACTGTCTCAAAGAGTGATACAACCTCCCTCCCCCACCCCCACCCCACATCCCCACCCCACCCCCTGGTAATGGGCAAAGAGATACTTTGTTGTTCTTACATCCGTCAGAGGCAGAACAGATGGCAATCCCTCGTTCACCCTAGCTTGACGGTGGCTAAAGCTGTCTTACACCTCGGACTCATAAAAATCAAATACAATCAAATCCAGGCAGCACAGCATGGGAGAAGGAAGACAGACAGAGTCCTGGTTTCTGCCATGCCACATGGTTCAGGCAGGGAAAACCACCCACAGACCTGACCTCCACCCCACAGCATGGGTGAACCACAGAACTCACAGAGCCCTGCCTACCACCACGAAGCCCAAGAGGAGAGGATGACAGACACCTGCCTCCAGTACATGGCACAGGAGAGCCATAGACACCTGCTTGCTGGAGGATGTCACCCAGGAGCCTGCCAGTAGTGTGGCCAGCCTGCAGTGGGAGCCACCGCAGTGTGTGAGTGTGTTGTGGACAGATGGGAGAGATAGAGAAATGAAGCAGCCAGAGCAGTATGAAGAGATGGACCTGGAGGGTGGAGAGGAGTAGCCTGTTGTAAGTGGTCAGCCCTATCACCTGGGGCCTTGGTGATGTCTCAGCCTAAGCTGGCCCTGAGGGCCATGTCTAGGTCCGTGGCTATGCAATGGCAGGGGTCAGTGTCGATGTCCATGACTCATATTAGCACTATGGGGCTGTCCCTAGTCGGGGCAGCCTCTGAGTACCATACAGATATCCAGGGGCTGTGCAGGACTGGCCCCACCCCTCCCTGACTCTGGTGCTCTGGAGAACTGTCCCCACCTCTCACAGGGGACAACACTCAGGAGAGCAAGAAATTGGTCTTGAGCCTCAGCCAAGTAGCACTGTGGAGCTGGCCCTGGTGGCAGGGTGTGGGTGAGCTGGCCCTAAGGGCATGAATGTGAGAGCTGACCCCCGACTTTTCTGTCGTGGGATGGCATGTGTGCAGAGACGATGCTCCTCTGCCACTCCATGCTCCATACCATCTAAGGCAGTTGAGAAAGCTGCCCACAGGGTCACGAGTGCGAGAGAGCTGCAGAGGTGTTGGGAGAGCAGGCCCGACCAGCAGAGCTGACTCTCAAGGTGGGGTGCAGGTGAGCCTGCCTGAGGGTGGAAGTGTGGGAGAGCTGGTTGCCTCTGCTGTGAGGTGGCATGGATGTGGGGGTTGGTGCCCTACCCTTGCCACTTGTGGTAACTAGGGCAGCTGGCCCCGAGGGCTTAAGAATAGGAGCCCCCTCACTGGCTGTAGCAGGCCCTCAGCTTCGCCGAGGGAACACTGTGGAGCTAGCCCTGATGGCTAAAGCCACAGGCGAATCAGCCCTGAGGTTATGAGGGGTTTGAGAGCAGGATAGCTGGCCCAGCCCCTCCCAGGCAGCAGCACTTGGGAGAGTGGGCCATACATCGTGACTGGGCAGCACAGTGAATGGAGCTGGCTCTGGAGACATGGGTGTGGATGAGCAGGAGAGCTGACCCCGCCTCCTTCCGAGGGTGACTTTGGGTGGCATGGCCAGAGCAGTGATAGAGACCTTGCCCTGGTGCTGCAGATTAAGGAGAGCCGGCACAGTGACCAGCTCAGCTACCACCCAGGCCCAGATCCAGGGCTCTGAACCAACCCACCCCAAAATCTACATCATCTGCAAATGGTTGGGGAGCATGAAAAAGCCAATCCTGCCTATTCAAAGCTGCAGGATCTCCATGACACTGGGCAACAACAGGACAACCAGAGGAGGCCTTGTGAGGATCCAACATCGATGGTGTCACAGAAGCCAGAGATCTCAAACCAGACCAATGACTCACTGCAGTGAATATTTGCAAGTGAAGGTGTGTGGACAGAGGGACACACTGTAGGACGCACTGTAACACACTCCGGCTTCCACAATGAAATGTTTTCGATGCTTTTGGGTTGGAGGGGTTGCAGGGGGGATGCGTAGGGTGGGGAGATGAGGGGGACTGGAGTGTATGATGTGAAACTCACAAAGAACCAATAAAACGTTTAAAAAGAAAAAGAGTGAAACAAAAATGTTGGGGGAGAAGTTCAGTGGCAGAGGGCATGGTCACTGCCCCAATAAGTGGGCATCCGTGATGGGAAGGGTTGCTGAGCATGTGAGAGACGAAATGCTGTGAGTGTGTGAGAGGGCACGAGTGTGTGAGTGGGCACGAGTGTGTGTGGGTGTGGACTAGAGAGAAACAAGTGCAGGGCGCACATGGCCGTGAAAACTGTGGATGTGTGCCATGTATTAGAGACGTTTGACGGGGAGTGTGCATGAGTAGGTCTGGGCAGCAGCAATCCCTGGGGACAACATACTTACAAAGAGAGTATATCCTACCCAGACACATTCTGGAAAAGGACCCTTCCAGCCTGGGCACAAGATGGCCAGGGGTCCAGGGTGGTCCCAAGGGACAAAATGTAAGGACCTAGAGCCCAGGGGGTTCCTGTCTAATGAACTGGCAACTTGAACCCCTATTAAGCCCTAGGGGTGGACTGATAAATCTCAAAGAGAAAGGGGGCCCCCAAATGATTGAAGCTCGGACTCTCACCCACAACGGTGGAAGGGCACTAAATAAATACATCTCGCTAGTACAAAACCAAATGTAAAACTACGGAAAACTCTGTCCTGGCTGTGCGGAAGAGTCCCACAGCAGTTCTTGGGATTGCTGAGGTCCTCAGGGGCCCCTTCCTGGCCTCTGCCTGCCTTGCTGAGAAACACTATCATTTAGGAAAGTTGGTTTACTGCCCTTTGTTGTTGTTGTTGGTGGCGGTGGTGGTGGTTGTTACAAGATTGCCAAATGCCTGAGTGAGGTATCCACTTCAGGTCCCAATCTGTAACAGTAGCATAAGAAGTCCCGCAGTGGTGGTGCAGGTCTTTAATCCCAGCACTTGGGAGGCAGAGGCAGGTGGATTTCTGAGTTCGAGGCTAGCTTGGTCTACAGAGTGAGTTCCAGGACAGCCAGGGCTATACAGAGAAACCCTATCTTGGAAAACAAACAAACAAACAAACAAAAAACAGTAGCATAAGAAACATTTTCCCCCGAGTGATAGAACCTACAAGTATGGGCTTTTATTTGCCTTAGACAGGTCTCTGAACAACAATACTAACAGACAACCACCAGACCACCCTGAACTCGGTCCTGTCTGCAGGGGTAGGGAAGATGGCATGTGCCACCATTGTCCCTAAGGACCTAGGGCTCTAAGGACTAATTGAACAAAGTGAGGATGCTCTAGGTCAGAGGCCAGGGGCCAAGGCTGTCAGTGCATGCCTCGCCCTCTGATGCATGGGTGCTACAGGGAAAAGGCTGTGGGCTGTAGCCCCATCTAAATGGGGCTTGGGCTTGGGCGGCACTCCAGGATGGAGCACAGGCTCAGGCAAGGTGAGTTCCACCCTCAGCACAGAGCGTGTTGTGCCGGGTTGGTACCATTGCCCATGAATGACAGCTTCGAGGCAGTGGAAGGTCACATGGATGATTCTGCTTATGGGAAAAGTCAGTTGCTATGGCAACTCAGGGACAAGGTGACCCCTTAGCTTGCTAGGGCTGCAGGGAGCCTACAGCTAAGCAGGCAGAGTTAACGCAATTTGGCACAGCTGTCTCACCACGCAGAGACACCGGCAGTGTTTGGAGTGGAGGGAGGGTCTTAGTTACTTTTCTATTGCCATGAAGAGACACCACAATCAAGGCAACTTATTAAAGAAAGCATTTAATTTGGGAACTCACGGTTCTGGGGGCTTAGTCCGTGTATGGCTGCAAGGCAAGCAGGCCAGGTGCTTTGGGCAGTAGCTGAGAGCTTATATCTGGTCCACAAGCAGGAGGCAGAGAGAATGCTAACTGGGAATGGCATGGGCTTCTCAATTCTCCAACAAAACCACACCTCCCAATCCTTCCCAAAGAGTTCCACCAACTGGGTGGAGACTTGTCTTTCAAGTATGTGAGCCCATGGGGGTCATTCAAACCACCACAGGAAGTGTTAAGTTTTGCATTTTTCATTTATTTTGGTGTAGTGTGTGTGGTCTGTGTGGTGTATGTGTGTGTACATGTGTGTGGTCTGTATGGTGTGTGTGTGTGTGTGTGTGTGTGTGTGTGCACTCACCTGTGAAGGCCAGAGGTTGACATCAGGGTATCTTCCTCAGTTGTTTATCTATCTTATAATTCGAGACCAAGGCTCTCTCTGAGCCTGGGGCTTGCATTTCAGTTAGATTGGCTGACACTAGGAACACTTGGGATCTTATCCCCTCCCCAATGCTGGGGTTACACCCATGTTCCACAGAATCTAGCTTTTATATGGGTGCTTGAGGATCTACAATCAGGTTCTCATGCTAACCCAACAGGGACTTTACCTACTGGGTCATTGCTCCAATTCCTGTCTTGGTGTTTGGAGACATCTTCCAACATCCAAGGCCGTGATTTTGGGGGAGGGAGGGAGTCCACTTGACCTTCAAGGCAGGGAACAGACCAAGTAACTTTGGGGCAACATTACTACTCTATCAATGCATCTTTTTCCCAAGTTAAATCTAATTCCACAAATTTAGGTATAGCTTTAAAACAAATGTGTCCCTCTGGGGATGGTGGCTCACATCTCTAATCCTAGCAGGCAGATCTCTGTGAGTTCGAGGCCAACCTGGTCTGCAGAGCAAGTTCCAGGACAGCCAGGACCACACAGTAAGAAAAACAACAATGACGCTTGTTCCTTCCTTTATAGCATCTTTCCTGTTCTCTCTTTTATGATTCAGAGATTGTTCGGCTGTCTTATCTAAAAATATCTTGCTTTGAATTTTGTCTCTTCCAAAACATTTATCTACAGTGTTCCTGAAACATGCTATTTCCAGAGACACAATGGTCTCTGGCTCCTGCACGTCATGGTAGGGACAGACGAGATGTCCACAGAATATTACAGATGAGTGGCAGGGAAGTAAGGAATCTAGGGAGACTTCTAGAAGTAGGCAGTGCCTGAGACAAGGGTTGAGAGGCAGGTGGGAAAGAGAAGTGCAGAGATGTCTAATTGGGGTGGAGATGACGTTTGGATTTGGCTGTGAAGAATCCAGATTTCAGTGTCTTGAGGCTGAGGTCAACTTGCAAGGCAGGAGGCAGATGAGAGGCTCTCTCAGCTTCTCAGTCAGCACCAAGGGCAGGGAGCAGTTTCAGTCAGGGGGGCCATACAGTAAAGGGTGAGCTATAAATGTTATTATCATAGATTGGCTCTCATGTAGACCAGGCTGGCCTTGGATTAGCTATGTAGTTGAGGATGGTCTTGAACTCCTGATCCTCCTGCCTCGACCTAAGTGCATCTGCTACCGCCACACCCTGCTTACATATGGGATTCTATTTGGCACTAGAGCAATGTGTTTGACAGTTCTACTAATATTGGTCAAGATGGTGAGGAACTTTTCTTTCTTAAAGATATTTATTTTCATTTCATGTGTATGGGTACTTTGCCTGCATGTATATCTGTGTAGCAGTATGCAAGGTTGATGTTGCAGAGGCCAGAAAGATGGCCTGGAACTGGAGTTACAGTTCTTAGCTGTCAAGTAATGGTGCTTGGGATTGAACCCAGGTCTTTTGTAAGAGCCATCTCTCCAGTTCCAGGCAAGGGACCCTTAAGCAACTGGATGGAAGTAATGTTTTTGTTTTTGTTTTTTTTTTGATAAGCACTTGTATGGTAAAATTAGCAAACTTGTTAGGTTTGTTTTTGAGACAGGATCTTATATATATATCCTGAGGCTAGCCCTTCGATACATAGCTAAGAATGATCCTGAACTTCTGATCTTCTTGGGATTACACATGTGTACCACCACACCCAGTTTATGAGATGCTGTGGATCAAACCTGTCGTGGTTTAAATAGGTTTGGCCCCCATAGACTCATGTGTTTGAATGCTTGGCCCTTAGGAAGTGGCAGTATTAGGAGGTGTGGCCCTCGTTGTAGGCATTCTGTCACTGTGGGGGTGACCTTTGAGGTCTCCTAAACTCAAGCTAAGCCTAGTGTGATAGTCTCCTCCTGGCAGCCTTCAGATCAAGTTGTAGAACTCTTGGTTCCTCCAGCACCACATCTGCCTGATGCTGCCATGCTTTCCACCATGACAGTAATGTAATAATCCTTTCAAAGTGTAAGCCAGCCACAATTAGATATTTTCCTCTATAAGAGTTGCCATGTCAGCCGGGCAGTGGTGGTGCATGCCTGTAATCCCAGCACTTGGGAGGCAGAGGCAGGCGGATTTCTGAGTTCGAGGCCAACCAGGACTATACAGAGAAACTTTGTCTCAAAAAGCCAAAAAAAGAAAAAAAAAGAGTTGCCATGTCTCTTCAGAGCAATGGAAATCCTAGCTAAGACAAAACCCAAGCCTTTATGCATGCTAGGTAAGTACCAACTGAGCTATCCGGGCTGGTGATTTACTTGAGAGAGAAGGCCCAGGACATGAGCCCGCAGTGGTATAGGGTTATAACTGTACAGTCTCAACTAAAATAACCAGAACATCTCTGTGATCAGCCTTCAAAATATAATCAGTGCAGGAACTGGTCATGTCCTCATCTAAGAACACCAGAGATGCCAACTAGGGAACAACCCTGAAACTAGCAACAGCCGGAAATTAGCACCGTCTCGATTGGAGGGAGAGGATGGAGGCAGATGGTGTCAGAGTCTCAGGAGAAGACCCACAGGTGGCCACTGCCACTGCCAGACCCCAGAGAGGAGAGGGAGGACTACAGAGGTCCTGCCTCACCCACCTGAAGACCACCTGAAGGAACCTGGCAAATTTCACCTGTGACTGGAATCTGAGCATTACCCCACCAGTTTAAATGGGCAACGGGGCAGAATGGCCTCTTCAGAGAAGGTGATGATGTGCCCATTTCAGGACACGGTAAGTTTGAGTTGCTCAGGGGAGCAGTCAAGGGGAGCTACCCAGCTTGGAAGTTATTGGCCCAAGCTTCAAAAATGAGGTGGGGTGGAAAGGGCAGAACTACTTGAACAGATTTCGACATCAGGGTCTCAGTTTGGTGCCGTTACCCACTGGGCCCTCTCAGCAGCCCTAGTGCTGGGCTCCTCCTCAGTTTTCTCATTTGTGAAACAGGAACAACAGTTTTGTTTTTGTAGTTTTCTCTGGGTATTTGCTACTAAATATAAGTTCAGCAACTGTATCAAGTGTTGGTATTTATGTAGGTGTGGGTGTGGGTGAATGTGGAGGCCAGAAAACAACCTCAGGTGTCATTCCACAGAAATGCCACAAAAAGAAAAGACAGCAGGTCTTGCCTGCCTCATTACAAGTGTACACTGCATGTGTAGAAGAAACTCCAAGTAACCAAATTGATGTTATAGAGGATTTACTGATAGATTCCGTCGGGATACATTATACCAGACAAAGTAGAATCTAGCCTGTGCTGCCTCCAAAACACTCCAAAGATAATGTGTAACCAGGCTAAGAAATAAGCAAAACCTACTAAGCCCGGATGTAAATGTTTACCAGGATTGACCAGTCATCAGACCCATCCCCAAAGAACATGATTTTATCGGGAAGCTCAAGGGAGCAGTGCAGGGTCACAGCTACCACTAAGACATGGTCTGTCATGTTCCCTGCCTTCTTATTAGGAAAAGCACAATTCTGCCAGGTGGGCAAGATGAATCTGGTAACAACTATTTGAAAAGACAACAGCGGCCAGGCAGTGGTGATGCACGCCTTTAATCCTAGTACTTGGGAGACAGAGGCAGGTGGATTTATGAGTTCAAGGCCAACCTGGTCTACAGAGTGAGTTCCAGGACAGCCAGGGCTACATAGAGAAACCTTGTCTCAAAAAGAAAGAAAGAAAGAAAGAAAAAAGACAACAGTGATGTACTTAATAAATAATCTTAGCTGGGTGCTAATGGTGCATGACTTTAATCGCAGCACTCGGGAGACGAAGGCAGGTAGATCTCTGAGTTACAGGCCAGCCTGGGCTACAGGGTGAGTTACAGAACAGCCAAGTCTACATAGAAAAACCCTGTCTCAAAAAAACTAGTAGGAAGGAAGGAAGAAGGAATCCTGACAATATCTTTGCTGATGGTCAGACTTAAGCTTTCCATCTCTATTTAAATTATTCAATTATATAATCTGGGGTCTGGACCTAAAAGAGATTTAAGAGTGACAAAGTATGCAAAATGTACAAGCCTACCATGCCTATAAGTTAATAAGACCTTCAGTTCGAGGCCAGTTCTTCCTTGAGCACTTTCTGTATTCAGTTGCGAGTAAAAGTATTTTCTTTACTGATCTCTAAGTGTGCAGAGACATTAAATTTCTATAACACTACTGTGCCAGGGGTTTGGGGTGGGGTGGGGTCTGGGGATTTAATTTATTTATTTTTAATTATTTTATTTATTTATTTATTTATTTATTTTTTGTTTGTTTTTGTTTTTCGAGACAGGGTTTCTCTGTGTAGCCCTGGCTGTCCTGGAACTCACTTTGTAGACCAGGCTGGCCTCGAACTCAGAAATCCTCCTGCCCCTGCCTCCCAAGTGCTGGGATTAAAGGCGTGCGCCACCACCGCCCGGCTAATTATTTTATTTTTTGAGACAAGGCTTCTCTGTGTAGCCTCGGCTATCTGGAACTCACTCTGTAGACCAGGCTGGCCTTGAATTTAAGAGATTTGCATACCTCTGCCTCCTGAGTGCTGGGATTAAAGGTGTGTGCCACTACCGCATAGCCTGGGGACTGAATTTATTACCTGCCAACTGAGCTACCGACTCTTAAGTGATTTTTGTTTTTTATTTTATTTTTTATTTTGCCCCCACAGATGAGAAATCAAGTCTTTGGGTAAGAGTAACAGGCTAATTAGGACAATATCTGGATAAAAACCTAGGAGTCATGCCAGGGGCCAGCTCCCACACAGGAAGCATGGTGAAACAGTGAATTCCCCAGGGACTGTTATCAGGCTCTGGACTGCAAAAGCAGCAATTCATTGTATCCAGTCTAGAACAGTGGGTTTATAGAGCCAGCTCCAGCCAGGAGACAAAGAGTGGTCAGGGAACAAAGAAACCAGTCTAAATAAAGGGAGGATTCTGGGACTGGAAAGATGGCTCAGTAGTTAATAACCCCTATTTCTCTTACAGAGTACCAGAGTTTGGTTCCCAGCCCTCTGGGAGCTCACAACTTAAGAGTTGCCTGTAATTCCAGTTCTAAGAGGAGATGGGACATGGGCCTCCATACATACATAATTAAAAATCTTTTAAAAATTAAGGGACTTTTTTTTTCTTTAATTTACGTTTTATGTGTGTTTGCCACGTGCGGAGTTACAGGAGATTGTGAACCATCATTGCGTGGGTGCTGGGAAGTCCTTGACAAGAACAGCAAGTCGTCTTAATCACTAAGCCATCTCTCAAGTTCTAAAAGGGGCATTTGTATACCTAGATATAGGTACAGGCAAACAGGATTTGGTCTTTGCCATCAATACTCCATCATCCCCCATCTCCCACCCCCCCGTACACACCCCCTTTTTTTTTTTTAAAAAAAGACAAGGTTCTGCTATGTGGTCCAGGATAAGACGTTCTCCTTGATCCTCCAGCCTTGGCCATTTAAACTAGGCGGGGGAGTGGCTTTTGTTTTACTTATCTATAGACAGAATCTCAAGTATCCCGGGGATGACGTTTAAGTTCTATCATCCCCCCCCCCCCCAGAGTTGCAGTAACTGCTTTCTTGTGCCACTGCGCCTGGCTCATGCGGTGATGGATGGAACCCAGGGCCTCATTCCAAGCCCCGCTTGCTAGTTTTTTCAAAAGGACGCCTGCAGGCAAGAAACTAACGAACAGTGAAACCTTCAAAGCCTCGGTGGCCTGCTCTGAGGATGAGCCCTGAGTTCCTCGCCGCCGCACACTGGGCCTGCGTACTCGCAGTGTCAGGCACGCAGGCGGAAGTGACGCCACTCAAGTACATCGCGGGAAGCACGCCAGGCCGCAGCAGGGTCTCTGGACTCCGAGATGCTTCCGGAGCTTTTAGCGCTACGCGCTTGCGTCATCGCGTAGACTGGCAGGCCTGCGGTGCGGAGGGGTGACGCGTGCGTCGCGAACAGCAGAGAAAGGCGGGTCCAGGGAGACGAGTCGGCGTTTGCTCCGCCTCTTAAAGCGACCGCGACCTCCACGCGGACTCAGGGAGCACCCTGCAGTGTGGCTCCTTTAAACGTCGTGGTGACACGTGTGTGAGGCTCTGGAGGCCCGGATGGTGCGCATGCTGGCCCGGCCCGGATCGGACGCTGGTACTGCGCGGGCCTTCCGCGGGTTCCCGAGAGGCCTAGGAGGTCGAGGTCGGGCGCGGCGGAGCGAAGGAGCTTCCGTGGGGCTTGGGACGAGGAGGGTGCGCGCTCCTGTCCGCGGGTTTTGGGGACTCCAGCGAAGGCTGACAGGTACGTGGCCGGCGAGGGCACCGGGGAACGCGGAGAGAACATCGGACGCAAAAGGACGGGGATCTCTGGGGAGGACAGGGCGTGTGAGGGGCGTAGGGAACATTGGAGAAGGTTGGGGTGCGATGGGCTTGGAGGAACAAGGGATGCCAGGGACTCCGAGGAAGGGACAGGTGATGCGAGGGGTACCTGCAGACCCTAGCGTAGCCAGGGAATCGCATCGGTCTCTCTTCATCCCGGGGAGCTTCTGGAACGTGGGGTCGCTGGGATCTGAGAGACCCCGCGGTTGTTCTTTCAGAGCGGGTGTTCCTTTGAAGGCTCCCGGAGCTGCAAATCTGAGGGTGGAGGTAGAGCTGTAGCCCATCTTATAGACTAGGGCAGGGTCTGATCCTTAACGTGGATCCACACCGAAAGGTAATAACAGGATAACATTCTAACCAAAACGCCCGTTGCTTATGGTGTGTGATTGCGTCCGTGGCGTGACCCTGGATAATGGAGATGGTAGAATAGCATCCTAAGACGGGGGGATATGCCCCCGACACCTGGCTTAGCTATGGATGCCTGCGGGTGCCAAAGAGCACGTAGTTAAATTGTTCCCCGGTTCGGAATGCTCTGCGGTGGGATGCCTTGGAAGCCTCAACTCTGTTCTTGCCAGCGTGCAAGTGACCCTGAGAATGGTACATGAGTGTTTTTCTTGGAAACAGTTTAAAGAGATGAAGGAGATGCTCTGTTTAAATGATACCTGCCAGAAGGGAGGAGCCAGACTTGAGTTCGGAATTAGATATGTAAATTGGGGGCACGGAGTATCCTAGTCCCTAAGAGACGGGGTAGAGCATCCCTGTCGGCCTGAGAGAGTCACACGTGCTGCGAGTGCATGTCAGAGAGCTTGCTGGGAATTCCAAAAGCATTTTCCAAAAGCTACATCACATAGCTGTATCTTTCAGGTAGAATTATAGATTCTTTCCTGCTATAACTTCAAAAATTATCGTGGCTGAGTGAGCCCGCCTTAATCATAAGGCTCTTATGGCAAATGACTTTGAGTTAACGCACCCATTTGCTGGTCCCTGAACCATGTTAGGCTGGGACAAAGTTCTCACCTCCCCCTAGGAAGGCATGTGCGATTTTGAAAATGATGTTTGTATGGGGTGGATTTTCAGAAGCCAGGCCATTTCCCAGCTGCTCTCTGTTGGGGGTGGGGGCATTGGTCTGAGGCATTCTGCAAGGGAACCTGGGAATGGAGAGGTGAACCAAGATTGGTCAGGCAGTTGTCTTAAGCCCTCAGTGATGGCATTGTGCTGACTGTCCCATCCTTTGCATCTGTGTGCCTTTGAATAGATGGAAAATGCTCTTAACTTTATGGGACTGAGGTGACCGTAGTGGGAATTGAAGAAAAGGTTATAGTTAGAAAATTAGAATTTCATGTATTTAAAAAACAACAACAAAATACCTTCCTGGCTAATGAAGGGAAAAAAACAATTTGAGGTTTTTACCTATTCATCTTGCCTTGTAACGTTGGACATGTTCAGACTGGAGTTGCCCTGTTTGTGTGTGTGTGTGTGTGTGTGGTGTGAGGGTTATGATGTAGAGCAGAGGACCGGGTGTTCACGTCATAACTACAGTAATCTGTTAGCACCATATCCTCTGAACTCACTGTGAATTCAGCATGGAGAGGGTTTTGTTTTTGTTTTTGTACTTTACAGTTCAGGCTGGCCTTGAATGCTTAATCCTCCTGCCTCAGCCTCTTGAGTGTTGGGATTAGAGGCAAGCATCTCTGTGCCTTGCTACCTTTAACCTTGATGATACTGTTGTCCTGGTAGAAGGTCACAGTTCACACAAGAAAGCCATAAAGAGACAGCAGGAGAAGCCACCCACGGGTGACAGTCTCGCTGCTCACCCTCCAGGTGCTGGCCTGTTCTGGACTCTACCCTTGGCAGTGTCGGTGACTGAGCTGAAGTCCAGGGGAGCGCCTGCCGGGTCAGGCCCATCCCTCCCTTGAGAACCTGGTTCCCTTACCTGCTGCAGAGAGAAGCAGCAACCAGGCTCGGACACCCCAGGTAAGCCTGGAGGTTTCCTTGTCTCTTTATTTCTTCGAGTGACCAGAACCTGGCAGTGACTGTTGTGTGGGTAAAAGTCTTGATAAGACCCCATCACAGAAGACTTTACCATTCTGGTGTCGGGGGACTGGTGCTTTTTTTGGTTTTGTTTCTGGTTGTTTTGGAGTAGACGAATTTCAGCTCCCTGTGCAGCTGGTTCTCGAATAGACAGGGTGGCGGGAATCATTTGTCTGATTTAAGTGAGCGAACGGTAGCCCAATGGGTTGAAAGTTAGGAGGTGGGCAGGGTGGGGGTGCAGGGGTAGCTGTTAGGTGATGAGGGAGCTTCTCTCTGTTACAGTTTCTGCGCTGCTGTCCTGGGGGACTGTCTTCTGTTAGGGCCTGCTGGGCAGCAGGCATCCTGGCTGACTGATCAACGTCACAGCCACCTTCCCAGTGACGCCTGAAGCCGTAGCTTAAGGACACGGGGCGCACAGGCCTACGACTCTTGGAGCCTAAGTCCCTGCTGCCCACTTAGCTTTTCTTCTTGGGATCGTCACTCAAATTGAGAGGGAGAGAGGGGAAATGAGGGAAGAGAGAGAGACTCTGACTGTCTGGGTGTGTGTCAGGGTCTGGGTGTGTCTTTTGTGTATGTTTGTTTGAGATGTGGTTATACTCTGTAGCCCAGGCTGGCTTGAAATTTGCAGCAGTCCCCCTGCCTCAGCCTCTCAGGTGCAGGGAGTAAGGCTGCATTGAGTGGCCAAATGCAAGGTCAGTGTTCACAGCAGCTACGTGAGGAAAATAAAAGGGTAAAATTGATTTTTAGATTTTACTAGAACCAATGTAAGTAAAATATTGTCATCTCCATACATGCCATTTGAGAAGCTGGGATGCTTTGTGTCGTTAAAGTATCCATGGTTGGAAACCTGACGATGACTCTTCTTCGCAGCTCTCAGCCTAGACTAGGGGGTGTCCACGTGCTCAGGAGTGAACTCGGCTCCTGGGCTCTCTAGAAGAGCACAGAGAGACCTGTGTAGACATGTTTGACCATCTGACTTACAAGCTGATTTATTTGCGTACTCATGAGTGAGTGTGTGCACATGAGTGTGTGTGTGTGCGCGTGCGTGCATGCATGCATGCGTGTTCACCCTGGCTGGCCTGGAACTATTAAGGCAGCTGGTGTCCCCCTCACTAAGATCTACCTGGAACTGGCTCTCAAATTTGGGATTAAAGGTGTGTGGACTACTCCTAGCTAAGGTTTCTTTCTTGTAACTTTAATTTTTAATTCTACATATGTGTGTTTATGGATACATGCGTGCAGGTGCCCATGAATTCTAGGAGAGGGCATTGGTTCCCCTGCAGCTGGCTGTGAGTGGCTGTCACTTGCATGACTCGTGTGCTGGGAACTACACTCTGAAAGAGCAATGTGTGCACGGAGCCATCTCCACCACTCCCTCCCCCAATTAAACTTTCACATTTATTGTGTAAGCAGAGTGTGTGAGAATTGGCCGTTCGCTAATTTTTGAATAGTTGGAGGAAGTAATGCCAATTGCCACACAGAGTTGCTTGCTGTGCATTAAGCCGCCCCTGTGCATTTTGGGTCCTGATGGCTGCTATGTGAGCAAGCAGAAATCATGTGCTTGTTCCAGGATGTAGCTGTTAACGGCTCTGGGGTCCTTCCCACGCCCGCAGGAATGCACCATGCCAATTGTCGATAAGCTGAAGGAGGCTCTCAAGCCTGGCCGCAAGGACTTGGCGGAGGACGGGGACCTGGGCAGGCTGCTGGCAGCCTCAGCCAAGAAGGTCCTTCTGCAGAGGATTGAGTTTGAACCGGCCAGCAAGAGCTTCTCCTACCAGCTGGAGTCCTTGAAGAGCAAATATGTGCTGCTGAACTCCAGGGCTGAGGGAGCCAGTCGCCACAGGAGCGGAGATGAGCTACAGGCCAGGAAACCAGGTACTGGGGTGGGGTGGGGGGGTGGGCTGTGTTGACTAGGGGTGTGTATAGCCCTTGTTGGCAGCTGGGGTAGTTTGGGGTTTCCAGGGGCCAATGGGCTACAGAGGTAGATGTCAGGTGAGTAGGGAGGGTGTCTGTGGACTTGGACGGTCCTTGTACCTGACCCCCATCTTAAATGAGGTCAGAAAGTAGGTCTAGGGCCTGGAAATGGCTTAGCCGAGAAACAAACGTTAGTTGTGTGAGCCTGGTCACCCAGAATCTACGCCCTGAACCCACATCAATGGCCAGATCTTGGTGCTGCAGTACACCTGTAACCTCAGCACCTACAGTGAGATGGAAAGAGGAGTCGGGAGGATCCCAGGATGCTCCTAGACAGCCAGCCTGCGGTGTGCATCCAGGAGATGTGATAGGACACATTGCCTCAGGGTGGTGGGAGGTAAAGAATTGTCTTAGAAGTTGTCCTCTAGCCCCAGCACACATGGGCTTCCACTCTCATTACACCCACATAACTAAGTTTAGGGTTGGACAGTGTGGTGCAGGGTGAGGGCCCGCCGCTGGGTCTCATCCGCAGGGCTCTTGAGGTCTGCACTGAGCGTTCACGGGGTCCTGGGATGACCCATTCTCCTCGTGCTCCCTCAGCTCTTTCTCTCCCAGGCTCAGAGCGTGTATCTGGAAGTGGAGGCGATGGAGTCCCTGCCCCACAGAAAGTGCTCTTCCCTGTGGAGCGACTGTCCTTAAGGTGGGAGCGGGTCTTCCGAGTTGGCGCGGGGCTGCACAACCTGGGTAACACCTGCTTCCTGAACTCCACCATCCAGTGCTTGACCTACACGCCACCGCTGGCCAACTACTTGCTCTCCAAGGAGCACGCACGGAGTTGTGAGTGGGGCTTCCTCGGGGGGCTTTGCTGAGTCAGTTGAACCACACCAGCTCTTAACTCTAACACCGGCTAGATAAACCCCTGCATGAGGGGCCATCATTCTGTCTGTAGGACATTTAAAGTGAAGTTAATGGCATGTGGCCCCTGACAGAGCCCAGGGGGATTTCGCCTGCTATAGGATGGCCCGGCCATTCATGGGTCTCACTCAAGTAGGGCCATGTTCTCTAGAGAGAGTTTTCAAAAGACAGCTCCACACTGTGTCTGTTCAACTATCTTAAGTGTGTCCCGAACCAGTAAGTTTTATATATATCCCAAAACAGACCCCAAAGTGGACCTTAGAACTGGGTGAAATAGCCAGAGCCTAGCGTAGCAGTTTACGACATTTGTCGCTCTTGCTAAAGACACAGATTTGATTCTTGGTGTTTACATGGCGGCTCACAGGATCCTTTCTTGGGGATCTGACGCGCTCTGTCCTCTTTGAGTACCAGGCATGCATATGATGTACATGAAGACAAAATACTTACAAATAAATCGTTTTTAAAAATTGAGGTGCCGGGCGGTGGTGGCGCACGCCTTTAATCCCAGCACTTGGGAGGCAGAGGCAGGAGGATTTCTGAGTTCAAGGCCAGCCTGGTCTACAAAGTGAGTTCCAGGACAGCCAGGGATACAGAGAAACCCTGTCTCGAAAAAAAAAACCAAAAAAAAAAAATTGAGGTGAGAGATGACTCCATGCTTAAGAGCATGTGCTGTTCTTCCAGATGATCGGAGTTCAGTTCCCAGTACCCACACCAGGTGGCTTGCAACCACCTGCAACTCCAACTTCAGAGCCTGGCATCCTTTTCTGACCTCTGCGGGCATCTGAACTCATGGGCACATACCCACCCACAGACATAAACACACTCACAACACATACACATAATTAAAATAAGGAGCTGGTGAGATGCCTCAGTGGTTAAGAACACTGGCTACTCTTCCAAAAGGCCAGAGTTCCATTCCCAGCACCCACATGGTGGCTTACTATCTCTAACTCCAGCTCCAGAGCACATCCTCTTCAGATACTGCACACAGTCACAGACACGCATGTAAGCAAAACACCTATGCCCCAAGATAAATAAAAATAAAGTAATAAATGTTTAAGTTGAGTTAAATAAAATGTAATATCAAAAACTAAATAAATTAGAAGGTGTGAATAATGTTAGCTAATAATGAATGTAAGGCAGAGTCTGGGAGATGGCGCAGTCAGGAGTATGCTTGTAGTGGATCACCAGGGAGGCCCATAGCCTGGTGGGTAACAGCACACCACACACTGGGATGATCTTGTCAAAAGACAGTTGTGAATCAGAGCTAGCCCATGTTCCTCCAGCAGTAGTGAGCAGAGATGAGAAAGAACATTCACTAGCTTATGCTGTGGGGTTTTTTTCAACCTGGAGGGCAACATAAGAAAGAAGAGGCTTTATCCTCCCTTACTAACGAGCCTGAACTCATTAGCAAGCGTCTTGGGTGACTGTAAAAGTCATTTGGAGAAACTCGGGTTCGTCCTGAGCTCGCAGGCCTTCCGGGAGAGCTTCCCTCCGTTGCTATGGGCCCGGCAGCCAGAAGGGCCTCCCGCCTGCCTGTGTCCCAGTTCTGCTGCTAAACAGCTGTGTTTTTAGAATGTTCTATGACTTTCTTCTGCCTCCTGTCCCTGCTGTGCTGAATAATACTGCCTCGCATACAGAATCATAAGGATGAAAAGAATTCTCTGAAGGGCTTCATGTTGTATCACTTGGCACAGGACACACTGCCAAAAGTTGCTCGTTTTCCTGTGGATGGTCAGGTAGTTAGAGTTAGTTACTGCATCTCGTTTTCCTGTGGATGGTCAGGTAGTTAGTTAGTTACTGCATCAATGGCATGAAAGAGGCTGGAAACAGTGGCAGTGACTTTACATTCTTACACTAGTGAGGGGCTCGTCCTTCTGATAGTGCACAGCAGGCACTGGACGAAGGTTACAGACCATGACCTTGTGTGTATGTGCTATGAGGTATAGAGCAGCGTGGGTGAGTGCCTCACCACCTCTGTAAGATGGTGCTAGAAAAGGAGACAACATTCTTGTGGCTTAGAAACAGCATTCTAGCCAGCCATACCACACACGCCTTTAATCCAGCTCTCAGAAGGCAGAGGCGGATGGATCTCTGAGTTCAAGGACGTTCTTGTCAACATAGTGATTCTAGGCCAGCCAGGGTTACAGAGTCAAATTCTGCCAAAAAACAAAACAAAACAACAACAACAACAAAAAAAAACACCAAAGGGCTGGAGAGCTGGCTCAGCGGTTAAGATCACTGACTGCTCTTCCAGAGGTCCTGAGTTCAATTCCCAGCAACCACATGGTGGCTCACAACCATCCCTAATGAGATCTGATGCCCTCTTCTGGTGTGCCTGGAGGCAGCTACAGCGTACTCATATACGTTAAATAAATAAATAAATATATCAAAAATGAAAACAAGCAGTGTTCCTGTGCAGGTCACTGAACCCACATATATGTGCGTAGGCTTTTTTTTTTTTTGAGAAAAAATTTTGTCTAGCAAAAAACAGCAACTGAAAGCCCATCCCCAGCTGGAACTTAGTCTCATGAAGATGGTTCAGTGCCTGCTCTTGTAGAGGTCCTGGGAATTCCTAGCATCTGTGGTGGCAACAGCCACCCACAGCTCCAGGTCCAGGGATCTGATAACCCTCCTCTACATCCCAAACAGTACACATTTGTAGAGGTCAGCTTCTGAGTGAATCTTGTTAACATAATGTCCAGAGGGCAAGAAAGTCCCAGAGAAAATGCACAAAGGGTATCTGCTCATAGGCACGAGCAGAGGGACAGAGGGACACTGAAGGTCCATCACTCTACCTTTTGTTATGAGGCAAGATAGCTCACTGAACTGGGATCTCACTGGGGAGGAAGACTGGCTCGCAAGCTCTCGGGTCAGTCTGCCAGCCTCAGTGCCCACCCAAAATGCTGCGCTTGCAGACACGGGACGATATAACCAGCTGAGCATCACCTCGACCCACAGATAGTGACACTTTAAGGAGGAGAGTGACAGTCACAGGGTGGGAAGGAGAGGGTTTAACTGTCAGGAGATCAGGCTGGATCCAGAGGCAAGTGGATGGGAAACAGGAGTGATGTTAGCAGGAAGCCTGGAGTGTATGTTGAGTTCAGGACCATTCTGTTCCTTAGAAGAGTGAGCGTAGCTAGCATAGCATCCCTCCCTGTCCAGCAAATGTGCGGGCCTAGGCTTCAATCCCTAGTGCTGCTGACAATAGCCATAATTAGAAAGGTGGGAGGTGCTGTAAGAGTTGTCAGGCTGTCGGCTCGCCCTCATGGTCGTGAGATCCTCCTACCCAAGCCCGTGAGTGGCTGCTCTTCTGCTATACGTTCTCTCCTGTAGAGCCCACTTCTGCTTTTTGTTGCTCCATGGGAGTCTTTCCTTTTGGAGGCATGGGATTCTCTGTGTAGCCCTGGTTGTCCTGGAACTCAGAGATCCGCCTGCCTTTGCCTCCTAAGATTAAAAGTGTGCGCCTCCATCACTTGGCTTCCATGGCAGTCTTTTTGAGCCATTTGTCAACTTTGTGGATTGGATTTACTTAAATGATGTTAGCTGCAGTGTGGTGTTGGAAGTTGTGGAGTGACAGCTATGGTCTGTGTCTCCTGCATGTCCTGCAAGCATCCCCCACCCATCCGGAAGCAGCCAGCGTTACTGGAGTGCTAATACACTGCTCCCAGCTATGGGGAGGAGAAGTCATCGGGTGGGGTTGGATTCTGTGGGACAGCATTGGCCGGAAACGTCATAGACAGGGTCAGTCTTCTTACAGGATCAAAGGTACCTGGCAGCTAACCTGTGCCAGGTAACCAGGGTTCAGAGTTGTGTTTTAACTGACTTAGTCCTCATAGAGTTAGAAAATTCCTTTGATCCAGGAATTTCTTCTACGTGCATCCCTTAGTGCACAGGAGACAGGGTGGTAGACGTGAAAGGGTGGAGTGTGTTAGGGTGGGTACCGTAAGCAGACCTGTCTGTCCACTTACGCAGTGTTCCAGCTGTAGTGCTAGGGAAAGAGCTGTGTGGGCAGCGCGGACATTAGGAAAGCAAATTGCAAGTGAGTGATGTAGCCAGCATGCCCGGCCGTGATGACACCGTCCGTGTGTTACAGTGAGAATACAGATGGAACCAGTCATGCCTAACTCATGGTTCTTCATGAAGTATTGTGGGGAATATGACTGTAATATCAGTGTGTCATTTAACAGACTGCCCAAAGCCAGCCAGGTAGAGCAGGGTGCGGTTGTAGTCTTTCTACATCTCTATTTAAAATAGCCACAGTTTTAAAGGCAGGAATATGCCTCATTTTAGTGTAACACCTATTGAGAAACCAGTCCATTCCTAGAGAGCAGGAGGCAGGCCACCTGGCTCATGACTTGCTAGTCAGTAAGCTTCTGTTGAACCTCTCGAAGCTGTCACACATGGTCTGTGTGTGACACCCAGGCACCTGACTCCGGGTGCCCTGTAGCCTGGTCCGCTTAGCTCTGTCTAAAAGCCAGGTTGACGGGAAGGGCTCTAGAAAATCTACCCTGCACGGGGGCGAGGGGGTGTCACTGTGACTTCTCTGGAAGTTACTTGCCCTGAGATTGCTTCTTACCCACTGTAGGTCACCAAGGAAGCTTCTGCATGTTGTGCGTCATGCAGAACCACATGGTCCAGGCCTTCGCCAACAGCGGCAATGCCATCAAGCCTGTCTCCTTCATCAGAGACCTGAAAAGTAAGGATGGAGTTTTGGCTGAGCGTCTGTGACTGGAGGAAAGAGGAGAAAAAAGCCATGAGTGAAGGCTCAGGACTCCTCATGTGTGGAAGGTCCCGTGCCGCAGTGCAGACCCAAGGCATGGGAGCCGGTGTAGACACATGGGCTCAGCCTTCCTGAGGGCAGGCTCTCTGCTGGGCACCATGTGGGGAGAATAGCTAGGCTTTAGCCAGGTGGAGGGCTGTGTTGGAAATGGAGGCGGGTGAGCGTGAGAGCTGGGCAGGCTGGAGGGGAGGGCGGGGTGTGTGGTGAGGGGCCTCAGAGCAGCCAGCTGCTTGGATTGTGTGGACGCCTTGCTTCCAGTCAGTCAGCAGAAAGGTTGAGCCCACTGTGAACCCGGTATGAGCCGTAGCACTGTGGCACGATGTGTTGGCTCTTGGAGAAGTGGTTCCCCACAGTCATCGCCCTCCTGCATTCCTTTCTTCCTGCAGAAATTGCCCGGCACTTCCGGTTCGGGAACCAGGAGGATGCACATGAATTCCTGCGGTATACCATCGATGCCATGCAGAAGGCCTGCTTGAATGGCTACGCTAAGTATGTGCCTCAACTCCCCACATGTCCTTGACTGAGGACACCTTCCTTATGTTGGGCAGCACGACATTCTTGTCAACACAGGGGTCTCCTCTCTAGGCTGTCCTTTGAGAAGGAAGTAGTGTTGACACGCAGGCACCTGACTACTGGTGCCTTATAATGTGAGCCACTTAGCTGTGTCCAGACGTCAAGTTGAGGGGAAGGCTGTCTATGGCTGTGAGCTCGTCCAGTCTCTAAAACCACATCATTACTTTGAAATAGAGAAGGAAGGTCAAACTCCTGGGAAAACAGTGTATGAGAGGTTATAACTTGAAGGTCTTGTTCCGTTTGATGCTGGGTTGTTTTCTTCTGTTTTCTCCGTCAGGGTCCAGCTGTGTGGCCTGAGGTGGCCTTAGGCTCCTTGCACTGATGACTATTCTGGGGTGCCACATGTTACTGCTAGAAGTTTTAGGTTTGGGGAGATATCCTAAATGTTCCCCTCTCACACCTAGTCTGTGCATCTGTTTGCCTTCTTCCCATGTTTCTGGAGTCTGCCCTAGCTGCCCGAGCCTCTGAGTAGCCGTGTGGGCTCTGACTGCTCCCGGCTCTCAGTGTACTCAGGGCTTGTTCCCTGCAAATTTGGGAGCTGAATTATCCTTTCTTCTGATTAATAGGCTTTCTTCTGATGAATGGTGGGGCTGATTTTATTTTTATTGCCTATCATTGCACAACAAAATTGCATTCTCTTGATTGTAAACCCTCGTACCATCATCCGTTCAGAGGACGGTGAACTGTGCAGCATGGGGTCAGCCATGTGATGGTGGCTACCAGAGATGGTCATGGGAGGTCTCCACATGTAGTGCCACTCAGTGGCTGTGGCTGAGGATGTGACATTGGGCCAGAAATAGCAGCTGGAGGATGTCCTCAGCAGTTGGGAGCTGGCTACCCCCTTCTATTGCTGTAGTCTTCTAGTGAACACTTCAGTGCCATATCTAGTCCCCGAGGGTGAGTGGGGCACAGTCAGTCAAGTGGAGTGCTCAGCAGGAGGAACTGTATCCTGGCCAGGCAAGAAAGACGCTAGTCAGCGTGGCTTAGCGCTGCCCAGGTGTCTTGTTAGTGGTGTCAGGGAAGAGGGTAGGGTGACTCTCCTCCATCCAAGGCTCAGGTGACCTATACCTTCTTGTGTGTCTTAGGGTTTCACTGCTGTGAACAGACACCATGCCCAAGGCAACTCTTACAAAGGATAACATTTAATCGGGGCTGGCTTGCAGGTTGTAAGGTTCAGTCCATTATCACCATGGCAGGAAGCATGACAGCATCCAGGCAGGCATGGTGTTGGAGGAGCTGAGAGTTCTACAGCTTGATTCAAAAAATTAAAGCCAGGAGCAGACTGTCTCCAGGCAGCTAGGAGGAGGGTCTCAAAGCCCACCCTCACAGTGACACACTTTCTCCAACTCCAACAAAGTCACACCTCCTAATAGTGCCAGTGCCACTCCCCAGGCCAAGCATACTGAAGTCACCACAGTATGATAGCCAATCAGGTAGTATCGCTGAACCTGCATGCCCAGGGAAGTGCCACTGCTCACAGGGGCTGGATCTACCTCCTCAGTCAAAGCTTGGGTCCTTGGGTGCTTGCTACTGGATGGAGATGCTGGGGTGTTCTGTGGGATGGTCAGTGTAGTTGTCTGAGATGTTGTAGGGGTGGGACCCGGGCAGGTAAAGGTTCTGTAAGGAGCTCAGGAACACTGCTGGGGGCTTAGGTGGGAGAAGGATATCCCATTGTCAGCTGATCAGGTGGTGACGGGTGGGGATGCTGGATGTACGTGGGTATCCCCCTGTGCTGAGCCATCCTCTTTACGGCTGTGACTTCCTTTCAGGTTGGATCGGCAGACACAGGCTACTACCCTGGTGCATCAGATCTTTGGAGGCTACCTCAGGTCCCGAGGTAAGCAGGAGGTGTGCTCTCCACTTAAGCAGATCTGCACACATTTCCAGATTGAGAACTTGACCGTATGGTGGAGGCTGAAGCTCCCAGGCCTTGTCTTTCTGTATGGCTACCCTTGTCCACTGTAGGAGTATCCCCTGAGGGAGCTGGAGAAGCATGGTGTGTGATGATGGGGCCCATCCTTAGAGCTGCATGGTCCTTGGGGTGAGGCCTGTGTTCCACTATGAGGGCTTGCCCAATGGCCTGTGGCAATGGCCTGTCAGGCAGACCAGGCCGAATGACAGAACCTGGCATCACCTATATCTCTGTCTCCAGTTGGTGGGTCAGTCACCTTTTGGGCTGTGTTGAATGCTCTAGACCTGTGTGGTTCTAGGTTCTAGACCTGGGTGGTACCTTTGTGGGTCACAGCTATCCTGTGCCTCTGTTCTGTTGCAGTGAAGTGCTCTGTGTGCAAGAGTGTCTCAGATACATACGATCCCTACTTGGACATAGCGCTGGAGATTCGGGTATGCTTGGGCAGTGATCTGTGTCCCCGGGGGTGTGAGAGGGCTCAGCCATGAGAAAGGTGTGAGTCAGAGTAGACATGGAGGCTGCTTGGCTCTCCTGCAGCCTCTGTGTGCTGCAGCTGCAGCGTGCTCACCTCTGCTGCACAAGGCCAGCATTTGCATGTCTGCCCTTCTCCTATGCAAATTCCTTTCCGTTAAAAAGGGTAAGGCTGAGTTTCCTGTTCTGAGACACAGAAAGTGGCAGCGCCTCACCGGGGCTTGGGGACAGCTTGTCTCCTTTGCTGTCAGCCTCCCTTGCCTTTGCTGGGACCTTGAGTTTCTGAGCCAACCCAGCTGCAGTCACGGTGAGAGTGCCTGACTCACATGGCTGTCACCTGTCACCTCTAGAGAAGGGCACTGTCTGCTCCTCTGCTCGGGGCGGGGTGCCTTAGCAGGCCAGTTTTTAAGCAAGTCAGGTTTTATCAGTTGCTGCCTCAGCTTGAAAAGACTTAAATCTGGGACTTCTTGAGTCAGGGCTTTTCTGCTGCTGCTCACTCCGCTCCATTTTTGTCCTTCTCAGCAAGCTGCAAATATTGTGCGCGCTCTGGAACTTTTTGTGAAGTCAGATGTCCTGAGTGGAGAGAACGCCTATATGTGTGCTAAGTAAGTGTCCTTTGTAAGGACGTGGCCATCCAGAGTCTACGTGTGCTATAAGTAAGTGTCCTTTGTAAGGACGTGGCCATCCAGAGTCTACGTGTGCTATAAGTGAGTGTCCTTTGTAAGGACGTGACCATCTAGAGCCACCATTGTAGCTGCCTGACCCTCCCTCAGGGATGACCCCTGCTCACATTTCCTGAGTGGCAGGATAGGGCTGAGTGAGATCTATAGCTGCTGCTCCCCCAGTACCTGTCCTTGATGAAGGCTCTGCATGAGAGTGTTTTCCTTGTCTGTGGTGGAAACTGAGTCAGGCGCATAGACCCGTGGCAGCTTCTTACCCGCATGACCCAGGCCATCTTTCCAATAAGCACAAACAGTTGTCCATACGAGGCTCGTCCTAACTTGTGCTGGCAGGGAGCTCACTTTATAGCTGTAGCACCGAGCACACATCCTCTGCTTTCTAGGCCTGTCCTGGCACAGAGCTGCTCGGTTGTCTTTTGGGTTTTTTGTTTTGATTTTATTACATATGTTTTGTTTGTTTTGAGGCAGGGTCTCACTGTTTAGCCCTGGCTGGGATTAAAGGCAAGCACCACTGCCTTGGGCTTTTGTTTGTTATGAGACAGGGTCTCTCTGTGTAGCCCTGGCTGTCCTGGAACTCACTCTGTAGACCAGGTTGGTCTCAAACTCAGAGATCTTTCTGCCTCTCCTCCCGAGTGCTGGGAAAAAGGTGTGCACTGCCACATCTACACTGGGCTTCTTCCCTTCCCTTCCCTTCCCTTCCCTTCCCTTCCCTTCCCTTCCCTTCCCTTCCCTTCCCTTCCCTTCTCTCTCCCTCCCTCCCTCTCTCCCTCCCTTCCTCACTCTCTCTCCCCTTTTATCCCTCTTTAAATTTGTGTCCCTGGCTTGGATCCTCTCTTTCATCTCAGGTTTCTTGCCCATTTCTCCCCTTCTGGCTCTGTGTTTTCTCCTCCTGTGTGTCCGCATGGCCGCCGTGTTCTTCCCCGTGCTGCCAAAGTCGGCCATTTACACCTGCCACATGAGCTCTTGCCCCTCGTGAGGCATTTGCTTTGGGACTTCCCTCTCTAGTCTTTGCTGTCTTCAGGAGTTTCCTTTAGCTTAACGTGTGTAGATTTTGGTCTCACGTGCCATTGCTGCAGGCCGGCCTCCTGTTACTAAGGCAGCAGGACACCACACTGCAGAGCTTTCCATCCTCTCCTGCAGGTGTAAGAAGAAGGTTCCAGCCAGCAAGCGCTTCACCATCCATAGAACATCCAACGTCCTGACTCTGTCCCTCAAGCGCTTTGCCAACTTTAGTGGGGGGAAGATCACCAAGGTGAGTGCACTCCACCTGTTCATATGCCCCCACTGTCTGACTGTCTGACATCACACAGGCAGGCCTTTCGAATCTGCATTACTTTCTTTCTTTTAAGAAGTTTCTATTTTGTGTGTATGAGTGTTTAAGTTTTGCATGCTAGTCTGTGCATCATTTGTAAAACTGGTACCCTCAGAGGCCAGAGGGTGTTTATCCCTGGAACTAGAGTTATAGACATGAGTTTATGTGAGTGCTGAGAATTGAACTTGGGTCCTCTGCAGCCGCAGCCCCACCCCCTTAGACAAACTGTTTTGTTTTGAGACAGAGTTTCTCTGTGTAGCCCTGGCTGTCTTGGAACTCACTCTGTAGACCAGGATGGCCTTGAACTCTGTGATCCACATGTCTCTGCCTCCCGTGTGCTAGGATTAAAGGTGTGTGCAGCCATGCCTGGTATACCTCCATCTCTCATTTTCTTGTCTATGTGTATATCTGTGTGACTATGTGCCATCTGTTTTCTGGTCCCTTCAAAGACCTCAAGAGGGCATTATCTCCCAAAGCTGGAGTTGTGGGTGGTTGTGAGGCACCCACCCACGTGAGTTCTGGGAATTGAACTCAGGTCTTCTAGTAGAGCAGCAAGTGCCTATAACCCATTGGGCATTTTTCCAGTGTTCACACTTGACTGTAGCTCCTGCTGTAGGGGATATGACACCCTCATACAGACATACATGGGGATAAATCACCAATATATGGAAAATAAAAGTAAGTTACTAAAAATAAAGAATGGGTGAGGTGAGTATTGAGTGTGCAGCTGAATCGCTGTGGGTGGAGTCTGACTGTGCTAAGGCTTTGGTAGAATAGAGTAAAGTGGACTTGTAACACAGCGGGATTTGTCCTGGTTAGCTTCTCTGTGGCTGTGCTACAAGTACTGACCAAAAGCAGCTGTGGGGAAAGGCTTATTTATTGTGCAAGTCAGAGCCCTCATACAGGGACGTTAGGTAGGCCTCAGGGCATCTAATGGAGGTCATTTCTAACTGAGGTTCCCCCTTCCAGGTGACTTGTGTATGTCCGGCACAGGGTTTTCCTAGATGTCCATTTCATAGAAGTCTTCAGTTCTAATCAGAGTCTGTTAGATGCTTTGGGGCAAGTCACTTGTCAAAGCCACGGTGGCAGGGATTGCAGACTTCTCCGGTCCTTTAAAATACTTTCAAAGTTTGAATCTCTAAGGATTTATCATAAGGAAGTGTCTAGAGTTGATGAGATGGTTCAGTACATAAAGGGCCCTGCTACCTAATGACCTGAGTTCCATTCTGTCACCTACTTGATATAAAAAGAGAACTGACTCCTGAAAGTTGTCCTCCAATCTCCACCTGAGTGCCATGACACACACACTCACCAGGTGGTGGTGGTACACCCCTTTAAACCCAGCACTTGGGAAGCAAAGGCAGGTTGATCTCTGAGTTCAAGGCCAGCAAGAAACCATGTCACCCTGTCTCTGGGGGAAACTGTTTTACTAGCGTAATCCTCCTGAGCCTGACTGTGACAGTTAGGAAGGCGCTGTGCCCACGTCCTCGGAGCTTAGGTTTTCTGTGAACCATTCTTCTGTTTGAATCTGAAAATTCTGTAATATAACAAAGTTAGATCCAGACTCAGGAGCCTGTTGTATATATGCTGGCTTATGAGACTTTGTCAGTAGAAAGAAAAAGCCAACACGCGCCTGTAATCCAAGCACCTGGGAGATAGATAGAAATGAAAGGGTTACGGTAAGTTCAAGGCAGTCTGGGCAATTTTGCTGAACTGAGGGCCATCCTGGGCCATATAGTGAGTTGGAGTCTATCCTAGGGTACATAGTGAAGATTGGTCAGAGAAGACATTCCTCAGGATGCCAAAGGAGAATGACCCAGATTCTTCTGAGTAAGTGTCCCTTGCCTTTCTTCTTCTAAACAGGATGTTGGCTATCCAGAGTTCCTGAACATCCGTCCATACATGTCGCAGAGCAGCGGCGACCCTGTGATGTATGGACTCTATGCTGTCCTGGTGCACTCAGGCTACAGCTGCCACGCTGGGCACTACTACTGCTATGTGAAGGTTAGAGTTGACCTACTGCTGAGCTCAGCTGTGTGCGCAGCAGGCAAGCGTGTTCTGGGGTGAGGGGAGCCCTGAAATCAAGTGAGGCCATCGCACCTTTTTTTGTTGTCTTCTGGGAAACAGCAGTGTGTTGAATTTGTGTTTTAGTTCTCTTTTCCTTAAACGGGCAGAAAGAGGCCTCACCCCCTAAGTTACACTCCAGGGACCCACAAGGTGGAAGAGCAGAACTGAGTCCCTCAAGTTTCTGGTACTGTGGCACATACACAAGCCCCGCCCCCAATCAACAAACACACAGATGCATGTAATGTTTTTAAAGTTTGTTAAGGTCCCTAGTGGGTATGGTCAACCATGCCTTTGTAATCCCAGTATTCTGGAATTGAGAGTTCGGGCTTGGCTGAAAATGCAGCTAGCCTCTGTCACAGATAAAACAGCAGGTGGCCCGTGGCCCATCTGCTGACTACTGTTTCCTATACCATTTCCTCCCCGATGCTCAGGCCAGCAATGGACAGTGGTACCAGATGAACGACTCCTTGGTCCATTCCAGCAATGTCAAGGTGGTTCTGAACCAGCAGGCCTACGTGCTCTTCTATCTGCGGTGAGGAACTTACATGCTCTAGAGAGCATGTTCTGCCTGAGCCAGGGGTTGTCTGAAGCCCTTTCCTGTCTGTAAGCTCCTGGAATTTCCTGGAGGGGAATTATCTGGAGCTTGTCCTCTGGGAAGGACCTTTCAGCCCAGCCCTCTTGTTGGGTGGGTGAAAGTCGGTTGTGGGGGGCAGCTAAAGGGAGGGCTTTGCCTGCCTGCAGCAGTGGGTAGGTGACTGTCGCTTATGTAGTAGCCTTGCTTGATGAGGCCTTTGGCTTTGTGTGGTGGCATCTTGGCACCTTTGCTGAAGGGACCCATCTCACATTGAGTGGATGGGCACGTTACAGATCTTAGGATGCCACCAACGGAGATGGGCCGTCCCTGAGGGACTCCTGGCACTTGGTACCACCCTGCTGATTCTAGGTGATGGATTCAGGGGTCCTTTGGCTTGCTTGCTCCTTGAGAGTGAGCCCTAGAAGGCTCTACCCTCACTGCAGGCACCCGGTGCTTCTCTCAGGTTCTTAGCATGCAGAGGGTCAAGATGGGGGTTCCCAGAAGCCTGTCGGGGCCCTGGGGCCTCGGATTCTCTTCTTTCCCAGGTGCAGCCCTGACTTTCAGTGTCTGAGCTGCTTGGCCTGAGTGGGGAAAATCCCTGTCTCCTGTCTTTGCTCTGTAGGATTCCAGGCTCTAAGAAAAGTCCTGAGGGCCCTGTCTCCAGGGTGGGCGCCACTCTTCCTAGCCGTCCCAAGGTCCTTCCAGACCACTCCAAGAAGAGCCCTGGCAATGGGGTTGTTTCCTCCCCATTGATGGCAAAGGTACTGTGTAAGTGGAAGAGCCGGCCCGACCACCCTTCTAGCTCCTGCTTTGAGTATTTCAGAGTTCCAGGGGGTCTCCTCTGTGGGTCCTTGCAGTGTGAGAGGAACGTGTAGGCTGTGGCACTGTACCAATCATGTTACTTCTTAAGTTGGTATCAGCTGCCTTGCAAAGGGAAAGATGGGACTGTAGGTGCTCAGCTGCTGCAGAGCGCTGGGCGGGCTGGGCAGCCGACTGAACACAGGCTCCTGGGGAAACACCCCACTGTGCTTCCTCTTAAATCTGGTGCTGTGACCTTTTGTTTCTTTACAGTTCTTTGGTGCTAGACATATACACACCTGTGGGTAAAAAGACCTCTGTGATAAACTGCAGCCTCTGTGATGTCTGTATTTTTGCAAATGATTCAGAATAGAAACATACTTATGTATATATACACACACAAACACATATACCCACACATATACACAGCAGTAAAGCTTAGTTGTCTATGGACTTCTGGATTTTTTCTTATTCTGTTTTTTTAAGACAAGGTTCCTCTCTGTAGCCCTGGCTGTCCTGGAACTCATGCTGTAGACTAGGTTGGCCTCAAACTCAGAGATCCCCCTGACTTGGACTTTTGGGTTTTAACCCAGGTGATTTAACTCCAAAGTTGGATGTTGTTGCAGCCATTTGGGAAGCTGACAGCCTCACTTGCAGAGGTGCCCTTGATGGAAGGAGGTAGCCCTGGCACCCAGAGGCCATGGACCAGCTACAGCAGGAGGGCAAGGCTGCTTTACTGGCCAGGCCTTGTCCACACAACTTCTTGCACTGCCCGTGTGTAAAGCCCGTGGAGGGAAGAGAGCAGGCTGCTCCGTAGTCCAGGCTGGGTTTGAACTTGAAGTGATCCTTCTGCCTCAGCTTGCTGAGTGCTGGTTACAGATGTGAGCTGTCACACCTGCCCAGTGTCATTTCATTTTGAGTCCCTGGTGTATGTAATTTTCAACAAATGACCAGGTTTTGAGGAGCAAGAGGTGTGCTCCTGTCAGGAAACAGTCTGTAAAAGTAAGCCAGGGGGCTCTAGCTCTAGCAATGGCTCAGCTGTTAAGAGCAGCCATTCTAAAACTCAGAAGAAAGTAGAAGTCATTAAAATTATGAAATAAGACTTTGTACTCTTTCAAATAGATAGGTAAAGTAAAGTTTTGTAAAAATCACTGGACAGTGGTGTAGCATGCCTTTAATCCCAGGACTTAGGAGGCAGAGGGATGCGGATCTCTATGAATTTTGAGACCAACCTGGTCTATAAAGTGAGTTCCAGGACAGCCAGGGCTACACAGAGAAACCCTGTCTTGAAAAACCAAAAGAAAAAAAAATTAAAATTAAAAAAAAAAATGTTTGCAGTAGGGACTGGAAGAGGTAGCTCAGTGGTCAGTGTATACTTAGCCTGTGAAGCCCTAAGTTCCAAGTCAGTTTTCCCCTCCCCTCAACACCCCCCTCCCAAGAATAAAGAATTGTACTAAATACGAGGAAGCTTGCGTTTGTAGCAAACAAAGAACACACTTGGTGATTGCTGTGGAGGGTAGGTCTTGATGTGACTGGACATAGGATTCTACCACAGCAGTGTCTGGAGATACACGTTACCAGGGAAGAGGAAGTTGAGTTTGGCACAAGGTGGAGTTCACGAGGTAATCCACAGCCCAGGAACACGCTTTCCGGAATTGTTACCATGACTGCTAGGCACAGAAAAGATTGCAGTCTTTTTTATTTTAAATTGAACAACAACAGAAAAAAAAAAGTACTGACTGTGTGAGGCTTTGTGTGATCCACTGGGACTGTGGAGACTGAGGAGAGAGATATCAAGCAGGAGGCGGCCATCATGAAAGGTTTACAGACCGTAGATTCTTTGCATATGGCCTTGGTTTTTAAAGATTTATTTTTATTTTATGCGTATGGGTGTTTTACCTGAATATCTATCTGCACACCATGTACATGCAGTGCCCACAGAGGCCACAAGAGGGTGCTGCATTCTTTGGTACTGGTGTTAGAGATGGTTGTAAGCCACCTACGGATGCTTGGAATTGAACTCAGGACCTCTGGAAGAGCAGCCAGTGCTCTTAACCACTGAGCCATCTCTCCAGCCTCCAAAACTTGCTTCTTTATCATTTATTTACTTTTTTTTTTTGGCAGATATAAAAGCTTAGAAAAAAGTTTAGGTTTTGATGTTTGTTTGTTTGATTGTTTTTAATTAAGGCATTGGGAATAATGCAAGCTTATGTAAACAATCGAGATGTAGCTGCCATTGAGACACTAAAGACTTTAAGGGCATCTCCTTCCTGTGTGGAGGGTTTAGCTGTGACAGGGTGACCACGCTTGTGTGGGCATCCCGGTATGTGACCTAGTGGAGGACAGTTTACATGATGGGACTTCTCTTTCTCCCTCTGCATCCTCTCAAATCTTTTCATACTTCATAGTAAGGACAGACATAAACTGCAGCCTGTTTTGTATACAAGTCCTGAAGCACCAAAAGTCTTCATCATTAGTCAGAACCCAGTTTGCTCCCAGAAGTTGCCCTGGATGGGGAAGCCTGCTTTGGCTTAGCCATGTTCCCTGGACAGTGCTCCTCTGGGCTCTGATGACTTCCCGCCTTGCTCCTTTTTAGCGACAAGACTCTGTAATAATGAGAAAGCTGCAGGCCCCTGAGGAGGTTGGCGTGCCTATGTCCAGAAATGGCTCCGTTCCTGGTCTGAAGTTACAGAACGGATGTGCTCCTGCAAAGACACCTGCGGGGTCCCCATCCCCAAGACTCACCCCAACGCCCACACACATGCCCACCATTCTGGACGAGTCTGGAAAGAAGGTGAAGAAGTCAGCCCCACTGCAGCCTCTCACTGCGTCTCCAACCACTTCTCAGGGCTCTGCTGGGACCGGCGAATCCAGGAACCAGCGACCTGGCTCCTGGACAAGCAGAGACACCATCTTCTCTACCTCACCAAAGCTCCTGGCCAAAGCCATTCCTAACGGTCACAAGCTAAAGGGGGAAGGCAATGGTGTGGACCTGGAGAAGGGAACTTCGAGCAGCTCGAGCCCAGAGCACTCTGCCAGCAGTGACCCTACCAAGGCCCCTCAGACCTCAGAGGGCAGAGCTGCGCATGTCTGTGATTCTCAGGGAACAAACTGCCCCGCCACTGGCCATCCCAAAGCGCTGTTGAACGGAGTAGATACCAAGATGATGAAGGTGAAGTCCCCTGCCCTGAGCAGCACCACCGCCGAGCCCACCAGCCTCATGTCTCCTCCGCCAGCCAAAAAACTGGCCCTGTCAGCCAAGAAGGTGGGTCTGTGGGGGTCTTCTCTTTGAAAGTGCCCTGGGGCTGGAGATGTGAGGATAGATAGGATAGGGAATCACAAAGGACTGTGGCCTCCTTCGTAATGTCAGACCAGAGTGCCTGTTGGTGTTCCCAGCAATTTGCAAGTTTAGAAAGGGCTGTTTCAGGTGGAGATTGTTTTGAGGGGACCCCAATTATTCAGTACCTCAGGTTGCTGGTAGTCGTAGCTGAGAGGACTAACCAGTTTTCTATGATGGAGACTCCTACCTAGTTGAGCCACAGGAAGAGCTGTGGGCCAGAGGGCACTCTGAGTGGGAAGGACAGCCAGCCTAGCTGGGGGGGGCAGGGGGGAGGCTGGGGAGGAGCTGCCCACCCCTCAGCGTGTGGGTGTGTGCTGGGGTGCTTGTGTGGGAGTGAGCGGGGTGTGGGTGTGTGCTGGGGTGCTTGTGTGGGAATGTGGGCGTGTGCTGGGGTGCTTGCTAAAGTGTCCTTTCCTTTTCCTTTTTATTTCTAACCAACGACACTCTCTGGTTCTTCTTCTGCTGTCCCTTCTCTCCACCAACCCCCCCCACACCCTTTTTTTTTCTTCTGTCCCTTCATTCATCTTTTTGAGCTCATTTTATTTTATTTTCAATTTTATTTTCCCTCTTCACTCACGGACACCTTTTTTTAGACCACCAAGTTTTTATTTATGTCAATAACTGCAGGCCAGCACCCTGCGGAGGGCGACCGGCAATGACATCGGTTCACCTTCCCCCTCAGCATTCTGCGACCTCACCTCCCCCATGAAAGCCACCCACCCCGTCGTTGCCTCTACCGGGCCTGTCAGTAAGACCAGGTGAGCTTGGGGACAGGCCCTGGGTGCGACTCCTTCCCTCCTGTGGTTCGGTGCAGCTGACTGCTGAGGACCCGTGGGTCATGGAGGACAGAGGCCTCTCCTCTCCATCCCTGTCTGGAAGAAGAGCCGCAGTGGGGCAGTTGTTAGTCTTCAGAGTCTTGAATGTTCGCCCGCCTGCCCCGGAACGTTGTAACCTAGAGCACTGTACTGTCCTGGCTTTTAGCCCCTCAGGCACTCAGACCCCCTGTGACCCGGGAGCCCCTCAGGGACATCTTTCCTGTCAGCGTCATCCCTCAGCTCTTGGCTGCTGGCTGCATGCCAGGCCTGGAGAACAGGGACTGGGTTCTCGAGTGCTCTAGAACTGTCTAGGGGCCTTCAATCTCATCCACGGATGATCTGCCCCAGTAAGGCACTGGACTCCATGGTACCCGCATCCCTTAGGAGTGCTGAGTGGTGAGATGTGAGGACTTCACACTCGGTCACCTGGGTTCACAGGGCCCCAGTGCCATGGCAGCTGGGACGCAGGAACTGAGAGAGGGCACAAGTGAGGCTCTGTGGCACTGCGGGCCCCACCTCTTCTCCTCCTGAGTCAGCCTGTCCATGACTGCCCCAGCCCCACCATGAACATGCTTGCCTCCTGTCTCTAGATTACCATTTGTGGGGTGTTCTTAAGTGTTAAGGTTCCCAAGTGTTGGGGCATTAGGGGGAGTTGTTCATTTTTCTGTCATGGTTTATTCGTTTGAGATGGTCTTGCCATATAGATCAGGGTGGCCTCAGGCTTGGAGATCCTCCACCTGCCTCCTGTGCTGAGGTATGGTTTATAGCTGTGTGTACGAACATTTTAGCTGCGTGTATTCTGTGCGCTATATGTGTGCCTAGTGTCCACAGAGGTCGGAAGAGGGAGCTGGAGAGAGACGGGTGGATGTGAACCCCCCGGGTGGGTGCCTCAAACTGAACCTGGATTTTCAGCAAGAGAGGCCACTGCTCTTATCTGCTGAGCCATCTTTCCAGGCCAAGTGTAAATATATTTCTCGGTTGGGGTTTTGTGTGTGTGTGTTGGATGGCGGGGGTGGAGACCTGCTTTTTCTGTGTAACAGCTCTGGCTGTCCTAGAACTGGATGAGTAGACCAGGCTGGCTTCTTACAGTGGCGCTTGTGCCGGCTGCACTGGAGTCTGCTCTGGTTTGCGTGGTGGCAAGGGCAAGCTCCACGAATTCCCCAAACCTCTGAGGTGACCACACAGGTGTGCCTTGTGTGCTCCGCCCCTGCCTTACTCCTGCTACAGTGTTTGCCTCTGTGAAATTGGGTTTCCACTCTGCACCCCCAAACTCAGAGGAACATCACTGTGTGTGATGCTTGGCTCCTTTTGCTGTTCTTGGGGTATTCAGTCCCCAAGGTAACCACTACAGCCTCTGGAGAGTAAAAGATAAATCTCACAGGATTCTGAGTTTTGTTTTGGTTGGTTGGTTTTTTTCTTAGTGACATTTCCCCTCTTAACACATTTGAGGTGGAAATCTGAAACATGAGGGTTTGGTTGCTTTGTTTCCTTGTTTTGAAGGGAGGAGGGCTTTTGGTTTTGGTTTTGGTTTTGAGACTGGGTTTCAACTCTACCATCTAGCTGGCCAGAAACCCAGAGATCACCAGGTTCTTCCTCTCAAGTGCTGAGATTGAAGCTTATGTCAGGTTGCCTGCCCCCAGTCTTGTTCACTGTAGCCCAGGTGGGACTGGTATTTGCTGTATATTGGAGGATAGCCTTGACCCTATTCCCTAGATCTGGGATTAAAAGCAAGTGCCGCCACTCTCATTTTTAGACTGAACTTCGTCCATGTTAGACAGGTGTTTTATATTGTTTGTTTTAAGACAAGCTGTCCTATGACTTCAACTCACTTAGTAGTAAAGGCTAGTTGTGAGTGCACTAGCCGTGAGTGAGTGCGCTAGCTGTGAGCAAGTGCGCTAGCTGTGAGTGAGCGCACTACCAAGTGTCTTGCCCACACCTCCCAGTGCTAGGATTACAAGTGTGTACCAACACGCCTGGATGAAAAGCTAGGATTTCTCAGCCTTAGCCTCAGCCCCGTGCCGGAGCTGCCCAAGGTGCACTGCTTACTTGGCGTGGCCGAGTTTTTTGGTTTAGTTTTCAGCATGACTTTTAAAACAAAATGCTTTGTGACAAGAAACTGAGATGTTTTGCTTTTATTAACTTTGATTTTAGATAGACTTATTTCCTTAGCCTGCCTTCAAAAAGCAGAGAGAGAGAGAGAGAGAGAGAGAGAGAGAGTGAGTGAGTCTTAAGAATTACAGAGGCACAGTAACCTTTTAAAATTCTAGAGTGAGTCTGGCATGCTGGAGCTCACCTTTAATCCCAGCACTCTGGAGACAGAGGCAGGCAGATCTCTCTGTGAGTCCGAGGCCAGCTTGGTCTGCGGAGCTAGTTCCAGGACAGCCAGGGCCGCACAAACTTTGTCTCAAACCCCACGTCTCCACCAGACTCTAAAGTGTAAAGGCAGGTGGGTGAGGTCAGGAGAGGGGTGGTGGGTGGGCAGATCCTCTCAGTGACTGTCTCTGTCCACTGTCTACAGGGCTGCTGCTCCTGCTCCCAGACTGTCCACCCTCCCCCACTCTGCATCACTGTCCAGTAGTAGTGCCAAGCCCTTAGGGACATCAGAGCCACAGAGCTGCTGCTCCTCTGCCTGGACACCCCTGCCTCAGGTCCATGGACACTTCACGTCCCACTTACACCAACTGCCAGAGGCCAGCGCGGCCCTACACAGCCCCTCCAAGAAGAGGAAAAAGACCCCTACTGGAGACCCGCAGAGACTGGGCACGGACACGCTCCTCCCACAGCGCCTCAGGGGAGCACCTGCAGCAGCACCAGCACGCAGGAAGAGAAAAAAGAAGTGCCTGGAGGGCGAGGGTGCCGCAGCTCCCCAGCACGAAGGCCCGTGCGAGGACCAGTCTTGGAGCCCCAGGGCCCGGAAGGAAGAGGGTACACAGCCCCTGGTAAACGGCCATCAACTGAGTCACATCCTGGACAGTTACCATGTGAGCAGCAGGAAAAGGAGGAAGAGGAAAAGATCAGAAGGACTCAGCCAAGAAGCCACCCTGTCTCGGGACCTACTTCAGCATAGGTAAGGGTGTGGCTGGCCTGTGCCCAAGGCCTTCCCAAGTGGTGTGCGTTAACCTGCTTGGGCCCGGGGTGTAATATGTCCTGTGTCAGTGAGTGCCAGTTCCCCACACTGGTGGAAGGATGGCCACAGGGTCAGGTGGCCCCAGGCCAGGCTGTGAGACTTGGTAAGGTTGCAGCAGCATCCCGAGTGTACAGTGTACCTGCTCTGGATGGAGCAAGAGGACCACATGGTGCCTCTAACATCATACAGAAGTGGGTCACTGTGGACAGCAGCCAGCACACAGCACTGCCGGCAGTCCTCCCTCGGGGACTCGAGGGTAGGCCGTTGGCCGTTTGTCTGTCTTCTGTACACTGGTGTGAGGGTGTCAGATCCTCTGGAGCTGGAGGTACAGACAGTTGTGCACAGCCCGTCAGTGCTGGGAATTGAGCCTGAGTTCTCCGGAAGAGCAGGCAGCTCTTCTGCATTGCACCGTCTCCAGCCCACTGTGCTTTTATTCAAGTATTTACCTTTTTTTTTCTTTTGTTTCATTCATTCCTCTGAGAGTGTGTGTGTGTGTGTGTGTGTGTGCATGTGGAGATCAGAAGACAACTTGTAGGTGTTGATTTTCTCCTTCCAACCATGTAGGTTCGGGGATCGGATCCAAGTTGTCCGTCCGCCTTGATGGCAAGTACATTTACCCACTGAGCCATCGCAACAACCTTTTTAGGAGTTATATTTGTTTATGTGTGTGTGTGTGTACATGCGTGTGCATACGCACATGTGAGCATGCTTGTACACCATAGAAGAAGTGGGTAACCTGAGGTCAGCAGGTTTGGTGCCAAGTGCCTTTATTAGCTGAGCTTTTGCCTGCAATGTTTCTCAAGGGCTGATGTGCTCCTCCCATGGCTCCCCACAGCTGCTCCCCTGCAGACCACAGTGAGCCTGAGGCCAGGACAGAGTTGCAGAAGAAGAAGAAACGACGAAAAAGAAAGCCTGAGCCACAGCAGGAAGAAGAGAGCAAGCATCCAGAAGACCAGAGGAGCCCAAGGCCCAGTGTCACCCCAGTCCCTGGGCTGAGCGTGAATGGCCATCTTCCTAGTGACTGCCTGGGTAAGGATCCTGCTGATAGCTGCAGAGATGGTAACTTACCATTCCTCGTTGTGGGTCCCTGGGAGTACTGGCCACAGGATTCCATCAGCCGGTCATCTTAGAGAAAGGGCGTGTCTGGGCGTAGTGGCCAAAGTGTATAATCCCAGAGCTCAGGAGGGAGGGAGGGCGGGCTCTAGTCTGTTCTGTGCACACTGCATCCTGGCCTGTGCTGCAGCTCATCTCTGGTACATGGCAGAGAAAAGCTGCTCACTTACAGTCTGGAAGCCGAGAGAGCAACCTGTCCCAGCTGCATCGTGCTTTTGGGTCAGACCGAGGCTGGGGGTGTGGTCATTTTCTTTTCTCATGAACGGGCTTGGGTAAGATTATCTCTGCAGAGTGAGCATCTGCGGGTGCCATGACCAGGATGTGCGATTGTTGCTTCAGCCATTTGGTTCTGCCGTGTCCTGTGATTTCAGGGCTGGGACAAACACCTCTTGTTACCTGGAGCAGAGATCAAGAACCCGATGTGGTCCAGGAGTTGCTTCAGGACTCATCTGATAAGGCTTACGGGAAAAAAGGTATGGTCTGCGGCAGGGTGGCACTTCCTAGAGACTGGCTCGTGACGGTTGTGGGAGGTGCTGGTGCCAGTGTGCTGTGAGGCGTGCAGCTGCACTCTAGGTGTGAAGACTCAAACGGTTGTTCTAACTTGACCCCTGCTGTGGCACAAGGCAGATTCTATTCAGATCCAAAAGGCCCAAGAGCAGGACAACTCGGGGAGTACAAGCCCAGGCCAGCTGAGTAGAGTGTCCAGTGCACAGGCCAAGCGCAGGATGACGAAGCCCCTCTAGCACTGTGTTGGCAGTCCCGACTGGCCGTGGTGTACAGGGCAGACTTGGAACATGAACAGAAGAGCATTTTTCTAAAGTGGGAGCACAGGTTAGAGAGGGGTTTGCAGTTGGAGTACACAGCTGTCACACCATGGATCATGTGACCTCCCTTCTTTTTCTTCTGTTGAGAGACAGTCAGAAGCCTAGAGTGGTTAGAGTAGATGGGCCCTTGTGAGTCCTGAGGACAGTCTGCAGGTGACGGGGACCCATGGACGCTGACAAAATTTGTCTTGTACAGTTTTGACCTGGGATGGCGAGCCTTCAGCCATCAGTCAGGACGCCATCAAAGACAGCAGATTGGCCCAGACCCAGACCGTGGTTGATGACTGGGATGAAGAGTTTGACCGAGGGAAGGTATGGTGTGTGGTTGTGACTGTGGGCTGTGGGCTGGACTGAGGCGGCCGTGGTTCAGCTCGAGCTTTGAGAGCAGCTTGCCGTGCAGCCATGCACAAAGCACTTGAGGCCGGGCCAGTTGTGCATCCAGTACACGGGGCAGGAAAGTAGCGATGGTGGGACCTCCATCAGAGGGCGCCATACACGGCCTGCTAGCTGTATCTGTGTCCAGGAGGCACATGCTGTGGATGCAGTAAGCCTCCAAGGCTTGGAAATGTCCTCTCTGGGAACTGTGACACTGTGATTCTTGATTTAGGAAAAGAAAATTAAAAAGTTCAAGAGAGAAAAGAGGAGAAACTTCAATGCCTTCCAGAAGCTTCAGAGTAGACGCAACTTTTGGTCTGTGACGCATCCTGCTAAGGTGGCCAGCCTCAGCTATCGCCGCTGAGCTTGCTGCAATTGGTAGAGGTCAGCTTGGGTATGTGTCTGTCTGCTGGGTGTAGAGGTGGTCTGTGGTATGTGTGTGTTGGTGTGTACCACTGTATTGTATATCTGTCTCTGTCGGCTCACATGTGTATATCTGGTGTGCATGTAGCATGTGTAAGTCTCTGGTGCATGTATCTGGTGTGTGTGTGGTCTGCAGTGTGTGTGGTGGGGATGTATAACTATCTATGGTATGTGCATATGATGGTATGTATACAACATGTAGTACGGAGAGACTATTTGGTATATGCAGTCTGTCTGGTGTATGTGGTGTGTTTGGTGTTGCATGTGTCTCGTGCATGAGTTTTTGGTGTGTGTCCTGTGTCTGTGGTGTGTTCTAGTTATTTGTAGGTGTGACTATATCTTTTGAAGGACCCAGGGGTGTAATAAGATTGTCACACCTCTTTTCTCACCAGGAAGACCAGTGTGCCTGTGCCACAGCATCCAGAGCTGTCACATCTCATCCTTGGAACTGTCTACTGGATCTGAGGAGCGGCCTGTGTAGTCCCCAGTGCGCTGAGCCTGCCGTGGTGGAGGCCCTGGTCCCACTGCCCGCAGATGATCCAGTGCGAATGCTCAGCTCAGGGCCTCTGGTGGTTTCATGTTGACCCTCACAAGAGCAAACCTGGCCTGTGGTGTCATGCTGACAGTAACCTTGGAGACCTCTGGAAAGGTTGAGCGTCTTCCTCATGGACCCTGGGGTCTAGGTAGGAGAGCTGTTCCCGATCTGGGGCTGTCAAGAAGGAACCGAAACCAGCCTCTCCCAGCAAGTCCTTCACTCAGAAGGGTGGCATTTGGTGGTGCCTTTTCTGGAGAGCCGTCCTTTGCTCTCTGAAGCTGGAGCTGTCTCGTGGCTCTGCTCTCAGAGGGGCCTCTGTATGACTGACTGTCAGCTGCAGCAAGAACAGGCCCTGCTGACTGCACTGCCCCACCCCCTAAGTGCATCTCCCTGCACCACTCCTCCTGGAAAGCTGCAGCGGCTGGGCATGGGAGAGCCTCTGCTTCTAAGGCTGCCAGCCCTGTGGGGGGGACTGTCGAGCTCCTACGTCAGTCATAACCGTGGTCTCGGTCAAGTTGGTGGTCTTTGGAGACGAATTCTCCATTATTTTACTCCTTATGATAAAGCCTTTATTTTTGACCAGGCCTGTGGCTACCAGTAGCAATATGTTTCCCTGATATGCAGACACTGGCTTTGTTTGCTCAATTTTGTGAGTGCTTTGAAATTGACATGATAGCCTTCCCTGTCTTGCTCAAGCTGCCCCTATGGACTAAGGTTAACAAACAAGACTCCTCAGCGAGGGAAGACAGCACCCAGGAGATGGAAGGTGCCAGAAGGCTCCTCCTCATGGGTGCATCTCTTCTTTCCCTGAGCCTTAGCCTGCTCTGGGCTGGGCTCCTTGGTCTGGGCCTCTTGGGAGGGGCAGGGCTGCCTTCTCATTCCCACACGTAGCATTCTGTTCAGCTACTGGCTCAGGGTCTCACTTGCTGCAGATGTGGGGAAAAAAAGAGTTGTGTTCTTCATGGCCCGGAGGTGAGGTCATGTTTCCATGTGGGTGTTTCCTTCCTGTTTGTTTCTTTCCCTTTAGAATAAAAGGAGAGAACTGTGCTCCATGGTGGGTCTGCTGGGTGAGTCTTCCAGCCGAGTGTGATGGTCTTTGTGGGGCTGCTGTTCTGTCCCGGAGTGCTGTGGACTCCATGTTATCTCGGAGGGAGGCAGGCACCTTCAGGAGCAGGGATTGTCCTTCTCCTAAGGTACTACCATCCTTCCCGTAGCAGCTGTTTCCTGGGTATATCTGTTTTCTTTACTACGTTCTCTAGTAGAAAGTTGTAGAACTGCCAGCACAGAACTGATCTATCTCCCGTGCCTCCTCCAGATTGGCTCCTTCCTCTGTGCACTAGATTACACAGTGTAAAGTCCCCTCCAGGGGCGTATAGTCCACTGCCTCTTGGGCAGTCATGATCCCCCAACTACCGTCCTGACTGCTAGCAGCGTATGTTGCTGTCAGTGAGGGCAAGTCCTTTTCTTCCTTAGAAGCCATTAGGGACAGGCCATGGGCGGAATTAGTTCTTGGTGACGTACTGACATAAATAATTGAAGCTTTTCTAAAAATAGTCATCTTGTTGGATCAAATCAAATCAGTTTGAACTGCGTGCTTGGCAGTAGATGTGGCTTAGGCCCATTTGCAGGGCCACCTCCCTGGTGTCTCTGTCCTTGCTCACCTGCCTGTTAGGGGCTGTTTCCATCCAACGTCCTGTGTGGCTGCGTCTGTATGTGTGCAGGAATCCCTGGACTCTTCCTCTTCCTCTTCAGGGGCCCCAGATCGTGCCAAGACCTTGGTGCAATAAAGTAATGCATTTTTTGTGATTCCTTTCTGTGTTTGCCTTGTCCTTTTGTTTTTAAAAAGGTGTGTCCCAGCAGGGCCCGGCTGCGTCCCAGGGTCGGGTGGCTGTGTTTCCTCACTGCCTTCAGGTGACCATCCACAGCTGAGATGGGGAGCACCATTGTTTGAGCCTAGGCAGGAAGGGCCATCTTGGACAAAGAGATCTATTGATGTTTATCCCCAAACTGTATTTGTGTAGATTTGAGAGTGAAGACGACCACTGGTTCTGTAAAACGTGGGAGTGGTTTCAAGTGAATAGCAGAGAGCACAGACAAAGCGGCATCCACCACGGCCCTGTTGTGCACAGGAAGTGATGTCATTCCAACGCTGCTCTGTTGTGAGATTACCTCACGGATTTGGAATTGAGTTTGACCTACACACTGGCAGAGAATGTTGTCACCAACTGTTGTGGGATACTCTGCAGAGACGTAAACAAGGACACTGATGACAGACTGAAGAGCAGCTCCACTGGAGACCAGCTGTGGGGCCAGTTGACTTACTGGGTTTGTCTACAGGACATGAGGGGCTGACTCCCAGGCAGCCACACCACGGGCACGGGTGATGACTTCCTGCCCCTCTACTCCTGAATATACAGTGATGACAAAGTTCCAGCTGCCTGCGAGGAGCGGCGGGGACTGAGGGAGTAAATGAGAGTCCAGCGATTGCTCCCAACCTTCCTTCAGCGGGGTCAGGCTCCCCGCTGACCTGGTTCTGCGAGTCTTTTGCAAGTTGCCCCAGCTCTTCATAGCGGCTTATGTTTCAAGGATAGTGTGGTACAATACTGTATGGCTTGGTCGCGTAGGTCCATGTGACCGAGTGGCACAGTGTCCTCGAAGCTTCCCCGGCCACAGGCTGGAGACCTGGTGAGATTTTGTGTGGACTGGGGTTTCTTCATCAGCACAGGACTTTGTCAGGTGTGCATGGAAATGGCTGGGCCCTCAGTTCCCATCCCAACCTCTGCTGGTTCTGCCCAACAGAGAATGTGTCCTGAAAGCTGGTGTCAGACAAGTCCTCCCAGGGTGCCTATGAGCAGGAAGGTTCCAGCTAGGAAAGCCACCCTTCTAAACGCATGGCTCAGGTCTGAACAGGTGCTGGGCAGAAGAGGCTTCTGTTCAGTGGCTTCGCTCCAAGTGCCACTCAGCTGTCCATCTTGACATGGTACCTCTGTGCTCGCTTCTTTAGGAGCTTCTGGTCTACCAGACACGGAGTTTGTCTTCTCAGCTCCTGAGCCAGACAAGATGAGAACAGAAAAGTAAATGCGTGAGATGAGGCCCCTGTTGGCCATAAACCGGAGGGGCGCACAGTGCCTGCCCTCAGCAGCCACACTGCCCAGGTGCAGTCAGCAACCCGACACCGCAGGGGCGCAGTGGTGACGGTGCCAAGAACACCTTTTTCTTGTCACTGTCCCAAACCCCAGTGGCCCTGGTATGAATGTGAATCCAAGCAGATGACGTGCCGGCAGCAGAGGATCCCACAGACAGGGCTGAAGGCTCTGGTGTAGGATAAGTGCTTTTAGGACACAGAGCCACGGGATGGAGAGAGGCGTGGCCTGTTCTACCGGGAGGGCAATGTGAGGGCTGACATGAGGTCAGCCTGGGCTCCTGGGATAACTCAAGGCAGAGAGAGAGAAAGGTGACCTAGGCAGGTGGGACTGGCTAGCCTGGTCTGACTGGCCTCCTAGGCACTGAGCCGACGGTGCCTTCACCTGGAACGGGGGTGGAGTGTGGAGGGTAAGTGTAAAGGTGACCAGGCCTGTGGGAGGCCCAGGAGCTCCCAGTCTGGAGCCCACATTATAGTCATTACTTGTGACAAAGTACCAACAAAAACAACTTAAGAAAAGAAGGGTTTGTTTGTTCTGGCTCACTGAGCTTACAGTCCAGCCTGACAGGAAAATCATGGTGGCAAGAGCGTGAGGCAGCTGGTCCCATTGCACCTCCATTCGGGAAGTGGAGAGAAACACAGGCTCTCTACCTTTCTATGCCTCAGCCTAGGGAATGGGCGCCACCCAGAGCTGATCTTCCCGCTTCAATAAAACCAACTAGAAGCTTCATCACTGGCCTGGCCAGAGATGTGGCTCCGAGGTGACAGTTCTGTCACAGTTGACTGGGTGAGCCAGTGCTGTGGACACCATTCTTCTCCATCCTCTCTCGAGTCAGACGATGTAACCTTGCTCTTAGCCAAGGCGTCCCTGAGGCTCCAATGACCTTGGAGATCCCATCTGGGAGGTCCACCTCTACCTTAGGTCTGGTGCCTTAGGTCAGGGACCAGCCTCTTCCTAGCTGACCAACCGGAGGCAGTTGCTTGGCTCATTGCCTCGTCAAGGACAGCTGCTTTGCCTGGTTCCAGCTTTCTGGTCGAGGTGAGATTGACTGAGGTTTTCTTTTTTTGTTTTCTCTGTGGAGCCCAGGAGCTCGCCCTGTGAACCTTGCTGGCCCAGGAACTTGCCCTGTAGCCCAGGCTGGCCTGGAACTCAGAGATCCTCCACCTGCTTCTGCCTCCCTAGTGCTGGGTTATAGGCATGCTCCACCACCGCCCAGCTGGACTGAGGTTTCCCATCATGACTTGCTGTCGGAAGAAGGACAGAAGTCCAGATCTGGGTGTTACGGAGTTTCACAGGAGTCAGCACCGCAATTACATCGCTTGTGTTCTGCTCCTCTAAAAGGCAGGGGTAGAACCACAGGACTGTGGATGTGGCGTATCATTGTCCCCTAGGTCTTGTATGCTTACTCTCTGTGCTTTTCCCTTTCCTTAGGAAGACAGTCTCTTCAATAGAAGCATCGCGTATATGAGAAGTGCAGTCAGGCTCTGGGTGTTAGCATGGCTTCTACAGCCGGGTGTCTCCTAACAGCGTCTAGCTATATAACAAATACTGGCTGTGAAACGCGTGGGACTTCTACTTTCAGCAATGATATTTTCTTAGCTATACATCTTTGTTTTTGTTTATTTATTTGAGATAGGGCTGCCCTGGCTGGCTTGGAACTCTGAGCTCAGAAGTGGGTATCAGATTCCCCCAGAAATGGAGTTACCAGCAGTTGTGAGCCTTCATAAGGTTGCTGGGGATTAAACCCAGGTCCTCTGCAAGAGCAGCCAGTACGCTTAACTGCTATGCTATCTCTCCAGCCTCTCAAGACTGTACTGTCAAATGAATCTAAACCTTAGACATCCCATGGCAAGAGTGGACATTGTTAAACTGTACCTCACATGATTTAGTTTTTATTTTTATTTATTTTTTAAGACGGGGTTTCTCTGTGTAGCCTTGGCTGTCCTGGAACTCACTCTGTAGACCAGGCTGACCTCGAACGTAGAAATTCGCCTGCCTCTGCCTCCCAAGTGCTGAGATTAAAGGCGTGCGCCACCGCTGCCTGGCTAGTTTTTAATTTTTAAATGGTGTGTGTTTTGTAAGGTGCACACATAAAGGTCGGAGGACAACCTTAGAGAGTCAGTTCTCTCCTATGGTTCTGGAGATGGAACTCAGAGCCACCTCACCCCTGCATGTGATCCTTTTGTTCTTATGATATCAGAAGCAACCCCTCTAAGTGGATACCTTGACATATTATTCTGACATTTTCTGTAATGCGTGTTACAGTTAAATAGTTCCCACTGTCAGGGACCAGGGTCATTGCCTGTAGCCAGGGCCTAGCTGAATAATTGTTGAGTGAGTGAACTGAGAGAGCTAGTGTGAGAAGCATGACTGGGACCCTGGTTTGCACGCGCGCACACACACACACAGACCCAGCCAGAGCTCAAACTCCTCCGCCGCCCATTTGGCTTTCCTGTGCCTTCTGAGGGCCCCACCCGCCCCTTTGTCTTTTTCATACTTGAAAATATTTTGGTGAAGCCGAGATGGAACCGGAGCGGCAGTTCCTCTATTTGAAGTGAACGCCCCAGTGTGGCACACGGCCAGCTGCCTTCTGGGTGGCACAGGAACAGTTGGTGGCAGCTGGATACAATCACGTTCCATTACAAACACATTTCAAGTGCCACTCACACACAGACACAAGAAACTGCACGCTTTAGCAAAATAAAACCTGGGGGTTTTCAAAGCAAGACACTACCCCATCTGAGCCTATTCAGCTTTCTTTTTCGTAAGCACCATCTTCAGAGCCTCCGGGCTCTCCGAGGCCCACTGCAGGCAAGTGCCACCGTGGCTCCCGACTGAGCTCTGGGGTCCCTAGACCTGAATCAAAGGCCTGACCACACATTCCCCCAAGGCCAGAGAGGCCAAAGGCTGGCTTCCTCTCCGGAGGAGCTTGTTCTGCCTCTGATCATTTGCTTCCTCCTTTCTTTTCTTTTTTTTCAAATGTATGTGAGTACACTGCAGCTGTCTTCAGAACACTAGAAGGGTGCCTCAAATCCCATTACACATAGTTGTGAGCCACCGTGTGGTTGCAGGGAATTGAACTCAGAACCTCTGGCAGATCAGTTGGTGCTCTTAACCACTGAGCCACCTCTCCAGCCCTTGCTTCCTCTTTTGAGTCTCAGGGATCGTGGAGGATCCTGACAGGGTCAGGCACAGCACTTGTTTAGTTGAGTATAAAGCAGGTGTCTCGGTCTATTTTTCAGGCCTTACCAATCCTCTCCCAAGCCTCTGGCAGTCTACCCTGGGCTCCTGCCCAGTAGGTGCTGGTTGGTCACACTGTGTGAACACAGCCATCTGGCTTCCTTGGCTGACTTCCACTAGCACCTGCACCTACGTGCATATACCTCCTCACGCACGCACATAATTAAAAAGATGTATGTATTTATTTATGAGCATGTATGAGTTCATGTGCCACGTGTGTACAGGAAGTCGTGCCAGAGTCACTAGAACTGAGTTACAGGCAGTTAAGACCAGCCCGATGTGTATGCTGGGCTTGGTTCCTCTGGATGGAAAAGCAGCAATGCTCTTAACCACTCAGCCATGTTTCCAGCTCCCAAATAAATCGTAAAACAACAGAAACTTACAGGGAGCATGCCCAAAACTGGGTGGCTTAAAACAATAGGAATGTATTCTCGGGTTCTGGAGGGCAGGTGTGGGCCTGCAGGTCTGTGCTCCCTCCACAGTGGCCCAGGAAAGATCTTCCCCGTCTCTTCCAGCGTTCCAGGTGGGGGCTGGCATCCCTCCAGCCACTGGGCCTCTTCACGTGCTTCTCTTGTCTGCCTCTGTCCCACAGCCCCACGGTCCCATAGTCCCACACTTCCACAGTCCCACAGGACTAGGGTCTATCCTAATGATTCCTCTCTTGACCACATCTACGAGGATATAGTTTCTGAATAAGGTGTTCTCAGGCAGTGGGGTTTGGAGGGAGCCAACTCGAGAGACACAATTCAAGCCGAAAGGCTCTATTAGGGGATTCACAGGGTAGGGCTTACCAGAAACTCTGCTGATGTCCAGCTGTGTCCTCATCATGAGCCTGGAAGGAACCTATGTGGAGTGACTGGATATATGAGGACAAATGAATGTGACTTTTCTGTGCATTCTCATGATGAATGTCTGAACGCTGTTCTGTTCTTTAATTAATTAATTAGTTAATTTTTATATATGTGAGTACACTGTCATGATGTCTTCAGACACACCAGAAGAGGGCATCGGATCCCATTACAGATGGTTGTGAGTCACCATGTGGTTGCTGGGAATTGAACTCAGGACCTCTGGAAGAACAGTCAGTGCTCTTAATTTCTGAGCCATCTCTCCAGCCCCACCCCGATCCCCCAATGTTCTGTTTTTATTGTTTCCACTTCCTACAGCTGAGAAATCATCTGGTATCAGGAAACAGAAATCAGCCTCAATCTTTCTTTTTTTTTTTTTAATGTAAACATGGTAAAGCCACTTAGTGTTCTTACTCTTGAAAAAATGTTTATTTATTTAATGTACATATATGTGTATCTGAGTGTATGTCTGTATACCATGTGTATGCGGGTGTTAAAAGAGGGTCCCAGATCCCCCGAGTCTAGAGTAATGGGCAGCTGCGGACTGCCTGATGGAGGTGCTGGGAACTGAACCTGATTCCTCTGCATGAGGAGCAAGTGCTCTTAGCAGCTAAGCTATTCCTCTAAAACTCTTTGTCTTAGTTAGGGTTTTCCTGCTGTGAGCAGACACCATGGCCAAGGCAGGTCTTATAAGGACAACATTTAATTGGGGTTGGCTTACAAGTCCAGATGTTCAGTCCATTATCATCAAGGCGGGAACATGGCAGCGTCCAGGCAGGCATGGTGCAGGAGGAGCTGAGAGGTCTACATCTTCATCTGCAGGCTGCTAGCAGAATACTCACTTCCAGGCAGCTAGGATGAGGGTTTTAAAACCCACGCCCACAGTGACACACCTACTCCAACCAGGCCACACCTCCTAATAGTGCCACTCCCTGGGTTGAGCTTATACAAACCATCACATGCTTACTTATTTCAGGTTTGTGTGCTACAGTGTTTGTGTGGAAGTCAGAGGACAACTTGGAGGTTGTTTCTTCTCTTCCGTCCCCGGGGCCCCTGGGATACAAGTCAGGCAGAATGGGCAGCAGGCACCTTCACCCACTGGGCCGCCAGACCGACTCAGTGTCCTCAAAGCCTTCCGGCATTCACTCCAGCACAAAGCAATCACCCTGTATCCCACCTGTCCCCTGTTGATTGTCTCTGAAGGTGCTCTAATACCACAAGGAACTTCTGGGTTATTCTTGTTAAAAAAAAATTTCTTAACCTCTAATTTTTGAAATGATAATGGAAGGCAGGGGTAATGGAAGGAGGTACTCTCTTAAAAAATTATCAGTTGGTAGCTTCAAACCTTCAGGTATGAATATATAACCTGGAGTAATGGCAGAAACCAGGGAAGTAAAAAAGGGGTGATTGTGGGGTGGGGTGGGAAGGGAGAAATAGGGGACTGGTGGAGTACACGTGGCATGAAGGGGAATTAGGAAAAATGGGGGTGGTTCTAGTTAGGGGTGTGAGGGAAATAAATACAGAAGGAGGGAGGAGGGTAGCCTAACTGAGGACTCATAGGGACAACTACTATTAACTACCTAAAAATACATGTAAGTCTGTGTACAAATAGACAGTTTCAATGAAAATTTCCCATCTGGGCTGACAATTCTCCCCCAAGAGCCGCAGACTAACAAAAGCACCAACATCAGGCATGAGAACCTGTCTTTTGAGTTGTTAGGGTTGTCCAAAAGACTCCCCAAACATTATTGGCAATTACTCTTAGTTAGCCCTCCTCCAAAATAGTAAGTCCCTATTGCTGAAGAAACCATGCCCTTCAGACCCAAGGCCCAGAGGCCCAAGAGCTGGAACTGACCTCAAAACCCCTTGGGGACTAGCTTTCATGGTATCAGAAGGCACTGTGCAAGCTTCCAAAGGCGGGGGAGAAGCAACCGTCCTACCTACCTATGACACCTGTGGGCCACAACGACCAGCATGGCAGGTAAACCAGGGCTGCGGTAGCTGCACACGTACATTGGCGGTGACCAAAAGCTCTCTAGTTAGACATGAGACAAGAGGGGAATCCTGCCTGATGGTGAAAACCAATGACCCAATGCTCATGAAGTCATGCATCTTAGAGGAGAGCCTGTAGCTATCACTTTACTAAACCAGCACCATCCCTAACTACAGTCTAAATAGCCGTCCTTACCCCACAGATCAGCGTGTCTCTCCCTCCTAAGCAAGGATATGGCTTTTTGCAACAGGTGGAGACTATTTCAGAAAACCACAACTAATCAAGGTGCAGAGCTGTGTAGAGCCAGAGGATCGGGGAGGTTGCTGTAAGACTGTGTCTCCTACAAACGTCAGAATGAAATCCACAAGGCCTCACCACCATGGCTGTCTAAACATGGCCCAATCAAGCACAACAGAGACAGACATGCTAACTCAGGAGAAGGAAGGCTCAGATGGCCTCAACCCTAGCCAAAGAATTACAGGTCAGTAAGGAATGCCAAGAGTGGGAGGAGTCGTCTTCCTGAGGAAGAGCATACCAGCTGGTTATCCAATACCGAATGGTCTGATCCGCCATGAGAACGTACCTACAAATAACATCATACAGACTGAGCAGGTTGTGTTTGTAAATCTAGGAACACAACGCAGACACAACAAAAAGGTCACGGAGTTCAAGAAGAGCAATGGGGGAACACATGAGCGCATTTGGAGGGAAGAAAGGGAAGTGGAAAATGATGTAGTAATACTAGACTCTCAAAAGAAAGTTTTAAAAGAGCAGCATTTCCCAGAGAGGGTTCCGTGGCTAAGGATGCTAACAGAGACGACGGTAAAGTGACTTGGGTAAATTTTGTTTTCGAGACAGGGTCTCTATAGCCCTGGCTGTCCTGGAACTCACTGACCAGGCTGGCCTTGAACTCACAGAGATCTTTCTGCCTCTGCCTCTTGTGTGCTGAGTTTAATGGTGTGTGCCACCTCCCACCCAACCCACCCCTATCCCCACCCCCAGCAAGATGCATAAATTCCTTAATATAATGTTTTTGGCTTCTCTTCTTCCTCCTCCTCTTCTTCCTTCTCCTCCTCCCCCTTCTTCTTTTTGCTTTTGTTTTGTCTAATGTTCCTAGGATAAGCAAATAATCTCCTCAGAGGCAGTTCAAGCTGCTTCTCCTTACTGGGTGAATGAGATGCACAGGTGCCAAAGGTGTGACTGACACACCACCAAGGTAGTGAACACCAGAGGTGGAAGCAGCAGGAGACTGTGTATGTGGGGTGACCAGGGATCAAGGACCAGGAGCAGGACTTGAACCTGGGGAAAGAGCAAGGCAGGCATGGGAGGTAGAATGCAAACTGGCAGAGTGAGTGAGACTTGCAAACTACAGCATTTTGTATAATCATATGGTAAAGTGTGCAAAGTGCTAAGCATCCCACAGACACACAGATACACAGACACACAGACAGACAAATGTTGCCGTTGATCAACTACCAAAGAACACTCCATGGTGAGAGGCCAAGGAGGCCAAACGTAGTTAATTTAATTTTATTATTTTCTGTGTGGATGCTTTGTGTGCATGTGTAGCTGTACAACACATGCATGTAGTAGCCACAGAGGCCAGAAGAGGGCACTGGATCCTCTGGAACTGGAGTTATGGACAGTTGTGAGCCACCATATGGGTGCTAGGAATTGAACCCGGGTCTTTTGCAAGAATAAGTGCGCTTAATGACTACACCATCTCTCCAGCCTCACCAAAGGTATTTTCATGTTCTCAAAAAAGAAAATAAGAAACGAAAGAAAATGAAGGAAAGAAAGGAAGAAAGAAAATTTGTTTATTTTTATTTTATGTGTCTGTCTGTGTGTATGCATTCCACATACTTGCCTGGTGCCTTTGGGGACCAGAAAAAAGGCATCTGATCTCCTGGAACCATAGTTATGATACTTGTGAGCTGCTATGTTGGTTCTGAGCGCTGAACGTGGACCCTCTGCAAGAACAGCAAACACTCTTAACTGCTGAGTCATTTTTCTAACACCAGCTTTTTCTTCTGTTGATATTTATTTTGTGTATGCAAGTGCGCCCATTTCTGACGGCTTACAACAACCCGTATCTCCAGCTTCAGGGGATCTGATGCCTCTTCTGGACTCCATGGGTACCTTCACACACGTATGTATGCACACAGAGGTATTCGCACTAATACACAGACACACATAACATAAAAAATATTAACATCTTTAAAGAAAAAATAAGTCCCGTTTTTTCTACCTCCCCTTTCATTTCTGTCAATTTTCTTCATATATCCTTCTCAGAAAATATGCATATACCCACTGCAGCATGTCTGCCACAAGGCAGGTATAAGGTGGTGCACTGGGAGGATTTAAACGCATTAAAGTTGCATGGAGATTTTGAGCAATTATAGCCTAAGGCTGTCACCCTTGGGGAAGGAAGGATTGCTGCAGCCCATGCAGCGAAGAGAAGAACCCTCAAGGGAAGGCCTGACTCTCCTTCCTCCCCTGTGGTTGGCTTAGCCTCTTCATGCCCTGGAGAAGCCCAAAGATTCCCAGGACCATCTCCAGGTAGTGATTTGCAGAAAGAGGGAGCTGTGGAGGGAGAAGACTGGTTCTGGGGCTGCCCTTTTGCAGCACAGGGATTTCAAGTCTTTGTTTCAATCAGGAAGGCCCTCCCCCAAACTTCCCAGTGTCTCTTTTGCTGTACTTTTAGGGGTTTTTTTTTGTTGTTGTTGTTTTTGAGGTGGAGTTTCACTATATTGTCCTCCTGCCTCAGCTTCCAGGGAAGCTGGACTAACAACAGGCATGCAACAGGCAGGCACCACCACCCCAGACCTTTCTGGGGTAAGAAGGGTTTGCATAGTGTAGCGGAGGACATCCTGGACAGGGTCCTACCACCCCAGCCCATAGAAGAACCTCTGAGTCTTTGGGAATCAGTTTTCTCCTTTTCCGTGGTCTCTGGGATGCAACCTAGGGCCTTTCCCATTGCCAGGCAAGTGCTCTGCCATTGAGCTGCACTCCCTGCCTGTCCCTTGTCTAGAGATCACAGGACAGGGTGTTCCCTAAGGGCTTTTTCGGATCATTCGTTGATGCTTCCACTGATAAATTCTTCCACTGATAAATTCTCCTGCCGCATAAATGCTTTCACCTCCACAGAAGCAGCCTCTGGCCACCACTGCAAAGGGGGATCAACTGGTCCTCCCAAAGCAAGCAGCAGAGTCTGTGAACAGAGGCTATTATGGTAGTAAAGCCAGAAGTTATATCTTCCTGTGAAACTTGGCGCCGGTAGGAAGTATAAGCAACGAACTCAGATGAGTTTAGGTAATTTCCTCCTCGACATGCTAGAGTCCGAGGTGGATTCAGCAAGGGCCACCTACCCTTCGGTGACAACCATGACCTTGAGTATGTTTAACCAGTCGAACGACTGCACGCAGGCCCTGGCTAGTAAGCCACGCCCGCGGCCTACGCAAGCTTGTGAAACTTGAAACCCGAAACTGCCCCGCCCCGCGGAAAGTGAGGGGGCGGTACCCAAGGAGAGAGGGCGTGGCTTAGGGCGGAGTCACAGAGAGGCAGAGCCTCGGTGCCGCGCGTGCGTAAACGCAAACTAAAGAAGTCCGCAAGCCGACGGGGCCTAGAGGGCGTTCACGCACGCGCGGTTTTGCTGTGGGCGGGACCTTGTGCCGGGGGCGGTGCCTCGGGCGGCGCGTGCGCAGGCGCGTGCTGGGCAGTGCGGGCGCGGTGGGGGGGGCGGGGCTCCGCGGTTCAGAGCTGGCCTGAGGCGAGCTGGTGTCTGGCAGGACGCGGGCTGCAGGAGGTCAGTGGCGGTCGGGGGCCGGAGCCGGTCGCCGGCACCATGGAGGACGATGACAGCTATGGTGAGTGGGACCGGTCCGCTGCCCCTTCGTGCGCTTCCGCCTGCGCCGGTGTCCCCGGGACGGGGCGCGGAGCGCTGAGTGGCGGCAGTGCGAGGGCCCCGGGGGTGACTGTCCAGGAGCTGGAGGGCTCGAGGGTCGCCGGGACTGAGGGTCGCCTGGACCTTAGGGTCGCTGTGAACTGAGAGTCACCTGGACCTGAGGGTCGCCGGGAACTGAGTGTCACTCGGGCCTGAGGGTTGCCGGGGCTGCGGGTCATCCAGGCCTGGAGGGTCACGGGCAGGGGTCGCCCGAACCTGAGGGCTCCGAGTGGGGCGGGTGTTAAACCGGGGTTTTCGGGCTTCGGGACCGGGGTTACTTGGGCCTGAGGGTCGCTGGGGCTGAGGTTTGCGAGTCTAGGGCACCGGGAGGGGAGTCACCGCGGTTAGAGGGTCTCCGCGGCGGCGGGGGGGGTGTAGTAACCGGAGCGCTGAGGGTCATGAGGATGCTGAGGAGCCCCGGGGCGCCGAGGGGCGTCAGGGCCAGGTGACTGGGGTCGGAGTCTTCGAGGCCAGTCGCCTGCTGCTTGTCACCCGGTTGGCAGACGCCGCGAGCGGCCGCGGGACTAACATGCCCGGCCTGTGTTCCCTAGTAGTTTCCGGCTCTCCGGGGTGTTAGAAGTTATGTGCCCCATCTAGCTCTTTGTTCTGAGATGAACACAAGGGGCCTCTGAGCCTGGGACGTCGTCGGTCAGGTTCGTGCTACCGTCGCATTGTGATTTAGCTCCTGGTCCCCCACGTCTGTCAGTCAGGGCCTGACCACACTGTGCAAGAAGATCAAGTTTGAGTTGTTACCTGAAGGTAGCCGGGTAATGACGCCAATCCACATCCTCCAACAGGGCAGAAGCGATTTAGACTCTCCTGGCTAACCTTGCTGCTTGTTGGCGTTCGGCCAGGGTCTGGTCCCTCAGAGGGTGTGCAATCTCGGGAGTTGTAGAAGGTTGTTTGAAATGCCTTCCGTGGTTGTTAGCATTGTTTCCAAGAGGAATGGAAGAAGGAATGGCAGGTAGGGCGAGTGGCGAACTTTACTGGTTTGTTAGGGAAGTATGGATCAGGAGCTTAACTTGCTTATGGGCCTTAATGGAGCCAAACTGGTGTGTTGCTTCGCGGGCAGCGGCACTGCCTCCTCACACTCTGGTGAGGAGGATTAAAAGACCAAAAGGGAAGCCTGTCAGAGAACTCTGACCTGCTGAAGCCATGAGGGTTGTGGCTAACAACTCCCTGAGCTTCAGATGTGTGGACACTGTGTTTCCCTGAATGCTAGAGGTCTGTGACTGCCTGTTCAGTGGAAGAAGTCGGCCTTTACTGCCTTCCAGGTAAAAGTAGTGTGTGCCTTCCTTTGTGATAGAAAAGCAGCCACCCAGGCCCTGAGGGATTGATGGGCCCTTTTGGACCCTCAGGGTTTTTTCTTCTGCTGGAAACCTTCACTGGCTTTCCCCCACTGCCCATTTCTCTCCCTTTTATCCTTTGTTGCCCCCTGGGTGCCAGGGTTCTGCCAAGCTTTGTTCTTACCCTCCCCTGGTTATTGCCTGCTGGGTGAGGCAGGAGGCTGCTGCTCTGGTTGGTTTTAATAGTGACTGCTTTGACTCAGGCATGACTTGTACTAGGAGAGGCAAAAATGGAACCCTTTTGGTTCCTGTAACTGCCAGGAATAGAGGGGCTCGACCCCAAATTTACTCTGTACTTCTGGAAGTCAGAGAGTCCAAATTAGGCCGCACTGGGCTGATACCAAGATTTCGTTAGGGCAGTGCTCCTTCCAGAGATTGGAGGGAAGAGTCGGCCTCCTTTCCTTTCCTAGCTCTAGAGGATGCTTTGCTTCCCTTGGTATCCATCTTTAAAGCCGGTGGAATAACGTCTCTGTACTTTGTCTAATTGCTACCCTTTCATGAGGACACTTTTGTGTCACACCTACCTAGATAACCCAGGATAAGGACCGTAGCCATTCACAAGTTCAGCCTTCTTTTTGCCACGTGAGTAAACACTTTTAAAGATTTGAGGATTGGGAGTTTTTTTAAATGTTTATTTATTGGTTGATTGATTGATTGATCGATTGGTTGCATGTGGAGGTCAGAAGACATCCCTACAGGAGTTGGTTCTCTGCTTCCACTCTGCCAGTCCTCGGATGAAACTCAGGTTGCTAGACTTAACACCAAGTGCTTTTTAACCCGCTAGGACATCTCATCATCCCAGATGTGGGCATGAGTCCAAGCCCTCAAGAGAGCTGAACGGGAGGATGAAACGGAAGCTGATTGTCCCCTTTATACACTTTTATGTCTTTTTATTTGGGAGGAGCTAGAGGGATTAAATACAAGAAAACTCCTCGAGTATCACATAGTATAAAATGGCCTTGTGTAGGCTGAAACCAGCTTCCCTCTCTCCTTCCTTCCTTCCCTCCTTCCTTCCTTCCCCCCTTCCTCTCCTTGTCTTCTCTCTTTTCCCTCTTCTCTTGATCTCCTCTTTCCATTTTGAGTTGGGGGAGTATCTCCCTACGATTCCATGGGGCTGGCCTCAAACTCCTAGGTTTAAGTGATCTTCCTGCCTCAGCCTTCTGAGTAGCTGACACTACAGGTGTGTTGATTGCGTGTCTGGCTGAGCTCTCAGTTTGGTTTGTTATAGTATCAGACTATAGAGAGAATCTGCTTGGACCAGTTTCCACATGTTAAGAGGAAATGTGTGCTGGGGATTTGTGTAGCACAGACATGCTCAGAGCGCCCAGTGTTTTCTCCCAGATGAACTTCATAAGCTGTAATATTTGGTTTTTAAAATAATAAGAAACTGTTTCTTGTGGCTTTGACATTTTTACATACAAACACTTGTCTGGAATTTGCTCCTGTCTGCCTTCGTGTTGGCCTTGGACCTTTATCACTGTTCTGTGGGGAAACACATTTGGGTTACAGAGCTATCAGTTCAGTATTAAAAATAAGATCTTTGGCGCACAACTAACTCATGTATAGCGTGCTGAAGACAGAGCACGTGTCTCTGTTCAACTACAAGGACTTTCAGAAGTAAACAGTGAGGCCTGCCTCCCCTGTAGGCCTCTTTAGAATTTACCAGGCAGAGATCCCTTATGACTACACCTATGCAGGCTGTGGCTTTCCTGGCTCTAGAAAGAACTCTGATGGCACCGTGGCGTTCTGCCAGACAGTACTGTTGGCTTATATGGTCAACGGTTTCTGTTCAGGAAGAAAAAAGAAGTGTAAACTTAGATTTTGAATGTGTCTGGTTTAGGACACAGTACTGGGCCTGACTGGACTCAGGTAGGGTTCTATGTAGTACTGCACAGGGCTGTGAACAGAGACGCATATGAGGACCTCCCCGGAGTGGATCTTCATGGTTGGGGCTCACTCCTAGATTCAATTGTTAACTTTTTTTTTTTTAAATTGAGACAAGGAGTCAAGTAGGCTGTGTTTGCCGCAAACTCAATATGTCACTCAGGATACCCTTGAACTCCTGGTGCTCCTGCCGCCGTGTCCTAAGTGATGGATTACAGATGTGCGGGCACCATACCAGTTAACCTCTTCTCTAAGGACCATGTCCACCCAAATTTAATTTTGTTTATATTTTTATGAGTGTTTTGTGTTCATGTATGGACAGAGGAGGGGTCAGATCCCCTGGAACTGGAGTTACAGAGGGTTATAAGCCGCCATGTGTGCTAAGACTCAAACTGGGTTCCCTGGAAGAACAGTCAGTGCTCTTAACCACTGAGCCAGCTCTTCAGCTTCTCTCTCTCTCTCTCTATATATATATATATATGTATACATACGTATATATATATATATATATATATATATATACACACACACACATACATATATATGAGAAATGGGTTTTCCTCTATAGCTCTAGCTAGCCTAGAACTTGTTACGTAGACCAGGCTGACCTTGAAATAGAAAAATCCATCTGTCTCTGCTTCTCCAGCACTGAAGTTAAAGGTGTGTACCACCATGCCTGTCTTCCCCACATAAAAATTTAAAAGGAGAACCCTTGGAATCTACCCTTTCCCATAGTAAGGGCATCTGGACACCGTGTTTCTGCTCCTTTTCGATTGCATAGGCAAACTGTGAACAAGTAATTGATCTTTGTGTTTAGGAAAGCTTTCAAGTGAACTGGAAATGCTTGTGATGTAATCTTCACATTGAGCTCCTGGATCCTACGCAAGCAAAGTAGAAGCGATTTAATTAGATTATCAGTATTTAAGAAGAGTTGAGAAAAATCTAGGTTTCAGTTTCTTGGTAGACTGTGAGCAGTGAGGTAGGACATACAGGAAAATAGTTGATTTGCATAGCATTTGGGGACTACTGTAGCATAGCTGCATGCTTGGTGTCTCATGAGGGAAGTGTACAGAGGATACTCAGGGCCAAGGTGGTGAGATAAAAACAGATGTAGCACACAAGGCCTTCAGGACCACCTCTCATCTGTCTCCTCTTGCAATGATCACTGAAGACTGCCAGGATCTGACCTGGTTTCTGTGCAGGGTTAGCTGTGGTGCCTGAAGCCCTGGAGTGCCCAGGAGAAGAACTCTGTGGTCTGTGGACACAGAGCTGTCCTGAATTGTGGTTACTGTGGGAGTCTTGTACAGACTCCCATGGGTGAGAAGGGCAGGTGTGGAGGATGTAGGTGGCAGCCTGTTGGTGGCAGCAGGGCCTCTGGCCAGTTGTAATCTCATTTTATGAACCCAGGGCTCTTGCAGGTACTTTAGGGAATGGATTGAAAAGAGAGTTGTCTCTGGTTTTGGTGGGAAGGGTTGTAGAAATAATCACTATTCACAACACCACGGAATCCATGTGTTGTACTACAGCCGGAAGGAGGGTTTATATCAGATAGAGGACAAACTGACTGTGTGCTATACCGTGAGCCACGGGGATCCAGGTGTACAGGTATCAAGAAGACTGAAAAAGTATAATTTATATTTTTAAAATTTATTTTTCATGTGTTAGTATTTTGCCTGAGTGTGTTTATGTGTACCACATGAGAGCCTAGTGTACCTGGAGGCTAGAAAAGAGCACTGTGTCCTCTGGAACTGGAGTGACAGGGAGTTGTGAGCCAACATGTGATTGCTGGGAAACCAAACCCAGGTCCTCTCCAAAAGCAGCAACTGCTCTCAACCACTGAGCCATCTCTCCAGTCTCAAGAGTCATTTTAAAGTTAGGACTTTGAAAGTAATCTTTAAAGTTTTAAAGATGAGCTTTAGAGAGACAGGATCAGTGATTTTCTACAGTTCTGATGTTTCAAGCATGGCGTTCATGTTACTCGGCGCTGGTCAGTCTCCTGGTGCCTGCACACGCAGGTGATTGGCTCTCTCTCTGCTCAGGGCTCACTACTTCTTTACTGATCAGTATGTCCCAGTCCTCAACTTTGAGAGCAAGAGTCATTTGTACACAGCGCATCCTACACAAGAGAGGGCTGACTTGGGGTCTTGTTTCTTCTTCTCAGCTTCTTACCTCAAGCCTTGTAACCTGATTTCCTGTGCCCGGGGTTGTTCACAGGGGGTTGGCCTCTTACCAGGCTGGGAACTCTCAGAGACTGTATGGGTTTTGCCAGGATCTTAACTAACTCAGGATCACTCCATACTCCCCTCGTGATAAGCTTTGAGGAGTGACAGGGGCGGGCATCCAGGGTGACTTCCCAGCAGTGATGATTTTGCATTTAATCCCTGGCAGGATGAACCCCTTCTATGGCTGGTCTTCAGACGAGTGTGGGATTCCTGCCACCATCACTGGGAGCAGCTCTCATTGGCTTTAGACTTTTCTTTGTTCCCCTGAGAGGGAAGAAATGGACCTTAGAAAGTCAGTTTAGGGGGGAGCAAGTGGAGATGGGGTCTCCATAGCTTGCTTGCCTTTGCTCTCTGCAGACAGCAAAATGTACGCAGTGTTCTGGACAGGACAGGGAGAATGACATTTGAAAGAGAGCTGCTTTTTTAATTTCTGGGCATCTAGAGCAAGCCATGGGGTCTAGGGTTCCACACAGGCAGCCACGGATCGGGCTTGCTTTCCTTCTCCATCCCATGTGGGAGCGCTGACTCTCCTGGGTGTGTTTGACCATATAGAGAACCATGTTTCTTTGTTTATCTGTGATCTGCCTGACTTTAATTGTTTTCAAATTTAGTTACACACTTTATGACTTGGCTTGAAAAGGACACACTTCTGGGAACTGAGGGCTGTCTTAGAGGCAGACGGCTGCCATAGTTATAGCCTAGGTGATGTGAGCATGTCAGGAAGGGGTACCCATACACATAAGTGCAAATAAGCCTGGTGGGGGGTTAGCAGCTGAGAGCTTTTCAGTAAGAACTAATGTCCTGGTCATCAGAGGATACCTCAGTAAATCTGTTGACTCCTAGACAGGTTGGAAATACTTGTTTTGCATCCTTATGTATCATGGGCTGGCTGTAGGATGATGGTGCAGTAACCACGAGGAACCCTTTTTAATGGCCTCTGTCAAATCAACTCATTTACACAGTTTGCTCATTCTGATATTTTAAGCATGGGGAAAGTAGGTGTCAGTTTTGATGAGAGCTTGAGTCAGAGTTTGGTCAATTTTAGTTGCTTTGAACCTGTCACTGATTTCACTCCTAAAATTAAAATTTTTCTACTTTATTTTATTCTGTAAAAGAGTTAAGGATCTTTCCTTTAGAGCAGTGGTTCTTAGTCTATGGGTCACAACCCTTTTGTGATTTGACCAACCCTTTCATGGAATTGTTCCATCCATCTTTTTTGTTCATCAGAAAACACAGATATTTGCATTACACTTCATAACAGTAGCAAAGTTACAGTTATGAAGTAGCAACGAGAGCAATTTCTTTTTAAAGATTTATTTATTTATTATGTATAAGTACATAAGTAGCTGTCTTCAGACACCAGAAGAAGGCACCAGATCTCATTACGGATGGTTGTGAGCCACCACGTGGTTGCTGGGATTTGAACTCAGAACCTCTGGAAGAGCAGTCAGAGCTCTTAACCTCTGAGCCATCTGTCCAGCCCCACAAGAAAAATTTTATGGCTGGGGGCCACCATGACACAAGAGACTGTTGAAGGGTCACAGCTTTGGGAAAGTTGAGAGCACTGCAGGTTAAATGGGCAGTTGTCAGGCTTGTGCTGGCAGACAGCCCTGTGTGGTGTGGAGGCGCTGCACTCTCTCCTTTCTGACTGCTGCACATGTCAAAGGAGACCCTTTTGTTAGAGTTTTGTCTTCTCTGACTGAAGCGCCCATGACCAGAAGAATACTTACTCTCCAGTATAAACCAGCTGGTTGGCTGCCTCTTTGTTTCAAGGGTACAGAACCAGATTAGAGGTCACTTAGAGGTAGGGCAGCCCTGACCAGCCAGCTCAGCGGTTGGGGAACCTGAGCTGAAGATCCTTGCTGAGATGTCTCTGCCTCGTGCCCTTGACCAGGCTACCTGCCACACCCAGGCCCCAAGATGAAAGTCCTTCAGAGTGGGCTTCCAAAGGAAAGCTCTTGCCTGAACCTGTCTGCACTCCATCCCCAGCCGCGGCTTGGTTTTCTGTCTAATTATTGTTGCTTAGTTTCAGTTGCAATAATAGAGGCCTGGAGGAGGTGGAGAAACATTTAGAAATGTTCAAGAAGTGAATCCCACATCCTTTCAAACTGCTGGTGATGGTGTTTTTGCTTCTTTTGCCCCAGGAGTTGGGGGTGGGGTGGGGATTTTACTAGGTTATTGTTCAGAGGGGGTGATGCCAGTCTTCCTGCTGTAGGTGACTGGGACTTGTAGCATGAGTTGGGACAGCACCTTCTTGCTTGCTGTGTACTAGAATGTATCCCTTTTTCTTAGGGGTGATCTGTAAGGCTCCTGTTGTCCTGGGTGCTGTTGCTGTGACGGGTGCGTTGAGAACCTTTCCTGGTGACATCACTGGCCTAGTTTCCAGGAGCTGGTCCTAACTACTTACTCAGCCAGCAAGTAGTAGTCACTGCTCTGTGCCACGTGCACAGGTGTCAGGAGGGGTTTGGACTTCAGAGGACATGGGCATGAAGGCAGGCCGTGAAGGAGCATGCCAAAATGACTGTGATAGGCACTGCAATGAGGAGGAGAGCCGTCATGGAGGAGCTGGTGATGGGACTGCTTTGGAAAGGTTGGGGGAAGGGGGTGTGAATTGGTGAATGCAGCAAGTCACTGCAGACAGAGGGAGAGCTAGGCCAGGAGGCCGAAGCTGTAGGTGTGTCGTGGGCTTGGCAAGGGTGGAGGGAGGAGGCCTAAGTGGCTAAGAAGCAGGACCTCTGTGTGCAGTGGACTTACTGCGGGAGTCTTTGGAACCTTAGAGATACCTGGATCTGAATGAAGCTGAGGCTGAGAACGTGATGCCAGGAGCTGACTGAGAAGAGACCAACAGTGGTGTCTTGGGCGCAGGCCCGCTGAAGGGCTGGAGAGAGCAGAAGTCGGAAAGGAGGCTGAGGAAAAGGCACACTACTCTTCAAGCAGCTAGAGAGAGAGTCAGAGTGAGGGGAAGGACCCCAGGAGCATGCTGAGTAAGGGGAGGGGAAGCAGAATGGAAAACACTTTTGACTTTTAATTTGTAGTCCGGGTGGCCTTGAGCCTGCTCTGTAGTCAAGGGTGACCCTGAGCCTCAGCCTCCATGTCCTGAGAGCCAGAGTTACAGGTGAGCATCTCTCCACCTGGCTTCTGGGGTGCCGGGATGGAACCCAGGGCTTTGTGCCCGCCAGGCAAGCGTTAGCAGCTGAGCCCCAGCCCTCGCCCATAACAGAATGAAAATTACTCATTTGGTGGTTATTCCAGGCCGGTCTTGGGTTAGTTAAACAGTGCTCCTTTGTGCTGTGCAGTGACCCTCCTGTAGGAGTGGGCTCAGATTTCATCTCTGCCCCTGTGTCCGGTGTGTGGCAGCTGCGGACTGCATGTGCTTTAGGAATCTGTTCAGCATAAGTTACTCTGTTTTCAGTGCTGAGACCCTGAAACATAATCTCCTACAGCCCTAATGACTGAAAGGAGGAGCACATGTTGAGTTTTAGCAAATTCTGGTTGTTTCAGCCTTTGTCATCTAAAGTCATCATGGTAGCCATGCCCCTCCATTCCGGAGTTCCCTCGCACACACTAACAGTTTTCCTTTTGTCGCTGGTCATTGACCATCCCAGGTATTCAAGCTTGAAATCATGAGGCTCGTTCGTTTTCTCTCTCTCTCTGTCTCTCTCTGTCTCTATGTCTCTGTCTCTCTCTGTCTATCTGTCTGTCTCTCTCTGTCTCTCTCTCTGTCTCTGTCTGTCTGTCTGTCTGTCTCTCTCTCTCTGTCTCTGTCTGTCTGTCTGCCTGTCTGTCTCTCTCTCTGTCTGTCTGTCTCTCTGTCTCTGTCTGTCTGTCTGTCTCTCTCTGTCTCTGTCTCTGTCTATCTGTCTGTCTGTCTCTGTCTCTGTCTCTGTCTATCTGTCTGTCTGTCTCTCTCTCTCTATCTCTGTCTCTCTCTCTGTCTCTCTGTCTCTGTCTGTCTGTCTGTCTGTCTCTCTCTCTCTCTCTCTCTCTGTCTCTCTGTCTCTCTCTCATTCTCTCTCCTCTCTCCCCTTCTCTCTCTTCCTCTGTCTTCCTCTTTCTCCCCCCACCTTCTGGTGTCATCTTCAGGATTCCACTTATCCACCTCCTTTGAGATGGAGGGTCTCGCTGGTCTGGAGCTCACTTACTAGGCCAGGCTGGCTGGCCAGTAAGCCCAAGACTTGCCTGCCTCTGCCTCCCAGCCCTGGGATTACAAGTGCACATTCCCAGCATTTTTATGTGGGGTCTGTGGATCAAACTGAGGCTCATGCTTCAAGACAAGCACTCACGACAGAGTTGTCTCCAACCCCCTCTCTCAGTTTTGTTTGTTTTTTGAAACAGGGTTTCTCTGTGTAGCCCTGGCTGTCCTGGAACTCACTCTGTACCAGGCTGGCCTCGAACTCACAGAGATTCACCTGCCTCTGCCTCCTGAGTCCTGAGATTAAAGGTGTACAGCATCACTACCTAGACAACTAATATATTACTATTATGTATGTATGGTGTTTTGTGTACATGTGTGTGCAGGTCAGAAGGAGACCGAGCGCCTGGAATCTGTAACTGGAGTTGTGAGTGCCGTGCAGGCACTGAACCAGGTGCTTTAGAAGAGCACCCAGAACCAGTGCTCTTAATATCCACTTGTAGAGTCAACTTAAAAGACACAAACAGATCTCCTTCTCCGAACTAGAGTACTTGTTTTGAGAACTTAACAATACAGGTCCTACTTTCACAGCGCGTAGCAGAGGCGTTTGGTAAGCTGGATGTTTTCAGGACTGTTGGAGCTCTGTGATGGTAGCAGGACAGGGCTGCGGGGCCTGAGGCACCATTTCCATCTTGCTGTAGGTTAAGGGGGAGCATTCCTGATCAGGGGTCACCCTGTGAGCTGCTTCCACCTTGATAAACTGCTAGTACTTTGCACTTGCTGTTTAACCCCTACTGTGAGGGTTGGATTGTTGTCCTCGAAGAGACAGGGCCCTTCTCCTCTTCTTCCTCCTCCTCCTCCTCTCCACTCCTCTTCCTCTTCCCTGAGCTCCTCCTGCTTCCCCTCTCTCCGTGCCAGCTCTCCCCTTTCTCCTGGCATCCCCAGGACCTTGCTCTCTCCGACTCGAGCCACTCTTCCAGCAGACTAGCTCTGTCTTCGGCTCCTCCTACTGCCCACCCGTTAGTACGCACCTCATGCAGTCTCCTGTGTGTATCTCCTTGCTATCCACATTTTAAACCTTTTGTCTTTACCTCATAGTTGGACCTATTTCCATGTCTCAGCATGGCCTGTGTTGCAGGTCACTGAATCATTTATATTGAAAGGGTTGTTGTGACTCTTAGGGTTGTGGTGTTTCTGGGGATCCTGGGTAAAGGTAGTTTCTGTCTCCTAAGCTTGCTGGGTGGTAGTAATTTGGTCAAGCTCATGTCCTCTCAGGGTCTCTGGCAAACAGCTTGGCTGGTAGCACCAGGGTCATGCAGCCTGGTCTTTGATTCCCTGGAGCCCAGACACTCCAGGTTGGTGGTTTGGGCAGCCAGAACTTAGGAGAGATGCAGCTGCCTAGGTCTGTATTGGTGATCCTGCCTCACAGCCACCTAGAGCCTTGTGAAGGCTGAAGACAGGCTGTCTGTGGGAAGTCCACAATCAGTGGAGGAACAGACCAGAGCCTGGTAGGTAGACTCTGCAATCTGTGTCCCTGACTGAGTGTTCTCTCCAGAGGAGAAACAGGTTTCAGTCAGGGTGGTCCATAGGCCAGAGAGCTCAAGTATTGTAGGTTAAGAGTGAATGCGGGGCTAAGGTTCAGAACCTATGGAAGAATGCTGACTGTCTTTGAGAGACTTGTGCAAAATCAGGTTTGTGTCACCGGCATCCTAAGTGCAGACTGTGGGTCTCAGGAGCACGTCCGGGTGCCCTGGACTCACTGATGGCATCCTGTTCTGATGCCTCCTGGTGAGGATGACTACCTGACGACTGGACTGAGTGGGCGGAGCGTCAGAGACCCTTCTGGTGCTGTAACAGCCACCTCCTGCTACACGGTTCTTCTTTCTGTGGTTTCTAACCACCACCCAGATATCTTACAGGTCCTCTCTGCTCAGATTGCAGTCGCAAAGAGTGGAGGAGGTGTGATTCCTCGAGGATTGATGACTAGGCTTAGGCTGGGGAGGTTTCTGGATACAGTATAATGGCTCTGGCCTCCTCTCTGAGTCTCTCCCTGCAGAGGAAGCAGCACTTTAGGAGTGCACCACATCGATTCTCGGCCTTTTGGCTAAGATCAAGTGTAGGAGTGTACCACAGGGCAGCAGGAAGGCTCCTCTGTGTCTGGGATGTCTCACAGAGGCCCAGGGGTTCCTGCTGCAGTGGCTTCTGACCCTGTTAGTCCCACTCAATAGACAGGACTTCCTCTCTTGTTATCTGATCCAACCTACATGCTTAGCAAGGCTCTGTACATTGGCTCTAAGTTTGTTGACTGAATTCTGAAATCTGATTCAACATAGGAGCTAAAGTCATAGGATTGCTGATAGCAGTCGTGAGTCCCACTTGGAAGCAGAGCCCTTGTAGCTCATGTGGCTGGCTTTCCTCTTCGGTAGGTCTGTGGCCTGTTTAAAGAGTGAGGAGACATTTTGTGCCTTTTATTATTTTTTCCTTTTCTTTCTTTCTTTTCTTTTCTTTCTTTTTTCTTTCTTCCTTCTTTCCTTCCTTTCTTTCTTCTTTCTTCCTTTCTTCTTTCTTTCTTTCTTTCACAGCTACAGTATACTCATATAAATAAATACATAAATAAATAAATCTTTGAGAGAGAGAGAGAGAGAGAGAGAGAGAGAGAGGCGCAGCAGCCCAGCATGTCCTGGTCTTTTCTCCTCTAAGAGGCCTGTACCTTGTAAAGGCTGTAGCACTCTAGCTCTTAGCCCCTCCCCCTCCCCCCACTTCAGAGCCTGCAGTGGCCAGTGGAATCTTCCTCGAATCCTACAATGACATAGACTCTTTGTCTCTTTTCCTCTTTTACGAGACTTGTGCACACCTAGATGATTGAAGATCACCTCCCTCTTCTGTGAGCAATGTCGAGTCTCCCTGCTGCCTTTGTGGGCTCCAGGGATTAGGATGTGGACACCTGTGGGTCTTGTTCTGTCTGCCTGTGTGTCCTGGTGTTTTTGTCCTGGGTGTTACCTGAGGACAGGCAGCACCACAGGGACACTCAGTATTGTTGGGACTGATCTTGTCTAATTTCTCATTAGACATGTCTCCTTTTAGAAACATGCTCCCAATTCAAGAGGAAGGGCAGCTGTGATCCTTACAGCCTGCACTCCGTTCTCGGCTCATTAGAGTCAGGGTCAGAAGGCTGTCTTGTTGCTGCTTCTTCCAGAATACAGTTAGTTCTCTTATGTTTTCAGGTAGCAGAAGTGTGTCTGAACAATGGGCTTGATAGGAAAGGAGTTCCTTCTTCTGGAAGGAACTATTGGTAAGACATTGTTTGGTGATTGTTTCCTCAGATGTCTGTCCCCGCATCACGTGGGCACATTGGAGAGGAGGCAGGGGAGTGCTGTTGGTCTTTCGTGGGTTGTGTTAAAGGCTCACTGGGTTTAATTTATGCTCTTGAATAGATTTAAGGCCAAATATCTGGCTAGATGCTGTTGTCCTTCTCTTTCTGGCCATGTGTTAGCCTTCATTTTCTTAAACATACAAACTCGTGCACATAGATAGCATTGTAATAAGGGGAGTTTAAACATGTGCCTTTAAAAGGTTTGTAACAAACCTTCAAAAGTCAGCAGAGAAAAATGTGGTTTATAGCCATGTGGTTCTGAAAGGGCATTAGTTGGTTTGAGGGAGTCACAGTGATTTTAGTTTCTTATATTGTCATATCCCTAGGTCAGCTGATTTCCACACCAAAACAGGTTCAGGAAGGGCAGAAGTAAAAGGAGCAGATCCTAGGAGAACTTGTCTCCCTTGAAGAAAACAATGATCTCAGTAGTTTGGATTCAAAAGTAGGAAGAGCTCAAACATGCTGGGATATATACCTGGAAAGGCCATCCAAGGTTAGCCCAGGTTCATGCCTGAGAGTGTTAGACATGCCTATCTTGCATTCTGGAGCATGTGTTGCTGAGTGGAAAGCAATCCATAAAGTTCCACCCATTGAGGAGATGACCGTATCTAGTCATACTCATGTCCTCACTCAAATATTTCTCTCCTTTAACACATACTAGGTGTTGGGTGTGGTATTGCACACTTTAATCCCAGCACTTGGGAAGCAGAAGCAGGTGCATCTCTGTGAGTTCAAGGCCAGCCTGTTCTATAATCTATAATGTGAGTTCTGGGACAGCCAAGGGTTATACCACAGAGAAACTCTGTCTTGAAAAACTAATAAAACAACATATATATATATATATATATATATATATGGTTAATTAGAGTATATCGCTCTAGTCAGGTGTGATGCCACATGCTTTTAATCCCAGTATATGGGAGACAGAGGCAGGTGGATGTCTCTGATTTCCAGAACAGTCTGGTATATATGGCAAGTTTCAGGACAACCATAGCTGCATAGAGAGACCATGCTTCGAAAACCAGGGAAGGGGAGCAGTGTAGGGTAGGTGCTGGAGAGTCAGCTCAATGATCAAAAGCACATATTGCTTTTGCAGAGGACCCAAGTTTAGTGCCCAGTACCCACATCTGACAGGACCACATCTGGCAGGACACAGCTCCCTGAAACTCCAGCTCTAGTGGGTACCATAGCTTCTTCTGGCCTCTTTGGGTACCCATGCTCATGTGTACATGTGCCATACACAAGTACACTCATATGCACATAATTAAAAATAAAATAAATATATATTTTTTAAAAAGCAATTCATCCTGACTTTCCAATCTACTCATATCTGATGAAACCAAGTTACCTCAGGCTGAGACCTAGGAATGACTGAACACACACAGATACACATGGATATAAATACATGTGTATAGTTACTTATTTTTAAGTTGAAAATTTTGGGGACTCTGGATGTAGAGCTCCCAGCCCTCAGAGTATTCTCCTCAGGCTCCTGTGGCAAGCTGCCTAGGCTGGAGATGGTGTGGGCTGGCCAGCAGGGTAGTAGCCTTCATGGCTCACATATTGTACTGGACGAAGGCAGGAGGGCTTTTGTGCCCGTGGAGGCTGCACGGGACAGATGCTGCACGGTACTGGCTGCACTTTGCTAGCTGTAAACTCTCCAGTTTGATTTCTGTGGTTTTGCTCTGGGCCATTCAGAATTCCCCATAGAGAGCTTTAAAGTTTTCAGAGGTTCTTAAGAAGAGATTCAGCAGATCAAAGGAGTAAAAAATACCCAAGCCTGACTGCCTTTCCTCCGTTATTATAATTACCAAGTTTAACTGCCTACCTCCTTTAGCTTCCTGAGTGCCTGCCTCTGTGTGGTTTTCTGTTTTGTCTCTTTGAAGCGATAGCCTCCTTCACCATATGTGACTGCTGTTGCTGGGCAGCCCCTGTATTCGTGCCAGCTGTGCTAGGCAAGGCCTTGCTCTGTGCAGCAGAGGGTATGTGCCCCCAGTGCTCCCTACTTGTCCTATTGGGTAAGGGAAGGGCTTAATACTGGTGCCAGACACAGGAGACCCTCAGAAGATTGAGGCCAGGTTGTTTACCCCGAGGGTCTTCTGGAGGACCGTTAGTCTTTCTGTGGGGTTAGGCACAAGGTAGGCCTCACTTGGCAACAGTTGTGCCCTTTTACTTTCTTTACTGTAGCACTTGGGGAAAAGTTATTATATGTTGAAAAGTTATATAGAAATAGCCAAACATAAGCAAAAATAGAAGTGTGTGACCCTTGCAGATGTTTCTGTTCCCATTGTGTCTGTCACCTTTCAGGTGTTCTCTTGTGCACATTCCTACCTGTTCACCCTCTTCTAGGAAATATGGACTGTTTTGTGGCTTGCTGTTTAAATAAATACATATTGTTTACGTGTGTGTGTGTGTGTGTGTGTGTGTGTGTGTGTGATAAACTTGTGTTTTTTGGAAAACAATGCTCTTAACCTGAGTCCAGATAGGGTCCGTCACTGAACCTGGCCAGCCAGCCTGCCCCACCCAGTGAGCTCCAGGAGTCAGCTGTCTCCTCCCCAGTGCTTCCGCTGCTCGGCAGTCACATGCTGCTGGGCTGGCTTTTTACGTGGGTCCAGGGATCCTAACTCGGTTCCTCATTCTCGAGTGGCATGCGTGTTACTGACTGAGCCATTTCCCTAGCTGGTCCAGGTCATTTTTCAGTTCACTTATCAAACAGGTATGTCTTAGACACCTTGTTACTGGATCCCTTTCCCTGAGGTGACTTAAGCAAAGGTCTACCCCCTCTTTATAGGGCACAGGTGATGAACCAAAGCGCAAAGTCACCAAAATTCGACCTAGAGAACCTGTGAGTTTACAGAGCAAACATTCATGACCAAAAAGTGGCCACAGCACTCAGAAAGCCCTACCCAGCAGGGACAACTTCCCCATGGCTACCTAGGGAGTCCTCCCTTCAGTTAATCTTCTGCTTATTTTAGGACCTACCAAGACCGTAAGGCCATGTGAACTAGAGTTGAGTTACATACAGATGTCTGGGATAGCCAGAATCTCAGGTGAAGTTCCAGTGGCCTTCCCTCAGTGAGGGAACATCAGTGGTCTGCAGCCAATCTTGGTGTCTCTTGCAAGGAGTCACAGTTGCTAAGGTGAAGGTGACAGCTCTTCTGCTCAGAGGATCGTGCTTCATTGGCTTCAGACCAGACAGACTTTAGAGAGGCCAGTTAGAGAACAGGTACTGAGTTCTTCCACAGCCTCAGAGATTTGAGCAACCGGGGAAACAAGGGGATGAAGAAAAGACACATACACAAGCACACAGAAGTGCTGGGGTTGGGTGGACTGGGCCCCTGATGGAAGAGCCAGCTCTGTGCATGCTCAGGATAGCACCCAGAAGTCCTGGGGTTGGGTGGGCTGGGCCCCTGATGGGAGAGCCAGCTCTGTGCATGCTCAGGATAGCACCCAGAAGTCCTGGGGTTGGGTGGACTGGGCCCCTGATGGGAGAGCCAGCTCTGTGCATGCTCAGGATAGCACCAAGAAGTCCTGGGGTTGGGTGGGCTGGGCCCCTGATGGAAGAGCCAGCTCTGTGGATGCCCAGCACGTTTATAATACGCAGCTGAGCAAGGAGACAGGGCTGTTGTGTACATCTGAACAGGGAGCCAGGGTTAGCAGATAGGAAGAGACTTTAGCCTATGAACATCTGGTGGGGAGAGCATTACAGTGCACATTTTGTTGGACAGTAATTGGACACTCTGTCAACATTTGCACTTGGACTGGGAGAGAAGACTTTGCCATTTTCCCATGGGTCTGAGGCATGGTCGTTCGTATGACCAGCTCATGCCAACTACACACACATCCACTTGGGACTTGAAACACTTGGTGTTCCTTGGCTCCCCATGACCAAGGAAACCTGCTGATTCCATAGAGGGAATGCTTCCACAGCAGCATATGGAATTGTTGAGTTCACATGGGGGTTTCTTAATAGTTAAAACCACGGTGACATGATGTCTGTCTGCCTTTCTACCCTGTGACTAATCCTCATCTGCGTTTTGCTGGGTTTGTTGAGCACAGACCTGTGGCTGAACTTTCCTACTTTCTCAGCATTCTTATATCCCTTTGTGACTGACAAGGCATCTTTTATAGAGGCCTCTGTGCTCCCAAATAAGTTAAAGTCTTTTGAAAGTGAATCCACTAAAGTAATTTATGTTTGCTAAGGAAAACATAGACAGTTGAGAGAAGTTCAGGTAGCTGGGATTGGCCTAGCAGTAGAGCACTTGCCTGATATGCATGGAGACCTGGGTGTCATCTTCAGCTTCATGAAAATAAATGACATCTTTGTGGTAGTTATGTGTTGATGACATTTATGACGCAACACAGCATAGCTTCTGGTGGTCACTTGACTCTTCCTTCACTTTTACCTACAGAATATAGAATCTCCTCCTGTCATCAGGAAGCCTTGTCCATATATAGATCACACACAGTTATCACTCAGTCACTACTCTTCAAAAGTGTGAGTGTGCACATGCATGCGTGTGTGTTTATGGTAGTGGGGATAGAACTTGGGGTCTCAAGCATGCTAGGCAATTGCTCTAACACAGCTCTGCCCCAGCCCTAGAGGAGTTCTTTCTAAAACTTACTTGAGAACAGCTCTATTATTTAGGGGATTATTCAGTGTTAGAACTGCCAGGTAGATGGATGGTCTTCTGCTTTGGAACTAAGTTTTTAATTATAGGTTATTCTGAGAGTTAGTGATTTGCATCCCTGATGAATTGGATGGCAATAATTATATTTAAGTAATTATACTAATTTAAAATTTGGAGAAATTGGTCCTTTAATAACTGCAATATGGCAGATTATCATTATGTACTGTTTTCTGTTCTAATTGTTATTACTGCTTAATTGATGTGATTTGTTAGATTCCCCAACGACAGTTTGTAATCACTGTGGTTAACTAGGGGTGCTAGCAGCCATCTGACCCCTCATTTTGAGTCCAGCTTCATTGTCATGTTCTTAATGGCTCCCAGTGTCCTCTGTTTCAGATACATACTTTAAAGCTCTGGGGAGCAGAATGTGGTGACACATACCTCTAGATCCAGCGCTCGAGAGGTCAAGGCAGGAAGATCTTGAGTTTGAGGTCAGCCTGAGCTACATAGTAAGATCGGGTTTCAAACAAAGAGGGCTTGGGTTATGGCTCAGTGGCAGAACACTTCTCTATCATGTGTAAGGCCCTGGGTCCTCTCTTCAGCGCTCAAACACTAGGGTACTTCCCTTCATAGCAATCAAGAACAAGAGTTCCCTCCCAAGTTCTGAATTTACTGGAAACCTAGAATAAGGACTCAGACAATGGCAATCAAACCATCAGCCCTAAAAACAAAAAAACAAAAACCTTCAGCCCTTTGATTGTGAGGAAGGGAAAAGGCATTCCACCTAGTTTCAGGCATCTGGGAAATAACCTACAAATTTGTAAATTTCTCCCTGCTTTTTCCCAAGAGATAATCTTTGAGCCAGATACTTTAGCATTGAAAAACTGGTAGGCTGGCAAGAAGGCTCAGTGGGTAAACATGCTAACTGCTGAGACCAACCACTGAGTGCAGTCCTCAGAACCCAAGTGGTGGAATGAGAAGATAATGTTCTCCAAGTTGTCTTCTGATCTATGCATGGGCGCCATGGCATGTACACTTGGATACACACACATGCATGCACATGCACATGAAGTTTTTCTAATGTAAAATAAAGTAAGTAGAAGGAAATAACTGATAGCCACAGTACTACCTGTGTGCCTGCTGTCTCCCGGTGCCCCGATGTAGGGTGAGGTAGGCTCCTGCAGCCAGTCCTGGATAGACACAGAGCAGTGAAGAAGCAAGATGGCCATTTCAGCTGACACCCCATACACAGTTGTCTTTATGTGCCCTGACAGAATCACATTTTTTGACATTTTTGTAGATGTTTAAGTGGCTTGCCAATAAATGCTAAATTGCTCTAGAGCCACATGTTAGAACATGGTGCGGCTGGGACAATACACGGGCGGTGCTTGCTGCTTTGGCCGACTGCTGTGTCTCTGACTTGCTTCTAACCCTGGTGGGGATATTTTTGGAGCTAGAAGGCTTTTGTTCCTGCTGCTATCTGCTGTTTATTTTAAACAAGCATTTAAACAGTGGCCTAAGTAGAATGTTGGAGAACTTTATAAGTAGTCATTTAAATAATAGATTCAGAGGTGTTTTGTTTAATTTTTATTCTTAAACCAGTCCTTATTTTCTAACGCATCGGTTAGACCAAGCAGGGCTCTTACTCTGTTTAACATCCATGACCAGTGTCAAAGAGCTGTTGGCCAACCTGACCTCAGTGGAACTGACAGGAGCTGCGGGTCACTGGCACAGCTCTACTGGCCCTGCCTGTCAGCTAACTAAGAGGATGGGTGGAGCACATCGTTTTGTAATTCTGATCTTGTGGTTTTACAGCAAAGGGGCTGTGTGATTAGACTGAGGAAAGGGGAGGAAACAAAAAGGGGACGTGTGGAGAGTCAGAAATGGCCACCCCAGAGACCCCACCCTGCTCTGAGCTGCCAGCAAACTGAGTTCATAAGTGAACTTAAATTTTGCACTGTTTGGCTTTTTTGGTGAAAGCTAAAAATTTTATCTTGAAACTCCTAATTGAATTTGGTTTAGACATGTAGAGAAAATTAAGAAGCAATTTAATAATCTCCCAACCCCCCTTTTTAATGTCCTGTGGTTTCCAGCTACTTAAAGTACTGGAAAGATCATTGAAGGAGCTAGAAACTATACTTTTAAAATGCACAGCAAGTGATTGCAATGGAGTACCTTAATCTAGCTTCAGAGCAGATTTCCCTGTGTCCTAACCATAAGTTCCCTGTAGCAACTGCTGCGTTGAAACATCTGTTCATTCCCTGGTGGGAAGGTCAGCACTTACGTACACTAAGCTGATGGTACAACTTACTGGGTGCCACCGAAGTCATAGCCGCTGTTCAGAGGACATGTCCAGTGGAGAACAGTGCTTGTAGGTCATTAAATCAGAGTGCGTAGAGGGGAACTCAGAAATCTGGCCCAGCACTCTGTTTCCTTTGTGTGGTCACAGTTGACAGACAGCTGAGAGAGGCTCTGTAGTCAACTTTGAAAGATGAGAGGATCCAGAAAAGCAGAAAACACCAATCAGAGCGTTAGATGCTGTTGTTTAAGATAAACCATTGAGTGCTCACAGCAGCACCAGGCAGAAGAGCCAAAGTCACATAGCCTGGATGCCCATCAGCCGGTCAGAGGGAGGCAGAGGGCGGTGGACCATCTAGTGAACATTATTGAGCCATTATAGGGGTGAATGACTCTAGAGTAGCTGAGCCTTGACAATGGGGCACAAAAGGCCATGTTACACAGCAGGCCTGGCCAGACAGAAGGGGTAATTGGTGGTTTCCATAGCTAGGGTGGCAGGAGTGTGCATGGGGCTTTTTTTTAGGGGAATTCGGTGTTGCGGACCAAACCTGGTCCTCTGTACGAGCAGCTGGTGTGCTAAGAGCTGAACCATCCCCCAGTTCTTCAGTTTTAAATGTTACTACTCTAAGGATGTTCAACACTGATACAGTTCATAGGTTAAGGTCATTTTCAAAACACTGTTAAATCTTTGCATAGGGGTGCCCACAGTATTCATTTCAGAATTCCTCCCCCTCCCCAAATACAATAGGAGGTGACCAGAGCCATGCAGTCTCTGTCCTCTAAAGCCTTTCCTAGAAGTTCTGATTGCATCAGTTTGACATTTCTTTGGTTTTCTTTGAAGGTATCAGGCTTGGCGTTTGTCTGTCTGTTTGGGCTCACCTCCTCTCACCTCCTCTCACCTCCTCTCACCTCCTTGCCACCTTCCCCACCTTCCTTCCCCACCAGCTGCAGTGTCTTCTGCCTGCTCCCCACCTCCAGGCAGCAGGCAGTCCTTCTGGATGGTCCCATGGCCTTTCCTCGCAGGACTGACTGTGCTGGGGACTTCTGTGTTCTGACTTCCCTCCTGACTTGTCCTGGAAGCACCATGCCACCTTCTCTGCAGGATCACCTTTAGCAGCTGAAGATGCTGTCTTTGCTGTTTTGTGTATCAGTGATGTTCTCAGAACTCTTCTAGAAGTTCCTCAGCAAAGGCCGTGTGGGAGGTGTGCTCAAGTTTCCAGGTTAGAAAATGCCTTTGTGATTCTGTGGTTGTTTTGTATTTATTAAGAATTCTTCTGTTTTAAAGGTGTGTGTGTGTGTGTGTGTGTGTGTGTGTGTGTGTATGAGAATATAATGTTCGGGAGGCTTTTTATGCTGTGTTTTTGTCTGCCAACATGTAATAACATACCACAATTTAGAAACACTGGCTGCCCTTTGGTGGGCATTTGGAGCTTCCGGTGCTGTTGCGAGTGCTCTGTAATGTTCACACTCCAGTCTGGCAGTGTGAGTGTGACGCTGCGTCCCAGCAGCGTTTGGGCAGACAGAGATCCCTTTGCCTCACTCACACCAGTGCCATCACCTGTTGAGAGTTTTTCTCTGAAGAGAGATTTCTGAGCTCCATATCCTGTGCCAGCGCCGTGACCCCCAAACCCCTGAATCGCTGAGTAACAGCTTCTGGGTGATGGTTTGCAGTAGCACTGAGCCAGGAGTTCACTGAGGGAACTGACTCTTCCATGTGCCAAGTCCTGTGTGTGGGCTCAGCTCCTCTCAGCTCCTCTACAAAGTCTTGCAATAAAATTTTAGCCTTTTAAAAGTTTTTCTCGTTGTGGTAAGTTCAGTTGTGGGCACTTGAGTTGGCCAATGTGTGGATTTATAGTGAGCACCTCATTAGGCTCTGTAGAGTCTAACACTCATCGCTAGATTCTCTCACCTTGTGTGGCCACTGAAACAGCTGCCTCAGGCCCCACGCTGGCTTTCCTGCTCTATTTAACTGGCTGCTACATGAGAACTTAATCCTTTCAGGGATTTCTGCTAGAGGAAAATTAGGGAACAAATTAAGTCATCGATGGTGTGCAGCCTTCATTTTCTCCAATATTTTTAAAAGAAAGATTTGTTTGTTCATTTGATATGGGTGTTTTGCCTTCATGTGCATTACAGGAGGGCATCAGATCCCGTGGGACTACAGTGGGTGCTGGGGATTGAACTCAGAACCTCAAAAGAGCATCCAGTACTCTTAACCACTGTGCCATTGCTCTAGCCCCCATTTTCTTTACTCTTAAAGAGAAAGTTTGTACCAATGTCCTACAGTAATATATATATATATATATACACATATACATTACTCTTTATTATAGTAATATTCTTGTTATTGGCTTTCCAAGAGATTTTTCTCAATAATATACAGACATTCAGCTTTTTAAATACTTTTACACCTGAACATATGTGATACATCAAAAAAAATATACAACTAAACTGATGTGATAGTCTGGTGTGCCCTATCTTGTGTGACAGATATTAAGCACTTGTAGTGTATATACATATATACTTTATACATATGCAAAATGCCACAATAATTTTTATATTGGTTACATGTTGAAGTGCTGTTTCAGCTATATTTGGTTAAATAGAGTATAATCTTAAAATTAATGTACCCTATTATCTGTCTTCCCTTCCTCCTTTTCCCCTCTTCTTCCTTTTCTTGGCTTCACAAACCCTCTCTATATACCCCAGGTCCTCAAATTCAGGACCCTCCTCTCTTATCTAGAATTACAGGCATGGACCACATACCTGGCTGTGAAGTATAAAAATGTATTTTCTAGTTGAGAAAATTTTCATATGGAGAGAGCAGGTGACTTCTGTCCAACCCAAACCCAGGCAGCTGACTCCTGGGGTTTTTGGATCCTGGTGACATTTCTACAAATGTTGATAACAGTTAAGTATCCATTCAGAAAGAAATTTAGATCCATTTGTTGTTTTGTACCTTAATCAACTGCAGATGAATTTAGGTTAAAGACAGACAGACAGACAGACAGAAAGAGAAAGAAAGACAGATAGACAGACACACATACATACACACATACATACACAGACACACTGACAGACACATATGTAAATTTGGCAATAATTTTAGTTTTATTGGGAATACTAACTCCTAAGTCACTCTCCTCTAAACCCAGAAGTCATAAGGACTAGTTTGACAGACTAGACTATAGATAAGTGAACTTTTGTGGAGCAAAAGCCCTTATGAAGAAAGTTCAGAGGGGCAATGGAGTAGCACATAGATTCAGAGCATCGCTATCCAAGTTACATGTAGAGCATCTACAACCAGCAATAAAAGATCAGCCGATAGAGCATGGCACATGTATGCTTGGCATCCCAGCACAGGCTGGGACCACCCAGTGGGAAGGAGAGAGAGTGGCTAGTGCCTCTCCCTGCAGGTATTTGAGCAGCATCCATTATAGTTGTTCATTCAGTGCACTCAAGAACTCAAGATGGTTTCCAAATATCATCTAAGGTCAAAAGATTCCACAGTCCTTGGCAAGATAGTTGAAGCCATGGCCTGACTTGACAAATAACAACGAACCGAGCCAGCCTGGAAGATCTTGTGATGGCAGAAAGCAGTGGAGGTTAGAAATGACAGCGCCACCTTGAGGACACTCAAGGCAATGAAATTACCACTCAGAAGAAGATGCTGAGGCCCTAGGAAGAGACTAGTCTGGGGCTTGGGGTGGGGACAAGGATGACCTCACAGAAGCCTGGCTTACTCTCCTGTACTCAGTGTTCAGGGTCATCGATGCTGGCAAAAAGATTGATTGGCTTTACATACCTCTGACCCAGAGGCGACCTTATTTTACGTGTTATTCTTATCTGAATTGTGTGACCTCAGTGTAATCTGAGGGAACTGCTGACAAATGGCAGCTGAGGAACTGATGAGGCTCTGCTCGTGTGTCAAGCCCTGAAACCTGGAGTGCTGAGGGACGGCCAGGGGCTGAAAGGGACTGAAGAGACTTGACAGTTAAGTGCAGTGGATGCTCTTGTGATGGTGTGCGCCTGTAGTCCTAGCACAGGGGTGGTGGAGGAGAGTCCGGAGTCCAAGGTCAGCCTTAGTTACATAGTAGGGTGAGACTCATCTGGGTTGTGGAGACCCTGACTTAACAAAAGAAGACAAGTAATAATACCTCAATTTTTAGAAATGAAATCAGGTGAGGTATTCTGAGGTTTTAACAGAAAGGGCATTTACGTGGAAGGTGTACCGTCTGAGTAAACTCATTGCATTCACAGTTCCTGGCAATAGTCACGTAAGATGTGACCACAGGGGAAGTAGGGTGATGGGTCCATGGAAACATCATCGCCTCTTCTGCCCAATCAAAAATTTTCAGATAATAGTGAAGAGCTGTTTCAGTTAACTGGAACTCAGTTCTGAATCTACCTCACAATTCCCACAGGTCCAGCAGCAGACGGATGGTAGAGAACACTCTCCTGTGGAGCGCACCCATGGGTAGGGCCTGAGGTGCAGCTGTGACACCTCATAGAAAGAGCTGTTAGTCTGCGGCATACTGCCCTCCCCACAAGCAGCCATGGGGATGTTTGCTGAATTCGGAGAAAATGGTCTGGAGACCATTCTCAAGGAAGGATGGAGGCTTCCTATTGGGCTGGGAGTGGGCTCGGGATTTTTACCTCAGTGTTTTATGTGCTGTGCATGCCCTGGTACCACAGGACAGTCGTCATGTATCCCTCATGCACTTTAAACTAGGAGGAAGGACGTGCAGGAAGGCATGCCATCAGTGAATAGTTTAAAGATCTCATTGTGTTTAGAAAACATCTCAGGCTGTTTATTTAATGTCTATGCTTTATTTAATAGCAGGCTAGTTTTTTTGTTTTGTTTTGTTTTGTTTTTGGACTGGCACTTTTCCTCTCAGAAAACTCCTTGTTGTCCATGAAGGTTTGGTTGGTGGTTGTTGTTATTATTGTTGTTTTGTGTGTGTGTGTGTGTGTGTTTGAGACAGGGTTTCTCTGTGTAGCCCTGACTGTCCTGGACTTGCTTTGTAGACCAGGCTGGCCTCAAACTCACAGAGATCCACCCATCTCTGCCTCCCAAGTACTGGAATTTAAAGGTCACCACTGCTGGCCCGTGACGTTTGGGTAGCAAGGAGCTGCCATTTAGGAGTTTCAGAGTTTAGACAAACTGTGCCTCTGTGCTACCATGGGGTGAGGTACAAGAGAGAGATGGTGGGAGGGGTGAGGTGCAGGGGGAGAACAAGGTGGGAGGGATGAGGTGCAGGGGGAGAACAAGGTGGGAGGAGCAAGGTGCAGGGGGAGAACAAGGTGGGAGGGATGAGGTGCAGGGGGAGCATGTGGGAGGGGTGAGGTGCAGGGGGAGAACAAGGTGGGAGGGATGAGGTGCAGGGGGAGCATGTGGGAGGGGTGAGGTGCAGGGGGAGAACAAGGTGGGAGGAGCAAGGTGCAGGGGGAGCATGTGGGAGGGGTGAGGTGCAGGGGGAGAACAAGGTGGGAGGGGTGAGGTGCAGGGGGAGAACAAGGTGGGAGGAGCAAGGTGCAGGGGGAGAACAAGGTGGGAGGGATGAGGTGCAGGGGGAGCATGTGGGAGGGGTGAGGTGCAGGGGGAGAACAAGGTGGGAGGAGCAAGGTGCAGGGGGAGCATGTGGGAGGGTGCTTAAAGAAGGGCCAGGACAGGTGGCTGTCACCTTCCTTTACCCTAAGCATACTTCATCTTGAGTTAGAGATGGTGAGGATGCGGTGACTGGAGAATGCTATCCTGCCTCACTCAGATAGCTCAGAGATCAGGAAGTCCCGCAGAAGTATCTCTGTATTACTTTGTGAACTGACCCACCCATTTAAAATTCACCCGGTGGATTCTCAGACTGTAGCTCTGGCCTCTTAGCTAGTGTAACAGCTCTTGGCAGCCCACCCGACAGTGCGACGGCCCAGTTCCTGATGGACGCCCTCCCTATCCTGCCTCTGAGTTCGCCTTTTCCCCATCCCTGCTTGTTGCAGCCCACTCTCTGGCGTAGCTTCCTTGCCTGGGAAGAGAATGAGGCTTGCTGACTGGGCATGCAGCTGTTTTCAGAGCAGAGTAAGAGGGGAGGAGGCTTGGGAGCCGGGCGTGGGTCTCGAGGGGACTCCTGTGTGCGGCTCTGTCTGAACCTGTCCTCCATCGCAGATGGGGCCTCCTCACCCCACAGGTTATATCTCATGAGATGGTGACTTCTATGTGACTTTTGTTGTTTCTAGGTCACCTCTGAAGTAAATACCAGACGATGCCACCAAGTTCTTGGTTTTCTTAAAAAGTGTTTTTTCTTTCCCTCTCCACTTTGCTCCACTATTCCCATGGGGGAAATTTTCTTTATATTCTTCCTCTGGACTTGGAGCTCCTCAGCCTCCGAACCCCGTGCTTAGCTGCTTTGTGCTCATCTGTTCCAGTGCTGCCACCACTGTGTCCAGTAAAACCAACACTTAACACTTGGGGACTAAGTGACAGACAGAATGGCTCATGAAGGTTCCGCAGTGTTTGCCAAATCAGTGCGGAGCATCAGAATACACTTGACTGCAGTTACCCTGGGCAAGGGGCACCTGCTGGACAGGGGCAGGCTGGCAGGGTGGTGTATGCATGGTGCCAGCACTGGAAGGCAGAGGCAGCAGTGACTTGGAGACTGTCCTGGTCTGCATAATGAGTGTGAGATAAGCCAAGGCTACAAAGTGAGATCCAGTCTCAAAGCATCAAGGGGGAAGACAAACCCCAAGGAAGAGTGAAGCTGAAAGTTGCCACATAATCACAAAATGTATTTCCTACATCCAAGTTGCACCAAACACATTCAAAGGTAACAGGCATGGAAAGCAACAGTGTATTCATTTAGCCGGCAGAGGGCAGCATCAACCCAGTCTCGGATACAAGAGGGTTTTTTTTCTTTTTTAGTTTATTTTTAAAACTTTTAGGAAAGGAAGAAGTCAAACTATCACTATTTGCAGACGATATGATAGTATACATAAGCGACCCAAAGAACTCCACCAGAGAACTCCTACAGCTGATAAACGACTTCAGCAAAGTGGCCGGATATAAAATCAACTCAAGCAAGTCAGAAGCCTTCCTATACTCAAAGGATAAGCAGGCTGAGAAAGAAGTAAGAGAAATAATACCCTTTACGATAGCCACAAACCATATTAAGTATCTTGGCGTGACGCTAACCAAACAAGTGAAAGATCTGTATGACAAGAACTTCAAGTCTCTGAAGAAAGAAATTGAAGAAGACCTCGGAAGATGGAAAAATCTGCCATGCTCATGGATTGGCAGGATTAATATAGTAAAAATGAGCATCTTACCAAAAGTAATACACAGATTCAATGCAATCCCCATCAAAATCCCAACTCAATTCTTCATAGAGTTAGAAAGAGCAATTCAAAAATTCATCTGGAATAACAGAAAACCCAGAATAGCTAAAACTATTCTCAAGAGTAAAAGAACCTCTGGGGGAATCAGTATCCCGGACCTCAAGCTGTACTACAGAGCAATAGTGTTAAAAACTGCATGGTATTGGTACAGTAACAGACATGTAGATCAATGGAACAGAATTGAAGACCCAGAAATGAATCCACACTCCTATGGTCACTTGATCTTTGACAAAGGAGCTAAAACCATCCAGTGGAAAAAAGATAGCCTTTTCAACAAATGGTGCTGGCTCAGCTGGAGGTCAACATGCAGAAGAATGCAAATTGACCCATCCTTATCTCCTTGCACTAAGCTCAATTCTAAGTGGATCAAAGATCTCCACATAAAACCAGACACACTGAAACTAATAGAAGGGAAACTAGGGAAGAACCTTGAACATATGGGCACAGGGGAGAATTTCCTGAACAGAACTCCAATAGCTTATACTCTAAGATCAAGAATAGACAAATGGGACCTCATTAAATTACAAAGTTTTTGCAAGGCAAAAGACACCGTCAAAAAGACAAAGCGGCAACCAACTAACTGGGAAATGATCTTTACCAACCTTACATCCGACAGAGGGCTAATATCCAAGATATACAAAGAACTCAAGAAGTTAAACTCCAGAGAGGCAAGTAACCCTATTAAAAAATGGGGTACAGAGCTCCACAAAGAGTTCTCACCTGAAGAATATCTAATGGCTGAGAAGCACCTAAAGAGATGTTCATCATCCTTAGTCATTAGGGAAATGCAAATCAAAACAACCCTGAGATTCCATCTCACACCAGTCAGGATGGCTAAGATCAAAAACACAGGAGACAGCAGTTGTTGGCGAGGATGTGGAGAAAGAGGAACACTCCTCCACTGCTGGTGGAATTGCAGGCTGGTACAACCACTCTGGAAAGCAGTCTGGCGGCTCCTCAGAAAACTGGGCATGACACTTCCGGAGGATCCGGCTATACCACTCCTGGGCATATACCCAGAGACTTTACCTGCATGCAATAAGGACACATGCTCCACTATATTCATAGCAGCCTTATTTATAATAGCCAGAAGCTGGAAAGAACCCAGATGTCCCTCAACGGAGGAATGGATTCAGAAGATGTGGTATATTTACACAATGGAATACTACTCTGCAATTAAAAACAATGAATTCACGAAATTCCTAGGCAAATGGTCAGAACTTGAAAATATCATCCTTAGTGAGGTAACCCAATCACAAAAGATCACACATGGTATGAAGTCACTGATAAGGGGATATTGACCCAGAATCTCAGAATACCCTAGACACAATCAGCATATCAATAGATTTCTAAAAAGATGGAAGGAGAGACCCCTGGTCCTGGAAAGACTGGATGTAGGGGAACGCCAGGACAGAGTAATGAGAGGGGGTTGAACGGAGAAAAGAGGGAGGGAAGGGGGCTTATGTGACTTTCGGGGAGGGAGGAAACGGGAAAGGGGCAGTGATTTGGAATGTAAATTAAAAAAATAAAATAAAATTAAATTTAAAAAAAAAGAAAAAAAAACTTTTAAATTAATTAATTAACCAATTAATTAATTAAAATAAATTTTTGTCCTCCACTTAAAAGACACTTAAAGGTACTCTAGCACCACATTGAAGTGTGGTGTGAGGATTAACTCAGCATTAGCTTTAGATTCCCTGAGGATCGTACAGTGTGTGCTCTGCCTGGGGGGGGGGGGAGGGGGAAGGTGTCTCCCTGGCATCAGTAGTAACACGTCAACGAAGTCTGCAAGATGTATCTTCCAACATCTCTGGGCTGTGGTCAATTGGGGCCTTACGTCATTGCCTTCAGAGAGTCACTTTAGCTGGGAGTCTTCTCGATACTCTGGACAGCACTGCACCTTAGGAGGACTGTGGGTCTTCTCTGAGAGCACTGTGCAGGGCTGTCTGTCCTTATTACAGACAGGGAACCTGAGCCATACAGTGCTCACTCTGGGACACTTGATGGCACTGATAATAGGTTTTCTTAACAAAAGAATAAGATCAATCTTTGTTGGTTTTACATTATATCTTTTCTGTATCTTATTTTTTTCTTGCAAATGTCAATTGCCCTTCTTAGAAAAAATAAAACAAGAGATGTTCATGGTGACACACCCTTGTAATCCTAGCATTTAGGAGTTGAGCTTCCTCTGTTGCAAGTTCAAAGCCAGCCTAGACAAGTGAGAACCTGAAGAGGGGGAGGGACAGGCAGCATTAGGCGGAGTTTGTTTTGACACCTTGTTAATGTTGACTCTTCATTTTGATAACAAAAGTGTTATAATTCTGCCTTATACATGCTGGTTCTGGCCAGCCAGGAGAACCCACGGGTTTCCAGGTGCCAGAGAGGCTTGTCAGGGGATGGGAGCAGGCTATGGCCGGCACAGCAATATCACCACCTTTATTTTGAAGTCTTCTCTGGAAGGCACCTTTGAACACAGTGCTTGGTACACTTGACCTTGTTGGTATTGTTTATGCTGTGGTAGAATTTGACAATTAAGCAGTGACATAAGATAGCAAAAAGTGACCCTTGGTGCCACTGTGCTAATTTCATCTGTAGCATATTCCATAGGCAATATTTATTTTTATTTTTGGTTGTGAGCCTAGCCCTTAATGACTGAGCCATCTCTCCAACCCCTTTATTCATTTTTAAATGCTAAGTAGTGGTTTCATCAAAAATATATGTGTAATTTTACTTGGTGGGTAGACATGTGGAAAAGCTAGGCCATAACCTCTGTGCCAGGCAGGAAGTGCTCTAGAGTTGGAGAGCAAGCATGGCAGGGAAGCACGGAATGTCACAGAACTATCTGTGCATCCAGGTCACGGCACGTCAGCCATCTTTGCGCGTTCTCACCTCATCCATTCCGGGTGGGAGGAGTAAAGGATTGAGTATGTTCATGTGTCTTAATTGTTTGGAACCATGGAGCACCTGGAGTCTAGACTCCTGCAGCAGCGTGTGGGGTGGAGGTCAGGAGAGCTAAAGCTCGCCGAGGAGCCCGGCAGCTCAGCAGTGTGCTGTGCTGGGGACACGGAGGAGGAGGAAAGTCTGTGTTCCTGCCGTGGGAACACAAGAGTAAGCACAGAGATGGCAGGTGTGCTAATTTGCCCTACATGTCTTCCAGAACATCATGCTGTACACCTTAAATATGCACAATAAAACTTATTTTAAAAACAAACTCGCATCGAAACGCTGTGACATATGATTCAAATATGCGTAGCTTTCAAATGTCTACCGCTTGGCTGGTTTCATACTCAGTGTAGGGCCTCCCTCAACTCCCGTGGAGCTCCACAGCATCTGAAGCCCTGTTCTGAGCCTTGGTCTGCTTTTGTTATTGCAAATGTACGTGGGAACTTCCTAATAGTTCCCATTCAGGTAAATGTATAGTGACCTTTCTAGGAGACTCCATTTGGCACTATGCCTAGAGTGTGAGATGCTTATATACTCCAGTGTTCTGGAGAGTCCCTGTTTATGTTAACCAGATGCTGTAAACTAGGGTTTTTGTTTTGTTTTGTTTTGCTTTGCTTTTGAGACAGTGTCTCAATATACAGCCTTAACTCCTCAGAACTCCCTGTGTAGACTAGGCTGGCCTTGAACTCATAGAGATCTACTTGACTCTGCCTCCTGAGTGCTGGGATTGAAGATGTGTGCTATCACAGTCAGCTAGGATGCTGGAACTCTTAATATTGCCAGCTTTCATGTTCTTAGTCCCAATTTGTAAGATAAAGCTAGATGAATGTTCTTTCACTGATCTACATCCTATTTATGTAGAATCCGAATAAGTTACTCAGCCTGGCCTTGAATATACTTTGTAGCATGAAAGTTAGACTTGAATTTGTAGTCCTCTGCCTCAGCCTTTTAAGTAGTTACTATTACAGGCCTGTGCCTAGGACCCTGGATGTTGTTGTTTAGACTTTGAGACGGAGACCGATGGTCTTGCTATGTAGCTCAGGTGGGCCTCTAGCTTGTGATTCCCCCACCCCAGGACCCTGAGTGTTGGGATTTCCGGGGTCCACCACATGCCTTGCCTAGTAAGGATGATAATTATGTAGTTACTTTCCTCTGAGTCAAACGTGGTACTTTGGGACTTATGACGGGTTTCTTTATTCCTTTTTTAGTTAACAGAGTTAGTGCTGCACTAGCTTTAGGAAGCAGAAATCAAGCAGAGGGCATTGTGACATGGTCAGGGGTTCTGTTGCATTCCAGTTTGTAGGGAAGCTTTTCTGCTCAGGCTCACAGAAGCTGGGACTCCAGCCTGTTCCTGGACTGCCATGAACTTTCATGATCAGCCGAACTAGGGATAGTAGCTGCTCTATGAGCTACTTTGATTTATTCTTTCTTTCTTTTCTCTCTATCTCTCTCATTCTTTCCTTTCTTCCTTTCTTTCATTTTCTCTCTCTCTCTCTCTCTCTCTCTCTCTCTTTCATTCATATATATGAGCATGTTGCTGACACACCAGAAGAAGGCATCAGATCCCATTACAGATAGTTGTGAGCCATCATGTGGTTGCTGGGAATTGAACTGGTGGCCTCTGGTAGAACAGCCAGTGCTCTTAACCACTGAGACATCTCTCTAGCCCTTGATTCACTTTTTGAGAATTATGCTAAGAAAGGATCATTGAATAATGGAGGTGAGATTTGTGAAGGTCAAAGCCAGGGGCTGATGGACAGGGCTTTGAGGAGCTGTAGGCAGGAACTGGGGGACAGGGCTGTGAAGTCCTGATTTGCAGAGGATGTGAATCACAGGGACCCAAGGGATAAGGCTGTGAGATCTGAGGAGTGGGGGGTATAAGGGTTCATGGGGGTCGAGGGAAAGGACTGGGGAGCAGAAGCTGTGGGGCCAGCCTGTGGCCTGCACTCAGAAGATGGAGTTTCATATTTTTACCTCCTTGGGCCTTGACTCTTCACGCCTCACATGGAGTCTATCAGTAGGCCCTGGCACTACCTTAGACATAGAGTAGAAATTTGAGCCTTTAATTGCTTAGCTGCCCATCTCTCATAGCAGCTTCTCAGGTCATATGACTTCTGCCCTGGCTGCCTGCAGCCTACCTCTTATCAGCACCCTGGGTGGTGTGTCACAAAAGAAGTCAGATGTCTCTGATCTGCCCAGAACATGGCAGTGGTCATTTATCTCACCCAGAACAGAAACTGCTGTCCTTGAAACAGCCCAAGGTCCCCCACAGCCTTCCAAAGGCCTCTGTCCTCCAACCTCCCCTCCTTATAGCCCTTCCATCCCCACTGAACCCCACACTCTCCAGAGTCCCAGAGCACGTGTCCAGGAGTAGTCAACTGTCTTCCTCATTCCACACAGGGGAAACACTGTGTCCACTTAGTCCTTGATGTCTCTGCAACCCACACCCTCTGTGTTCAGGGACCCTTATTGGGGGAAATGATAGAAAGGAAAGATTATAGATTTGATTGTTTTTTTTTTAAAAAGATGTATAAAACTGAAGATAGACTTGGAGTTAAAAATAGGTTGCAGATTGTATTATATGTTCTAAATAGTCTGTTCAGTTCTACAAACCGGTAGGAAGGGTGATGATCAGTAGGAAAAACCCCCAGGGTGTGGCCAGCAGCTCACAGAACAGAACTGTTCTCATGCTTCAGGAAAGGCAGCCTTGATAGCAGTGAGGCCAGTGCAGAAATCAACACTGGGAATGTCCCCACCCGTCAGTGCAGTTCATTGTGGGCCTGGCTGGACAGATCAAACTCTAGGAATTCAGACACGTGCTGTCCCACTGCCAGGAGATAGGAAATGGAAGTGATCAGTCCTTCCCAAGTCAAGATCATCTGGGATCCAGATCTAATGCCAGAGATAGAAATATGGGTTAGGGTTTTGAATGCAGCAGAATGCAGTAATACAGGATTCTTCAGGGGCAGAGGGCAACACTCACCGCACAGAGGGTTTAGGACTAGACAAGGCAGGCCACATCAGTAAGGCACAGAAAGAAGACTTAGTGAAAGCCACCAGTACTGCTTAGATTTAAGTGTCAACTCAACACAATGCGCAATCACCAGGGAAGGAAGTGAATTGAGATCTGAGGCTTGCCTAGATCAGGCTAGCCTCTGGGCATGTCTGTGGGGGATTCCTCGGTTGGTTGTTAATTGATGTAAGAGTTCATAGACCACTGTGAGCTCATCATTTCACCGGCTGGGCCCTAAAGCTAAGACAAACTAAGTAAGCATATGGTATGGGTATATTCATTTCTCTCAGCTTTTGGCTGTGGATGTGCATTGATTCACTGCTTAAAGTTCCTGCCTTGGCTTCCCTGAATGAGGGACTATGTCCTGGAATTTTAAGCCAAATAAACCCTTTCTCTCCAGAGTTGTATTTAACCAGGGCATTTGTCACATTAACAGAAATGAAACTAGGACACCACCCAGTGATGTCATGGTATTACTCGTGTTGTTACAGACAGCTTGCTAAGGAGCCTCACAGTCCACCCCAGGAACACAGGGGAAGTTTTTCTGGATCAAGCAACTCTACTTATAAGAGAGTTTTAGGGGAGAACTAGATCTAGGTCCAGAGCTCATGCACAGGGCACTGAGATTGGACCCCACTTAAAAGTTACAGGCTGGGAGTAATGAAAACACATGGCACCCTTTATATTCCTAGAAAAAACAGGCTAGGGGTGGCTCAATAGTAAAGTGCCATATAAACATAGCACTCAGAATCCCAAACCCACTCCCTGTAAAAGTCAGGTGTGCAGCAATTCCATTGCTGGAGGAGGTGGAGACAGGAGGCTCCCAGGGGCTTCTGACCAGCAAGTCTAGCTGAATCGGTGATCTCCAACTGAGAAACCCACTCCTCAAAATCAGCAGTTGGGAGGCAGAGGCAGGCAGCTTTCTGTGAGTTGGAGGCCAGCTTCATCTACATAGTGAGTTCCAAGACAGCCAGGACTATGGAGAGAGAGAGAGAGAGAGAGAGAGAGAGAGAGAGAGAGAGAGAGAAGGTGAAAAGCAACTGAGGAAATACTTGATGTACTTGTGAACACACCTGTAAACACACACATTTGCACACACACAAAGTAAAAATGAGGTGTTTATAAACAGTATGCAAAAATAGTTACTAACTTTGTGGTGTGTATACATATATGTGTGTGACATGAAGGCACATATAATATAATGTACATTGCATACAGAAGAAGCCAGACCAAAGCCACAGCACCCTCAGTTGTTGTCACGGGGCAGGATCAGACTGCCCACTACTGTTCTCTACTTTCGTCTGTGAATGTGTCTCATGAACATCATCAAAAACACACAGAGAAGAACATCTTGATGTGTTGCATCAGAAACCAGAAAGGGGGCGGTACCCAGTGCAGTGTGCAGCCTCACTGTGGTCACCATCAGAAAGAAGAGCAGGGGCTGATGTCCCCCAGAATCCTTGAGCAAGGTGGAGCAACTTGGCAGTGGTCAGGGTGGCAGAGGACCAGTTGGTAAACTGAGGCAAGAGACCACTTTGAGCTTGTCTTCCTTGGGAGAGATTTACTCTAATTCTCGATTAATGTTGTCACAATGCAGACTTGGGAATAAATGTAGATCAAGCAACAGCGCCCTCTTCAGGGATAGGAGCAACAACTTCCCACAGAGTCCGAAATGACCACTGTAATCCTGAGCGGATGAACAGTGCTGGAGGGAGGGCGCATCCACACCTGATGTCAGCACAGGCTACAGAGCAAGAGCAGCCCACACAGTGTGACGTTGTCGCACAGGCACTGAAGCCCAGTGGGAACCCAGAAGTCACATATCTGCAGCCAACTGACCCTCAACAAAAACACCAACGCTGGTGCCAGAGAAACTGGGTGTCTACATATGAAAGAGTGAAACCTGACCCTCCTTTCCATCATAAACAATCAACTCCAGATGATCGAAGACCTGAATTAAGATAAAAACACAAAACCAATAGAAAACTCAGGGCAGCACTGTAAGATGTTATAGTGTGGCTAAGAGCCCCAAACAAAGGCAAAAACAGACCAGAGCAATTTTATCAAACTAAAAAGCTTTTGAGAAAAATACGTAAGCTGTGTAGAATATAATATCCAACATACAAGGAACCACATAGAAGAAACCTAATTAAAAAACAAGCCAGTGGCTGGGCATGGTGGTGCATGTCTGCATCTTAGCACTTGGGAGGTGGAGCAGGAAGACGAGAAGTGAGGTCATCTTCAAATACATAGGGAGTTTGAGGCCAGCTCAGACTGCATGAGGCTGTCTAAAACAAGCAGATGTAGAGGCAACCGAAGAACAAAGAGTGGGCGATTGAAACAGAGCTTTCTTGAAAGAAGCAATACAAATAGCCACAGATGCACTGGGCATAGTGACATAGGCCTGACACTTCACAAGCTTAAGTAAGGGCATCATGAGTTCAAGGCCAGTCTGGGCTATAAGGCAAGGCTCTGTCTCAAACAACCAAACAAAAAACCACAAAGCCTAGCAACAAAAATGACCAGAATATTTAAAATGCTCAATATCATTCGATCATCGGGGATGATGATCATCAGGGATGATGCCAGCAAAAAGTCTGAGGACACAGGTACGTGGTACAGCATCACCGCAGAAACTGTGGTGGCTCCTTACAGACCAAGACGGCCATGTATATTGAGCGCCTTACCTGTGGAACCACCTGACTGGCCTGGCTTATTATTACTTACTTACTTAGGTTTTTCAAGGCAGGTTTTCTTTGTGTGACCCTGGCTGTTCTGATACTTCCTCTGTAGAACAGGCTGGCCTTGAACTCAGAGATCTAACCGCCTCTGTTTCCTGAGTGCTGGCATGCACCATCACATCTGGATTCCTGATTTTTTATTATTATTACTGTTATTACTATTATTTACATTTATGTATTTATCATGCTAAGGTGAGGGGTTTGTGCATGCCATCATGGGAGTGCGATGGTCAGAAGACAGTTTGTGGAAGTTGGTTGTCTCCTTCCACCTTTACATGCATTCTGGGGGTCAAACTCTACCTACTGAACCATCTTGCCAGCCCCACAGTTTATGATGAGGAAATTTGGAAGTTTCCCATACACATTGAAGGACAAGGAAATACATTACTCACCCTAATTTTGGAGCTAAACATTGTATATATGACATTATCGGACAGACCCTCACAAGCATGCAGCTGTTCTCTGTGTGTTAAAACCACAGAAGTCAGAAAGTGGCTGAAACCGACCTCCGTGGACTGGGAGAGAGGTCGTTGCTTTCTCATCCCCAGGCCTTGTGCCTGTAGCTGGGGTTTGATAGCACACTGTGATGGTTACTGTCTTGTCGTTGTCTGCGGATGATGATGTGCGGCTTTCTAACTGGGGGGTGACCTGGGAAGATTGAGGAAGTGAGGCAGAAAGAAGCAGCTGCTTCATCCTTGCTTGGGTGAGTGAAGACGGGGTGGGCCACCGCCAAGCTGGCGGGATGACTCAGTGCGGTTTAACATGCTAGAAGATGCCTGAGCTCGACCTGGGAACTGGGTGGTGGCATACTGCAGTGGGCTGATTGGTCCCTGTGCCACGAGCCCTTCCTCTGGTAGTCCAGAAGCAGTTCTGAGCTCTCCTAGTGGCTGGACTGTTCCCCTGTAGGTGTTTCCAGCTCCACCCAACCACAGCCCAGGAAACTGCTCTTGGATACTTTGCTAAGTGAGTTACGAGGTCTCCTTCGTGGCCAAGCCCAGTAAGCCTGTCCTGCCCTGAGAAGTCAAACAATGGTTCTTAAAGAAGGAGAAGGGGAGGATGGTGAGTCCCCGTCCCAGACTGGACCCAGGCACCTGAGGTGGCTGGGGTGGAATTCTGGGAGTCTCTTTGGACCCAGGCACAGTTAGAATATGGTTTTTATCCTGTTCCTTTCAGAAGCACTTTGAGTTGCAGTGTGCTGAGTGAATAAGATTCTAGGGTGTGTGTGTGTGTGTGTGTGTGTGTGTGTGTGTGTGTGTGTGTAGGCAGAGAGTGAATAAATATGAGATTCTTGATGAGGTGACAATGATCACCCAGGCTTCTTCCAGCTTTGGCTTTTCCGTGAGCTCTGAACGAAGCAGTAGATGATGTTCTTGGTAGCGCAGCCTCCTGCTTGCTGACTCTCTGAAGAGCAGGCGGGCCGCAGCTTCGGAACTGTACCACGGTGGAGCTGGGCTGGGACGTAAAGGTGTCCGTCCCCCGGGTTATGCAGACTAGGCTCGGCATCAACAGTTCTTGCTTTTCTTAGTGAAGTGTAGGCAAAGTCGAGGCTTCCTCTTTCTTCGATGGGTGAGGACTGAAGTCTCCCGGTGTCTGTTGACTTCCCTTGACTGCCCTCCCACAGATCACAGTGGGGCTGTGATCAGGAGAAGCTGGCTGGGCAGTCTCCTGCTGTGCCTGGCTTGGCTGCACTGCAGTGTTTCAGCCCTGCCTGAGGTAACAAAGGGCAAGTGTCCGTCCAGCTGCAGCCAGTGTGGGTACTAGAGTAAACCTCAGGAGAGGAGGCCATGCGTTAAGGGACATCTGGCTGTCCCCCTCCCTCCCGTCTCCTGGCTTACTGAGCAGACATTTGAAGTCTCACCGCTAGAGAGCTCACCCTGGGCAACACTCCTGGGTGAGAAGGCTGTGCCATCTGTGTTGTAGTACCTTTGCCTTCAAGAGGGGAATGGTAATGGGGGCTGACGCCAGGCCGGGGTGAGCTGCTTCCTGGAGCTTTTGTTTCTGAAGGATGAGTCCACATTAGCTCAGATATTGAGCTCCAAGGGGAACAGTTTTGAGTGCAGAAGAGGACACAGAATAAAATGTTAGACTAATCAGAGTGAGGCCACATGACCAGGCCAGCAGTGCCCACTGGCTACTCTGCCACATCTTCATGGTTACTGGCTGCTAGTCCTCCACCTAGCTACACACCCAGGAAGTGTGCTAGGAAGTGTGGTGTCGTCACTTTGAGCCAGAGGAGTCATTTGCCCAGAGTGTGGGTGCATGCCTAAATCCAGGTCTGGGGTAGGGCCTTCGGTCAGAGCTTTAGGGCCAAGGCTTGAGGGATCAGCTCAGCTCTGCTTTGAATGAACAACACTGAAGGCCACTGCCTCCATTTCCCAGCCCCTCCTAGTGTTTCCTACTTGTGACAAAAGGGAAGGAGCCTTTCAGCTACTGCTGAAGCCAGTTCTCAAGATATAGCCACAGAGCAGGGTGGCATTTAGGCTGGTGTAAGGGGACGGGAACAAGTGGAGTTTCCTGTGGATAGTCCCAGAGGTCTCCAAGGAGGGCAGTGGGTGTTACCTCCCCCAGAGTCACTATCCCAAGCTATGCCTGCTCAGTAGTGAGGGCTTTGGTCAGATGTTCAGAAGGCAGCTCCTTCGGGTACGTACATCAGCCTTGCCCCTTTCACCTTCCTTTAAAACATTGTCTGTATATGTGCATGAATGTTTTGCCTGCATGTATGTACATGTACCACATGTATGCCCGGTATGCTGGGATGACAGAAGTGTGTATTGGATCCCCAGGAGCTGGAGTTATAAGTGATCATGAGTCACCACGAGTGCTGGGGGTCAAACCTAAGTCCTCTGAAAGAGCAGCAGGTGTCTAAACTGCTGAGCTATCTCTCCAGCCCTTCACCTCCTTTCTTATCTGTAATCAGTTGCTCTCCAGCACGGTATGTTTATTTGCCCTCATGAGAGTTACTAATATAATTAACTGAGCACTGTTTTCTTAACTGCCGTAGCTTTGCTTCTAGATTAGCTATTTGAGCTGATCTGTTTATATGTCGTCCCATTAATTTGCCACTGAGCCTTCCCTTTAGGATGGAATCCAAACTTCTTAATGTGAGCCCATATCCCCCCACTCCACAGGATGCAGTAAGGGTGCTTCCTGGGGCTCTCTGGTCTCACCGTGTCCCAGGTCTTGACTTTTGGTGTGTCCACCATCCTGAAGGCTTTTTACCTCATTGGGAGTCACCATTGCCCTGCCTCTCATTTGGGAATTGTCATTAAGTCCTGCATCCAGCTGGCCCCTCTGCAGCATCTCAGCATGTCCTTGGCATGCACAGATGCTGTGCCAGGTTGCTGCTGCCACAGGCTTGCCTGCCTCTCCGCACTGGCAAGGCTGGGTCTGGAGCTATTTAAGTCCCAGCTCTAAGCACAGTCTGCGCCTGTGGCAGATGCTCAGCAAATGCTTAGCTAAATGAATCTGTAGGCTTCAATAGGAGAGTAAATTGTTAAGGAGGACCAGTCAGGGACCAGGAGTGTGAACCTGGCTGTGGGCGTTAGACCTGTGCCTCATTCAAGAACTCTGAGGAGCAGTTTAACATCAGGGAGCAGTTCAGACCTGAGCTATCAAGTTAAAAAAAAAAAGGACTTAAAATATCTGAAGCTATAAGGTATTACAAAGAGTGTTATTTATAGGAAGGCACACCAAGTAGAGTTGCATGTAGCCTCTCTCCAGTGGGACACTAGGCTAAACAGTTCACCTTACTGTGAACTTGGCCTCCATCCTGGCCCTGCTCAGTTGCATCTCCGGTGGCCTGTGTCCTGGCTTTGGACAAGCAGCTTGCCAGGTGTTATAAGGAAGACCTGAGGTGCCGATGCTGTGGACGAATACCTCAGATACTTCTTAGAGTGGCATGTGCTTCCATCCAATGGAGCATGTTTGACTTTGTACAGAGCACGCGTCAAAGCGTGAAGCTCACATCATCATCTACCATGGTGGTGTTGAGGGCTTTGCTGTGGGTTGAGCTTCACAGACCTCCCTGTTGAGCACAGCAGGGTCAACAGCACACAGCAGCCGTGCATTTTTTTCTTCTCAGTGAAGACACCAGTAGAAGCAAGGCCTCAGACTCTGTCTCTGAAGACAGTTAGACTGTCCCAATGCTTGAGGCTGTCTGCCACCTACCACTTCCCCGGGTGGAGTATGAAAGCTGGGCTAGCTGCAGATGCCCAGGACCTCAGACCAGTTAGAAAGGAGGCTTGGGAGGCAGAAAGTGGAACTAGATTCTAAGAGTCCAGAATTGTGGGAAGAAAGGCAGGCTTGGGTCTGGGGTGTCAGGAGCCCCATTGGCTTGCAGAGTGGTCAGCAAGGACGAGGCTGGAGACTGCAGACGAGTGATCAGGGTAGCTTGGGGGCAGCATGCTCCAGCATTCAGTCTTCACATGGTTTACAAAACTTGCTGAAATGGGGTGGAAGGCTGCTTACAGTTTGCTGTTGGGTCCATCAGAAAAGGAGAGTTAGACCTTCTGGAAATATCTGGGAATTTCCACCTTTCATTTTCCCTTTGGACCTTGACAACCTTCCAAAAGCAGCTTTACTGAACACAGCGTTCTGGTGTCTGCTCTCCCATCTGTCTCCTGCTCAGATCTGCTTTCCTCTTAGAGCGACTCTAGTGAACGTTGCTTCTCCTGCCCGCCTGCCCACCTTCAGCCTTGTGGAGTTTGTGTGGCTCCAGCAGAGAGCCAGGCATCAGTAGCGGCTGTACAATCAGATGTCTAGATCCACGAAGAGCCTTTGCAGCTACCCAGCCAATCCCTGGTCAGCTCTACAACAGCTCTTGCCATGGCCCCTAGGAGAGTGTTTCTCTGATCACTGAGCACCTCACAGCCTAAGTTAACCTAAGTTGACCTACTGCTGCTGACACGCCCATCTCCTGGCCCTGGAGGTTATCTGCTACCTTTTTGTTTCTCCTGCCTATGTATAGCAGGGAGCTCTGGGGCAGGAAATCAAGTCCTGCTTCTCTGCAGATGGGCTGGGGTGGAAGGACCCACCCAGCACGTTCCTTCCTGGGAAAACAAGGAAGTCATATTTTGCCTTGGCCCTGTGTTTCTCGTCACACTTTATAGAGAACTCATGAAAGCTCATCTTCCGACCTCAGAGAGAGCTGCGAGTTTCTCCCCAGAATCAGTGGCTTCTCTGACCCCTTCTTGGTGCTTGAGCCTCTCTCTCTGTCTTCCTCTGAGTCAGGACTCTAAGCAGTGCGCCCATATGGAAGGCCACCAGTGCCATCACGGCAGCGTCACCAAGCAGGGGTTTCCCTCATGGTTAACCAGTGCTCACGAAAGTCTCTAACACAGAAGAAGGGCTCAGACTCTGTCTGGGCAAAGGCGCTGGTGGCATTTCTGCATTTTTTTCTGAGAAGCCCCAGCAGTAAAGACTGCGTTTGCTGTGGACCCACCTTACAGAACAGTAGGAAGGGGGAGTTGGAGCATGCCCCGTCTCCACGAGCCCCTTTACATGGTGGCTGTTGATGGTGTGAGGCTCACATAGTGCACAAGGAGGAATGTGGCAGCACCTCCTGGTGCCATCGTGTCCCTGCTGGCCTCTACAGAGCGCCTCACTCTCTAGTCACCACGTTCAGTACCAAAAGACTTTCAATTTTTACAGTTTCGATGCTGTAGCCATTGGGCAAATTCTTACACAAATTAAGAATACAAATTTAGTTCAAGAAGCAGACTCAGATATTCTGATGGAGATCTGTATGTTTGATGGTACAGAAAGTTACGCCAGCCTGTCCATGTCCACACTTCTGGGAGCGTGTGCAGGAAGGCAGATCATTGGTGCTTTTCCCACTTACAGGGTAATTGAGCTTGAGCGATCCTTCAACATCCGGTTTATTGTGCTCCTTCTTGACTCTGACTTTTATATCTGCCTTGGGTCTCAGAGACACAGACCTTGCGTCTTCCCGTTGCTCCACCGCTACCCTCCCAGCTCTCTTGGGCCTCTCTTGCTTTCTGCAATTCCATTCCTGCCAAGCTGCCTCCTCTGCATCGTACAGAGGGTAGGGCCCATCTAAGAGCATCCCCTGAGACATTTGCTGAGTAGGGCAGAGATGGAACCTGCCCCCCTCACCCTTTCCTTGCAGTAGAAGCCAGAGGCCTGGGCTTCTGTGGGTCCCCACCTTGGCCTACTGTGAGACAGCAGTGACTGCCACAGGGCCAGAAGTTGAGCTGCTCTGGGCTCATCCAATGGCTTCCGTTGTTCCTGGGCTCTTTTCAGATTTCAGTGTTGCCGCTGGGACTAAGGACAACTCCAGAGAGCGGCTGTCTGGCACTCTGCCGGGTGTACTACGTAGTTTTTGTCACCCTGACACAAGCTGGCTCATCTGGGAAGGAGGGGCCTCAGTTGAGAAAGACTGACTGGTAGGTAGGCAAGTCTGTGGGACATTTTCTTGATTAATGATAGATGTGGGAGGACCTATGAGGGTGGTGCCATCCCTGCACACGTGGCTCTGGGTATATAAGAATGGAAACTCCGCACCCCTGACAGCCAACCAGCTATCAGCATCTCCTCCATGGCCTTAGTTCCTGCCGGGCTTCCCTTCAGGATAGACTATAAACTACAGGTTGAAATAAACCTCTTTCTCCCTGAATTACTTTTGGTCATCGTGTTTATCACAGCAGTAGAAACCTAAGTCACATGAGGTAGAGATGCCCCTCTCAGCTTTCAGACTCTTATTGAACAAGAAGAGATGGCAGTTGGTGGCTTCTTTGAAAAAGTCTCTCCAGGGCTGGAGAGATGGCTCAGCAGTTAGGAGCACTGACTGCTCTTCCAAAGGTCCTGAGTTCAATTCTCAGAAACCACATGGTGGCTCACAGCCATCTGTAATGGGATCCAATGCCCTCTTCTGGAGTGTCTGAAAACAGCTACAGTGTACTCATAGACATAAAATAAATAAACCTAAAAAAGAAAAAGAAAGAAAGAAAAAACATCTCATTGTATCTATTTATACTAAAGCATCACAAAGCATTTTTAAGTATAAAGAATTTCAGACTCTCCAGTATCAGGGGATCAAGGGTCATGACGGGCAGAGACTTTGTGTCCCTTGTGGCTCTGTAGTGCCTTGTGTGTAGAGAGAGCCTGTGATGACCTGAGGGTGCCACCAATGGTACCTTGATCTGTGCCTTTCCCATCAGAAGTTACCACGAAAATCAGGAGCCCATTTGCCTTGTACTCTTTTTTTTTTTTTTTTGAGGCCATCCAAGCTATTTACATTGTTTCAAAGTTCCTCCCCTCCAATGACTATTAGAGGGAGAGGCTCCGTTACAAACCTGACCCCCTGACCCTGTATGGTGGCTGCTGGTGAGCCCAGTGCTCACTCTAGTCTGAGGCTTCTCTGCTCCTGCAGACCGTGTGCCCGAGGCAGGAGAGAAGGAGGGGGTGAGCGGGTTAGCCGGTGTGTTTGCAGGTTAGTATCAGGTAAGGATGGCTCCTGAAGCCACCGGCATCAGTACAAGAGGACACACTTTCTCCTCGCTTCACTGGAGTTTTAACATCAGTCCCTGCTCTCCACAACTCAAGCTGGAAGGTCTCCAGTCCCTTCCCCCAGGCACCTCCTTGCTGCTTTTGCTCTTCTGGAGTGTCCCTCTCTTTAGCTCGACTCAGCAACAGTGGAACCAACTGTCTGAGTTGGAATCAAAGACACCAGGCCCACTTCATCTTGCTTCCAGACTTTTCCCATGTGGGCCACCCTTCCGCCTTTGCTCTCCCCTCCCAGCTGGGTCACTCCTTCCTTCCTGGTGTATCCTACAGCTCAACATCAATCTTGACTCAGTTTAGACGGATGTGTGCTCCTGTTCTGTCGTCCGGCTCATAGCCCCTTTATAGTGCACTGTGTGCTGTCTGTTCTTATTGTAAGAGAAGTGGTGACGGCTGAGCTGTTTGAGGGCGGAACCTGTCTTATCAGCTCTGTATCTTCCAGGGTCACTCATAGGTCTCTGATTGATGTGTTGAATTATTAGTCTAAGAACGTAATTTTTAAAAACTTCCATTTTCTCTGTTGCGATTCCTGTTCTGCAAGCAGGTTTTTCCCCCCCTTGGTTTTTTTCCTAACCACTGTGTCTTCATAAACTTGGTTGTACATTGATTTACTTTAACATCTTTTTCCCTTTAGGTGTGGGAGGGACTTGGTTTGCAGCCTTTCCCCTAACTCACGGTCTGCTGGTTCCCTGTACTTTACTGTTTATGTCTAGAGTTGTGTTCATACAGGCTTTTGCTACCAGCTTCCTTTTGAATGGGTTTCAGCTTAAGGTGACCAGTTCATATGCAGAAGAGCCACTCAGTATGCATGTTGTAAGTGGCCACATCTGGGAGACTCATGGCCAACATTGCACATTATGTGTATGATCGCTTGTGTATGTGGGAAGGGATAGGTAGATCAGGGTTCACCTGCCGGGGTCAGTCTCTGGAGTGCGTGTATACTTAAGAGTCAGCATGCCGGGCGGGCGGAGGCAGTCACCTTCCAGTAACTCACCAAAATGACAAACACAAAGAGAGAGAGGAGAGGCACTCAGTCTATGTTCTCTAGGCCTTTTAGGAAACTTGGAGTTGTTCCTTTGGCCACGTACACTCGAATCTGCAAGAAGGGTGATATTGTAGACATCAAGGGAATGGGCACTGTTCAAAAAGGAATGCCCCACAAGTGTTACCATGGCAAACCGGAAGAGTCTACAGCATGCCGTGGGCATCACTGTAAACAAGCAAGTTAAGGGCGGATTCTGGCCAAGAGGTTCAGTGTGCGGACTGGGCACATCAAGCACTCGACGAGCAGAGACAGCTTCCTGGAGCGGGTGGAGGGGAACGGTCAGAAGAAGAAGGAGGCCAAAGAGAGGGCGCCTGGGTTCAGCTGAAGCGCCAGCCTGCGCCACCCAGAGAAGCACACTGTGTGAGGACTAGCGGAAAGGAGCCTGAGCTGTTGGAGCCCATTCCATACGGATTCATGGCCCACCTGAAGGTGAACATGTGAGAGACTACCTTGTGTGATGCAAACAGACCTACAAACACTGAGCCAAGATGCTATCAGGTGGTGCTAATACACATGACCTGAGCTAAGCAGGGAGGTGGCTCAGGGTATCAGGGAGTCTCCCTGGAAGAAGTGGGCATGCACAGTCTGCGGATGAGCCTCCAAACGGGAGGAAACAAGGAAGCCTGTACCCATCAGATGTGGCAGAGCAGAACGGGTGGAATCTGCAGACTGGAGAGGCGGGGAGACAGGAGACGGACTAAGGCGCCCAGCAGAATTCTCTGCCCTCATTTCATTGAAAACTTGAAGGGTTTTGCAGCTTAAGGCAGGAATTTTGTAAGTGATTTTAGGATTCTTTTAAACAAGTACTACCATCTTGACACTAGCTGGTCATGCTGTCATGCTGTTTTTAGAAGACACAGGCTGGAATGGCCAGCACAGTGTTTGGGTCCAGTCTGGGAACACTGCTGTGATGATGAACGGCTGTCAACATTCTCTGACCACATTCTCCAGCTGGGCAGGGGACACCTGTGAAGAGAAGGGTGACCTCAGCAGCTCGCCCCTGATGCAGTGGGCTACAAGGGAGAGAGGCGGGGGCTTGTTAGATATCTGGAGTTTCGGTCAGCAAGGGGATTGTCCCAGGGACTCTCAGCAATGTCTAGAGACTCACACCTGGCCGAGAGAGGCTGGCTGTGGCACCCAGTGGGAAGAAGGGGCCTGCTCTTGCTCTTGGTCTCAGCTTTTGTCTCCTCTGGTTGCCTCAGTACCCCAGAAGCACACAGGAATGAGTCCCCACCACTGAGCCGTGCGCTCTAAATGGCCACAGTGCTCACTCAGAATGAAGAACCCTGACTTAGTCCAGTGATGCATTTTCTGTTCTCTCTCCTTGCTATTTGGTGCTTTCTTAAAGAGCCACCTCTCCCCTTCATAGCCTCAAGCAGTGCTTCTCGGTGTGTCAGCAGTCAGTCACCTTGTAGCCCTTCAGTATCAGGCCTGGACCTGTGGAATCTATGTCCTGGGCCCTGGGATCCCAGATGACTTGCCCAATAGGTATCCTTGTGACCCTTGCAGTCCTTGAAGAATCAGAGAGTCTGCTTGTGCCTAGGATGTAGTCATGTCTCTTGTCACCAGTCATCTTGCTCAGTCACCCCCAGAATAGTCTACCCAGCCCTGCCCTGCTACCCAGCGCACTTAGCAAGCATGGTTCACCTCTGGTGAAGAACACATGGGCATCAGCATACATGCACAGCAGAAGATAAAAAGGCTGCAGTATCCCATGAGGAGGCGGAGGGAGGAGAGTCTCCAGGGGTGGGTCTTGTAGGATGCTGCCTCCTAAGACCCTCCCAGATGGTGTGTGTGTGTGTGTGTGTGTGTGTGTGTGTGTGTGTGTGTGTGTGCAGGCTGGTTGATGTAGGACTGGCACAAGGACTGAGGTTATGCGGACATAGGTAACAGATGTTTGACCCCTGATCTAGTCTCTTGTTTGAGAAGACATCTTAAGTAAGGGTTACCCTCTTCCTGGAGAGAGCAACCATCAAGCTTTGCTTTAAGGGGAAGAAGAAAGCAAGCACAGCCTATGAGCAAATGCTAGCAGTGCCTCCCCTCCCCCAGGAGGCCAGGAAGAGGGTAGTAGGAGGGGCGGTGTGATTACATTCATGGAAATGAGCCTGCTAGGAGAGGAGCCGCGCACAGCGCGCACCGAGTGTCAGCTGCTGCTGCAGCTCCGTGCAGTGCACCGTCCCCATCCCCGGGGCTGTGCCAGCCTTCCCCACCAGGATCTGCTCACTCCCGCCCGCTGTTTGGCCATTGGCTTTTGTCTCCTCTGGACGCCTCCTCCCCTGCCCTTGTGTGCTGGCACACAAACGCTGTCCTGGCTCCAGCTCTCCCTGCACCCAGAGCTGGGAGAGTTCCTGGGAGCCTGGGCCTGTGGGATTGCTGTACAGATCCACCATGGCCTCTGACATGGAGAACTGCGGATCAGCTGAGGCTCTGATGTTGCTGCCCAAAGCTTGACAGGACACTGGGGCCACAGGAGAGGGGACACGCCGCCGGTAAGAGCCTGGTGGATGGCGCATGGAGCGGGACTGCAGCTCCCCCTTGTTCTGCCTAGATGCAGCCTCTCCCACCCTGCACCCCATATCCTGCAGCAGGCAGCAGGAGCTGACATGCTCCGCTGACTCTGCATGTCTGTCCTTGGGTTTCCATCCTTTGCTCTCTCCTCTCAGGGATTTTCCACTGTGCTTCTGAACAGGTACCCGGTCATTTGTTGTTTCTTCTTGTCCTGAGACTGAAGAGCAAGCCAATAACCAGTTCCCAGTTCTGGCTTTGGGTAGGTTAAAAATAGGGTAGCAGAAAGCCAAGGGGCAGATTTGCCACCAGGCTCTCCCCTCTAGGTTTGCCGACCACTTGGGGTTTGACTGACTCAGGGTCTTTGGACCTTCCTGGTCGGGGGCAGCCAAGGTTCTAGAGTACACACAAAGACCAGCAAGGTCCTGTCCCGGTGCTAGACAGGACCGCAGCTTAAGTGTGCAGAAAAAGTCAGTGTGTGTAAAGGACTGTGTGCAAAGGATCTTTAGGTAAAGTGACAGAGAAGTGACGTCTGAAACCCCTCCCCCTGCTTCTCTTTGGGATGCAAGGGGGTGTGGTGGCCCAGCTGTGCCGGTGACTGCAGCTGGCAGGCACCAGAATGGCAGTGCTTCACCCAAAAGACTCAGTGTCCTCTGACCTCAGAGGAGGAGGGTGAGCTGATGACCAGGGTTTCTGGTATAGGGAGCTCTCCACCTGCCCCAAGAGCTAAGGACCCAGTGCTGCCTCAGAAGGGCTCCAGAGGTTCTTCCTCACGGGGGCTCCCAGCTTTGTCCTGCATAGAGAATGCTGGACGCTTGGTGCTGAAGAGAAACTGCTGTGCCTCCTGGCTGTGTCGCTGGCCCTGCCAGGGGTTAAGAAAGGGTGAGGGTCTCAGCGGTGAGCGCAGTTCCTGCTTGTTTTAATAAAACCAGATGACATGTGATGACTCAGTCCCTCTTACTGCCTTGAACTTTGACCTCTTTCTCTTGACTGAGCTGCTTAAATTGTAGCAAACTCAGCTTTGGGTTCTAGTCTTTATTCAGTAAATCGTGTTGATTCTTTTCTCTAAATGATAGTAAAATATGTTCTTGGAGCTTTTAAAAGTCACACTCCTAATCCATGTCTACACATGAGGAAATGGGGTGGTGGTGGGGTTGGTGGTGGAGAGCCGAGAAGTCAGTGAAGTCCTGGCCGGTCCTGGGCTTCCTCCCCACTCCCTCCAGACCTGGGCAGGTGTTCATCAGAGGACCTGTTCCTAAGCCTTGAGAACAGGAACAGTCTTCCTTCAGAATTCAGAGTCTTTAATGGGTTTACTTGAGCAGAGGCCTGGCCTGGGTGGGTTTGTCTGGAAGAATGTAAACTAGAGTATATAAATCCCCACTTTGGCAGTTTGCCCACCACATCTGTGTCGAGGATCATTTGTGCTTGCTGCATGAGAATCTAACAGGCTTTTGACCAGTGAGTGTGTGGATTTCTTTAAAACTCTTATCCTGCAGAAGGGTGGGAGGGCCAGATCATAGTAAAAAGGATCTGAAGTGGAATCAAGAGGTTAGAATATTGCCAGTAAAATTTCTGTTTATTTTTAATTATGGCAAAATCCATGTAACATAAAACTCACCATCTTCACCGCTTGAAGTATACAGTTAATGGTGTTGAACATATTTAAATAGTGATGTTCACATCCCCAGAACTGTTGAACCATAAAAAATTGCCACTTCATCCCTACTGATCTTCTCAACCACCCTCACCTCCCAAAACCTTCACCGCTCTCTCTATGAGTGTGACCCAAGGACCCTTGAGTAAGGGAAACTCCACGATGTCCATCTTGTCACTGCCATTCCACTGAGCTTCTTCAGGGTTCATCCTGGGCTGTAGTGGCATTGGAACCTTCTTCTTTATAAACCCCTGACAGTGTATTCAACTTTAGGAAGGACTTTGAAGGCTTTGACTCAATAGGAAGGAAATGGGATTGGTTCTCCCAAGGTGACAGATTCTGTAACTGTGTGATGGGAATGTGGTACACTGCTGGGAGCAAGCGTGTCACTAGGTCTCTGACTGTGGTCACACCCCTTCCTGTGTCCACCTTCCCTCATCCTGGATTCTGATTACTATCCTGAAGACTGGAAATAGCTTCTGGCTTGGTGTGTGGTCTGAAGCATCAAGCATTGGCTTTTTCATCTTTTACTCTTATCTGAAAGATACTTGGAAGGAGGGTTGCATCCTTAGGACTTCCGAATGACTCAGTCCCATCACTTGTGAATGGAGAGTTCTTTTTTTTTTTTTTTGGTTTTTCGAGACAGGGTTTCTCTGTGTAGCCCTGGCTGTCCTGGAACTCAACTCTGTAGACCAGGCTGGCCTCCAACTCAGAAATCTGCCTGCCTCTGCCTCCCAAGTGCTGGGATTAAAGGCATGCGCCACCACTGCCCAGCTGTGAGTGGAGAGTTCTAAGTGAGAGAAAATAGACTCTCCCAGCCAGTGTAGCAGCGATCAGTAAGAACTTGATCCTGCATTTGGCTCTGTAGTCGTTTGCTTCTAGGTCAGCCCCTCTTGCCCTGACCCCTTTCTTCCCTACAGCTTCTGACTTAACACAAGGTACAGGCCTTAGGGCTGCCACTTTTCCCTCTATGATGTAAGAGCCCTGCTTCACTTCAGTGTTCTTTCTGGAAACAGCCTGCCAGCTTATTGTTCATGGAGGGGCACACACTGATGAGATAGCTTACCCAGCTGGTGAGTACGGACTGTGGGTGATTGTAACCCAGCAGCCCTGGCCAGTCCCACAGGTGGGCACAGTGTCCTATAGACATAGCTCCCATTAGCACGCACTCCTAAAGTTGTTCATGGCCTCCAGGTCTTCTCTTGGACTGCTACACATCCAGAAAGGAGTCTGCCACCTTGCTCGGAGGCAGCAGTGGCTGTAGGTTGGGTGAGCATCTGTACCAGTTAGGCAGGAGAGGAGGAGAGTGCGCTGGATCTGTGGGTGGCTCGGGACACTGAGCAAGCTGGCCTGCCTCCTTTCCTGCGTGTGACGGGAACAGTGATGGGCAGGGGTAGTTCCATCTTACAGAGAGGTAACAACTGCTGTGCAACGGTGTGGCAAACATCCGAGGTCTTTCTAGTGGTTTACAGTTTTTCAAAGTGTAAGTCACTGGGATTTCCTGGGAGACAGCGTGATACAGGCCCCTGGAGGAGACAGATCCTGGCCTTGTTGCTAAGGTCACTTTGGGCAGGTCCACTGGAGGGCAGACAGTTGATGGGTTGGGCCTGGCTCTGTGGTGGTGGCCTTCAGGGCTCTTCACACTGTGGGCCCTGTGGGCCTCATAGGAAGTTCCCTCAGCAGCTTCTGTATCCGTGCTCTTGGAAAGAGGGCAGTCAGTGTCCTCTCAGAGTGGGTGCCAACTCTGTGGAGGTGTGGGAAAACTTGGCTTCATCTTACCACCTCTGCGATTCTGGGCTGTGCTAGGTTTACCTGAGGTGAGCCAGAGGTGGGGGAAGGGTGGAAGGAGAGAAAGGAAATATCCACAGGCATGTTCAGTGTTCAGGAGACTGTCCAGGTCCAGGGTAGGAAGACCGTCTTACAGGAGGGCTGCGTCTGGAGATACGAGGAGCCCTTAGGCCTGGGCTGGAGCTCTCCCCATGGTAGTTCTGCTTTGTGTGTTTACCTGCTTCGCAGGAGGAGAAGACGCACTTGGTCACTCTCCAATACCTCCCTGTAGTACTGCATTAAATACAGACCCTCTTATCCACTGAGAGGCTGGGGCTCTGTGGATATTGGTTAATAATTAAGGTAGGAAAAAGACAAGGCAGGTAGTGTATTCTCAAGCCAGGTAGGGTTGTTGTTGTTGTTTTTGTTGGGGGGGGGGCAAGATGACCTCAAAAAGCAAGAAGGAAATCTGAGTTCCAAAGCATGGCTGGACGGACCCCTCTGGTTTCACAGCACGCACTAGGGTTGGGTGAGTGCCATGAGTTTGAGCAGTGGCTGCTGAATAGAACCTGATGTCACAGGCGTTGCATCTGCAGTGGGACCTCAGGACAGCTGTCACGGGACAGAGTAGGGACTGCAGGCTTTAGACTGCTGCCTGCCATCCTGTGCACATTTCCTGCTCCTTGGCTTGAAAAGAAGGCACCGTCCCTTTAAGACAGTCCTCCTTTGTATGTGCTGGCTGGACCATGTTTCAGTTCTAGGTTTCTGCCTACTGTTAAAATCTGCAAAGCAACATTTAAATAAATAAATGAAAGCTTCCCTTGTGTGGCTTCTGCATTTGCAACTGGGCACAATGGCTCCTTGTTGTTTGGCCACTTTAATCCCCTTCATTAAATTGGAACCTGGGAAAGGATGGTAAGGAGAGCAGTGCTGGGCTGTTCCCGCTGCCTGCCGGCTGGACACCTTACTTAGCCTCAGAGCATGGGTTCCTGCCCTCCAGCACGGGCACTGTCCGACAGAAGGGCTCCTCTGACCTCACTAGACAACCTGCTGCCCTGCTCGGTGGCCTTTCCTTTAGAGAAAGGGCTTTAGCTGCCTCCTGGCACAGCAGCGTGGCTATAGCACGTGGCAGTGGGGGAGGGGGAGTTGTTTGTTGTTCTGCCATCTGGCCTGTCAGAGAATGTTCTTGTGCAGTTTAACCCTGGCTGTCCACTGGTTGTGATAGCCTCCCGAGGGGTTGTCCCCCAGGTCCAGTAGACCAGGTTACCCAATGCTGAGTCCTTCTGTCTCTTTTTCCCAGCACAGTTCTGCTATTCATAGTATCTGTGTGGTCAGCCCAGGTCCTAGGAACCTTCACACCTCCAACAGCCTGGCAGCCGTTTAGGTTCTTTGGGTTAAATGAAGCAACTGTTGAGATTTGTGTTTTCTCTGCCACAAAGGCTTGAACTAAAGATCTGGTGTTGCATTCGTAAGGTTTGCTGTTATGTTGGTTGAGTTTCTGTAGAGGAAAGTACTTGTTAAAATGTTAGATTTCCCTCATCTTAGAGCAAAATTCCAGGAGAATAAAAAGAGATTGAGAGCATTTTGGGGTCTTCTAAATTCTTAATTCTTCTTTGAACCAAAATGGAAGAAGTGTTGATTTTAGGTTATTAAGTATTTCAGAAGTAACTTAGAGATCATATAGTTAGTGTCAGGAGACTGGACCAAAATAAATGACAACAAATGTCATATTTTTTGTGTTTTATTTTTAACATCTTTAATATAGCTGCAAACTGGCTAGAAGCCATGTGTGTCTGGCTACAAGGACACAGAGGCCTTTTCCCTAGAAGCCCTGGGTTAGTGTGTCAGACATGTGACATGTGAATATCCACAGTAGCCCCTTCACTCCATTCCCAGACCTGCTCCCCAAGGCAGCCGCAGCCATGAGCTCCTCAGTGTTGGTGCCTGGGTCCTCAGTGGCTGGTCACTGTCAGAGCCGGGAGTGAACCACTGGCTTCCTCTGTGAAGGACAGAGGCTTCAGCTCTTGGGCTGAGGGCTTGGCTACGCCTTTTAGTTCTCTCGTTTCCTATCAGTGCGTCTACACTGTGGACCTCTCCTCGGTCTGTACTCAGGCTCCTGCTTCCTTGGACATCCTGAAATACCTGTTTCATCTTCCATGGTACTATTGTCGTCCATGATAACTGTTCTTCGTCCTCGGTGAGCATTTGATGCTTTGCAAGCAGCTGGTTCTGAAAGCCAACAAGCAGCAAGTGGTTCAGGACAGGACTGCAGACCCAGCGGGCTGCTCAGGGCGAGGTACCCAGGCCTCACTCACTCACTCACTCACTCACTCACTCACTCACTCACTCACTCACTCACTCACTGTGTGTGCCCAAGCCTCACTCACTCACTCACTCACTGTGCCCAGGCCTCACTCACTCACTCACTCACTCACTGTGCCCAGGACTCACTCACTCACTCACTCACTGTGCCCAGGCCTCACTCACTCACTCACTCACTCACTCACTGTGCCCAGGCCTCACTCACTCACTCACTCACTCACTCACTCACTGTGCCCAGGCCTCACTCACTCACTCACTCACTCACTCCCTCACTCACTGTGCCCAGGACTCACTCACTCACTGTGCCCAGGCCTCACTCACTCACTCACTCACTCACTCACTCACTCACTGTGCCCAGGCCTCACTCACTCACTCACTCACTCACTGTGCCCAGGCCTCACTCACTCACTCACTCACTCACTCACTCACTGTGCCCAGGCCTCCCTCCCTCACTCACTCACTCACTCACTGTGCCCAGGCCTCACTCACTCACTCACTGTGCCCAGGCCTCACTCACTCACTCACTCACTGTGCCCAGGCCTCACTCACTCACTCACTCACTCACTCACTCACTCACTCACTCACTGTGCCCAGGCCTCCCTCACTCACTCACTCACTCACTGTGCCCAGGCCTCACTCACTCACTCACTCACTGTGTGTGCCCAAGCCTCACTCACTCACTCACTCACTCACTTACTCACTCACTCACTGTGTGTGCCCAAGCCTCACTCACTCACTCACTGTGTGTGCCCAGACCTCACTCACTCACTCACTCACTCATTCACTGTGCCTAGGCCTCACTCACTCACTCACTCACTCACTCACTCACTCACTCACTGTGCCCAGGCCTCACTCATGGCCTCCCAGGAGTTCTTCGAGATGAGAGTTTGTTTGTTTATTTCTCCATTTTGCAAGAACTTTCCATTTTGTTAAGAGATGGTGAAGTGGTGCCTTCCCATTCTCATAGTTCTCAGTGCCCTAGGACAGTCTTAGTATACAGCCCTGGCTGGCCTCAAGCTCAGGCTGCCCCTGAGATTATAGAGTGTGCCGCACACCCTATTCTTTTACTTGCAGTCTTCTGTTCTTTGGAGTACCCTATAGTCCACAGCTTGCATGCCAACCTGCTCCACATGCTTTCTGCCCCACCCCCAGCTGAGTTGTTTACCACCCTCATGCTCCTGAGTTGGTCCTGTCCCTTGTCCTACAGTGTACTCCTCTTGAAGTTATTTTAAAACTTGTGGCCAGAAGACTGGCTCTCTGCTACATGAACATCTGATGACTCTGACTTGCCCCCACTTGGCTGGGGTCATTTTCATTTAGAATCTTGAAGGCCGTCCCAGTCCTCACGGGAGTGTGGATCTCTTCAGCTGTGGGCTGATGAACCCCCCACTCCTGTTATGTAGAGGTCTTGCTTCTGTTGGCGTCTCTGCAGGATTATAATCTTTACTGTGCACTGAGCTGAGGCTGCTTACATTCAGACCTTTGTTGTTTTTTACTGCTCATTTTGTCCTCTATTTTTTGTGTGTATTTTACGTGTTTGTGTGTTTACCCTACGTATATGTCAGTGTACCGCATGCATAGTTAACAAAAGGTCGTAATGCAGCGTGTGGGTGCTGGGAACCAAGCCTGGGTCCTCGGAAGGTCAGTCAGCGCTCTTCACCTCCGAGATGTCTCTCCAGCCCTAGTCCTTTCTTGACATTTTTTATTTAGGTAGGAGGATTGAAAGGGTGGAGGTTAATTTCCAGCGTATGATATTTTCTGTAACCCCCCCCCCAAGGGTGGGTTCTGAAGGTTCTAAAGAACAGTTTTTCTTCGTTTTCTAATGTCTGTTTGCTGCAGGGTTTGTTTGTTTCCACTGTAGCTGTCTGTGTAAAAGGGAAGCTTAATGGGCAAGCCGAAGGAAGGCTCTGGGCAGGTGGGTCTTAAGGCTTAGGGGCTCTGCTTAGGGGGAGCTGGAAGGACACCCCCAAGGGCTCCCATCCCGCCTGGGCGGCTCCTCACTAGGTAGCTTGCTCCCCAGCGCTTGTCCGCTCTTGTTTCCTTGCTTGGGGATATGTGTTCTTGAGCACACAGAGCCAGCCCGGTGGCTAGGCTGCAGAGATCCAACGGTGGCACCCAAGGCTCCCGAGAAGACCTGTGCCCTCCCGTCAGCGCCTCCTGCTTCCAGAGACTTGCTGACATCCAGGCTACTGAAGGCCTACAGGAGTTTGTTTAGAGCGGCTTCTTTATTTTTATTGTTGACAGACAATGAGAAGCACCATTTGAATATGAAATACAGATAATGGGTCACTGCAAATGAAGGGTGGGTTCAGGAGGCAACTTTAAGGGTAAAAGTCTGTAGTCTGGAGAGAGATTGTTTGTTTTTCCACCAGCTTTGCAATGAGGACCTGGAATTTAGGCTGGCTTGCTTCTCTGCTCAAATGGAGATTCATTGATGATCTGATTACCAGCTCTGTAAGTGTCAGATCAAATTTCAATATCCTCAGCTATTTTTAAAATGAACTTCTGCCTCCAAGTCTCAAAGCCATGCCGTGTCAAGATGAGTATGTTTTCTGGATCCTTGGTGTGTGTCTATCTGTGCTGTAAACAGAGGCGCACTCCCCCTCTGTGGGGTCAGCTAAGTGTCCTCTTTACTGCATCATTCCAGTGTGCCACCAATATGAGGTGTGAGTGCCACCAGGGGCTGGGCATCAAACCTCCTCACGATGCACCTTGATTCAAGAACAGAAGCAAGCTGTCTGTCCATGTTGAGGATGTTGGTCCTGCACTGTACTGTGCAAGGAGGGACAGGACCAACACTTTGCCCACTAAACACCAGGCATGGCTTGAGGCACCTCAGTTACAACCATTACCCACCATCATCTGCAGTCAAACTACTAAATGGAAAACTCCAGAAATGGACAATTCATAAGCCTTCACCTACATGCCATTCTGAGCAGCAGGATTAATTCTGTCCTGCTCTACCCTTCTCTGTCTGTGACCCGCTGTACCACTGACAAAATCTTAACTCATTTTGCTGCTGTTCATCAGGCTGCCAAAGGTTTGGCTATGGTGTAGCATTGTGCCTGGGCCAGACAGAAAAGTCATCTAATGTAGATGTTCGCATAGAGACAACCATTCTATCTGTGGATCTAGAAGTCTGCTGGGGTTCTTGGAATGTGTCCCCTGAGGATAAGGGGACACACCTCTGTTCCACTTCCTCCTCAGATCACTCATGAAGTTGGACAGCATGTGGCTGAATGGGTAGTAGTGTGTCTGGAGTGGTGGGGACTTGGGGTGTGCATGGGGTAGGGACTGGAAACATGGGGACAGGGACACTTTGCTGATTCTAGTGTTTGTTACTCGTGTGGCCACTTGCTTCTGACAGAGTGCTCAAATAAGAAGTCGGTCATGTGGGCCTTTGGCAGTGTTCATGATGAGCGTGTTTTGATGGTAGGAACGCACCATGGACTTTCAAACCATGCTGAAAAGACTCTCATAATCCCAGCTCCTAGACTTAAATGCTGTTTTCAGTTTGCTGTGCATCTTTCTAGATTTTCTTCTCTATATGCAAAAAATTCTCACCCACTTTTCTCCAAAATGACACAAAGGCACTCTTGTTGCTTTGCAGTTCACCAGAGACAGCTCGTGGGGATGTAGTTGCACTTTGACCAGCAGGGAACTGAGGCCTGCCCTTGCCTGCTGGAAGACAGGAGAGTGGTGGGTGATGGTGACTAGGCCTGTCACTCTTCCCATCTGTGGTGGTTCGCCTGGTGGCATCTCCCTCCTGTTCTGTTTGTGACTGCCCTTGCTCATCTGATCTAAGAGCTGCAGGTCCTGCCTCTCTTCAATAACCCTGCCTGAGTGGTTCCCAGCAGTCCACCATTTCCAAATTGGCTTCTGGCTGCCTTTGGTCACATTTTACCTGTGAGTCTTTGGGATTTTGTTGTTTTGTGGGAGTAATGCTTTCGTGACATTTCTGTTTTTGCAGTCCCCAGTGACCTGACTGCAGAAGAGCGTCAAGAACTGGAGAACATCCGGCGGAGGAAGCAGGAGCTGCTGGCTGACATCCAGGTCAGGGGGCGCTTGGGTAGTGGCTGAGTGCGTGTGTGTGGCGGAGTGCACTGACAGCTAGCACTTGCCACAGCTCCGACCAGGGTGTAGGTATTAGTGGCTGCTTTTGGCTTCCCAGAAAGAAGAGCTTCAGAGCAGTTCTCCCTACTGCCATTCTTCAGAGCTAATGGACTCTGAGCTCAGCTTTCCCAGCTGACACACCACAGAATGCAGCCTCGGGTGTGCCGGTGCCTTCCGTAGAGTCACCACCTACCAGCTGAGGGTGTGGGATACAAATCTAGTTTGTCTGTCTGTTTGTTTGTTTGTTTTTTAACTTCTGCTCTTCTGGTCATGGGATGGAATGGCAGCACCTTCACAACTCCTGTGAGGCCGATGCACTGGTGTTGTAGGGCATGTCCCTAGAGACTAGACTGTAGACAGCGGCGTCACTGTCTTTCCAAGTTTCTTTTCATAACTGCAGGCTCTCTTGGGAAGAAGGAGCCATGCAGTGGATTATTTTCACTCTGAGCAGTTAGATGTTGCTCTTCTAAAACCCTATGTAAGATTCAAGGCTGCGAAAAGCATGGCCCAAACCTCACAGGACAGTGAAAGGACAGGCCTACTCGCCACTGGAGAGTTAGAACTATTCTGATGGTTTTCCCCGATTCTCTGGTAACTGCTAGGAACATGGAGAAACTTTTACCCCATCCTCTGCATGGATGCAGTCACTCCCTTACAAGACTGAGTGAGGAGAAGGCTGTGGCTAGAGTGAGTGCTCAGCAGACTTAGGGGGGCATTCCCTTGTCCAGTTAGAGCGGCGTGAGGCCACAGTGTAGGCCCAGCACAGCCCCAGCTCAGACAGCCAGACAACCATGTATGTGGGTGCCTGTTAGCTCTGTCACGCCGTCACACCTCTGTTCTGAAAGAATATATCAAGACTATATATTAAAGACTATGTTCTGCCTGTACATCACAAGAAGGCACCAGACCTCATTGTAGATGGTGTAAGCCACCGTGTGGTGGCTGGCAGTTGAACTCAGGACCTCTGGAAAAACATTCAGTGCTCTTAACTTCTGAGCCATGTCTCCAGCCTCCATGACTACACCTTTTTAATACAGTGCATGTACCTAAAAAACACTTCTTCCCTAGCCCAGGAACTCTGGGTCAAGTAGCTGCCTCCCACCTTGGAGGCTCACCGTCTGGGGTTGGGGGCCTAGTAGGTGTCCTGGAGTAAACACACTCTTGTAGTTGACCTGGTAGATTTGTGCCTGTTTTGTTGTTCTCTTCTGTTTTGGTGCTGGCTTGGAGAGGGTTGTGTGAAGAACTTTGGAAGTATTGCTCTTGTCTGCAGCTCTCCTCCTGGTAACTCCTTCTGTTTACAGAGGCTAAAGGAAGAGATAGCAGAAGTTGCTAATGAAATTGAAAGCCTGGGGTCCACAGAGGAAAGGTGAGTTTGTCTTACTGCTGGGCAGGCCTCCTGGGTCTAGAGCTCCCGGTGCACCCATCCTTCCCCACACTCCCTGGCACATTCAAGCAGAAATTCTGCCTTCTAGTCCTAGCAGGCACTCAGACACCTTCCCATCCTGTCTCTGAGTCCTCACTGCAAGTATCTGAACACAAGAAACTTTTTTTGTTGTTGTTGAGACATAGTCTTTCTACATATCTCTGGCTATCCTGGAACTCACTGTGTAGACCAGGCTGACCTTGAGCACAGAGACCTACCTGCCTGCCTCTGTCTCCCAAGTGCTGGGATTAAAGGTGTGCGCCAACATGCTGAGCCATAGGAAACCTTTTATGTATACAAAACTGAGCCAGAAAGTTCAAAGGCACCAGAAAAATCTTAAGTCAGTGGTTCTCAGCCTGTGGGCCATGAACCTCTTTGGGGGTCAAGAGACTCTTTCACAAGGGTCCCATATCAGATCTCCTGCATATCAGATATTTACGACTCATAACAGTAGCAAAATCACAGTTATGAAGTAGCAACGAAACAGTTTCATGGCTGGGGGTCACAGCCCCGTGAGGAACTGCATTGAAGGGCCGCAGCATTAGGAAGGTGAGCTTCCCCTGCACTGCCCGTAGGTCGTTGTGGGGGCTGTGTTCTCCTCTGTGCTGTCCGCTCTGTATGCGTTTGTTAGGTTTCTATTTTACTCTTGTTCAGTGGAAAAGCTTAGTGAGCGCTGCTAATATGACTTCCCAAGGCTGGTGTGCCCACCTGTGTCTGGTGTAATGTCAGGTTCGTCTGCACTTCCTTAGGCTTGAGGGAGAAGAATGTGGAAACCATTACAGTGGAAAATGATAAGATATCAGTGACTTTGGATGGAATTCACAGGCCTTTCTAACTGCCTCCCTCGATAAATGATCTGCTTCTAGTTCCCTCAGTGTCTGTGTTTGTCTAAGCCTAAGCCTCCCTGTCTGGCTTTATAAGGCCCTTTGGTTTGTTATTTTAAACTTGTATGGGCAGTGCCATTAGGGATGAAGGGGCTACACCCTCCACAGAACAGCCAGTCGGACACTGCCAGCCTCTGGTTGTCATTTAGACTTGCAGCTTTCTCACTTTCTATTACATTTTTTCTTTTAGACTTTAAATTTTTTATGCATATGAGTGCTTTGCCTACAAGTGTGTCGTGCACTCTGTGTGTGCCTAGTGCTCATGCAAGTGTGTCTGTCCACTATATGTGTGCCTGGAGCCCATGCAGGTGTGTCTGTGCACTTCCTGGTACTTATGGAAATGAAAAGAGTGCATCAGATCCTTTGGAACTAATTGTGGATGGTGTGAGCCACCATGTGGGTGTTGGGAATTGCACCTGGTCCTCTGCAAGTTCTTAACTGCGGAGCCATCTCTACGGCTCCTTACTTTCTGTCTAAAGCAAACATGGAAATCAATAGATTAAGAGTTCGTCTATATTTAGAACTTCTGCTCTTAGACAAAAATAACAGGCCAGGCATGGTTGCACACACCTTTAATTCCAGCACTTGCAAGGCAGAGGCAGGTGGATCTCTGTGAGTTTGAGGCCAGCCTGGTCTACAGAGAGAGTTCCAGGACAGCCAGAGCTACACAGCCATACCATATCTCAAACAACATCAACAAACCCATAATAAAGTAAAGCAAACAAAAACCAGGCTAGGGATGGGATTCAGTAAGCACTTCCCGGCATATGTGAGGCCCCAGATTCAGCTCCCTAGCAGCAGCCCTCCCACCACGACAGTAGGTAACTGCTAAAGGAACAGGTACCGCACGCACGGAGCAGGAAAAAAGAGCTGCAGGGTGTATCTGCAAAAGGCCTTGTCCAGAATAGACCACATGCGCTACAGTGACGTGGAGACAGCTCACATAGGTGGACAGAAATGCTGAGCAGATCATTCATGCAAGAGGCAGGCAGCATACGGGGCTGGAGAGATGGTTCAGCTGTTAAGAGCACTGATTCCTCTTCTGAAGGTCCTGAGTTCAAATCCCAGCAACCACATGACAGCTCACAACCATCCATAAGGAGATCTGACACCCTTTTCTGGAGTGTCTGAAGACAGCTACAGTGTACTTACATATAATAATAAATAAATCTTTAAAAAAAAAAGGGGGGGCAGGATACATAAGAGGAGTACGCATGAAAGAGGCTTAGCACTATTCCCTCTGAGTATGAGCAATGTCAACCTAGTGCAGCCTCACATGCCCAGGCTAGAAGCAAAGGCTGCTGGGACCTAGTGTTGGTAAGTACCAGACAGAGTAATGTGTCAGCATTCAAGAAAACACTTGCCAGTTCTTTTAAGACATTAAATATGTGTCCAGTGCTGATACCCAGCACACAGGCATTTACTCAGGAGAATGAAAATATGTCCACAAAAACCTTTACCAAGGGTATTTACATCATTCTTAATAAAATTGACTGATATAGAACTTGCACAGCTGTTCAGCAACAGGTGAACGGTAAGGAGGCTGGAACAATGGACCATTATTTGATAGTGTTAGAGGAGTGCACTGACCCAGTGCAGCAGCATATGCAGGCCCTACAAACACAGAACAGAAAAGACCACATGGACACTACACACTTCTGTCATGAAGCTGAGATATACCATCAGAAATAGCAGTGTCTGCTGACAGGTTTCAGACAGAGACCTGACCAGAACCTAGCAGGAAGATGGGAACACCAGGCCGTGCATACATGTCAGAACTGTGGTTGGGGCACTTAGGATGCGAACATCACACTGAGTGAAAATTATCCCTGGATTAAACAGCAAATCATTGCTCCTTTCCTGGTTCTAAGTGCATTTTTAAAAAATTTTTTTTTTTTTGGTTTTTCGAGACAGGGTTAAAATTTTTTTTTTAAATTTAAGAATTACATTTATTTATTTATTTATTTATTTGAAGCAGGCAAACATATCACAGCACACATGTAGAAGTCAGAGGACAACTTTCTGGAGCTAGTTGTGCCCTATCATGTGGGTCCAGGGGATTAAATTTAGATCGTCAGGTTGGCTACAAGTTCCTTTACACGTTCGTTGAGCCATCTGACTATCCAGGAATATATGTTTATTGCAGTAAATTGGTAAAAGAAAAGCATGAAAAAAAAAACCCCAGATTTTCCATAATCAGCAACCCAGAGAGAACCATGATGAATATCAGAGTGTACTTTGTTTCTGTGTCTTTTGGTGCTTAGTGTCCTGTGTGTTGTCATGGTCCCAGCGGACTGAAGAGTCCAGCAGTACCAGCAGCCAGGCACTGAGAACACTCAGCTGGTGAATTTAAGAAAAGCAACTTTCAGGTTGCAGGGCTTAGTTCTTGCCGTGGAGTCCTGATCTGCCCACCACGAGCTAGAGAATCAGGACTGGTTTGGAGGAGTCCCATCTGAGTAGACTACGGGATACCTACCATGATTTTGACTAAACAAGCAACACCATCATCTGGTGAAATTTAAAACATGAAGAACCCCCCTAAAGATAACATGTGAGGGATGAGAAGAAGCTCAACATGGAAAGGAGATTGCCTGTTATCGGAGTTCAATCTCTGGAACCTGTGCAAAGGTGGAAATAGAGAACTGACTCCACAAAACTATCTTTTCACTGGGCAGTGGTTGGCGCACACCTTTAATCCCAGTACTTGGGAGGCAGAGCAGGTGAATCTCTGTGAATTTAAGGCCAGCCTGGTCTACAGAGTGAGTTCCAGGATAGCCAGAGCTACACAGAGAAACACTGCCTTGAAAAACCTAAACAAATAAATACATAAATAAATATTTGAAAAAGAACATAAAGGAAAATAGACCAACTTTCACCAGTGTTTCTGGTGCTTCTGAGCAGAAAAATCACATGTCAGTTATTTATGGTTTAACCCCTGGAGTTTAAACTGGTCTTCCAGAATTGAAGACTCTGAAAGGTGAGCTGTTGTCTGGATTCTGAGCATCTGGGTAGTCGGTATTTACTCATTCTGGCTTTCCATAGGTGGGTGGTCATGTGTGTAACCAAAGGCCTGATCCAGCACTCTGTAATAACCCCAAAACTGTGGAAGAAGCGAAGACAGCATAGTACAAAGGGACTGACACAGCTGGTGTGCAAGGGAGACTGCCAAAGTCGGGACAGGAGCTGACCCATAAGCCCAGATGATGACTGTCCCAGAAGTCACAGACAGAATGCTAGACAGGTAGAGACAGGAGCTGACTCATGGAGGCCTGGGAACTTCAGCTAGCCACATCCTTTGAGTGTGCCTGGCAGTCATAAGCTACAACACGGGATGGCTTGGGGGAGGAGCTGATTTATGAGAAACCAGCGAGGTTAGCCAGCCACTCCTATGAGCACTGGGCCTTCAGAAGCCGCAATTACAGCTACAGAGATCTGGAAGTGAACTAGTGAAGACTCTGGGTTTGGGGCTTGTCACAGGCAGAGGAAGCTTCAGTAAGAGACTAAGCCAAGGCAAAGATGCCGAGTGTCCTTGTGCGTCATGTGCCCTGCCATACGTAGTAGGGCCTCGGAAAGTGCCCTGCAGATAGCTTTTCGTTTCTTTGGTTGTTGTTTTTTGTTTGTTTGTTTGTTTGGTTGGGTTTTTTTAAACTTATTTTCAAGACAGGGTAGCCCTGGCTGTCCTGGAACTCACTCTGTAGACCAGGCTGGCCTCAAACTCAGATCTACCTGCTTCTGCCTTCCAAGTGCTGGGGTTAAAGGTGTGCACCACCACCTCCTAGCTCACCCAGCAGCTTTTTCTTGTATTTTTTGGAAATATGGATCAAAGTAGTATTCCTGGATCTGGGGAAAATGTGGTTAGATAACCTGAGTCTCATACCAGTCCCTAATCTCAATTCAGCCTGGCCAAGCATGGTGGGCTCATATCTGTAATCCCAGCATTTAGGGGTGGAGGCGGGAGGATTGTTGTGAGTTTCAGGCAAGCCTGGCCTACATATTGAGTTTTAGCCCAGCCTGAGCTACGGAGTGAACCCATGTCTCAACCTGGGGGGGAAAAAAGAAGAGGAACAAGGGACTTTGTACCTTTGGGGTTTGGCCAGTGCTGATGGGCTCCTAAAGGCAGTATTGCTCAGAAACTGTAAAGTTGCTGCTGCTGTGACGGAGGCAGTGACAGTGGTTTCTAAATGCTTGCCAGACTTCCAGGAGGTTTAAAAAATGTCACCTAGACTGTACCCCTAAACTTCGCTCAGTGGCCCAGAACCTGTAATTCTGTTTGTCTGTGGGCTGGAAGAGCATGAGCCCTTCACAGACACACCGGGTGGGGTGAGCGTTTGCTCTAGCAGGGCCCGGGGGCATGTCTGTGAGTGAGAGCTGGCATTCTACATGTGTAGCTCCCTCAGCTGTTGGTGAACCACACACGGTCCGTGCCTGCATCTGTTTAGTCTGATGCACAGTTAAAGAGAACCTGCTTCTTGTTTATACGGCATCTTTAAAAGCTAGCTATAAAGTACTACATGACTGTCTAGATACAGCCTTGACCCTCCTGCCTAAAAGAAAGGGAAGCGTGTGTGTGTGTGTGTGTGTGTGTGTGTGTGTGTGTGTGTAACGACCCCCGAGTGGGGGGCAGGCAGAATTTGGCAGATCTGTGTACAGAAGAAGGTAGGCCAAGGGTTCACCAGAGTTGAAAGAGAAATGTGGGTGAACTGGAAATGGGTGTGGGGAGTTTTGTTGGACTGATAAGAGTTTTCTGAAACTAGTTATGGTAATGGTTACACAATTTAGTAAGCTTACTAAAAGTCATTCAGGTTTACATTTAAAATGGGCAGATTCTACAATATGTAGACAACAAAGTTTAAGAAGAAAAAAGTTCTAAGAGAAACCGTGACTCTAGAGAAAAGGAGGCAAATGAGCATGAGCTGGACCGAGGCTCACGGCTGACCAAGGCTGGCCTTGCTTAGCTGGACCAGACTGCTCCTCTATCAGACCGATCTGCCCACAGTGCTGCACATGAGGGTAGGCTGCTCCTCAGGCTTCCGGAACTTCCTGCTGCCAGAGCTCTAATGGCTACCCTTGTCTTTCAGGAAAAACATGCAGAGGAACAAACAGGTAGCCATGGGCAGAAAGAAATTTAACATGGATCCTAAAAAGGTGAGCAGAAAATGAAGTGACAGTGGCCAGAGTATTAAAGTGGGGGCGGGGCGGGGCGGGGCGGGGCGGGGCAGTGGACTCTAGGCTGCTGTTCTCTGGAGTAAAGTCAGGTGGACACACACACACACACACACACACACACACACACACACACACACAGTTTCTAACTCTGGTCCCGATCCCTGGTCCACTGGAGGGTGCTCTCTGGCTCAGGCTCCAGGGCCCGCACTCACTTTGCAGCCTGTGCAGGCCACCATCACCTCTCTTTCTGACCTTTGTGCAGGGGATCCAGTTCTTAATCGAGAACGGCCTGCTGAAGAACACTTGCGAGGACATTGCCCAGTTCCTGTATAAAGGGGAGGGGCTCAACAAAACTGCCATCGGCGACTACCTTGGGGAGAGGTGAGGCCTTCAGAGCTGGTGATCAGAAGAAATAAGCTCCCTGCTGCCCGAGTCCATGGGGTGGGTGACTGTGGTACTGGGGGCCGGATCCACAGTGGTGCTGAGGGGAAGGACTAACCTACTTGTCCAGGGCATAGAGGTGCCTCGTTCATTTAGTTAGCAAACAGAGGCAGGCCGACAGCCTCCTGACTGTGGATGGCCAGGCTGGGAGGTCCGATAGGCTGGGACTCTGGGGATGCCATCTGCTCGGGATCAGGATGGGTCTCGGTCAGTGTCAGAGTCTGACTTTTACCCCCTCCTGTCTCTGTCTGTCTCCTGTAGAGATGAGTTCAGCATCCAGGTCCTGCACGCGTTTGTGGAGCTGCACGAGTTCACTGACCTCAACCTCGTCCAGGCCTTGCGGTGGGTGTCATCAGCCGGACATCATGGGGCAGGAGTCTGTCCATCCTATGTGCTGTTCGACCCAAGCCTGTCATTGGGGGTCACTGTGACTGTCCTGAAGGATTTTTCAGGGAGACCATGTACATGCCTGAATGGGATAGCATCCACTAGGTCTGTTTCTTGGTCTTGGGAGTGGATGGGCTGTTCAGTCCTTAAATGTTGAAATTATTTCTCCTCTTCAGAATAGAAAACTCTTTCATTTCTTACCCTAAGCTGTGTATTTCATTAAAAAAAAAAATCAACTCTAATGTTTTCCCCCTTGGAGACAGGGTTCTCTTTGTAGCTCCGGCTCTTCAGGAGCTCTGTAGACCAGGCTGGCCTCAAACTCAAGAGCTCTGCCTGTTTCTGCTTCCCAGGTGCTGGGATTAAAGGTGTGCGCCGCCACCACATGGCTCAGTCTTGACTCTTTAACCAAGCTTGTTTTGTGCCCTTTAAAGCCATTTTTTCCCCTGCCATGGGTATAAATCTTAAGATGATTTTTTTTTTTTTAGCTCTGACTTTTAATGACACAGAATTGCAGAACTAAACTTGTGGTCGTGGGCCCATGTGACTTACAGGGTTCCATAGTGACTGCCCTGAATGAATCCTTCCCTTAGAGTTCATTTTAAATGATTAACATCTGTGTTTCACTTTTGTGTGTTATTCTAAGAGGGGCCGCTCTTCTCGACTTCTCAGTTCAGTTAAGGCCACAGTGGTGGGCACTGGTTAAATCTGTTCAGTTTCTGTGAAAGTGGGCTGAAGCCCCCACTTCCTTCCCCCTGTGATGTTATAACATGGACCGAAGCCCCCTCACCTTCCTTCCCCCTGTGATATTAAAGCCACACTAACAGCAGAACAGGTCAGAACAATGCCCCTGTCTCACCTCAGGCAGTTCCTGTGGAGCTTCCGGCTCCCTGGGGAAGCCCAGAAGATTGACCGGATGATGGAGGCCTTTGCCCAGCGGTATTGTCAGTGCAATACTGGGGTGTTCCAGTCTACAGGTGAGTGAGGGAGTCTCTGTGTGAGTCGGGGAGGGAGAGCTAGGACAAGAGGCCGAGTCCATGCCAGGAACAGTTACTTAATGGTGTGTACAACCTTGAAAGATTGAAAACATCCAAAAGACCAGCACTGAGCTACAAGGAACACCTGTGTGCTTAGTGGGGGAGTTCTTGCCTCACGTGTGTGCAGCACTGGGTTTAGAGTTACAAAGCATGTAACTGTTAAAGGTGTCTCAGCATTGGGCAGTGGTAGCCTTTGGTCCCAGCACTCAAGAGGCAGAGGCAGGCGGATCTCTGAGTTCGAGGCCAGCCTGGTCTACAGAGCAAGTCCCAGAACAGCCAGCGCTACACAGAGAAACCCTGTCTCAAAAGTAAATTTATGAATATAGCTAGCTAGGTTACTTAAGCAAGACTTTGCCTTATAAAGAAAGAAAGAAAAATCATGTTCTTATGAAGATATTAGCATGGGAAAATGATAAGATTAACAAAAAAGTGTGTGTGTGTGTGTGTGTGTGTGTGTGTGTGTGTGTGTGTACCTACCCCCTGCATATGTATCTATCTCATGCGTGTGCTTGGGTAATGGTGCATTATAGTGTCTGTAAAGTGATTTTATAGGCACATTTATACAGAAGACATAAAGCAGACCAAACTATTACTAAATAGAATTGCAGTTAATGTTTTTCTTTTTGATACATTGTATTGGTCTGAGGTTTTACTGTGTTGCCCCAGCGGGCCTTTTATAGACCAGGCTGCATTGGAGATCTTTTGGTATGAAGGCTAAAGTCATGCTCCGCTACTCCAGCCATTTTATTGTTTTCCTATCTTTTATATCTGAAAAGAAATGAGTGTCTTTAGTGTAGTCATGTACCTTGCCTGGTTCAGGAACATAAGCCTGGGAACATAGGTACACTTGGTTCATCCGCTCTCCCTGCCAGTGTTCTTATTCCTGGTCTTATTTGGTGTCTCCTATCCTGGGTAGATGTCTCCTCTGCTCTCACAGCCTGGTCTCCTCTCTCTAGACACCTGCTATGTCCTGTCCTTTGCAATCATAATGCTGAACACCAGCCTACACAACCCCAATGTCAAAGACAAGCCTACAGTGGAGCGGTTCATCGCCATGAATCGGGGCATCAACGACGGCGGAGACCTGCCCGAGGAGCTGCTCCGGGTGAGCAGGGCCAGTGCGCTGCTCTGTCCGCTGGCAGAGGTGCACACGGAACAGGACGCAGGAGAGGAGGCAGGAGGATAGCTTGTTGAATTCCAGCTCTCTTAATTCATTTACATATGTGAATTTCACAAAGGCCAGCTGAGAATCAGGATGGGAGGTGGCTCTAAATCTGAAACTGAAAAGTAAAGACCCAAGTAGGCTCCAGGCTGGGAGGCCCGGGTAGGCTCCAGGCTGGGAGGCCCGGTAGGCTCCAGGCAGCTATTTCTTTTTTCCTTAAGTATCCACCAGGCATCTTATTTTTATCCCTGGGAGCTGCTGGAAAGCAGGAAATGGCCATGTTCTTCTCTAGTCTCTGTGCCTTCCTCCAGGCTCACAGAGAATGCCTGTGGACTGAGTAGAGAGGAAGGGAAGAAGAGCAGGCCTTCTCGAATCAGACATGCAGTGTGGTCTTTTATCCAGAATCTCTATGAGAGCATCAAAAACGAGCCCTTTAAGATCCCAGAAGATGACGGGAATGATCTCACTCACACTTTCTTCAATCCAGACCGAGAGGGCTGGCTCCTCAAGCTCGGTAAGTCCCTCCCCCAGCTGGGCCTGCAGCAGAACCTAGGAGGAAAGGCTTGGGGTGTAGGGACGGGGGCAGGTCACAGCAGTCCACCTCCAGACTATTCTGGAGCTGTTGACAAGCAGTCACCACAGAACAGAGACTCCTGGGCACAGACTCTGCCCTTATAAACATTGTCCATATGTATCTGGGCCCTGTGTGACCAGTCCCGAATAGACGGCCATGCTCCCTGCGGCACTTTCCAGGGACCTGGACCCTTGGGTGAGCAGCCATATCCATCTCTCTATTCCCATCCCGGACTTACCCTGGCACTCCTGCCCCCCAGTGCATCATCACTTCCTCTGCATCTGGCTCCCACAGGCAGTGTGCATGGCAAACCTAGAGCCCTTGGCTGCGGCGCAATCCACAGCACTCTTCCTCATGCTCTGGCCCTTGCAGTCCCAATCAACCACATTAATGATTGTGTCATTCAAAAAGCTGCAGTGCATTTCTCTTCCCTCTGCCAGAAGTGAGCCTGTATTGTTAAGATTTATGGTCATGCCTTGCTAGGAAGGTGACAGAGTAGCCAAATAGCAATCAGTGGGTTCTCATGCACACCCATGTCCACCTCTGTCTGCTTTATTAATCATCAGACATAGAGAGGTTGCTGAACTCTCTGCACATGAAAATGTGGAGGCTTTTTTTGACCACTAGAGAGTATGTTCCAGTATCCTTCTGCCTTGGCCTTGGATGGGCTGAATCCCGTATTAGGAGGGCGGATGCTGCTAGAGACACACTCCTCTTCCATTTTGGTTACTCGACCTGTGATAAGTAGTCCTCCCTCTCTTGGCCATTACTGACAGCGTCCAGTAGAGCTACTGACACACCTCTGTTGCTAAGTCATCCAGATAGCGTAGAGTTGACATTTCCTTTAAAAGGCCCCAAACCTGTGTTTATACATGTCAATTCATAAGCTCCCTTTAAGATCACTTCATCAATTACAGAGCCTTGCAGTGTCTGGATGTGGCCAGTAGCAATCTCTAAGCAGAAGGTCTGAAGTAAAGGCCCTGAAACAGTTAACCAACAGGTGCCCTTCTGCTCCACATTCTTCTTGCCTGACCAATAAAGAGGAAATGTGCTGCAAAGTTCAAAAGTGCCCGAGTTTAGATTTACTTCCCCCTCCAGGGAAATTTGTTTCCATGCGAATGCTAAGTGTTAGCTTTGACAGCTGAGATACTAAAATTAGAACAGAGATTATCTTGGTTCTTGTACCAGGATGGCATGTAAATTCATGAGACATCCTATATTTTTAAAACTCAAAAATTTCAGCTGAGGGAAACTATGCACACCTGTAGTCCCAGACACACAGGAGACAGAGCAGGAGATCCCTGGAGCCCAAAGGATTGAGGTGCTGGTAGAGCAAGACCTCACCCCACAAAATAAAAATTGAACAGTGTGAGACTCATTCATCGTGAGGTCGTTGCTTTGTGTTTCTAACCTCTCGATAAGGTGTTTCCATGTGACACACTGAGACTCAGTCGTGTGTCTGTATGCTGTACAGGGTAGGACTTTGTGCCATCTGTAGTCGTCTGTATATGTCCCTGTATGCAGAGAGCCATAAGCATGTGTGTTCTTGTGTACACACATATGTACATGTATATCCATGGGTGTACATGTGTGCATCCTTGCACACATTTTGAAAAGTGTTGGGTATCTTAAGAAAGACACTCCTCTCAGAGTACACACCATCCGCTTTGCTCTGGATTGTCAAGAATCTGGCAAACACTAGCCTTACAAAGTGGATCCGTGACACTGTCTGTCAGCTGTGTGGGGAGCACCTCCAGTCTTGCCGCACAGCACAGGTGGTCACGTCCCACCAGTATTTTCAGGCTGGCCTCCCTCTTCAGGCATGCATAAATGGGACTGGTACGCTGCACTTTAAGATTAAGAAGTCGGGTTTGATTTCTTTGTTTTAATTTTCTTTTCTCCCTCATTTATATGTTTCCATGATTTTGGCTCTCCTTTTCCTTGCCCCAAACTCCAGGAGGTATGTAACCCTGCACCTGCTCGCTCACTCTGCCAGGCCACTGTCATTGCTGCAGCGTTCTGTTTTTTTTAATTTTGTTATTTTTGGTTATTTTGTTTTTTAATTGCTGGTAGTAGTGTTAATGCTGCTTCTAACTTACTGTACAGTCCCTAGGGAACCGGCCAGGATCAGGGCTCTGGGGCAGAGTTCACAGATGCACTACTGCAGCTGCCAGGTCAGAGCTCCAAGAACTAACCACAAGGAGTCAAGCAGTGCTAGCCCAGAGCCAGCCTAGGAAGGCAGAGGAATCTCTGCTGCATGCTCGTGGGAATTGCTGAATTCAAATTGCCAGCCGTGCATCAACCTGATTTCTGGAGTGAGGGAGCAAAGAAGAGGGTGTTATCTTGTAACTTCCCAAAGTTACATGCTTCTGACACCGTGGTTGACAAAGTTAGGAAAAGATTAAACAGTTGACATATTGGGGCATTTGCCTTTCCTTGAAAAAGACAAGTATTGTCTTCTAAACTGTTCACAAGTGGATATTTTAAAACCTCAAAACCAGAAACCCCTACTTATTGTCCTTTGATTGCATTTCTTGGGTATCAGGGAAGGACTCACAGCCTGGATCCTCTGTCTGTGTCTCCTCTGGCATTAACCATCCTCTGTTTCAAAGAGTCCTCCCCAGAAACCAAGTCGGCCTTATAGTTCTCTGGTTGCCGATATGGGGAAACGTTTGGAGGGACCAGAATGCTCCTCGGTCTGCCTAAGCATGACCAGAGCAGAGCAGCAGAGGACAAGCACAGCATTCCTTCAGTGCTGGGGCCAGGTGGCTGGACTGTGGGGACAGCATCAGCCCTTCTGTTTAAGGGAGGCCTGAAAAGGGACCCCTGTTTAAGGGACCCCTGCAGGTGAGGGGTCCTGTGAGTTCCACAGGGACTGTCCTAGGCGCACATTGATCTGTCTGCTTGTCCCATGTCTGTTTTTCTTTCCACGTGGAAGTGTTCCCCGTGGGCCCGCAGCGATGCTTTGTGGTAGAGGGCTCTGTGGTGCAGCAAAGCGTCCAGGGGACATAACGAAGCTTTTCCCAGACAGAACTTCCGAGCTTTGCTTTTTCTCCTCGATTTCCTGCCATCTTGTTTCTTTTGGTATCTAACTCACTCTCTTCATCATTTCCTGAGTCCATTGTCACCTGGGGTAGTCCTGTGACAGAGGGCATGGGAGGTCAGCATGGGTGGACCGTCCTTGTGTATCAAGGCCTGGGTGGGAAATGGTCTCCCCAAGAGACTAGGAGACAGTCACTCTCAGACTCAGAAGTGGGGAAGGATCTGCTCTGAGACACACTGCCTTCAGATTTGAACATGTTCCCGGTCGTGCAACTCTGCCCAGCCCTCCCTGTTATCAACACGCATGTCATGTTGCTCCTATAGCTTTCCCATTCACGCCACTTAACCATGAAACTTACAGAATCCCTCACTACCATAACCACACACATGTCACAGCACATGATTGCTTAGGGCATACACCGTCTGGAAACCTAGGTCTCAGCCATGTAGAATCAGGTAGTTAGCGATGGCTGCTTACATCTACTTCCCCACCCCTCTAGCTCAGGCACCCAGGCAGAGAAGTCTAGGCCTAACCTGCTCTGCTGAGCCTCCTCCTTCACAGTTCAAAGATGAGCCTGCAGGCAGATGCTGGCATTGGAAAGAGTCTCTGTAAAGTTGCCTGGCCCTGCATGGCTGTCAGCAAAAAGCGTGCCACTCCCCTGCCCTCCACAGAGACTAGGGAAATGGTGTTCTCCATAGCTGGGGTCTAGCAAAGGGCAAGTGCTAAGGAACAGGGACAGAGTGTATGTGTGCAACGCCACATGTGTATCAGCATGGGAAGAAACAGGGACAGAGTGTGTGTGTGTACAATGCCACGTGTGTATGAGCACGGGAAGGCCCTGGGTAGTTCTGAGTAATTCATGTCAAGACAGCCTTCTCAGCCCGAGGTAAGTGGGGAAAGTGGGGATCCTGGGCATGATACAAGTAAGGAAGGATGTAGTGCCCTTCAAGGTGGGCCCAGTGAAGCACACACACACACCCCCGCCCTGTGCCAATGCACAACAGCCCCGAGGACCCCGCCCTCGCTACTTCCTCGCATGGAGGAGGACTGAGGAAGGCTCTGAGCTGCAGCTACTCACCACCTCCTTGATCAGGGCTGCCTCTTAGAGTCACTTAGCTTTAAAGAGTCATGTGAATCCACAGTAGGAATGGCTCCTGAGCCCACCTCTTGGACAAGTCAGTCCTTTCCTGGTGAAGGAATCCTGCTTTGATTCATACCCACAACTCTGGGACGTGACTTTCAGGACACTACCTGTGGGGGCTAGAGTCAGTGTGGAACTTCACTATAGGCAGGTGGGTGATGGGAAGGAAGCCACAGGTTTGGTTTTAAAGGGCTCACAGTGCCTCACTTTCTGTATCTTCTCTCCTGTCACTTCCATGGAACCCCCGAGGTGCCCATGCCTCCTGCGTCAGGGTGCTGACCCCTCCTTTCTCCTTTCTTGGCCTGTCTCTGTCACAGGCTATGGCTGGCTTCTCCAGCCTCAGGTACATCTCTGTCACAGGCTGTGGCTGGTTCCTCCAGCCTCGGGTACATTTGCTTTGCACCATTGTCACCCTGGGCCTCCTCCCCAGCCCGTGCTTTCATCTTGCTGTCCAGGACATCTCACGGTGTCACCCAGACACGCTTGCTCTGCTCATACCATAGACTTTCACTCTGTGAAAGATGCTTCTGTCTTGGCTGTGTCTTGTCACTGATGTAAATTTTGCCATGGTCTAAATGTTCTCCTGATACCCTGCCCCACCCGACACCCTCCCTGGGAAGAAAGCTTTGTGTGTGGGTGTGTGGGTGTATGTGTGGGTGTGTGTGTGTAGCACGCACCTGCTTGGGTGTCTTGTCAAGAGTGTCTCCTTTTTGCTCCCAGGTGGCAGGGTAAAGACCTGGAAGAGGCGCTGGTTCATTCTGACTGACAACTGCCTTTACTACTTTGAATACACCACGGTGAGCATCTACTGGTCCACTTGGAGCAGAATGAGCCAATCCTCCACTTCCAAACCACTCTACCCAAACACAGCTAGAGGGGCCCTAGGGAGACAGTCAGATCTCTGCTTCTACTTCTGTAGGGGTCAGGGAGGAACTAAATCTCAGAGTAGAACATCCAAACAAGATATGGAGGCTGTCCAGGAGGCTGTGGCCCAGAGCCAGCACCCGGTTCTAGACATACAGGAGGCACGAGTTCCAGAACCGAGAAGGAGCTGTGGGCACAGTGCTTGTTCGGAGCTGGGCTGGGAGCATGGAACTGGGGTCAGTTGCCAAAAACCTAGTAAAGGGGATGGATAATAGTTGTAATTTGGTGAACTCAGATTTTCTGTGGTCTCAGAAATGCTGAAGGGTTTGATTCAGAAGACACAGTCTCAGTGTGAGAGAAAACAGGAAGAAGAGCAAGACAGAACGGGCAGGGGGTAGGGGGCAGTACATCTGAGGACTTGGGAGTGACACTTCCTAATACCTTGGAAGTTCTGCTGGTGTCTGTTTACTGGGATAAGGTCTCCTGGCAGGAGCTTTTCACTTACGGGTACCCTTTGTAGCTGTAGGAATAAAAAGTACACAGTAAAATTCCTCCAGGCTTCCTATGGGAGAGCACTCAAAGCCACAGGTTGCTGGTCTTGGCCATGACTCCACACTGGCGACATGGCACTCTGGTGTTCCTGACATCTTCCTGGGCACCTGCAAGCACAGAGGTGGTTCTTCTCCCATGCATATTGGACTTGGGTCTCCAACTGGGTCAGGCTAGCTAATGTGGCTGGACTAAACTGAGTAAGCTGGGGGTTGCAGGCTCTCTTCTCAGGAGCTCCTCTCAGGCTGACCAACAGCATTTACCACAGTCCCCCTAATCCTTCTATGACATGCACTGCCCCACCCTTAACAGTGCTAAGAGGTTCCCCTGGCCCAGAGACTCACAGTATTCCCCCTATCTGGAAGGGGAGCACCCAGGCTGCAGCAGGGAGGACAGCCACCAAACTTCCTCAATAATTCCTGGCCTACTTCCCCATTCCTTTCTTTCCTCTCAGTTCCAGGCCACATGGTGCCTGAACCGCTTAAGGATTCTGATGTTGAAGTGGGTTGAGTCAAGTCATCCTAATTCAGACCCTCATGAAGCCATGGCTATAGGACAGCCAGGGCTATAGAAAAACCCTGTCTTTTTTTTTTTAAGGTTTATTTATTTATTATATGTGAGTATACTATAGCTCTCTTCAGACACCCCAGAAGAGGGCATCAGATCTCATTACAGATGGTTGTGAGCCACCATGTGGTTGCTGGGATTTGAACTCAGGACCTTCAGAAGAGCAGTCAGTGCTCTTAACCGCTGAGCCATTTCTCTAGCCCGAAAAACCCTTTCTCAAAACAAACAAATAAAAATAAATAAAGGTACAAAGAAAAAGAGAAAAATGAGGCAGAAAATGAAAAAACATGGAACTTCAAGGTAAATGTTTCCTACCATAAAAGCCCATTTTTAAAGCAGCCTTATTAAAAAATGTCTAGTGTTCAGCCATTTTGTTTGGAAAAGTATCCCGGGGTTCAGCTTTAACAGTTTGAAAGATGCCATATTCTTCCTACTGCTTGGTCCCTGTTGTCACTGACTTCTTAAAACTTTCCAAGTTTCTAATGCACCCAGCCTGTCCTACAGCCACAGGGTCCAGCTACTTAGCAGTGGAGTGAATCCATTCCTGGTCTTAGCACAGTTCACTGTTCACCACGCTGCAGATGCAGTGGCAGGTCCAGAGGGCAGAGAGGCAGCCGGGGGCTAAGGCTACGCACACCTAGGGAAGGACTGCTTGCTAGTGCTCTCGGAGAGCTGGCCCACTGCAGTTCGGAGCCAGGAGCAGGGTCACAGTGAGCCCAGGAGCAGACGCTCGGACATGCTCTTGGGAAGAAAGCATGCCAGTCATAAAGCCGTAGGAAGGCTGGAAGGAAACAAGTTTCCCCGGAAAGAGTCCGAGGACACAGGAAATGATACAGGAGACAAGAGCTAGTCCAAGAGGCCCCAAGTGGCTCAGAGAGGATGACAGCTGACAAGAGCTTCAGACCATCCCCAGGTGGGAAATGTGCTTCCAGGCTTACCTTGCATAATGGCTGGAAAGAGGTCCTCACCAAGTCCTCACCAAGTCCCTCTCCTTCTGAGTCTCATCAGAACCTGCAGGACAAAGACAAAAGCTCCAGCGAAGGCAGGAAAACTTAGTGTGGAATAGTTCTGGAAACTGGAGGGACCGTGTGGCCCTGTGTCACGGCGGGGGTGCTCGCCCTACTCTTAGACCTAGCCAAGCCCTCAGCCAGGTGAGGCCTTCCTGCCAAGGGGGTCTAACAGGGTTCTCTGCCTTTTGTGCCCTCCCTCAGGCAGTGCAGAAGTGGAAAGCTGCAAACTCAGGGATGATCTGTCCCCAGGCTTAGAACTCCACCCCAGCCCTCTCTCCAAGTGTTCCCGGCCAGTCTCTTCCCTCTTCTCTTTCTTCTCTTTCTCTCTCTCTCCCTCCCTCCCTCCCTCCCTCCCTCCCTCCCTCCCTCCCTCTCTCCTTCACTGTCCTCTCTTTTTCTGCCTCTACTCCCTTCTCAACACCCCTTCCCATGCCCCCAAAGAAACTGTATTCTATACCACACCCATCATATGGCTGGTACCTCACGGGAGGGATGCCTCAGCAACGCCCACTGAGGTTATCCCCTTCCACCGCACTATATCACGCTCTATAAAACACATTATTGGCGTTATAAAACACATCAGTGCTATTGTGATAGAAAAGTACGTAATAGATGTGACATGAACCACCCAGTTAGAAGGTGGGCTTTGAGTTGGGGTGAAGTAAGTTACCTGGTACAGTTAGCTCTGTGTGGTGTAGCCTGAGGATGCGAGCCCAGCATTCCCTAGCTCAGTTACTGAGAGATGAGCAGGAGGAGCTGTGTCCCCTGTAGGTGTCCTCTCACCCTGGAAGCTCAGAGGAGCCGAGGCCAGCACTGACATGCTTGGCAGGAAGAGGATAACTTCCCACAGGGTTTGGGGGAATGTCTGAAAGACACATTTGTTTGTTTGTTTTTCTTTTATACAATTATAGAACTGGATTTGGTTAGTTGGTGGGGTTGTTATTGTCATATTGTGCATGTGTTACTCTATTCAGTATGCTTGAGAAGCAACAGGTTTTGACCAAGGTTAACTGACTGGTAGGGGTAGAAGTCTGTCCATGGCGAGGGCCTTGGCTGACGAGATGAACAGTCCCTAAGGGGCCAGTTGAGGTGAGGGAGGGGTGAGATCTGTCTGTCTGGACCTGAGCTCCAGCACCAATAGGGATCTTGGAGCAGCTGTCCAAAAGACAGTGTGGGTGATCACACATTTGGGCAGTGGGCAGGAGGCAATTTGAAATTCAGCTGGAGACCCTCCATCAGGCATGGGCAGGAGTTCCTAGAACTAGGCTAGGAAAGACTCCCAGGAGTTAGTAGCTCAGAACCAAGACTAGGAAAAGGAAAAGGGAAACCAGACAGAGATGGGGGGGGGAGGCCCTTTCTTAGGGAAAATAGGCTGACAAAGTGTTTCCTACCCGAGGCCTCATGGGTCAGTCATTGGCAGGTACTTTGATGGCACCAGCTGAGCGCTCTGGCCTTTTTATCTGTAAAAGGCTTTGGATTTTCCCAGCCGCACCACACACTCCTGACCCTGGCCCTATTTTAGAACCCAAGCATGGCCTGAACCAACCTGAACTATCCTGGGAGGGAGGAGTCAGGATGGGCCTAGGGAGGAAAAGGAGGTGTTTCCTCCATGAAGAGTGAAGCCTTTCTCCCTGCACCTGTCCCAGGACAAAGAGCCCCGCGGGATCATCCCCCTGGAGAACCTGAGCATCCGAGAAGTGGAGGACTCCAAGAAGCCGGTGAGTGTCAGGCTCCTGTGCCCAGGGTGCAAACAGGAGAACCTGAGAGCCAAAGCCTCCGCCTCCGCCTCCGCCGCCCCCTCCCCTCCCCTCCCCTCCCCCCCTCCCCCTCTCCCTCCCCACCGCCCCACACCACCATCTCCACCTCCACCTCCACCTATTCTGATTGTCCTTACTTTGCAACTGCCTGCTTCAACGTCACATGCTGACTCTGAACCAGGATCTAGGAACTGTCTCACTGCTGTGAGCACCCATGACTTGGGGCCAGTTTTATAATTCTGATGCCCTGTATGGCTTGGGAGCCACTCACCTGCAGCGCTGCACATGCTCCTACCTGTCAGGAGCGGAGTCCGCAGGTGTCAGGCCAGCATCTCAGCCAGCGGGCCTGAAAACATAGTTGATATCCTGACGTGTTCTATTCTGAGCTTCTGCTTTCCATGGGAAGAAATTGTGTCTGTGTGCCCGTGTGTGCACGCGGTTACCCGCGCTGTCACTCCTCAGGACCTGTTCACCTTGTTTTCTGAGACAGGTTCTCGGACTGGGGATGGGTTGTGGGGAAAGCACGAGTCAAGAGCCGGCGAGCACAGGAGCCTGAGCTCAGACCCCAGAGAAGCCAGGTGTGGGCGCATGTCTGTGACCCCAGCACTCCTACAGCGGGGCACAGGGTGGGGACCTAGTGTGCAATAGGAGAACAACAAGGAGGCCCATCTCAAACAAGGTAGAAGATGAGGGCTGACACTGGAACTCAGTCCTCTGCATTCCATCCCCAGACGGCATACCACATTCACGTTTACAAAAGTGCATACGTGTGTGCACTCGTGCACATGCACACACACACCATACATACACATGCCACACACACGTACACAGACACAATGAATATTTATTTAGTTTTGCTTTTTGAGACTGCATAGCCCTAGCTGTCCTAGAACTCTCTCTGTAGGTAAGGCTGGCTTCAAACTCACAAATCTGCATGCTTCTGCCTCCTTGAATGCTGGGATTAAACACATGTACCACCATGCCTTGCTTCTTTTTTGGCTTTTTAAAAAATGAATTCTTAAAAAAAGAGAGTCCCTGGAAGCTTGTGGGCCAGATAGCCTGATGTGCATAACAACAAGATCAAGAGACCCTGCCTCATACAAGATGCAAGGTGTCTTTGATTATCCTCTGACACTTGTCATGACATGTGTTTGCCCACATTTACACACACACACACACACACACACACACACACACAGAGCGTGTCTTATTGGGAACTGGGTTTTCTGCTGGACTAGCTGGCCAGCCCTAGAGTCCCAGCAGGCTCCCGGCTTCCTCCTCCCCTTGTTGGCATTGCAAGTCTGTGTGTATGTCACACCTGGCTGGCTACTTTTTATTCATTTTTATTCATATGTTTATTGGTTTGTTTAGTTTGGGTTTTCAAGACAGGGTTTCTCTATGTGGCCCTGGTTGTCCTGGAACTAGGTTTGCAGACCAGGCTGGCCTTGAACTGACATCCATCTGCCTGTGCCTCTCGAGTACCAGGATTAAAGGTGCATGCCACCACACTCGGTCTACATCTTACAAAGTAAATGCAGGATCAAACTCAGCTCCTCACCCTTCTAGAGCAAGCACTTTACTGGCTGACTTATGTTGTCTGGCCTCAGAAAGTACATATTCTGAAGGTATTCTCTGACATGTATTTCTTGAGAGTAAAGACAAAGACTCTTTGGGGAAATAAATAACATTTTCTTTGGTCAGTGGTTTCCTAAATCTTCCTGCCACGTTTGTTCTCATTTTCTTCCCAGAACTGCTTTGAGCTTTATATCCCTGATAACAAAGACCAGGTGATTAAGGCCTGTAAGACAGAGGCGGACGGGCGAGTGGTGGAAGGGAACCACACTGTGTACCGCATCTCAGCCCCCACTCCTGAAGAGAAGGAAGACTGGATCAAGTGCATCAAGTAGGTGGCTCCCTCGCAGGCAAGCTGCTCAGGAGTCCTCTCCTCTGCACTTCCTATCCTGTTAGCCCTGAAAGTCTGCAGGGAGGCTCCCAGCTTGCTTCCCAGCAGGCCTTTGGATTCCTGCCTGTTGGAAAATTAGTAAGCCCCGTCTCCAGCCTAGATACCCAGACATTCAAAGAGCAGAGTGGGGATAACTACCACCTACTCCCATCGTGAGGGGGTGCACATCTTCCTGTGCTAGCTCAGTGTGAAGAGCACTGGGCTTTATTAGACCTTTTCCTCCAGTGAGACCATTCTCCAGTTGCAGATACAGAAACTGAGGTCCACAGGTTATGAGAGTTGTAGAAGGTTCCAGAGCATTGATGTAAGGTCATGAAGCAGATCCTCAGCCCCTCACCATGTGTAATGAGTGAGAACACAGATGGCCTGAGTGAAGGGAGCCGCTTGAAGTCCACCATTAATCACAGTCCCATGGTGTGAGGTTTACTTCAGGGACAGGCTTTCCCAGGGTGGCATGTGACTGGAAATAGGCTTTGCAAAACCCACTGGTAGCTTTGTCAGCCTTGTTCCCTAGGATTCACCTGAAACCTGGACTGGCGGGCATCTTTTTCTCATCCCCAGGAAGAGCCATTGAGCACTCAGGCTTCTTCACCCTCTTGGCAATTACTTCTCCCAGTAACATATACTTAATCGCAGTCCTGGGTACTGTGGCCATCAGGAAATATGCAGGTATTTTCCTTAGAGAGCTTTCCTTGTTATCTGGGCTTCAGTGACCTAGGAAGTGAGGAAGATGTGTCGTCAGGTCACAGGCTATCTGTGTTCTCAGACATGAGTCTGATTTAGTATTGGGTACCTCACTCTAGCCAGTGTAGTATTTTGGTCAAGATTAGGCAGAAAATAAGCTAAGTTCTGGATGTGTTGACAGTGTACTAGTTGGGAAGAGTTGATGCCTGACTCTGTAAAGATGCTGATCAAAATTCCTAGAGAAAGGAGCAGTCAGCGGGTGGGTGTGGACTTGGGTCCAATGGAATCTTGCTATCTTGGGGCAGGCTGCCCTTCTCTGTAATTCCAAACTGCAGGCGCTGCTCTGAGGACTGAGGTAGAGTACTGAGGCTGATGGCTCAGGCACGCTGCCTTCAGTTAGGTATCTTCCCCACGTGACAGCCATTGCACCCATCCTAGTCCACAGATGGGGGCCAGGCTGACCCTTTGCCACAAGTCACATACAAGGAGGAGGCTCAAAACAGCCAGTCCCCTGAGCATTGCTGTGTGTCTGGGAAAGACCTGAGACCAGGGAACAGAGGGCACACTACATGTCCTGTGCCCTGCATGTCGATTGTTGGGAGTTGACTCTTGCTAATGGTCTAGGGTGAGAGTTGGAACTGTTGTCTCAGTGTAATAGCTGTCTGTCTGACACTGACTCCCAGGACTGCCCTGGTTTATACCACATTCTGCATAGCCCTAGGCTGCCCTGTGTGGACGGCTATTTTCCCACGTGAACGCGCACTAGTTCCATTAGTAGAATGTGATTTGGCAGAGGCTCCTTCCCCTCAGTGTTCTTTCCAAAGAATTTTGGCTGGTTTTGTACATTTTGAGTCTCATATAAGTTTTTGCTGCTATAGTCAGAAAAAATGAGTGTTCTTTAAAGTCCTTGTGGCCTCTATGGTGGATGATAGGTCGCCTTCTGGGGCTGCCAAGCTTTTCTGACACCACCCCACTACCATCCCACTGCCGGCATATTCTTAATGCTTCCTGGGAGCTCTGGCTCAGCTTCTGTGGAGGATGTGCAAGTACTGGAAACCTTGTAGCATAGTCTCTGCATGCCCATCCCCAGTGGGGTAGCCCAGAAGATGGTAAGCCCCGTGCCACAGATGAGGAACTGAGATACAGCAAGGCTAAGAGCATGGAGTAGTAGGTTAGGCTCCGGCCTGTATGGTGACTCAGGAGGATGCCATGCTCAGCATGGATATGATGTCTTTCCTGTACTCCTGGTTGGGATGAGGAGGGGTGGAACAAGAGAGCACTGGGGGAAGTATACTCAGGGCGTTGTAGAAGGCCAAGACACACCTTTCCCTTGGTAGCTGCTCCTCCTAGGGTTCCCTATGCCTAATAAAGTCCATCTCGACACCAGATCCAACAGAGTCCAGGCTGTAAGCAGACACTCGGTAGGCCAGGGATGCCCACTGTTAGCCATGGGGACCCTCTGTAGGCCAGGGATGCCCACTGTCAGCCATGAGGAGTCTGTGCCAAAAGGGTATAGAGATGTGTGACTTCCAGCTCCAGAAATCTTAACAGGAGTTAAGTATGGCACAGCATATGTTCCTCTAGGCTCCATGGGTGCTACTGTACAAGGACAAGCAACCTACCAGAAGGGGCTGGCCACCCCCAAAAGCCAAGGTAGAATCACCTACCCCCTGAAAATGAATGATCTAGCTAGCCTTGTTCCTCTGGAAACTGAGTCCTTGTGGTGGTGAGACTCAGTTAGCTTAGCAGATCTGGGGCAGGGGCAGGGGCAGGGACTGTGACTACAGCTCAGATCCCTCCTCCCCATACACACACACAGAGAGAGAGAGAGAGAGAGAGAGAGAGAGAGAGAGAGAGAGAGAGAGAGAGAGAGAGAGAGGGAGGGAGGGAGGGAGGGAGGGAGGGAGGGAGGGGGAGAGAGAGAGAGAGAGAGAGAGAACTTGAAAGTGTGTGCTGTGGAGGCCTCAGGTCACTGGTGGTCCGCTAGAACTAACCATCACATAGACTGCTTCCCTAGAAGACCAAGCGGCAGCTCTGTGGCCTTATTCATGGCTACTGTCTAGTGCAGGCCAGTGCGTCCTCCCTCACCGGGCTGGAGAGGCAGCATGGCTAAGTGTCCTTATGCACTGGGCCCCCTGCAGCAGCTGTAGGCTCCCGGAAGTCCCTGTGCAGCCTCTTGAACACCATGTGTGGAGGGACTTGTGGCATGTGCTACATACAGCACAGCACTCGAGGCTGCAGAGGACAGTCACTCGGTGAGGAGATCAAATCCCCACACTTGGAGCTCAGCTGAGGAACGCACAATAGTCCTACTCGAAACTGTTAAGTCATGTTAGTGGGAAGAAGGCAGAGACTCCACAGTTACTTTGTTACATGTCCCTGTGTGTCACCTGAAGCTGTCCTGTGGACGGAGTGAGGGTGGGGTTCCTGGTGACAGCTGGCAGCACAGGCTCCTGGGACAGCACCGGCTGACCTGCACTCACGCCTGTTCTCTCCTTCTCTGTGCTCCAGAGCCGCCATCAGCAGAGACCCTTTCTACGAGATGCTTGCAGCACGGAAAAAGAAGGTCTCCTCCACAAAGAGACACTGAGGATGCACCAGGGCACGGCCAGCCCACGAAGCTGTGGCCTTTTCCTGCCTCCCCTGAGGGCGCTGTGGAGCCAGGCAGAGGAGAGCAGAGGGCTTCTCGGCCAGTTCCTGCCCGCTCTGCTCCGAGAGACTTGCTTTTAGCTTTTGCAGTTTTCTAAGTGGGAGAAGGGTGGGCGAGGGCTGGCTCTGCTGGAGACGCTGCCGCCCTCAGGGCTCCGAGCCGCGCTCTCTCTCTCTCAGAAGCAGCCGCTGCGAGCAGCAGAGCCGCTGGCTCCCAGCCTCACTCAGCTCAGCAGGGCTGAGGACATCGCAGGCAGGGAGCTCGCTCTTTACCTCAGTGTTCCTGCCCGTGAATGCCTGTAAGGATGTACTCTGTGTACTAAGGAGAGAGGAGGAAAGGAAGAGAAGCCACGCACTATAAAGATTTATTTTTGTTTTTTTTTAAAAGCAAAAGTGAACGTAGCACTGTACTTTGCCCTCCTGTGCCCTGCTTGGGGAGCTTCCCCTAAAAAAGTGGGGGATCTGGGGCTGCAGGCACCCCAGGGGCTGCTGCCTCATGACTGTGTGGGCAAGAGGGGCAGAAGCAGGATTGCTGGCAGGGCCCAGCAGACACAGGGAGGCCTCAGGGCCCCAGCAGGGCAGCAGGCAGGCAGTATGGGCAGCTCCCACCCAGTGCCTGTGGGACTGGGTGAAGGTGGTTAACACTTGCCTGGCCCTCAGTACCCAGGCCCACTGCTCTTTAAAGTGGAAAGTCTGCATTTTCCTAATAACCAAAACTGTGAGGAGCTCACCCGTGGTGCTGGGTGGCGACTGTTTCATAGCTGGTTTGTCTTTCTCCTCCCCAAGAGCTCTGCTCCTCGTTCTAGAGGAAAGAGCAGGTCTTCCCTGATCCCCTTGGGACTTCAGCCTTTTCTGCCTCAGAAGCCGCCCCAACTGGACTCTTCCGGTGCACTCTGTGGTAGCCTCCAGGAGCGGGGCCTTGCTCGGCGGGTTGCAGCAGCGCAGTCGAGCGAGGGTAAGGTGGCCTTTTAGTCCCCTGCCCTCTATGGCATGGTATATCACAGCACACACGTGAGTGAACCCTGGCCTCCTAACTGTGTGACAGGAGCCACGAAGCGCAGCATCTCCTGCCGTTCTCTCAGGGACTCTCAAGGGCAGCTCCTGCTCCTTGGCCAGGGCTAGCATGCCAGTCTAGGCAGAGCAGGTGGCGGGCAGTGTCGCGGCGCACTCCTCCACATGGCCAAGGCCTTGGTGGCAGAGTGCTGCCTCCAGGCAGGTGGAGGAGCCATGGGTCCCGCTGGGCTGCGTGAGCTCAGCCTCTCTGATCTCAGAAGGAGGTCAGCATCTCTGGAAATAGCCTTGCAGAGAAGGGTGGGGGTGGGGGTGGCACTCGCCCCCTGTGGATCCAGCAGGATCTGGCCTCGAGAGGCTTCAGGTGCTCGATGCTCCAGTGTGTGAAGGCGATGGTGACTGCTGAGGGTCCAGGCTTCCTGCCCAGGTTGTGTGGGGAGTCAGGCGAGTGCAGAGCCCCTCCTGCACCCCGCTCCTCACAGGTGTGTCCTGGGCAGGCCAGCACCTGGCTCAGTGTCAGTCTATTTATCAGAGGTGTAAATAATCCATACATAGTTTTTCTCCTTTTAGATTATTTTGTATTTGTTTTAAAAAAAAGATTTGTCAAAATACAAAGAAATGACTGAAACTTGTTGACAGGGTTTTTAAAAAAATGTTATTATTATTATTATTATTATTGTTTTGTTTTTGCCTTGTAAACTAGCTCCAAGGAACTGCAGCAAATAAACTCCAAATCTGCCCACACCAGTTCATGGTCGGCTCTGCTGTGGGGTCATCATGGTCGGCTCTGCTGTGGGGTCATCATGGTCGGCTCTGCTGTGGGGTCATCATGGTCTGCTCTGCTGTGGGGTCATCATGGTCGGCTCTGCTGTGGGGTCATCATGGTCGGCTCTGCTGTGGGGTCATCGTGGTCGGCTCTGCTGTGGGGTCATCGTGGTCTGCTCTGCTGTGGGGTCATCGTGGTCTGCTCTGCTGTGGGGTCATCGTGGTCTGCTCTGCTGTGGGGTCATCATGGTCGGCTCTGCTGTGGGGTCATCATGGTCGGCTCTGCTGTGGGGTCATCACGGTCGGCTCTGCTGTGGGGTCATCATGGTCTGCTCTGTGTGGGGTCATCGTGGTCGGCTCTGCTGTGGATGGGCTCTTGTCAAACCTGGGGCTGGGGCTGGAGAATCCCTGTGGCATGGGTGTGGCCCAGACTCAGCGGGGCTGTAATTAAAGCCAGGGGTTGGGTAGGGACTGTTTTCTGCTGTAAGTGGCATAGCAAGGCAAGAAGGGGCTTAACCCTTGCCTCTCTTTCTGAGGAAGAAAGTCAGCCTCAAGGAGCAGAAAGTGTCCACACGAGGAGCCTCCTGCAGCATGGCACTGCATATCCTTGGGAGGCAACTGAGCAGGACCAGGAAACAGAAGGTTGCTGGGTCCATGGTTAATGGATCAGAAGTTGGCCTCTGTGCTTTTCTTCCTTCTTTTTTCATTGAGTGGTTTTTGGAGACAGGATCTCATGTCTCTCAGGCTGGCCTTAAGTTCCTTGTGCAGCTGAGGATGACCCTGAGCTTCTGATCTGCCTCCACCTCTGTATAGTGCTGGGATTGTAGGTATGGACCATGCCCAGTTGGCAGTGCTAGGGATTGCCCCCAAGGCTCCTGCATGTGAGGTAAGCACTCTGTCAACTGAGCTGCACCCGAGCCTGAGAATCAGCTGTTCTTAGTACATTGTCAATGAACAACACAGGGCAGGAGATCAAGGAGACAGCTTAGGGGCCGGAGGGGTGGCTCAGTGGTTACGATCACTGGGTACTCTTTCAGATGACCCGGGTTAGATTCCCAACACCCACACGGTGGCTTACAACCACCAGTAACCCCAGTTCCAGATGACCCAACAACCTCTTCTGACCTTCAGGGGCACTGCACAGACACGTGGTGCACAGACACACATGTAGACAAAATATTATACACACACAAAAATAAAACTTAAAAAAAAGAAAGCAATTCCATTTATTGCCAGAAAGAATAGAGTGCTTAAGTGTTTTCAAAGTGCAAGACATACATATACTTATAAAACATCATTGAAAGGCACCATAGAAGACCTAACAAAACTCTGGTGTTTGGAGAGCAAAATTTAATAGTGAGATGATACAGCGAGGGGTGGTGGTGGTGCACACCTTTAATCCCAGCACTAGGGAGGCGGAGAGGCTTGTGTCTCCGAGTTGCAGGACAGCCTGGGCTACACAGTGAGACGTTGTTGAGGAAGGAAGGATGTCCACAACTTGAACTTAAAAAAGAGCACGCGTGATAACTAATGTTTAAAATTATGAGACACTGTTGTGGTTCAGCCCTTACCCCTCTAAAACTCAGGCTGAAACTGGATCACCTGCTGTTGGTCTTAAAGGTAAGCCCAGAGAACGGTGTTTAGTGTCTGTTGGGTGAGAAGGCGGCCCTGCCCTGCCTCCCTTTTCTCTGGTGTTTCCTAACCTGGTTCTAAGGTTTGCTCATACAGCATTCCTGGAGAGCTTGTGTACATCCTGGGGCTTGGAAGGCTGCTTCGAAAGGTTCTAGAGTCTTTGAGAGGCGAGTTCTTGAGGAAGTAGGCCACAGAGGGTACAGTTCTCGAGACTGTATCTTGTCTTCTCTCTCTACCTCTTGTGTGCCGTGAGGTGAGCAGCCTCCACCGCGTGGTCCTGCTGTCGCGAAGTTCCACCTCACCATATCAGGATCATCAGATCCAAGAGCCGTGGATGAGACCTCTGAGGCTCTGAGCCTTTAGGTTCCAGCACTCAGCTCACATCCAGGGAGAGCTCACAGCCCGCTTAGCTCCGTGCTCAGCAGACAGACCACTGAGCTGCGACTTCCATCAGGGCTGACAGCGTGCAGATCAAAGGTGGTGCGCACTTAGCGTCAGGACACGTGTCCTGACAGACAGGACGCCAGCATGGGCAGGATCAGCCCCAGCAGGGACACTGTTCTTGTCTCCTTTAATCCAGGTCTCTGCATCTCGTTCCTTGACATTTGACGACATTTACTTATCTCCTCGTGGCTTAAATTTTTGTACATATTTGATCCAACCGAAGCCGCGGATGTGCCCCACTTGGCTCTTGCTGGCTGCACCTCGTTCCTAAGCATGAAGTCAGGATTGCATACAGAACCCCCACCTCTCTGATCACCTGAGCTCTGGGCTCTTACCTCCCGTTGCTCACATTTAACTCTCTCTGCTCCGTTAGGTGGGCTCAGGCCCTGGTCTGAGCCTTGGTCCTCAGCCTGAGCTGAGTCACAGCATCTTCTGCTGCAGTTGGTCAAACATGCTCTGTCCAGAGCTCGTATCTTCTTAAAGTGGTTGCATTAGGGTTGCTCCTGCTACTCCTTACCCACTTCTTCATTCACTCACGCATTCATTCAACAAACACTGCCTGGGACCTTCTAGACTAGGAAGTTGAGAACTGTGTCTATGAACTGAATCTGAAACGTTGTTTACTGAGGCTCCCCTGTAGCAGAAATAGAGCAACCTCAGGATAGCACAGCAACTGGGCTGGGGGCAGGGTGGGGACCACAGGACGGTATGGTTTAGGGCAGCTGTGCCAGGCAAGTATTCTTGGGGCTCCTGACTCACCTCTTCCTGAGCATTACGTGGATCACCGGTGCCTGCCAGAGAGCGTCCTGGGGGAGGGGACTTGTGGACAGAGCACATAGCAAAGTTTCTCTTTAGCGTTACTCATAGACTGTGACCCAGAATGCCTTAAGCAGAAGCAATGCTTTGGGAAGGTAGGTAGCACAGGCTATCTCGCTCTTCACTGTTGGCCAGGGTTGTGCCCTGTCTCCAGAGCCCCTCCTGGGCCCCAGCCTTTCATCCGGGCTGACACTGAGTTGTGCACCCCCACATGGCTTGTTTGCCAGCTCTGAGCCTCTCTCCACAGCACTGTGAATGTGACCCTGAGCATGACAGCCACACTCCGTGATGTGAGCTCTCTGGGACCAGCTTTCTCTGAAACTAGCCAGTGTGAGAGGACACCCAGGGAGGGCCAGGCTTGGGCTCAGCTCAGGTCCCGCCCATGGTCTGGTCTTTCTGTTAAAGGCTGTCTTGCTTGGAGAAGGAATTCCAGTCCTTTAGAAATGAAGTTGATCTTCCCAGTAGCCGATACTTAGCAACCCAGGGCAAAGTGCTGGCCCTCTTAGCCTGAGTCTAAGACTAAGACCTGTTTGGGCTGGAGCAGGGGTGGGTACTGGGAATACAAGAGCAGAGGGGCACTGGTACTGTCTCCATGCCAGGTTGTTTCATCACATCAGAATGTGACACAGACCTCTCAAGTATGTGTGTGGGAACTTGGCAGGACTAATAGGACCAGTCACAGATATGTCATCGCTTATTCTACAGTTCCGGGCATCCGTGTGTCTGTCTGTCTGACTGTCTGTCCGTCCGCTCATACCGAAGCTTGGCTTGTTTTGCTTTGTTTTGTTGTTGTGTGTTTGGTTCTGATTTTTGTTTTGGTTTTGTCCTTGAAGACAGTCTCACTGTCACCCTTCCCATGCAAACCAGGCTGACCTCAGACCTGAGCAGAACAGTCCTTCTGCCTCTTAACTCCCAAACGCTGGGACAACAAGCCTGTGCCACCCTACCTGGCCTCTGGTCCCATCTATATGCTTTTTGCTACAATTATATTTGCTATAATTAAGAATCTCACTTTAAGGAATCAGAAGAGAATCATCTTTGAGTTATCAAACCGGAAGGAAGTCCATTGCTAGAGAGCCTGAGGCCGGGATATGCCTGTGGCCTACCTGGTCAGGCAGGGGTAGTAGGTTAAGGGACGAAGGCAACAGCCTTGATAACTAGACACATTCACACCCTGGAGAATAAGGACGCGGTGCCGCCAGGCTTTCCCATCCAGGGGAGTAAGAACACAGGTGACAGAGATAGAGACAAGGGAGATGACAAAATGCTAGCCCAAAGCTGTAAGCAGACAGCCTTGGGAGAGAGGGCAAGAGGAGGAGGATGGTGTGGGCTACCAGGTGGATGCCACATGGGAGGGTATCAGAGGGAAGAGATGGCAGGACATACAGAGATGGTGTCCCACAGAGACCTGCAGAGCATGACTCTTTCCAAGGTCATATCACTCCGCCGTGTGGCAGCTCCAGGGCATGTACCACACATGCATGTACAAGAGGGGCCTGACCAAGGACAAGGCCAGACTCTCCAGGAATGGGTTCATTTCACCAAGGGCTAGAGCAGCTCAGCATGGACAGGACTATCATAAGTAGCCAAATCCCCAGGACTTCTAATAACATAGCTGGGCATAGCATGGCTGTGGACATACCAAGCTGTGATATAAATCTTTAAATCCACATCCCAGGCAGACTGCAGCTGAGTCTCAGACACACATGCTCCCAGGGGCTCTGTCAGATGACAGGAGTATAAGCACACAGCATTCTGCAGTCAGCATGGCAGGCACAACCTGGGCTCCATCCAGGTGCTGCAGGGGTGCCAAGTCATTCGTTGGTTTTTATTCGTAGGTTTTTGTTTGTGGCAGGCTCTCACTCTTTAGCCCAGAAACTGTTGCTTGAGACTCACTATGTAGCTCAGGTTAGCCTCAAACATACAGCCGTCTTCCTTCTCCAGCCCTTTAAGTGCTGAAATTACAACTTGAGCTCTAACGCCCAACTTGAGTTGTGCATATTATAGTGCCACAGTGGGAATGTTGAATGCATGCTTAGGAGAAGTTCCACCGAGATACCTGCCTGTGCTGGTGAGGACCTGGTTTTAATGAATGGACTGTGGGAAATTAGAAGCCAGGCATTTTCCAGGCAGTCAGAACATAACCTGTTGTCAGATCTTAGCAGCGTAACTGCTGTAGAGCTGCTGAGAAATGGTAGGCAAAGGACCCAAGGTTGCCCCAATCCCAGGAAGCTGCCGGTCAGGGCCGTTGTTAGGAGCTGTATCTCAGGCACGGAGCATTTTGGAGCTGTAAAGGAGTCAGTGTTCTAGGTTCCTGCCGTTGGCTCCTTAGTGGAACCACTGACTCAATAAATTCTGCATGCTTACAAGTTGGTACAGGTCCACGAGGAAGAGGACATTGAACCCTTTTCCTCTGTTAGATGGGGCACACTGCCTAAATGTCTACACAAAGCAAATTGTAAAAAATGATGTTTGTTGGCCTGGCTGACCAAGGTCCAGTGAGGAAGTATCTTCCACATGAAGAAGGAAGTTTTTAAAATTGATTTTTATGTATATATATATATATATATATGAGTGTTTTGCATGTGTAGATGTGTACCACATGTGCCTGGTGTCCATGGAGACCAGAAGAGGGTGTTAGATCATCTGGAGCTGTAGTTACAGATGGTTGTGAGCTGCTACATGGGTGCTGGGAATTGAACAACTCTGTCAGAGCAACCAGCGCTCTGAACTGCTAGGCCATCTCTCCAGCCCCAGGACCTTATTTTAAAATAGCTATGTTTGGTGATACAAATGCGAATTGAATATTACCATGCAAATAAAATTGACCTGAGATCAAAGACCTGGAATGTTCTAAGACCTCCACAAACACTTTCTCTCTTTTTTTAAAATTACTTTTTATTTCTTATGTATATGGGTGTGTCTCTAGGTACCACATGTATGCCTAGTGTCTAGGGAGACCAGAAGATAATATCAGACCCCTTAGAACTGGAGTTACAGATGATTGCGAGCCATCATGTAGGTGCTGGGACTTGAACCTGGATCCTCTGGAAGAGGACCAGTGCTCCTAACCACTGAGCCATTTCTCCAGCCTCACACAAGTCTTTTCTTGACTTCGGATGAGAGGAGGTTGGTTGAGAGCCAGTCAGAGAGCTTGCAGGTGGAGCCCAGACATGCCACAGGCATCCCTTCTCTTCCAACCACAAGGGAACAATCAGTACGGGCTTGACTTTCAGGAGGTGGGGTAGAGGGCTGAGATAGATGGTGCCAGGTGCTAGACAGTGCAACAGCTGTGGTTCCGAGAGTAGGAAGGCCCTGAGGTGATTGGCATGGAGGCATTTTTGTGCCACTGTTTTGAAAGGTGAAGCCTGAGAGAGGGGTGTTCTTGTCAGGCTGGGGTGGGAGCATCCAGTGTCTTGTCCTATCACACTGGCTGACATTTTCAATCTAGATCATAGAGAAAAGGTCTGGAAGTCTGGAAGCATCCTTGCTGTGGGTCTTTGTTTGAAGTCTGAGCTATGAGCTATGCAGGGACCCGCAGAGGTGTCTGGATCCTGAGGAGCAAGCGTGCTCTTGGAGGTCTAGCTATTCCAGAAGAGGCAGGCTGCTCAGCTGTCCACTATCTGTCCAGGCCCAGTGGAGAGGTCTTATACCAGGTGTAGCCCCAGAAATATGTCTCTGGAGAACTTTACCCCAAGACCATTTTCAAGCCCAAAGTAGAGCTCCCAAATAAAGAATCACAGAAATCCAATGAGCTCATACATACCTCAATTCTTTATAGGAAAACAGCCTAGCCTAGAGCCTCTCACGATGTCCACACTGCCCACCACATTAAAAAAATAATGAGACATGGGCTGGAGAGATGGCTCAGCGGTTAAGAGCACTGACTTTTCTTCTGAAGGTCCTGAGTTCAAATCCCAGCAACCACATGGTGGCTCACAACCATTGGTAATGAGATCTGATGCCCTCTTCTGGTGTGTCTGAAGACAGCTACAGTGTACTTATTTATAGTAATAAATAAATCTTTGGGCCAGAGCATGCAGGAACTGAGCAGGTTAACCAGGGGAGTGGGACTGACCAGAGTGAGCAGAGGTCCTAAATTCAATTCCCAACAACCACATGATGGTTCACAACCATCTGTAAAGCTACATATGTACTAATATACATAAAATAAATTTTAAAAATCTTTAAAAAATAATGAGACTTGTACAGAGCTAGGAAGGACCACACAACGGAAGGACAAGCAAAACAGCCAGCAAAAGCAGACCCTAAGACCCCATGGTAAACTAATGATGAGATCTTACCACTTAGTGCCCAATAAAGTCACCAAGGCAATTCAGTGGGAACAGCAAAGCCTTTTCAACAACCAACTGCGTGAATTAGCTACATACATACTCCAAAATATTTCAAGATGGAGTGTGACAGTCTCCAACATAAAGCTGAAAAGCTTCTAAATGAAAACATAAAAGCATATCTTACGACCACAGAATCAGCAATGGCTTCTTCAAGGTGGATTTTAGAAGATCCTGGACTACTTTTGGACATCAGTGAGCAGGGTCTTGGCTAGCCCCCTTCATTGGTTCTGGAGCCTGGTACTTCCTGCAAAGAGGACAGCCACAGCACATTCCCAGGGAGACACACATATTTAATCCTGCTTCTACTACCTAATATTGGTGGTGCTGGAGATATGTGCAAGAGAGCTTGCTCCCAGACAAGACGGGCTTCAGCAGCTGCCGGGAAGCCAGTACAACACAGATATGAATAGGAAAAACTACTGTCTGCTACTTCCTTGGGGGAAGCTAGAACTCCTTACACAAGACTGAATAATGGATGCTGAGACCCACTCAAAACAAAACTCATTCCATGAGAAATATTGAGCAATGAACCTTGAGACCTGTTTTTACAAGTCAGGAGGCTAAGGACAAGGAAGGGAACCCTAAGTCTCTCCAACTAGTGCAGCACTTAAATAGACCCGTTGAAATAACTTGCCTTGTGTTACAAGAATCGTCTGAGAAACCCAATGTATATTTATGAAACCCAAGGGGATTTAGAACTGAACAAAATGGTCAAGGCAGCTCAGTGCTCCCTGCTCACCTGAGGGATGAGGAAACTGAGACCTCCAAGGTGAAGGTCCCTGTACCAGGTCACCTGGCAGCCTGGTCTAGTGTCAGGAAAAGTAGACTCTGCTGAGGAAACTTTCCCTGGAGTTCTGTGATGAGCCAAGAGACGCCTGCTGAGGTCAGTGTTTTTGTTTTGCTGGCTAAATTATGCAGACGTAAGTGGGATCATTTGTGGTTACATGCCTTACTTTAGCAACAAATTATTCTAAACTAATGACGCATGTGGCTTCCTGCTACAGTAGCTTTTGCTTTCCTTCCTGGCATCTCAAATTAGTGAGAGGTATCCTTTCCTTTGAGAACACAGGGGTCCCTCTGGGATGCTGTGGCCCTTGTTTAACCCCTCCTGTTGGGGTTCTTGTAATCCATCTTCTCTTAGTTTGCTACAACTGGCTACTATTAGAAGCAAGGAAGTATGGCAGGGCAACAGTGCCCTATACATGTTGTTCAGGGCTTCAGGGCCCTGCCAACTTGTGGACACTGGTTTGGACCCCTGTTCTTCCTCCTCTCTGTCAGTCTATCAGTCTGTCAGTCTCATGCCAAGCTCTTCTCTTACCCTCATGTTCCTGGCCTCAATACTGTAACTCTGACTTTGCTTTTGACTCTAAAGTCCACCTTACCATAACACACTACAGCTTGTAGTTTTCACTGTGAGCTCATCCCCCACCATCTATAGAGTGTTTGCTATCACATAAACATACTGACAATACTATAAGAATGTGTTTTCATTTTAATCCCAGGTGTAGGATGTGGGACTGCTTCAAACTGTCCACAGCAGCTGATTATGATTTGCCTCATGCTCCAGTAGAGGTGTGCTTTTTGCCAATGGCAGATAGTTTCTGAGAATGTGCCCCCTTTGGAATTCTGGGAACTTTTCAGAGGGTATGTAAATGTTAGAGGCCCAGTAGGTGGGGTCAGTGGTTGTTGGTCACTTAGGGGTGTTGGTTGTGGTTTATTAGTAGCTGTGCTCAAAGAAGAAACAAAAGGAAAGAAATTAGATTCAGGGATCTCTTTTTCTCTCCTCTTTATCCTTCTTTCTGTCTTATCTAGTAATAGGCAGTAAAATGGGGGGCTGGGAGGGGATAAAGGGTGGGAAAAAGAACCCACAAAGAAGCAAAGACAAGCTACATCAGCACTAGTTGGTGTCTCCTAGACTAGACCCTTAAACGTGGCTCATTCTCACTGTACTTGTCCAACTACTTGCTACAATATATGCCTTAGTCCATTCTTGCTACTGTAACAAAAAACACCAGAGTTTGGATGATCTATAGATGACAGAAATGTATTGCTCACAATTCTAGAGTCTGGGGCTCCAAGATCAAGGCCAGCACTTGGGTTGCTGAGGACTCAGTCCCTGTGTCTTAGATGGCACTTTATTGCTGTGTCCTTCTGTGTTGGAAGGTCAGCCACTCCTCTACACCTTCTTTGGTCTCATTTGAAAGAGTCCCTCCTCCCAACATACTCACCTCAAAAAGAGCCCAGCTCTTCACACTCTCACCCTAGGGATTAAGTTCCAACAAATTTTGTAGAGATACCAACTTAGACCATAACAACTGGAGAGGTAGACTGAGACAAATACACTCGACAGGCACACCTAGCCTTCGTAGAAAGTCATGACGGTAGATTGAGAGATTCCAGGACCCAAGTCTAGAAAGACTGAACAGCTCAGAGGGGGGACCAGCCACGGCTGGATGGGTTCTTAGGCAACAACCACAGGCCCTAGGATAGTGAGGAAAGGAAGCCAGGTCTGTTGGTTACAGATGGGCTCCCACTCCAAATACATCTCAGAGACAGACAGAATTTCAGGTCAGTATGAAGTGTCATTCTGGTGCCTCTTGAAGGAGAGAAAAGAGAATCACACAAGAAATTGGGGAAAGCTGGCTTTTTTCTTTCTGTTGAAATCTTGCTTTGTTTTTGGCTGGTTATACCTCTTTGCACTGAGTGTAGACAGGAGTGCTGTGATAGACAGCTGACCCTTTGCCATGGCTCCAAAATCAAGCTGGCTGAAGTACACAGAGGTGGGACTGGGGAGACTTCATGTGTAAAGTGTTTGCATCACAGGCATGAGGACCGGAGTTCAGTTCCCCAGAACCCATGTAAAGTCAGACATGGTACTGCACATCTGCAAGAGGTAGAGACAGAACGAGTGGAAGCTCATGACCCAGCTAGCCTGAAGTACAGAATAGCAGGTAAGAAGACATGCTGTCTCCAAGGAGATGGAAGGCTGCTGCCCTCCTACCTTTACACAAGTGCCGTGCTACATGCACACCTACACTTGCACACGGCACATACCCACCACCCCACCCAGAGAGCGTCTTTTAAAGCTCCTGGGTGTGAGAGAACTGAGAAGAACTTCACGTGGCGGGAAAGTGGACAGCTTCCTGTTCACCCTCACAACCCTTCCCTTCCCTGCATGCCCGTGGATGGAGGGGTCCTAAATACCCACTTACTCTCAGTCAGAACCTGTCTGTAGCAGCTGTTGTTAAAGACCCTGATGACTGTCCTTGAGGCTCTTCGTGTGCCTGTCTGTCCCTCCCCTTTAGATAGCATTAAATGGACCCAGTGTGATCTGGAGCAAAGGACCGTTCATGGTGTTCTCAACAGACTACCGTGCAAGGCACATTTGGCATACCTCCACCCATCTCACCCTCAGATACTTGTCTTGGACCTGTATACAACCAGTTTAATTTTCTGTGACTGAGAGCCTTGTGGGGGCAAAGCACGAGCTAAGGGTATTGCCAGCCAGTTTCTACTGGTCTACGAGTCAAATCTGGTAATGTCATGTACTGTGTGGAATTCATTCTAAAATGTAGTCAAGCAAAAACAAATACCAAGAGTTAAAAAAACAGAAGAATAGAATTCATTGCACTCTACAGCCAGGCTGTTGAAATGACTGTCTGCCACTGATCTCTCTTTGCACTCCAAAAGGAGTCCAGTGGGCCTCAGCATCAATTTTGAAGCAGATGAGTTCTGCCCCTAGCTGTGAGGAGTCTGGGGTCTTGAGTTTCCTCAGGGCTCCCAGACCCTTACTTTCCTTCCTGCTCTAATGCATGCTTGGCCATGCACTAGCTTTACCACTTGGCCTAGAAGTGTGCTATGCTCAGGTCCTGTGTGCCATCCTAAAGATGTGGACATTGCCTGTGCCCAGGAGGTTTGTCAAAACCTGTAGGGTGACCTGGAATTCTGGAGGCCCCAATCCACAGTAAGGCCTCTGCTGGGTGACTCCTCTGGGGCTACACCAGGCCTCTCCTGACTCCAGGTGTGGCTGTTCCTTGTTACCTAAGCTCTGCATCTTCATGTGGTGTTCTGTGTATTTACATGTTTTCCCTTTGTGTAAAGACGCCAGTCATGCTAGATCTGGACCCACCAACTCTAACATGACCTCATCTTAACCACCACAGTGTTGACTCTAGTTATAGATGGATATGAAGATATGGTAGCCTGCTAGCACTTCAGCCTGTGTGTGTGGAGAGGCAGGGACACAGTTAAACTCAGCAGCAGGTGGGGGTACCTTTTGTGCTGTCTCATTTCTCCTAGGATGGCTGGTTGCTTCATATCCCCTGCCTTCCTGAGGCTCATTGTCTTCATCTGTGTCCTCATGGTTATCTGTGTCCTGTGGTCTGACAGTGCTCAGTGTCAGGGTGAACAAGAATCCAGGAAGAGCTTGTAATGAGTGTGAGGTCCAAGGCAAGATGGAATTGTGCATCTCTGGGTCACCTGGAGGGCTCTGGAGCACATGGGTGAGAAAACCCATTTGGAGATCCTATAATAAGCAGTAATTGGGCTGGAGAGGTGGCTCAGCGGTTAAGAGCACTGACTGTTCTTCCAAAGGTCCTGAGTTCAAATCCCAGCAACCACATGGTGACTCACAACCATCTGTAATGGGGTCTGGTGCCCTCTTCTGGAGTGTCTGAAGACAACTATAGTGTACTTACATATAATAAATAAATAAATCTTTTTTTTAAAAAAAGAATAAGCAGTTATTACAGAGAAAAGTCTATACAGATCTGTACTTTATAATCTGCATATTTATAATCAAATTTATATTCTTGATCCTAATTGGTATTTTTAGAAATTTTGTCTTGACTTATATTTTTAGCCATTTGTTTTATTGACTTTTGTTTGCTTTCTTGTCTTTTTTTGAGGCCAGGTCTTACCCCAGGCTGGCCTAAAAGTCAGGATCCCCCCTGCCTCTATCACCTGAGTCCTGGGTTTACAGACATGCACCACTATGCCCAGCTGACTAATCTTGTATTTCCTTTTAAGCTTTATTTATTTTTAATTGTGTATGTGTGGATGTGCACCATGTGAGTGCAGTGCCCAGAGAGGCCAAAAGGGGGCACCAGATTTCCCAGAACTGTAGTTACAGGAAGTTGTGAGCTGTCTAACTGGGGTTCTAGAAACCAAACTTGGGTCCTCTGTAAGGGACAGTGTGTGCTCTTAACTTCTGAGCCATCTCTTCAGCCCCCTCGATCTTTCAAACGGCTGAGTTGTTTGTTTTACATGTGGCTTGTGTTGTCCTTGGGGTCAGGAGGGGTGGCCTATGGTTACTGCCTCTTTAACTGCAGCCCCGGCTTCCCTGGGGCGCAGTTGGTTAAGGTTCAGCTCTAGCCCAGGTTTAGCTTGTGCGCTGCATCTCTCTGACTTAGGTGGGTGTGAATCCACCTTTCCCAGTCAGCTGCGTGCAAACGCCTCGTTCTATTTTTATGCCTCCTCAGCTCCTTTGACAGTGCCTCTCTCCTGCTTAGCAACAAAAAAACCAAATTTAACTTCACCTGTAAACAAGTCTGTCAGGCATTTTCCCCCACTTATAGCCTGGTTTAACTTATAACTGGTTTAACTTTCTTGCTCTCAGATAAACATCAGCCCCTGTTCAAGTACTAGACTCTGGCTGGCCAGGAGCTTGGCTGCTCAGTGGTTGTCCCCTCCTAAGCAGCCACGCCCTCAGGCTGACTGCTAGGGTTATAGAAAGGGATGTAGTGGGGGATATGGTAGCAGTCACTCTGGTGGCATCGGGTTGTGGCACACTAGGGAGTCTGATGCATCCTCTTTTACTGGTCTCCCAGTGTTGGGCGCCAACAGAGACATGGGGGCTCATCACCTCTTATTTCTAGATCAAGGAGCTCTTTCAGCCCACTGTGCCCTGGAAGAAGGTCTTGTGGCTTCCTTCTGTGGCCTCTCTCTGAGAAGAACTTAATGAATTGTTGATCACTTGCTTGAGCAGGTATAGGGGAACCCCTGTGTTGCCCCCTACTCACTGAGACCCTGGCGTAGATGTGGGGAGGGGTGCTGCTGCCTGAGATCAGGGTCCTTGGGTAAAGGGAGACTATCTGGTGGTTGTTGGGGGTCCGAGGACCTGCTGAATGGACACAAAATGGCAGCAAAGCTGAACGTCTTATTTAGCTTTTATTTGCAAATCTATTATAGACAGGGTCTGCTCAGGGTAGGAAGATGTCTGGGGACAGAAAGGGACAGAAAGGAGACAAATGGGGATGGTCGTCGTGCTGGATCCAGCTCACGCTTGTCTATGAACAGCTAGCTGGCTGTCTCTGAGTGGTCAGAGCCAGTGGTAGATTGCCTGAGACTTGGCTGCTTGGCTCAGGAGCACAGTCCTAGCTGGGCTTCCTGTAGCTGTGCGCGCTATCTTAGGGCACAGTTCCTCATGCAAGGAAGGACCCCTGGGTGGGAGCATACTTGGACAACATGTGTTAAACCTGCATTCTACACATGATTTATGATTTATATTCAGTGATCTGGTGGCTCCTGGCTTGGACCCTCCGTGTAACGGATTTCTTTTGTTCAGCTGTTTTCCTCTCCTCCTTCTACTACCCAGCCCATAACTGGTTTTGGTGTCTGAAGCTTCTCGTTGGAGTCGAATGATGGCAGCTGGCTCTCTTCTGGGTGTCCCCTGGGCACGTTTTATACTAACAAATGAGGTCTGAACATCTAACGCAGAGTCGTGGGATGACTGCAGCGTGGCAATGCCAGGTTTCACTGTCTTTCTGGTGCACTGCCAGACTTACACTCTACCTCGATTCCTGCAGAATGCACACATTCCCTATGGGTGTTCTGGTCTTCGTTGAGTCCTCAAGTAAGGAGATTGCGGTGGTCGCCTGCTGCTTAAAAGGTCCCCACAGTTGCACCTTCAGGTGTCTTCTGCAGAAGAGGTGAGACACGCTTGCTATTGCCACAGGGACTCACAGGACATGAAGGAGGAATGTGCCTGTCTGGGGATGGTCCATCCCTTATTCAACTTAGATCCATTCCTGCCTCACACTGGTCTACCAAAGTCCAGAAGGACATAGCAAGAACCGACAGCATTTTGGGTCTTTGCACCACTGAGAACTCAGACCCCACAAGTCCAAAGCCCTCCGCAGTCTACTAGGTGTTGGTTTGGTGTCTGTATTACTTCAAGGTTCATATGTTGAAACTCAACCCCAAGGTGGTGGTGTAAGGAGCTGTTCTCGGGGAGGGGTGATTAGGCCTCAAATTCTGGACTCACGGTGGAGGACATCAGGAGAGTCGTTAGGAAGGAGGGTGAGAAGGACATCTTGCTGCCTTTGGCGCTTCTATCTCTCCCACACTAAGGACAAGATGTCTGTAATTTCTGCCCCTTTCTCCTGCTGCCATACGAGGCTCCAGGAGGAATTCTCACCAGCCACTGTTGGCTAATACCTTAGTCTTGGACTTCTTACCTCCAGAACTGCCTGGATAGTCTAAGGCCTAGGATTGGGTGTCCCCTCAGCAGGATATTTGATTTGTCCCCTGTGCCCTTCTGGTCCTTGCTGCCATGTTAGCCAGGCCTTGTCATCTTTCAGATGTCCATGTAGATTCTTCTTAGAACATGTTGTTTTAGAGTCCCTGAGATCAACCACATGTTTAGAAATTTGCCAGGAAAACTCATAGCTAAGGTCTGTTATAATGAGTCAGATGCCCAAGGGGGCAAGAGAGAGAAATCCATATGTGGTCCAGAGAAATCCACACACAGCCCTCTATATTCCCCACACCTAGAAGGGGAGACCAGCTTCATCCTCAGTGAGAAATGAAGAGCATGCATGAGGGGCTGGAGAGATGGCTCAGTGGATAAGAGCATCGACTGCTCTTCCAAAGGTCATGAGTTCAAATCCCAGCACCCACATGGTGGCTCACAACCATCCGAAAAGAGATCTGACGCCCTCTTCTGGTGTCTGAAGACAGCTACAGTGTATTTACATATAATAAATAAATAAATCTTTAAAAAAAAAAGAGCATGCATGAAATGAGACAGAGAACATTGGATCTACGGCCCTGTCACACAGAAACTGTTACCTGGACAGCTCACGTGGTCCACAAAAGCCTCTCTGTGTGTGTCCACCTGGCTGAGACTCTCCAGACTGTGTCTGTATAGCTCATATTTCTTGTCTAGTCCCTGGACCTTCCAACATGCCACCAAAGATAAGGTGGCAGTGTGCCTGGTTTGGAGAAGATTTCTGACCTTTGTCCGTGGGGGCTTGCCGCACTTGGGTATGATCAGAATGAGGCCCTGGGGTTTGTGTGTTGGGTGCTAGGTCTCCAGTGTGCTGATGCTGTGCTGTGTTCGTGGGCCCTTTAAGAGACAAGGCCTCAGACCTTTGAGGTGGCTCAGCAGGTAAAGATGTTTGCCACTATGCATGATGACCTGAGTTTGAACCCTGGGACCCACATAGTAGAAGGAGAGAAATACCTCCCAAAGATTATCCTCTGACCTCTGCATACATACACACTGTGGTATGTGCAGCGTAACCACCACCCCTCCCCCACCCCACTCCACACATACAAATGAGAGGTCATTAGGTCACTGGGGTGCTATCTTCAGAGGGGAATATGGTATTCCTCAGGGGACTCTCAGTTCTCATAGGGGTGACAGAGTGAGCCAGGACCCTCCCCACTCATGGGCTTCCTGTTGTCATATGTGCTCCCCCATGATGCTATCCATAACCTTGATCTTGTGATCCTCCTGCCTCCACCTTCCGGGGGAATGGCCTGTATGGCACTGTGTTATCAATCTCTTACACTCCAGAACTCTTCCTTCTAAAGAGTCCATCCTTAAGTTCCTCGAGATAGCCATGGAAGAGACTCTTACAGGGTTCTCCTATCTTACACTGAGGCTGGAAGTCTAGAAGGAAGGTACTCAACTTGCTGAGTATGATTTAGAAACAGACTCTTTCAGAGGCTACTAGGCCACCTGTGACGTAAATCCTAAATTTGCGTCTTTCCTTGACAAGCAGGAAAAAGCCAGATAGGCCTAAGAACATTAAGCAAGATACATTGTGAAATTGTGAAATGTGTTTGCTACTGTTGCTAAATCAAAACCATCTCAGCCTTTGTGACACAGTGTGGCGGTGGAGTCTCAGTGGGGGGTCTCCCCTGCAGGTGGACTTTTAACTATTTTGTGGGTTCTTCTCTACCCCTTTCCCCACCCTTTCAACCCCCTAACACTAGATAGGAGAGAAAAAGGGATAGAGGATATCCTTAGACTGCTTCCTGCTGACTAGGGGCATTGAGTTCCTTGGGGTAAGTTTGATTTCTTTCTTCTCTGCACATGGTTACTTAACAAATGGCCAATGGCAGCCAAGCAACAACACCCCCACCTCTTCAGGCCCTAGCATCTCTCAAAAGTCCCCAGAATTCCAAAGGTCGCACGCTTGCGGAAACTGTCTGCCGCTGGCAAAGGCATGCCCCCGCTAAAGCCTAGGGTGAAAAGCAGTCGGCTGCTGCGGACAGTCTGAAGCAGCTCCCTACCCCACATCTGGGAGGAAAACGAAATCATATTCCTATACTATTCCTGTGGTTCTCAAAGAAGCCAGAATTCTCACTACACTTGCCCATTATTGTTTCTAAACCACACAGTATCCCTCCCCCCACTCCCGCCCCCATAGAGGGTCTCATCATTGTAACTCTGGCTGTCCTCAAACTCACTCTGTGGACAAGTCTAGCCTCAAACTCAGAGATCCACCTCCCTCTGCCTCCCAAGTGTGAGTATTAAGGGTGTGTGACACCACACCCAGGTATACACAGCAGAACTGGAGAGTCCAGGCCCTGACAGCACAGTCGACTGCCTCTGACACACGCCACTCCTTCTCTGCCTCATGGGAAAGCTGCCCTTAGCAGGGGCTGCATCACTGAATCCAGACAACCTGAGGTTTGGGGTCCAGCGCTGCATGTACCTCTAATCCAATACAGCAGCATGACTTGGTTTCTCTCCAGGACAGTTGGTGCGGCCCCAGCACATCCTTCTTCAGAGCTGCCTAATGTTCCAGATGTTTGTGTGTGTGCTGAGTCTGCACACTAGTGTTTTTATGGTTATTATCATTTCCGTTGCTTCTTCCCTATTTATTTATTTATTTAAAAGATTTATTTATTTTATGTGTATGAGTACACTGTAGCTGTACAGATGGTTGTGGGCCACCATATGGTTGCTGGGATTTGAACTCAGGACCTTAGGAAGAATAGTCAGTGCTCTTAACCGCTGAGCCATCTCTCCAGATCCACTTCTTCCCTATTTAAACAGGAATTTTAGGCTGCATGTATATGCACAGTATACAGAATATATGAGATAGAGGAAGGGCATGGATTTTATTTTTCCTTTCTTTTTTCTTTTCTTTTCCTTTTTTTTTTTGTTTTGTTTTGTTTTCTGAGACAAGGTTTCTCTGTATAGCCCTGGCTGTCCTGGAACTCACTCTGTAGACCAGGCTGGCCTCGAACTCAGAAATCCGCCTGCCTCTGCCTCCCAAGTGCTGGGATTAAAGGCGTGCACCACCACTGCCTATTTTTTTTACAAGATAGGGTCTCACGTAGCCCAGGGTATCCCTGAACTTACTATGCAGCTTAGGCTAAAAGCTCCTGCTCCCTGAAGCTCATGCTTTTACCTGTCAAGTACTGGGCTTGCAGGTGACCCCAAGCCTGGCTGGAGTCACTGGCCTTGTACACACGCTGTCCTCGGGAGAATCTGAGGGCTCCCAGGTCTGTAACATGGGCCATACAGCCATACCAGGCATCCCTGCTACCTCACCATCTCCAGCCTCTCAGCACAGGACAGAGAGTGCTATCTGGATAAAGGTGGCGTGTGGATGGGACCAAGCACTGCGGAGGGGAGTCTGAGGCTAGACCCTGAGCCCAGCATCACTTCCTCTGCATCCTGTTGTCCACAGCAAATCACAAGGCCAGGTTACAGGCAAGGGACACACACAGACACCCACCTCCTGTTGGAAGGCACCGCAGGGCTCGCGGTTAAGGTGCCTGCATCTTAACGTCTACTGCGGACTTCCTGCTTCTTGTTTCCCGCTGGGAAGTTTGAGTCTATTCTACTTCCCAGACATGAGGCAGCTCCATGTCCTTGTGTGCCAAGGCTTCGCGGTGCCACCCATCCCTGCTGTGTTCCTCCTCAGGCCCCATTTATCCCCTGATCACCATGGACACCCACTAAGCTCTGTGGGAGCCTGGCTATCTCAGTAACACCCAAAGCACCATGCTTGCCATCAGTCCCCAGGCTGTTACTGCCCTCCCAGCTGTCCTGCCTTTCTTCTCCTTCCAGCTGTGTGCAGCCCACCCGTGTTCTGACGGCTGCCCTCCAGCTGTCTTCCTCCACTCCTTCTCTGGCACTCCACCCTCCACTGTGTATGCTAGTTTGTTTGATGTTTGCTTCCTGTGAGAGCCTTTGTCACTTGCCCGGGAGCCTCAATTTGGTGAGCTTTATGTGGCAAACTCACATGGCCACAGCTGGGCAGATGGTCCCAGAGAGAAGCTGAAGGGATGGTCAAAGGGACTGGAGCCTGTGGCGTGTGATATATTGGTGTGTGCGTCACTCGGGATGTACTGAGCTACACTCCTATGAAAACAGGAAAGGGATCTCAGTGTCATAGGGACAACAACTTCCTTGTGGTGTGGTGTGTGCTGACGGAAGAGGAAGGGCGTTGTAGTGAGTCAGGCACAGCCACACGCCCAGTCATGTGTCCCTGGTCCAGAAAAGCACAGCAGCATACAACTCACAGGGTGAAGTGCTGTGGTCTTTACTGCATACCAGAAGGAAAACCAGGTCTTTGTTGCTTCATTATACTTTGGTGTGTGTGTGTGTGTATGTGTGTGAATGTGTTTGTGTGCATGTGCACAGGTATACATGTGTGTGCATGGGAATACATGTGTGCAGGGGTATACATGTGTGTTCATGGGTATACACGTGTGTGCACGGGTATGCATATGTAAGAACAACTTACAATAGCCCATGTTCTCCTTCTATCATGTGGATTCCAAAGATCAAAGTCAGGTCATCATGCTTAGTGGCAAGTGCCTACATCCATTGAACCACCTCCCTGGTCCGTTGTCTTACTTCTGAGACCATGCCTCACATAGCTCAGGCTGACTTCAAACTCCCTGTGTGGTAGAGGATGACTCCTCCCTTCCAATCCCCTTTCCTCTACCTCCCAAGTGCTGGGATGACAGTCATGTACGGATAGCCCAGTGGATGGGCTGCTAGGATGATAGCCCAGTGGATGAGGTGCTGAGGCTAACAAGGCCAGAGCATGGTGAATACTAGGGAAGCATTGTGCACTACGCTGTTCTCAAAAATGCACTCTCAAGAGAATGGCTGGTGACTGTCACCTTGGGCAGTTGCCCTGACAAACCTGCTTTCCATCGTGTCTTGATCCATCAGTTCCTGAGGTGGCCACCTTGCCAGCTCCTGGCCTTACATGTGGGGCACATGTACAGTAATATGCTATGGTTTATCTGCCTCAGAGTTGGAGGGCACGGTCCAGCTTGGTGGGGAGGACACGAGGCAGGAGCATGAGGCAGCTGGTCACGGTGCGGCTGCCTTTACTACTAACCTTGCTTCTTTAGCTTCTGGGGTTCTACTTCTACCTAACTGTTCTTGTTAACTGAAGAAGTATGTCATACAGAATGTGGTTTTGTGCTTAAAAGTTTACCCCGATAAAGGCTCAGGGCTACACTGGGATCTCAACACCCAGTGTAGCCACTGGCTAGCTAATAACTTTCTATTGCAGTGGTTCTCAGCCTTCCTAATGGTGGACCCTTTAATACAGCTCCTTGTGCTGTGGTGACCCCCAACCATGAAATTATTTTCATTGCTACTTCATAACTGTGATTTTACTACCGTTATGAATCATAATGTAAATATCTGCTATGTTGGATATTTGATATGCCACCTCTGTGTAAGGGGGTCAAGACCCACAGGTTGAGAACCTGGGCTTAAACCCATGTCTGAGTGGTTTTCTCTGATGGATACCCCACATTGTCTCTGGAACAAGTTTTCCCAATTGAGAAATGTAGCCATAAGAATGGTTTACAGAGGGCTAGGCACGCTTTTAATCCCAGCACTTGGGAGGCAGAGGCAGGTGGATTTCTGAGTTCCAGGCCAGCCTGAATTACAGAGTGAGTTCCAGGACAGCCAGGGCTACACAGAGAAACCCTGTCTTGAAAAAAAAATAGTTTACAGGCAAATTTTTTGAGCATTTTCTTGAGTGGCAGGGCCCAGCCTGCCGTAGATGGTACCCACCTAGGCTGATGGTCCTGGGTTCTATAAAAAAGCAGGTTGGGCAAGCCACGAGAAGCAAGTCAGTAAGCCTCTACTTCAGGTCCTGGGTTCTATAAAAAAGCAGGTTGGGCAAGCCACGAGAAGCAAGCCAGTAAGCCTCTACTTCAGGTCCTGCCTCCAGGCACCTGCCTTGAATCCCTTACCTCATTGCCAGTGCTGATCAGGTGACCTGAGAGTTGAAAGCTGAAACAAACATCACCTCAGTCTGAGTTAGGGTTTCTATAGCTATAAGGAAACATTGTAACCAAAAGCCACTTGGGTTTGTTGCTCAGCCTGCCTTTTAAGGACTAAAGAGGGAAAGCCTCATGAAAGGCAGGCGCAGTTGCTTTATCTACGGATGGCTTTGATTTTAACAGAACGTTCTCATCAATAAACAAAAAACCACCCAGGACAATGGGCCTTGGGGAACAGGGGAGTACAAGGCTCCTTAGAAAGCAGAGGGGGAGGGAGATCAGGAAGCAGAGACTAAAGAAGTTATAAAAAGCAGCTCTCTACCACCCATAAGGCTCGGCTATGAGGAGGGAGGTTCTGTTAACCGGGCGACTGCAGAGGAGGAGGCCCCAGAGTCCGGTAAACCTAATGGTGCGGAGAAGCTGGGGGGTCATTAATCTTACTGCAATTAATTCCCCAGCAACAATAATGGGTTCTCAGCCTCGACTGGTAGATAGGGCTGACCTGTAAAGAGAACAGAGCAGAAACAAGAACGCCGGGCTACCTTCTGTGAGGCCCTTCAAGGTGACCGAGCAATATCTGTGAAACGGAGGTGGGGTCACCCCAGACGGCCTGGGTACTCTGGATACACACACTATCCTACTGGGTGAGAACCTTCTCCACACTCTTTGCAGCTGCTGACCATTCCTTATCACTGTATACTGGTGTGGTGGTCATTATTCTTGGTTGTCAACTCGACTACATCTGGAATTAGCTAAAACCCAAGAGACTGGGTACAACCTGGAGGGTTTTTTTCCCTTAATTAAAATCATTTGAAGTGGGAAGACCCACTTTTAGTCCAGATCTTTTGAGATAGGAAGATCCACTTTTAATCTGGGCCACCCCGTGGCTGACAGCCTATATCAAGGATAGGGAAGAAGGAAGCTTGCTCTCTCTCTCTGCCTGCTTGCTCTTGCTGGCAAGTCTATCCCTTTGTTGGCATTGGAGCCTACTCTTTGGGTATTCTAGTGTATAATGAAGACCAGCAGAGACATCCAGCCTCATGCAGTGAACAACTACTGGATTCTTGGGCCTTCCTTTGGTAGACGATCATTGATGGACCAGCTGGACCACAGCCTGCAAGCCATTCTAATAAATCTCCTTCGTATGTATGTGTGTGTGTGTGTGTGTGTGTCTGTCTGTCTGTCTTTCTGTCTGAATACACTAATGTAGCCAGTGTTTGATCCCAGACCACCACATTCAGGAAGACAGGCCCATAGATCCAGGTTGCAAGAGCCTCTGGAGGAGATGGAAGCCTTATGATGGTCGCTTCCTGAGAGACCATAGATGAGACCTGCTCAGTCTTCTCAATGGAACAAAGCGGTCCCTGGGAGTCCCTTCTCTGCCACCTGTAACCACAGACAGCTGGGAGCAGTAGAGGGAAGGGGGCCATTCAGTCACCTTAGCCTGACTCTATGTCCACCTTCAGCTGAGTCTCCAAGCAGAAACAAGGACTATCCCTAGATTAGGACAGAACTCAGTCACTACAACTAATGGTCATTTCATAGCTGAGCTTAGAACCTTCTAGGTCTCAAAATTTTGCAAGCTCTCAATGTTCTGTACATCCCCAACCGCATCCATCCTTGCCCTGTGTTTTCTGAGCAAGGTTACCCCCCATCCACCACCCCCCACCCTACCCCTAGCCCCCTAGCCCCCCAACCCCCTCACCCCCACCCACACCTGCAGCATGAAGGGATAGTGGTTTTGCTTCCTCTCTCAGATAGATGTCCCTCTCTCCAGCAGGGGGAGGACTCCGCAGGCTTGAAACATTGGGGGAAGGGGAGGGTCAGAATTATGGACTCGGATCCCCCTTTCCTTCCAGGTTCTAGTATGGCCCATCAGAGAGTGTTAACTCCTCTTCATTTAAACCTTGGATATTGTACCTGGGACACATCACACACCTGTGACTACAGTACTCATGAGGCTGAGTCAGGAAGATCATGGCCATCTGAAGTCAAGCCTGGTCTACAGGGTTCCTGGCCTTCCGGGGAAGATTCTGCCTCAAATTTAAAAAAAAACAAACATGGATACTGTGATGTCAACAGCAACTTTGATTTTTCTTCAAACATTACATGCATTAAAATATGACTTATTTTGACACGGAACTTTGCAAGACCATAAGTCGACTCCCTCATTTGTGCTGCCGACCTTTATACTTACTGAAAGCTTTAATTCTTTTATGTCTGAGACAAGGTCTCGCTATGTAGCTCATGCTGGCCTCTAACATACTAAGTATACCAGGTTGCCCTTGAACTCCTGACCCTCCTGCCCCAGACTCCCCTGTGCTGTGATGACAAGCAAATACCACCGTGACTCACAATTATTTCTTGTTCTGAGACCTCCACTGGGGACTCAAGCTCAAATCCACACAGGTACTGACCTTGTGAAGAGTATGGTGTCCCTTTGCAACCTTAGACCTGCAGTTCCGTTCTGGCTTCATCATCTTGGTCTACGTCCTCTGTTTTGCATTTGCAGACTTTTCTTGGACAGGCACAAGGCAGGGTGGGGGAGGGGCGGGCACGTACCTCTGGAGCCTGTGAGGCGGGCTGTCCTTACTGAAGGTGGGAGGGTGTCTCTGTCTCAGGTGCTTCCTCTGTCAGAGGAACAACAGGCAGAAACAGCTCACAAGGAGCGAGAAAGCAGTCTTCACTCCCGTCTCAGTCTCAGCGTGCTTTGGAAACAAGTTCCTGAAGCCACCAACCCAGGACCTCACAATGTGGCCCCTGGAGTGTGCAGAAGAAACAAAGAACTAACCATCTGTCTTGCAAATCCAGCAAATCCTTGCTGACAGCCATCTCTGCTGCCCTGCCAGGGAGGCCCACCTGCTGTCCACAGGTTTAAGTTTGCAACTTAGTATCCTTTACCTTGCTAGGAATTAGAGAAAGAGACAGCTCTGCCCCGGAGGCAGGTCATGATCTGAAGTTTCCCCACCTGTGACCTGCAGCCTTCCTCTACATGTCTGCCCTGTTAACAGCATCCTCTGGGGCTGTCTCGCCAGCGTCTCTCAGGTCCCCAGGTCTATATCATAATCCCATCTATCTTTCCTAAGAATCTTCTTGCTCCTGTCACCCCTGGTTGGTCTAGCTCTCCTCCCCTCACTCAGGCCTGGCTCTCTGTGACAGGTTATCTCCATGGAGAAAATAAGCCAATATAAAGTATATAAAGGCAGGGTTTCTTGGGTGCAGTTCTGGGGAGGGCTCACTGATCTCATAGGAGGTTAGGGAAGTCGCTGTGCTGCTGGGGAGACAGAAAGGGCCAGGGTGGGGAGGGAGGGAGGGAGGGAGGGAGGGAGAGAGAGAGAGAGAGAGAGAGAGAGAGAGAGAGAGAGAGAGAGAGAGAGAGAGAGAACAAAATGTCTGGATTGTATAGTGAAGAGCTTCTGGAGGAGAGGAAGAGGAAGATCAACCCCTGTGCTGGGAAGTTCAGGTATGGACTGAGGAATGCTGGGAGACTCTGGAGGCCAGGTCAATTTTGGTGTGTCCCTGGTCTGGATCCCAGCACTATGGACGCCTTGAAGATAACACTGTCCTGGTTACATGCAACTCTCCTTCCCGTCACTAATGTCCATCTTGTCCCTTCGTCCCTTGTCCCCCACCCCTTCTTTGTCTGTATTCTGTCTGTTGTGTCCATGGTTCTCTCAATGGCTGTGCCTCTCATTTCTTTTTTTTTTTAATTTTTTAAAGATTATATTATATGTAAGTACACTGTAGCTGTCTTCAGACATACCAGAAGAGGGCATCAGATTTCATTACAAATGGTTGTGAGCCACCATGTGGTTGCTGGGATTTGAACTCAGGACCTTCGGAAGAGTAGTCAGTGCTCTTAACCGCTAAGCCATCTCACCAAGATTTCTTCTCGAATAAATCTTAATTTTATTTTCCATGTATGGGTGTTTTGCTTGCACGTGTGTGCGTGGGCACAAGCATGTTCCATGTATGCACACCACCTTCTGAGTTCCTTGCTTGTTTCCTGCCTAAACGTGGAGAGTTCTCCCTTCCCCGGGGAGAACCAGGGTCTCAGCCAAAACCAACCCCATCCCATGGTGTGAACGTCCCGGGAGTCCATCAGGAGACAGACAGGCATGAGTCAAACCACAGGTGGGAGTTCTGTTCTTCAGACCTCATTCAAATCTGGTTTTCCTGTCCCATTCAAGTCATGGTCACAGGGCCTGACAGCCAGGGGCCCTGACCACAAGCCACAGTGCCTTGCTTTCTGATCCCTGAAGTTCAGAGCTAGACTTGAGCCCTCCCCAACTTAGCAAGGCCAGAGGCAGAGGTAGGCAGAAGAGGGTTGTAGGGATAAATGTTTCGCAACCTTACTTTTAATTAACATTCAACCTCTCCTCTAGCCCACCCCTCACCAGAGGTAGTGGAAGAGAAAGGCTATCAGGACTTGGAGGAAGTGGACCTGTGCAGTAATAGTTTTTTAGTTCAATCCTAGAGAAACCGAGGTGAGGCCTCTTGAATTGGCAAGCTGCCGCAGGAACCTCACAGGCAGTACTTTGGCGAATCCCTTTCGAGGTCGGAGTTACCTCAAGCTGAGCTCAACAACGCTATGTAAGGTGAACCAATACATGCGTGAAGTTAGCCAAGAATAGTGAGGCTGAGCAAACCAAACCAAGGCTCAGGGCTCGTCCCCCACTGGCTGTGGGGTCATGTTTATACTCCTTCATCAAGCGTCCTCTTCTGTGTCTGCTCCAGCAAAGAATCCTTTCACCTGTGTCTGCTTCAGCAAAACATCCTTTCACCTATGTGTGCGTCAGGAAAATATTTCTTCATGGCTTTGTTTTAGCATGATATCCTTTCACCGGTGTGCTCCAACAAAACATCATTTGACATAACCAGCTCTTCAAACAAACCAGAAGTTTCCACTCCAGGGTGTGGCCTGTGCAGAGGTCCCTACAGCTCTCAGCTATACTTTGGGTACCTCATGCCTCGGCTTTCACCTTGGAGACACCCTTCTCCAGCCAGACTTGGTCTAGACAAAGTCACTGAAGAGGAGACCCCCTGACACATACTTTAGATCTTTCAAAAGGGATTTCAAAATCCCAAAGGAAGGGATTTTGCTCTTGAAGAAAAGAAATTATCTTCCAGAGCTCTGCTAGTTGAGGAACTGTGGTGTGGTGGGAGCCTGGATCAGACTCTTAAGCAGACCGTAACTGTGCTGGAGTAAGCCATTGTACTGACTGGCTTTGTGTGTCAACTTGACATAGGCTGGAGTTATCACAGAGAAAGGAACTTCAGGTGAGGAAAGGCCTCCAGGAGATCCAGCTGTGGGGCATTTTCCCAATTAGTCATCAAGGGGGGAGGGCCCCTTGTGGGTGGTGCCATCCCTGGGCTGGTGGTCTTGGGTTCTATAAGAAAGCAAGCTGAGCAAGGCAGAGGAAGCAAGTCAGTAAGTAACATTCCTCCATGACCTCCGCATCAGTTCCTACTCCCTGCCCTGTGTAAATTCCAGTCCTGACTTCCTTTGGTGATGAACAGCAACGTGGAAGCGTAAGCTGAATAATCCCTTTCCTCCCCAACCTGCTTCTTGGTCATGATGTTTGTGCAGGAATAGAAACCCTGACTAAGACAGCCATGTAATAGGCATGTGGCATACCTTCCTTCCAGAAATCCCAGAGCTAACCAAATAGCCTACACTGGAGTCTGCAGGGCCCAGTGGGACCTTCCCTGGGAGGCCTTCAGGCCTCACCCAAGCTCTGTCCCCTTAGAGACATGGTGCTCACAGAGGAACCCAACTGCGGAGCTGGGTGACAGGCACTCTGAGCTCCGAGGCTCCTCAGAGCCATTGTGCGCGAGCCTGGCTGCTCGGCTTTCGGCTCTGATGCAAGCATATCCCAGTTTCTGACTCATTTATTATCAGTTTTCTACCCAAAGGGCCAAAACTCAACTCTATAGGCCTTGACTGCTAGACCAGGTTGTCCTCACTTGCCTGCAATTACACCCTGAGGGAAATAAGATACTAAGTTCAAGAGGCTAATGCAAACTCAGCAGTTTTGAACATACCACTCTACAGAAGGAGATGCTGGCACAGACAGGGAGAAAAAAAAAACTGTTGCAGTGCTGATTTGGTGCAAGACAGTGGTTTCTATAGTTACCGGATCCCGAGAGATTCCTGTTACACTTTCCATAGGTCAGGATTTGCCCCTCTGGAAACTCCCCATTCTGATGGTTCATGGGATGGTGATCTTGCCTCTCAGAGCCCCTGTGCGACTCCTGTCAGGTCAGCTGCAAGTCCTCAGTGGGTCCAGCTTTGCTCCTTCAACCCCAAGGTCTGTTGTCGTCCTAGCATTTGTGGATTCGTGAGCCCCTTTCCCTCACTACCTGTGGTGAGCTAGCTCCCACGTTAACCCACACCAAAGTTTCAAAAGCTTTGCTTTTGCCTAATCTAACCCCTGTCTTAGTTTGGGTTTTACTGCTGTGAACAGACACCATGACCAAGGCAAGTCTTATAAGGACAACATTTAATCGGGGCTGGTTTACAGGTTCAGAGGTTCAGTCCATTATCATCAAGGCGGGAACATGGCAGCGTCCAGGCAGGCATGGTGCAGGAGGAGCTGAGAGTTCTACATCTTCACCTGAAGGCTGCTAATGGAAGACTGACTTCCAGGCTGCTAGGATGAGGGTCTTAAAGCCCACGCCCTCAGTGACACACCTACTTCAACAAGGCCACACCTGCAAATAATGCCACTCCCTAGGCCAAGCAATTTCAAACCACAACAACCCGATTAGTTCTAGAAGCTTCTCAGATGCCTCTCAAAGGTAGAGTTCTTAATGTACCTTCTATCCTCAGGAAATCAATGGAAACTACAGAATACCTTCTCCTTCATCAAAACAGCTTGCAGGCACCATGGTTCTTGGACCAAGCAAGGAGCAAAGTGAGAGTGTGGGACTCGCTCGGGCCCCAGCTTCCTCTGCTGGGGAGCTGTCACTGTGCTGGAGACTTCAAGTATGAGGGCATCACTCATCAACTGCTGGTTCTCACAGACACATATAGGGAGCAGGCAAGACAGTGACAACCATGTCTCTAGTCCCAGGGGCCCAGTGCAGTGGGCTATCATGGGCTTGAAGGTGCTAATGCTATACCCTAGGAGAGATGTCACCCTTTGCCCAATCCCTGGGGCCAACTCTTCCTGCCCCCCAAGTTCAGACGTCATTGTAAGACAGTAGACAGAGGCTTTCATCTCCCAACCTCCTATAACTACATCCTGTCTAGGACCTTGTTCTGGGCCTGCCAGAGCAGTTGTCCCTGGCCCACCATGTTCCCTGGAGTTTGAGTGTGAAATGTCCCCCGTAGGCTTCTGTATTTGAAACCCGGTCGCAGTCTGGTGGCGCCATCTTAGAGAGCTGTGAATCCTCTAGGAGACAGAGCCTCGCTTGTGGAAGTGGGTCATGGGGGCAGCCTGGAAGGTTTACAGCATAGTGGCCCTGCTCCCTTGCCTGTTCTCAGCTTCCTGGCTGTAGCTGCCACGTGCGCGCGCGCGCGCGGCTGGTTACCTCATGTTTGCAGCCATGCCTTCCCAGTGTGATGGACTTCTCAAGCTGTGAGCACCGATAATCCCTTCCTCCCTTAAATATCAGATTTTTGACCAAAGAAACTAGAAAAGTAATTACTGCAGACCCACCCCCACCCTGACACATTCTCCTTTCCTTCAGGTCTAAGGCTTGGCCTGCTTTGTCTAGAACCCTGGCTTTAGCAGGAAGCCCAAACACCTCAACTGCTCTTGGCAGCCTTCCTGGGATATACCTGTCACCTCTCACGGTCACTGGCAGCCACACAGGACACGGCCCCTCTCTGCAGGGTAGGCCAGGCAAGGTCCTCAGGCTGACGCGTGCTTTCTTCTGACCACATAGCTTGGGATCAACACACGTCCCTGTTGGGGGGAAGCCTTACCTCAGGGACTGCCTGTAGGGACCCCAAATGAGGAAAGGTCCAAGAGACTGCAAACTGTGGTCGGGGCACTCTGTCCTACCCACTAGGCTGTCCGGCTGCTTAGAGCCTGGCTCTGCCTTTCTGTTCAATACTGGGGCAGGACACCCCAGGCGGGATGACAACTCTGCACTTCCTGTTCCCAGTGTGAGGACATGTCACCGGGCCAACACAGATGCAGGGGAGCCTGACAGACCCAGATGGTCATTCCCCAATTCCCAGCCCCTGCATTCTTGCCTCCAGGCCTCCTCTGTACCACAAGCACCACCCCCCAACCCCCAGCAGGGCAAGGCTCTGCAATCTGAGTTAATGGTGGGTAAATCTTTTAGGAAGCCGCCTTCCTAATTCCCTTTGGGAGGGGAGAGGGCGTCAGACCACAAGCAGAGCCTTCCGGCTCCCACTGCCTCCATCCCACACGGAAGGGGGAGGACAGATTCCACAGCTGGTGGCCCTGGCACAGCTATGCCATTGCCCTGCCTGTCCATTTCCAGTTAGGCAAGAAATGGCACAACTTTGGGCATGTCACTCTGGCCTCTTCCGCAGCCTGGTGTCATGCAGATGGCATGTATGTATGAAGGCCGGCAGCCCCCACGCACTCTCAGGCATGACACAAGAGTGGGAAGGCAACCTCTGTGCCATCATGAGTCAGAGCCCTGGTACCATGGAGCAAAGGCCCTGCTGTGTCCCCAGTGCAGAGCCTTTGGCTTCTTCCATTCTTTATTTGTATATATGTGGATGTGGCCGTGTCTTAAGGTTTTACTGCTGTGAACAGACGCCATGACCAAGGCAACTCTTACAAGGACAACATTTAACTGGGGCTGGCTTACAGGTTCAGAGGTTCAGTTCATTATCATCAAGGAGGGAACAGGGCAGCATTCAGGCAGGCATGGTGCAGGAGGAGCTGAGAGTTCTACATCTTCATCTAAAAGCTGCTAAGATGAGGGTCTTAAAGCCCAAGCACACAGTGACACACCTACTCCAACAGGGCCACAGCTACTCCAACAAGGCCACACCTTCTAATAGTGCCACTCCCTGGGCTGAGCATAGACAAACCATCACATGGCTCCATACTGTTGCCAGAGCAGAAGGGCAATCTTGCAAAGGACCATCACAGCTGGGCCCATGGATGGACACTCCCTCACGGAAAGAGGGAGGGGGCAGAGGACCCTCCCCTGCGTATCCACCCACTCTTGTCAGACAGCTGTAGGGAACTCTGTCCAATTACCCATGGGCTCAGGATCTGGGAAGGGACAGTTGGGGGATGACTAGGCAGCTGTCTGTGCTGCTGTGTGGAAGCCATTGTCCACTCTGAGTGAAGGCTTTCTGGCTTGGTTGCTTCAGAGTTGCTCACGCTCCTGTCAGGCACCGCTTGCCTGGGCTCTACGGTAAGTTCAGTCAGCTCATTGGTTGTGCAGACTGTGGGAGGAGGGGACATTGCCAACTTCCTGTGTTAGGAGTCTGTCTAAACTCCAGTTACCTGGCAATAGCCAGGTAGGGCTGGCCCACTATAAAAGGGGCTGCTCGACCCTTCCTCTCTCTCATTCTCTCTCTTATCTTCTCTCTTGCCCTCTTGGGCTCTTCTCTCTCCCCCTCCCCTCCCCTCTCTCTCCACGTAGTCATGACTGGCCTCTACTTCTCTACTCTCTGCCTTTCTCTGCCTCTACTACCCCCTTTAACTCCTCTCCCCATGCCCTGAACAAACTCTATTCTATACTATACCATCACGTGTCTGGTCCCTCAGGGGGAAAGGATGCCTCGGCATGGGCCCACTGAGGCATCCCCTTCTCCCACACGGCCGTACAACATATTCTTACATTGCTCTTTTTATGATCACAATACCCTGTGAAGGAGAATGTTTTTGCAGTTGTGGGTGGAGAGTGTCTGGTGTGTGTATGCCCAGGGAGGTCAGAGGTTATCATGAGGTATTGTCTTCAGTGGCTCTCTGCCTATCTTTTGAGTTAGGGCTTCTCACTGAACCTGGAGCTTGTTAATTCAGCTAGATGGACTGGCCAGGGAGCCCCAGCGCCCCGCCTGTCTCTGCCTCCACTATGTTAGAGTGGTAAGTGTTTGTCACCATGCTCTGGCTCTTTCCCTGGGTTCTAGGATCAAACTCAGGTCCTTGTGCCTACTACACACAAGCATTTTACCAGATGAGCCAGCTCTCTAGCCCCATCTGGCTTTGGAACCTGGAGACCCCAGGGAAGCAGGATTTGGGCAGAAGTTGGTCTGACTGAAAGTTTGGTCTATGGTCCCCCAGCTGCTCCATGAGTCGGAGACAGAGCTGCAAGGAATGAGTGCCCAGAGGCCTAGTGAGCTTGCGGGGGCGCTGGGGCGGGTGAGGTTTGACAACTGTCTTTACAACAGGAGGTCTTGGAGCCTTGTCCTTTCAGGGTCTGCTCTGGGCCGGGCTCAGTGCCAGACCCTGGAGTGACCATGCCTATCCATCACCAGGAATTCAGGAGGCTGGCAACTCAGGCTGACTAATTGTAGCATTTGCTGTGTGAGAGCCCAGGAAGCTGATATTGTATGGGCGGGGATTGGGGTGGGAGTTACAGAGGCCTGGTGAGATTCAGCTGTGGTCCTGAGGATGGGGAGTGTGTGTGTGTGTGCCTCTTCATCCTAAAAACAGGAAGTTGTTGATGCTTCTTAAGGAGTATGGCCGTGACAGATATTTTAAAGATGCTGGTGGAGTGGGCTCCTACAAGACAAGGCTAGATGGAAGGAGCCAAGGGAGGCCTTCCCTGGGCCCAGGAGAGGGGTTTGAATGAAGAGGGCCATGCACCGAATTGGATAATGCTGGAGGTTCAGTGTTGAGCCAGGAATTTGTAGGATGCTGAGCAGACAGAGGTAGGTCCCAGACAAACTGAGTTTAGAAGCTTTCACATTAGCCTTGGGCTCTAAGGAGAGATCTGGACCAGTGTGGGAGAAATTGGCTTCTCATCCATGGGACCCCCTTCATCTATCTCCTTAGGAACTCAAGTCCAAGTGGTCACATGGAGGCCAGATAGAAACCACATCTCCCAGCTTCCCATGCAGCTAGTGGTAGCCATGTAACTAGCCATGGCTCAAGGCAGTGGGACCACAGTGGCATGATGGGTACCTTCTGGGCTAAGTCATCAAACTGTCACCCTACCACCACCACCACCAAGGTCACTTGTCCCTCTTCTCAGGGACAATGAGGAGTTCTGACGTCTTAAACAGTTTCCATTGCTGTGAAGGGACACCATGACCAAGGCAACACTTATAAGGGTCAACATTTAATTGAGACTGACTTACAGGTTCAGAGGTTCAGTCCATTTTCATCATGGCAGGAAGCATGGCAGTGTCCAGGCAGGCATAGTGCAGGAGGAGCTGAGAGTTCTGCATCTTGATCTGACTGAAGCCAGGAGAGACTGTCTCCCAGGGAGCTAAGAAGAGGGGTCTTAAAGCCCACATTCACAGTGACACCCTTACCCCAACAAGGCCACACCTACTCCAACAAGGCCATAGCTTCTAATAGTGCAGCTCCCTGGGCCAAGCATATTCAAACCACCACCAGATAAGAATTGTTTTCTGAATTCACCATCATGGTGTCCATTGCTAGCATATAGAAACAGTGGGCTTTTGGACATCAATCCTGAATCTAGCTGGCCATGTCGGAACATGCCCTCAGCTCCAGCAACTTAGGATTAGTTGGGTGTTGTGGTAAATTTCTAACCCAAAAAGGCCCGGTTAAAGAAATCACAACTCAATGAATTGGAATACAAGCTACACGCCTAGATTGGGCAGATCTACAACTACACTACTCTATTTCCCACCTATGGGATCCCATAGAACTTGTGGTTTCTCCAAGCCACGTGCTTCTGCTCCATCTTCCTTCCACCCCCTCCTCCTCCTCCATTGATCCTCTCTCCTCCTCCCCTCTCCCCCTAACTTTTCAGCTCCACCTTCCCTCCTACTGCCCAATCACAGCTCTAGCCTTTATTTGAAAAGTTAAGGTGGGGAGAAGGTTCACAAGGCACCTGTGTATGTGATTCACTCCTTGTCTGCAGCCCCTCCTCCCCTCCCAGAAAGTAGAATTAGCATTGAAATATAAGACCAGGACTATCCACAACACTTCCCCCTTTCTGTCCAATTAAAAGACTCTGTTGTCTCAGATATAAATTGAGCACAACTATTACCATTTTGTAATTTATAAAGTACAAGATAGACCTGACACCCAGCCCATCATTTTTGTTAATAGGACCTCTGTCATCTATCCTAACTTAAAAGACTTATAATTCTACACCTGACTCATGTCCTGGATTTAGATTGTATGACATCTGAAAACCATCCTTTCAAATCTATACCGTCCTTTTCAATGCTAAACAGCTTGGGCTAACTATGAGACTACCAGTCTTCAACCCAATCAGAAATCCAAGAATCCAACTAATATTACCCGAAAATATGAGAAGCACAAAATATAGCTTCCAAAACTTAGCCAATTTATAGAGACCACTGATCACCTGGATCACAGTCCTTATACTTCAAAACGTTGGAAAATCTGTCTTCAGCGTTCTGGCCCAGGATCATCTGATAGACCTTTGTAATGCAGAATTTTGAAGGGCTGATTACCCTGTCTTAGCAGAGATTATCAGTCGACTATTCCCCATAGTGTGTCCTTTTTCTGGACAGTATTTTGTCTATAGATGAAATGAGGGAATTCTTGCCTAGTGGCTGTCTAGCCACAACTGGAACAACTCCATTGATGCTCAATTTCTTCTTCAAATCCAAGAAAGGGGTACTGTTAGGAGCAGACAGGTCTCTAGTCAAATGATCTTTAATAAAATGTTCATAAATGTCATATTCTGTGGACTTTTGATGCCTTTGAAGACTATCCAAAGCATCTCTGAACTGTTAAGTCTTGACTACTCTTGGTAATTTCTAATTGAAATATTTCAGAAACACCCTTTTAATCAACTCATGGCCATGAGTTTTATATCTGGCCCTTAGCTCATATTGCTTAATCATCTAAAAACAGTTTATAATAGCAGTTATAGGACTGAGTCTAAGCCTTGTATTCTTAAATGTTCTATATAGGCACAATGCCTATATGAGAGTAACAATATTAAACCTAATTTTATATCAATAATAAATTTATACCAATGAAAACCTTAAATTTGTATCAAATAAATTCTGTACCAATATAAGAGATTATAACTTTCAACTTTGCATAAATTATACAATTTCTACCAATGTAAGATCTAGCTATGTAATGTTTTGTCTAAAAGTAAATTTGCTAACGTATCCCTATTTGTCTATTTCTATAATTTCTATGATATTACTATATCACCCCTTTCTTTCCATCCCCTTCCCCTTACCTAAAAAGGAAGGATAGAGAAGAGAAAAGGAAAGGTAGAAATCCCTGAGTTTAAGCTCTCTAGTTACCTCCCTGTCCAAAGCAATGTTTGTAAAATATCTCTTAAATGACAAAATATCTATAATTCCTAAAATAACCAGAACCATCCACCCCAACATAAGGAACTGGGATGATGATCATCTTTTGTCTGCTTCTAGCTGAATTGGGGTGAAGAATTCCCATCTGGGGGCCCAAAGGGAAATAGGAAAATTGACTTTGTCAAAGGAGAGCTAGCCGGCAACATTTGCCTTCCACTAACCACTTCACTAAGTGTTGAGAAAGTTCATTGCTTAGCTGACGTCTTGACCATGACAGTTTGGAAGGCTGGCTAGGCTAGCTGTTCTGGGAAAGTTCTTGGAAGCAAGTCTTTAAAAGAAGCAGTTTCGATGCAGTTGAAGTAGAGTCAAGTACGAAGCTGGAATGGAAGGTTCCGGAATCTCAGCATCCCAGAGTGTGAATCTTTTCAGGGCTGTCTTTCTCTTCTTTCATCCTGCAGTATACAAAACGTAAAAGCAACATATAATTCTGTAAAGACATTCACATGAAGTGTGCAGGGTACACAGATTGGTCAATGAAGATCAATAAAGAAAGACAGCTGCCTTTCCTCAGGTTAGTTTGGTCACATAATCAAGCTGCAATATAACCTTGTATACTTGGCCTCGAAAAGGATGGTATGTAGTAACAAGTCATGAGAAATTTGTACCCAATAAGTATTATTGGCTGTGTGTAGACATTTTAGTCTCAGCTGGTTCCAGAGCTGTCTCCATATACAGAGACATAAACATCACCACATATACATACATAACCTATTTTATTGATTGTGTTAGTCTCCCTTTTCTTCTCTGTTGCCAAGGTCTTCAGGAGGTCTCCCTTTGTCATGTCTGATTTTTATCAACTTGGAAGGAACCCACAGCTTTTCTTTTCCTGTGGAAACATAGGCATAGCTCCTTCCTGAGCCTAACACATTTCCCATTCTCCATTCTGATGTCAGAATATCCTTAATATAGATTGATTTAGTTCAGTAGTTCTTTCCACAATTCAATGCCTTTCAGCAGCTGTGGTGTTTTGTTCATTGGCATTTTAAAAATTTAAGATTAATAACAAAGCACTATGTAATCTATCTTTGGGGGTTCTTATTGATCCCTTTTGCCTATTAAGCATCTCCCTTAGAGTTCCATTAGATCTCTCCACAATCTCTTGTCCTGTAGGATTGTGTGATATGCTTGTAACATGTTTTATATTATGCAAAAAACCTGCCTCATCTTATTAGAGATATACACTGGACCGTTGTCCGTTTTAATCTGTATGGGTATTCCCATAATGACCATAACGTCTAACAAATATGTAATTACAGAATCATCTTTTTCTGATGTTAAGGCAGTTGCCTGTTGAAATCCTGAATATGTGTCTATAGTATGGTGCACATATTTCAGTTAACCAAACTCTGTTAAATGGAAGACATCCATTTGCAAAATATCATTTCCTTGGGTACCCTTAGGCTTAGGTCCTGTAGGTAATGGAGTTTGGTTATATAATGAGCAAGTAGGACATTGCCTCACAATTTTCTTGGCTTGTTGCCAAGTGATAGACAATTCTTTCTTTAAACCTTTGCTGTTAACATGGTGTTTTTTATGGAATTCTGAAGCCTCTAGTATACTTCCTATCAATAGCTGGTCAATTTCATTATTACCTTGCACCAGAGAGCCTGGCAGACCTGTATGGGATCTTATGTGTGTTATATATAGTGGATAACTCCTATTTCTGACTCTTTGTTGTAGTTGACTAAATGGTGAAGTCAATTCAGAATCATCTTGGATAAGTTCAGCAGTCGATATGTGTGAAACAACATATTGAGCGTCAGTTACTATATTAAGAGACTCTTGAAAATCTGACAACTTAATCCCAGCACTTGGAAGGCAGAGGCAGGCAGATTTCTGAGTTCAAGGCCAGCCTGGTCTACAGAGTGAGCTCCAGGATAGCCAGGGCTACACAGAGAAACCCTGTCTCAAAAAACCAAAAAAGAAAAAAAAAATCTGACAACACCATGATTATTGCATATAATTCAGATTTTTGAACTGACTTATAGGGACTCTCAGCCACCTTACTTAAATTTTCTGTTTTATATCCTGCCTTTCCTGATTTATTGGCATCAGTGTAGATATTGTAGTTCCCTTTATTATACGAAGGAGAATCCAATTAGTTCTTTTTACAAACTGAAGCCACTTGCTTTTAGGGTATCTGTTGTTAATCTTTCCCAAGAAGTTACTGCATGCTCTTCGACAATGTTTATCTTGAGCCCATAATGAGGCAATTTCTGCGTTAGTAAAAGGTACCACAATTTCAGCTGGATTCCATTCCAACTAATTGTTGAAGTCTCATTTTTCCTTTTAGTATCAATTCAGAAACCTTCTCAATGTAGGTTTTTAGTTTCTTACTCTGTTTATGTGTTGACGTCCATTCTAAGATATAATCTTCCCCCTGCATAAGAATTCCTGTAGGGGGATGAGTAGAAGGTAAGATAACTAAGATAGATGCAGGCCATCTTTGGATCAATACGATCTAGATGTGTATCCTGCAATTTCCTTTCTACCAGAGCTAACTCCTTCTCAGTCTCGGCTGATAATTTCCTTGAGCTATTTAAATCTTTATCACCTTTTAATGTTTGAAATAAATTGCTTAGCTCTTGAGTGGCCAAGCCAATTGCAGGCTGAAGCCAGTTGATATCTCCCAGTATCTTCTGAAAATCATTAAGGGTCCTTAATTAGTTTCTTCTGATTTGCACCATTTGTGGCCTAACCCTTTGCAGACTTATTTTATACCCTAGATAATTAATAGAATCCCCTCTTTGTATTTTTTCAGGGGCAATTTGCAATCCCCAGGAAGGCAAGATGTTTTACTTCATCAAACATTCTTTCAACGATATTTATATCTGGATCAGTCAATAAGACGTCATCCATATAATGATAAATAATGGATTGGGGAAATTGTTTGCAAATCATCTCCAATGGCTGTTGTACAATATATTGACACAAGGTAAGGCTATTTAACATTCCTGTGGCAGGATTTCCCGATGATATCTTTTTATTGGGGGGCCGTTCTTGAAGGTAGGTACTGAGAAAGCAAACCTTTCTTTATTGCATTCATGTAGAGGAATGGTGAAAAAACACCAATCACTATGATAGGCCATTCCTTAGGTAACAAGGCAGGCAATGGGATTCCAGGCTGCAAGGAACCCACTGGCTGAATAATCTTATTAATTGCTCTGAGATCTGTCAACATCCTCCATTTGCCAGATTTTTTTTAAGTGACAAATACTGGAGAATTCCATGGGCTGGTGGACTCCTCTATGTGCTGAGCCTCCAGCTGCTCCTGGCCTAGCTGTTCTAATGCCTGTAGTTTTTCTTTTGTCATAGACCATTGATCAATCCAAATGGGTAGGTCGGTCAGTCAACCACCTTAATGGTAAAGCTGTTGGTATCTTGGCAGCAGTGGCTCCTTGGGGTAAAGCTAAATTGTCAGCCTCTGCTGTATCTTGTTTATGGACAGCTTGGACAGTCTGTAACTGCCTTTGATAGCATTCCCTAACTAATTTAAGATTTTTATTAGGAGCCTGATGGGTTTCATGACTAGACACTGAGACTGAGGGTCTATTAATTTGGGTTTTCCACTGCTGTAAAAAATCTCTTTCCCATAAGTTAATGGCTATATCAGCCACGTATGGCCTCAATTTTCCTACCTGACCTTCTGGTTCAATACTTTTTTTTTTTTTTTTTTTTTTTTGGTTTTTCGAGACAGGGTTTCTCTGTGTAGCCCTGGCTCTCCTGGAACTCACTTTGTAGACCAGGCTGGCCTCGAACTCAGAAATCCTCCTGCCTCTGCCTCCCAAGTGCTGGGATTAAAGGAGTGCACCACCACTGCCCGGCTGGTTCAATACTTTTAAGCCATCTGGTACTTTGCTTTATTGGCGATACGGTCACAACTCCTTGAAATTGGATGTCTACTTCTTGAAGTGGCCAACTTGCAGGCCAAGATTTTGGAGAGATAATGGTGGCATCTGCTCCAGTGTCAACCATCCCCTCAATCTCAATATTGTTTACTAGTATCCTTAGTTTTGACCTTTGATCCTCAATAGAAGTTTGTCAAAATATTCATTTTTTGGCTCTCTTTGAGGCTTTTTCAATTGTCTACAGAACTTGCCTCAGCCTTGTCTGGTCTCAGAATATCTGGTTTTGAAGCAATGATGTTTGTCCTGAGGAAGAGAACTCTTCCTGCCTAGCATTGGGGCCTGTGAGAGGCCCTCCTGGGAGTTTTTTTTCAGAGTGTCACCCCATTTGTCTGTTGTTGCTCTACATTCCCTAGTCAAATGTTGGCCTTTGCCACATCTTTGACATATTCCAGAAGGCATAGGCCCCCTTTTGATATTACTTTGGTTTTTCCTGCGGTCATTTCTGAGATGACCCTGCTTAGCACAATTAAAACATTTGAAATCTTGGGTCATCTCTAGGTTTCTAGTGGCAGCTTCTCCTACTACAGTCATATCAGGTGATTGAGAACCAACAAAAGTTGTATATCTAATCTACTCATATATTGATTCAGACCTTGCCGTCAGCAGTCTGATTATTTCCTTGCATTCAGCATTTGCATTTTCAAAGGCTAAAGACTCAATTATTGCCTTTCTTGCTGCTGAATCTGATATACTCCTTTCCACAGCTGAGGTTAGCCTTTGTAAAAAGTCAGGGAAGGTTTCTTGTGGACCTTGTATGACTTGAGTAAATGGTTCAAATCTTTTCCCTGATTCTGCAACTTTGTCCCAGGCCTTTAAGGCTGACAATCGACACAAGGCTAGAGTTTCTTCATCATCTACAGCCTGCACCTCTACCTCAGCAAAGCGACCCTTGTGTCGTGTTATCTCCCTCGCCTCATCTCTCCACCATGCGACCCATTGTAAATTTGCAGCAGGTTCTAGTATTGCTCTTGCCATATCCTTCTAATCTTGGGGGATTATTCTATTTTTAGTAGCCCAAGAAGTCAAGATTTGTTTTACAAATGGTGAATGCATTCCAAATTTCCTTAAATTTTCTCAGAAAATTCCTAACACATCCACAGGTTGCCATTCGAATTCCTGATAACCTTGTGGATGATCATCGTCTGGAGGTCTTTGTTGTATATTAACTGGAGAGACTAAGGTTTGTTTTCTGATAACCTTTGGTTGGCTTTCTCCAATTTTATCTTCTGTCTCTACCTGAGTATTTTCCTTAATTGAAAATTTAAATTCCTCCCTTAAGGTCTGTGTCCACGTTTCCTATCTCTCCTTTGTTGCTCGCTCTTCCTGTTCCCTGAGTTCCTGTATTCTTTGTTCAAGGTTCTGCCTCCACATTTCGATTTTTTCTTTATATTGCAATTCTGATATTCTGTTGTCCATTTTATTTTGGTTGATTAATTTTAAAAGGTTATTCTCCAAGTCTTGCTTCCAGTCCTCATGATTTTCTCTCTGCTGCTCCGTCGGGTCTGTGAGCCGCTGCATCCTCTGTTCTAGCATCTTTTCCAGCTCCTGTCTCCCACCTTCATTTTCATCTTTCTGTCTCTTATTCTGTTCTATAATTTCCTGTGTCTTCAGTTCTATTGTTTCCTCTAGGCCACATTGCCAAGTCTTAAATTTCTCTTTCTGTTGTTCATGCTGTTCTATAATTTCCTGTATCTTCTGTTCTAAGCCCTGCTTCCATAATCTTAGCCTCTCTCTATGTTCCAATTCTGACATTGCAGCACCTGCCTTATTTTGACTTGTTAGCTTCAGTAAATTATCCTCTAGACTTTGCTTCCACATTTTATCTCTATCTCCTTGCTGTTCAGTCTGATCTGTGAATTGTCAGATTCTTTGTGTGTGTGTGTGTCTGTGTGTGTGTATCTGTGTGTGTGTGTGTCTGTGTGTGTGTCTGTGTGTGTGTGTGTCTGTGTGTGTGTCTGTGTGTGTGTGTGTGTCTGTGTGTGTGTGTGTGTCTTCCAGCTCCTGTCTCCAACCTTCATTCTCCTCTTTCTCTTGCTTATTTTGAAATCCTGAACTTTTAGTTCTAGTGTTACTTCTAATCTCTTTTCCAAGGCAAGGAATTTTTTATCTAGGCCCCCATCTTTTGAGAGGACAGAGTAAATCATAGAAAGAGAATCAATATTGCAATACTAGTAAATGATATCTATTTTCTCTAAATCCATCTCTGTCAAACCATTCAAAATATCATCGCATAAAGACAAAAAGATATTTATTGTGTTTCTCATCTTTAAGTATCGATTATATACTTATAATTAATTATAAGGGTTATAAGGTTATAGATCTATCTTTATATCAATGAGTCACCTGGTTTGGAGCCCTTTATATCTTCGTCTCCCAATGCTTTATTCGCAGGGAGAGGCTGAATGTAGAAAGTCCGCGTCATCTTCTGTGTCCATGTTTGGGTTGCAGCTGGCAGCGTGTGCTTGTGTGCTGATCTCAGGCAACCTGCAGCGTAAGCAAACTGGTCTGGAGATCCAGTCTGGCTGTCCTAGACACAGGGGTGGGGGTGGGGTGAAGGATACAGGGAGGCAAACCACAGACTCTCCCAGGCGAAGATGTCCACTGTGTCTGCCCGAAAACCTCTCAGGCAGTTGTGCTCCAGGGTCACCTGTCCCTCCCTACATTCCTACTCACAGATGCTCAAGCCCAGCTCCAGGCTGAGGTGCTGTCCCTGGCCTTAGCTCTCTATCTGGGGATTGGGGAAGGGGGCCTCTCTGCCATTCTCTGTAGGCCCCTCAGACCCAGTCAGCTTCCAATTCACAATGCTGCAACCTAGATCACTGCCCAAGCCATACTGGGGGTGGGGGTGGGGGTTGAGGGGCTGTGAACATCTTATCTCAGGTTTGTTGAGTTCTAAGCAATAAGCTGGGCACCAATTTGTTGTGGTAAATCTCCAAGCCAAAAATTACAAACATCGAAGAAACCACAACTCAATGAATTGGAGTACAAGCTGCATGCCTGGATTGGGCAGATCTACCACTACTACACTACTCTATTTCCCACCTATGGGATCCCATAGAACTTGCGGTTTCTCCAAGCCACGTGCTTCTGCTCCATCTTCCTTCCTCCTCCTCCTCCTCTTCCTCCTCCTCCTCTTCCTCCTCCACCTCTTCCTCCTCCTCCTCCCCTCTCCCCCTAACTTTTCAGCTCCACCTTCCCTCCTCCTGCCCAATCATGGCTCTAGCCTTTATTTGAAAAGTTAAGGTGGGGAGAAGGTTCACAAGGCACCTGTGTATGTGATTCACTCCTCGTCTGCAGCCCCTCCCAGGAAAGTGGAATTAGCACCAAAATACAAGCCCAGGGCTATCCACAAGCATGGAGCTGGAGGCCAGTCTGCACAAACCAGCAAGTACATAAAGTCTGAAGTACATAAAATAAGGTAAAATAAAATCCTCCCCAGTGGCTTGCCAACCTCTGCCCAGCTTAGTGAGCTCAGGGCTTCTTGGGATTTTCCAGGATGTCGCTGGGGTGGGGGTGGGGGGGGTTCCTTCTTTCTGATTTGAATCCTTTTGCTTCCTGGTTCCTTTTCTTGCTTGGTTCATGGCTGGCAGCTCTCCTGCCGCAGAGCAGTGGTGACAGCCAGCACCCCGGTGTTGCTCCTGATTTGGGGGGGACTCTGAGTGCCGGAATGGCCTTCAGGAAATGAACCTGGTCCTGCCTTTACTCTACCACTGATGCATCTTCCAGAAGATACCACAAGAGGGAGCAATTGGCCGGTGGAGGAGGAGGCTCAGAGGTGCAGGAAGCGCGCAGTAAATGAACACAGGCGCAGGCAGCTGACGGCGATTTATAGAAACGCAAACTACCTGGCATTAAGACACTACAACTCAACGGCTATGGAACTCATTAAATTCTAATTTGGGTTAAATTAAATTTTTAACTTGATTAAAATTAAATTTTAATTAAATAAAATTTAATGTGTTGGAAGTGGTCTCCATGTCATGTGTTGGAATGGGTCCCCAGTATCACAGTGTTAGGGAGCAGTAAGGCGGCCCCGGGCAGATTCCGCTGCCAGGCTGAGAGTCGAGCCTTCACGTCAGTGAGATGAAATACACCTCTCTACTTTTTTAAGAATTAAGAATGTTACTGTTACTATGTGTATACATGATATGTGTGGGGTGGAGGAGGGGGCTTATGTGTCACAGCAAGTGTGCTCAGCAGACAGCCTTGTGGAGTGGCTTCTCCCATCCTTATGTGAGTCAAAGGCTCAGAATCGGGAGGTTGGGCTTGTGTGGCAGGTGTTTTTGCCTGCTGAGACATTTTACCGACCCTAACCTTTGTTCTTTATCATTTGGCCAACCTATAGCATTCCGTTATAGTAGCAGAAAACAGTGAGAACTGGGGGGGGGGGGGGGGCACGCACAGGTGAGAGCTCTGGGTCAATGGCCGGGCATGCTCAGAATCCTCGGATTGGCTCAGAGAAGCGAGCACAGACGAAAACCCATCCCAATTCCAAGCAAGGGCTGTGAGCTCCTGAAACAGTTTCCAGGGGAGGGAGAGTCCGTTTCCCTTAAGGATGTGGCTGTGGTGGGTCAACCACATCAGAATCCAGTGGACAGCCATGCCTCAGGAGATGTGGGCATCACAGCCTGGACTCTGGGTTGATTTAAAACAAAGAACATGAAATTGGAAGGGAGGAAGAGTGGGTCTAGGAAGAGCTAGGAGAAAAAGTAGGCAGTGGATCTGATCAAAATACATTGCATGAAATTCTTAAAAAATAATAAAATATAAAATACCATATAAAACGGTTCGATCTGGAAGAGTAGAATGTTTTAAGAAAGTAGGTGTAATCCCCATGTACTAGAGTGAAACTCTGTGGAGGGCCCCGTCCTGAGAGGGTGAGTGCCTCCTGCTGTCTGCAGCCTCAGAGCCCAGACTTTCCTGCTTCTGAACGGTGGGCATCACCCATCACCTGCTGCACTAAGCGCCCAGGAGAACGTTCTAGAAGTTCCAGGTACCTTGAGGACACTCTGAAAGTTCTGTGGCAGTTGGAGCCTCTGGAGGAACAGAAGCCATTTCCTTTGGTCTCTGGGAAAGGGCTCACTCACTCTTGATAGACGCACACACTGGTCCGGTGAGCGGCGGTGAACCAGCTTAGGGTATTGGGAAAGAGCTGAGGGTCCTTTCACAACTTGTCACACCCTGTCCCTGATCTGGGCTTGGGGCTGGCCAGGAGTTCAGGCCAGCAAGCAGGCTGCCACGGCCCCACCCCTTCCTCATTGGGGCTTCCAGGTACCCTCCCTGTAGCTGCCCTTGAACCAGCCCAACCCCAAGCCTGACAGTCTGAGAGGCTGGTGGGCCTGAGAAGCACTTCATGGGTTATTTTTGTACACTGCCATCTTTTGGCCAGCACTCCAAGAAATGGTGCTTCAGTAAGCCAGAGGGTTCAACCTCAGTAGTACCATAGACTTAGCAAGACTTGGAGGAGGGCTCACTTAAACACATTCCAGTGCCTACACTTCATGATGACATGGTGCTGGGAGGGGTTAGCTCAGCAGTAGCACCCAACTAGTCTGTGTGCTCCACAGACATCCCTGCATGGCTCCTCCCGTGTGATGGAGGTGCTGCTGTAGCTCCCCTAGTCCAGAGATGGGCCCAGATCAGACAGGTTTGGCTCAGGGACTACTGAGTACCTCTCTCTCCCTTCCCTCCCCTTCCTTCTTCCTCTCTGTTTCACTTTGTATATGATCTTGCAACCTATCACAGAGAAGCCCTAGGCTCTAGAAAAGCTCTGGGTACCTGAACACCACACAGCACCTTCCTATTCAGATGGGGCCAGGATTGAGCCCCAGTTCTGGTGTGGGATGGCAGTTTTGAGGACCCGGATGTGGTAGCATCTCAAAAACTGTGAGCCTTAGCTTTGGTCAAGCCAAAGGTTAGAATCTGAATACTTCCAATGTGGCCTTCAAAAGCTGACATTGGCAATGGTTGGTTCTAGAACAGGCTGAAACCCACCCACAGGGCCCAGAAGAGCTGAGCAGCCCAGGTTGTGTGTGTGTGCAGATGCCACAGGTCGATCTCCGGTATCCTTCCTCGGTTTCTTCTCATCTGCTCCCATTCCTCCCCCCCTCCCCCTCCCCCCTACTGGTCCCACCCCCACACCAATATAACCATTTCCTCTCCTCTTTTCTCCGTGTCCATCTCTCATCTTTCCCAGCATACTTAATTTTATGGTCATAATAACCCAGGGGTACCCTGTTTACCTGATGACCCTGCACTGGGGCAGGAAAAGGTGCTCCTCCCTTGTCACCAGTCCAACCACGGATAAAGACAGAAAGGCCCATGAGCCCCTTTAACCACTGTGGCTAGAATGGAGAGTGTGTGTGGTTCTGAAAGCCCAGAAACCAGTTGGAACCCGCTCGTTCATTCCACAGAGGACGGTGGTGTAAGGAAAGGTGACAAGCATGCCAGACCCCAGAATTGATTATCTGGAGACAGTGT
>BTHU01000010.1:3940507-4003007 GCA_036184795.1 Tokudaia tokunoshimensis
TCAAAAATACTGTCGGGGGCTGGAGAGATAACTCAGCGGTTAAGGGCACTGATTCCTCTTCCAGAGGTCCTGAGTTCAATTCCCAGCAACCACATGGTGGCTCACAACCATCTGTAATGAGATCCGGTGCCCTCTTCTGGCCTGCAGGCATACATGCAGGCAGGATGCTGTATACATGATAAATAAAGTCGCCAGCACTAGCCGAAGGACCTTAACCCAGGCCTCCAAGACATGTCAAAGTCCTGCTTGTAGCATATCCATAGGACCAAGAAAGCACCGTGTGTCTCCCATGTCTGGGGATCCTTAATCTGCTGTAGCCTGGACAGGAGAGGAGCCCCAGGATCCTGCAGGGAGGCTCTGAGCATGCCCGTCTTTTCCTCTGTCTAGACTAGAACCTACCTGAGCCCGGACGAGGTGCTGAAGGGCTTGCAGGGTGAGATAGAGGAAGTTCTGAGCAGCATCTCGCTGTCGGTGGGTGTCCTGAAAAAACTCTTCCACGCCTACGACTTCTGCTGTGCCAACATGAAGCTTTTCTTTAAGGTACCCGCGGCCCCGCGGCGTGTCGGCACCACCCCTGACAGGCGGGCAGGAGGACTAGCAGAGGCAACCGTGGCCGCCCCTGGCCACTCACCCTCCTCCCATCCTCTCCCTCCTAAAAGGACAGGCCGCCCGTGCGGTGGGAATTCCCCTCGTCCCTCGCCTTCTCCCGCATGAATTCCTTCTTCCACCGTGTGCAGACCATTGAGGTAAAATTTGAATCCCATTCCTTTTCGCCCCCAAGTCCCTCAGAAGAGGCTCCCGAGGCTGGGCTCAGTGGTAGTATCACCTCATTGCTGGGAGAAAAAAAAATCCACAGTCGTCTCTTAGTTAGAAAAATCTAAGTGAATTGTAACCTCTGTCCTTGAGGGACCCTCTGTGCCTAAACCTGGCAGCTGCTTCTCCCTCTGCGTCAGTCTTGTCACCGGACTATACAATGAGCGTTGTCAGCAAGCCAGTATCCAAAGGCAGGGTTAATGCACAAAATCAGTACAACGGGAGACTTTGGATCCCTGTGTGAGCATTGTGTGTATAAGTGTTGTGTGTGTCGTGAGTGTTGTGTGTATCGTGTGTATGTGTGTGTGTGTATGTGTGTAATCAGTACAACAGGAGACTTTGGATCCCTGTGTGAACACTGTGTGAGTGTCATGTGTGTTTCGTGTGTGTGTGTGTGCATGTGTGTGTGTGTGTGTGTGAAACCATTACAACAGGAGACTTTGGATCCCTGTGTGAGCATTGTGTGTGTCGTGTATGTCATATGTGTGTATGTGTGTATTGTGTGAGTGTTGTATGTGTGAGCATTGTGTGTGAGCACTGTGTGAGCATCGTGTGTAACATATGTCAAGTGAAAATCCAAGGAAGCATCAAGATGGTTTTCCTGTGGAGGAGAGGTGAAGGGCTCCAGCTGGGTAAGACAAGAGGTTCTTGGCGAGATTTTCATATGTGCGTGGTGAACACACATGTGTGAGCAGGCGCATGCGCTCCTATGCCCGGGTACAGACTAGAAGAAGACATTGGTACCCTGCTCTACCATGTCTCTCCGGACTTGGAGGAAGGTTGGTGGCCAGCAAGCCCCAGCCATCCTCCATCTCTACCCTCACAGTGCCGGGGTTCCGAACGTCTGAGATTTCACCAGATGTTTTTATGTGTACAAACATTTTAACCACATGTGTCTGTATGCACCGTGTACACCGGGTGCCCACAGAGCCAGAGGATATCAGATCCCCCTGGAACTGCCATCTCTGTGGGTGCTGGGAAAAAACCCAGGTCCTTTCTAAAGGGCAGCCAGCGTTGCTGAGCCCTGAGCCATCTCCAGCACCCTCACACACATGGCCAGATTGGTATGTAGGTGCTGTGGATTTGAACTCAAGTCCTGAGGTTTGTGGGGCAAGCACATCCAGCGCCTGAGTCTTCCCCTCGCCCCACCCCACCTTGCTTTTGAGCTTCCAATCTTTCGCACAAGGGATTAAAAGGAGGGGGACAAGAGGGGACTGTGGTTCAGTCAATAGGGTGCCTCTCGAAGGCACAGAGCCCCAAGTCTCACCCCCAGCAACACTGAGTGGAGAGGCTGTAACCCCAGCATGTGGGAAGCACACGCTATTAACATACAGTGGTCTGCATATGAGACGTCAGCTGTATAGCGAGTTTGAGGCCAGCTTGAGCCAAGACCCTGAGTCAAGAAGATGACTGGGGGAGGGAGGAAGAGGATGACGTACAGAAGTGGTGGCCATTGTCCTCAGAGTTGGGGACCCTGCTGAGGAAACAAGAATATCGTGCACACCAGTGTCAGTTGAGGGGGTGGAGAGTCAAGACCGTGACCTTGAAGTGTACCATGGGCCCACAGCTAGGGAAAGCTAGGCAGTGGGGCTCCTCATGGAAGTCCCCCGACCTGACGCCAGTGTCCATCATGGAACCGAACCAGATCCTCTCAGTGTGGACTGCTTTCCAGGGGACAGAGGACCTGAGGCTCACCCAGAGCATGAGAGACCCTGGTAACCTCTCTGGCACCTTCCAGACCTGAGGAGGCGGAGGTCGGAGCATCTAGAGGGGCTCTTTGGCCAGCGTGGGGGGGGGGGCTGGACCAGATGCCAGGCTTCATTCCCTCTGCATCCCCACCTCCATCCCCGGCCTCCGCCCTCTGCCCTCTGAGCTCCCAGTGCAGAGGTGACTCCTGAAGGAGTCGCCCCTCCCCCCATCCTTGTGCTCCGTGTTCTCGAAATGACTGCGAAGCTCAGGGGCACTGAAGAACGCCCCACACGCATGCCCCTTGCATGCCTCGTGTGCACCCCACGGTGGCATCCCCGGCCGGGTGTGCTGTTCGAGGGCTCTCCTTGCTGGTTTATAAGGTCTCCGGACCCTTGACTTCATCCCCGCAGAGGAATGTGCTGAGCTGATGATCCCTGCTCCTTCCCGCCCCGCCCCATGCTAGGACCTTTACAAAACGGCCATCGAGTTTCTGAAGCTGGAGAAGATTGAGCTGGGGGGCGTGCGGGGCAACATCCTGGGGAACCTGGTGACCCAGATCTACGATGAGGTCTTCGAACTGGTAAAGGTCTTTGCTGAATGCAAATACGACCCTCTGGACCCTGGTGACTCGGTAAGTCTGAGCAGGGACTAATAACGCCGCCGCTGGCCCAGGGAGCAGGGGGTGGGGTGGAGGTGACGACGGTGGGCGGGGTGACGGTGGGCGGGGTGAGTGGCAGGTAGTTCACTTAACCCAGGCAGTCATGAACTTTAATAGGTTGTCACTGAAAGTGTAGAAAGAAGCTCCAGTCCCCATGCCGACGCATGGACAGGATCTGGGGTCAGGGACGGGAAGATGGCCGTGCTGGGTGTCCCCTGACCCCAGGTCCCCAATCCACCACTGAACTGTGCGGCTGGCCCCATCGCCACATCGCTCAACCCCGTGGGCTCCCAGCCTGGTGATGGCTTGCTGCAGCTACCTGATCCGCCTCCTTTCCCGTCAGAGTTTTGAGGACGATTACAACGACTTTGAGACTAAGATCCAAGACCTGGACAGGAGGCTGGCCACCATCTTCTGCCAAGCCTTTGACGACTGCAACTGCATTGAGTCTGCTGCCAAGGTAGGCAAACACCATCCATCACTGCAGGGCCAGCGAGCCCATCTATCAGCTCCCTGACTGTCCGTATATCAGTCAGGAGGGAACACCCCCCAGTGAAGGCAGCGGAGGGGTCTGGGCACCCTAGGGCAAGGGACACCTTTCCATTGTCAGAGCTGGGTTTCCTGACCTCCACTGGAGACTCGGGAAGGTTCTGGCACCGGAGCACCGAGATCTCTCTCCAGCAGAGCCTGGTGCCATCTCGGTTTCTATGTGTGCAAATGGAGAGGCATTGGGAGCCCTTAGGATGCAGCCATAGCGATGGGTGACATCTGGGATTGCTTAGCTTGGGACTTGAGGTGAAGTCTCAATATATGCAAATTGTATGCAAATTAACGTGAATGGAGTGACACTTGTTAAAGCAGGAAGTGAGCTTCATCTGGTGTTGCTATCTCCCCCGCTGCCATGGGCCGCTTCCGAGTCAGCCCAAGCAAGTGGGAGGGAACAGGTGTGGCCAGTGCCTCGATTACTAAGTACAGCACTGTCTCTGGAAGGGTCTGGATGAGACACCCAGCCGTGAGCCTTGCTAACTCTTCAGGCGTCTCTATCCACAACATTCCCTCACGCACACCCCGGCAGGAGTTCATAGTCAAGTTGATAACCAAAGCTAATGGTCACATGCACCTCAGGGAAAACAGACTCAAAAAAAAAAAAAAACCAGAGGACCATCTGGTCCACTGACCAAGGCATGAAGAGACACCATACGCACCCCCAAACAGGGGCACCCAAGGAACACGCCTGAGGGAGCTGAGCCCCCCACCCTCATGAGGAGTGCCCATGTGTCTTGGGCTCTTTTTCTGTGAGAGGCAGGTGGGCCATTGAGGGGTGTAGCCTTATCACCCCCGAATGATAACCTTGGCTTATCCCAGGGCTTCTCCCTCAGGAGACTCACTTCCGTTCTCAGTCACTTTACGATAATCCTCCTTTAGAAAAACTTAGGGTGGGGAGACCCTTGGGAATCCCCCCTCCAGCCGTCCCTGTGTGACAAGTGAGGCTGTCCTGACTCTAGATCTCCCTGTCAGCAGCGCGTCCCACAGGACCTGAAAAGTTTCAGAGAGTTGGCTCATGTGACCTCCTACTTGCAGAAGATAAAAGTTAGAGTTGCCTTCCCTAAAACCAGATGCCAAAATAAAAAGGCTCAAGCCTCCTCAGTCCTGAAGTCTGGCCATGCTCATTTTGTCAAATCACCCCACGTTTGGGCCAATGCCAGGGACGGGGCCAGAAGCAGCAGGGACCCTGGCGATGGCACACCTCCTCCCACGTCTCCACAGCTCCTGTACATGTGTGGGGGCCTCCTGGAACGACCCCTGATTCTGGTGGAGGTGGTACCCCGGTACTCGGTCATGCTGGAGATGTTCAATACAGAGCTGGACAACGCCAAGCTCATGTACGACGCCCAGATGGCGGCCTCGGCGGACGGCCAGATACCGCCCATCCACAAAAGCATGCCCCCCGTGGCCGGGCAGCTCAAGTGGAGCCTGGAACTGCAGGAGCGGCTTGAGGTGTCCATGCAGCACCTGAAGCACATCGAGCACCCGTGAGTGCTAGGCCAGGCTAGGCCTGGAAGAGCCCAGGCTAGCCCATGCACCCGCGGCTGCAGGGAGGGAGCTGGCCCGCCTTGGGTCTTCCATCTTCTAGCCTCACAGAAATAATCCAGGCCCATCTGACTGGGAGGGAGCAAAGAGGCTGTCCGCCACAGTTGCCAGAGTGAAGGAGTCACTAGTCCCGCATCCGGCAGGATTTCCGAGGCACACTGTGGAGGACGGGAGGGCGCTCCGTAGCAGACTCAGGGATGCCTCGGGTGTGCACAGATGGGGGGGAGGGCTGCTGCTGGGGCAGGCGGGCATCCCGTGGCACCCAGGGGTCACGCTGCCTTTAGTCTAGTTGGCACCAAGTTGGAAAGGAGGCTGTGAGTTCCAAACAGAGCTATGGTTAGTTGGAGTCACTGCAATGCGTCCCCCCAGGGTCTTTCCTTGGGCTCATAGGGCCGTACTGGCAGGCTAAGAACTCAGACACCATATGTTTTCACCTGTGGCCCGGCTGTCACCTGATAGCATACCCATTCCGTCACCCTGGAAGGGACAGGTAGCTGAAGGCATGCTTCAGCACCCTGAGGTGCGGCAGCAGCCCCGATGGGAGCATTTAAAAAGACCTAATGTCAGGGTGAAGCCTGGCGCCCCATTGCTCTGCCCGACTCTTCCGCAGGGTCATGTCCAGCATGGAGGCCAAGCTGATCTACGACAAGTACGAGGAGATGGTGGGGCTGCTGAAAAGCTGCCGGGAGAAGAAATACCAGCAGTGGGTGGAGGGCGTGGACGAGGACTGCCACTTCAACCTGGGGCAGCCTCTCATCCAGCGTGACCCGAGCTCCAGCCTCATCCAAGTCAACTTCAGCAAGGCGGTGTGTCCCCGGGGGCAGGGGGTGGAGGGTGTCTGGTGTGGGTGGGCTGAGAGGGAGGGGACGGGCCTGGCTCGACACTCCGCAGGCTGACTCCACCACCAACAGTGAGCATTTACAGAGGTTGCTCTGTGTGTGTGTGTGTGTGTGTGTGTGTGTGTGTGTGCATGGAGTGTGTGTGTGTGTGTATATGTGTGCTTGAGTGTACACGTGCACAGGTGTGTGCACATGTGTATGTACACACGAGTGTTCATGTGTGTGCTCGAGTGTGTGTGCACATGTATACATGTGCAAGTGTACATTCAAGTGTGTGCGTGCACGTGTGAATGTGTGTGCACACGTGTGTGTGCGTGTGCATAGGAGTGTGCATGTATGTGCTTGAGTGTACATGTGCACAGTTGTGTGGTGTACGTGTGTGTATACATACACGTGTTCGTGAATGTGCTAGAGTGTGTGTATGTGTGCTCGTGTGTTCGCAGACATGGGTATGTCTGTGCGTGTGCATGCTCTAGTGTGCATGTGTGTTGCAGGTACGTACAGGTTTGTTGAGTGTTTTTAAGTGGTTAAGGTATAGGCGAAACAGTAGCATGTTTGAAACATCATCAAGGCTTGAGACTAGCTCAGTGGTAGAGTCCTTGTCAGCTGCATAAGAGGCCTTTTGGTCCATGATCCCAACCAGGGGGGAGGGGCTTTAAGACAGCCTTTATTTTTATAGATTTGATCTGACCAAACCCAGGACCTCACACATACTAGGCACGTACTCTACCACCGAGCTACAGACCCAGATCTTTTACTTTATTTTGAGACACGGAGTCTGGCTCTCAGTTCACTCTCTTGTGACTCCCTACCCCACCCCTCCACCACCCACACCCACACCCACACCCTCAGATTTCAGAGTAGCTGGGATTCCAGGCTTCCGCTGTCCTTTTGGAAATCTGTCTGCTTTTCCCATGATCCCTAGAGAAAACATAAATTTTAAGGTTAAAGTCTCTGCATGACCCAGAGAGACAGGCCAGATAGCCAGGGTGGAACATTCCAGGGCTAAACCCAGATGGTTCAGATGTGCATATAAGGTGGAAAAGCCAAGTGAGTGCTCTGCCTTGTGTGATCCTGTCCCATCTAGACACAAACAGTGACACCAGGAAGGCAGGGAGGGGACCACAGGACGGCTTCTTAAAACCTTTTCTTTTCTCAAAATCCACTCCTCCTTCCAGAACATACAGGCTGGGCATTGCTATGTGTGTGTGCTTGGCCACACTGTTGAGGCCAAGCCAGTCTCCATCCTGCCCCCCTGGTGCTTCCCCCGTAAGGGCGTGGGGTGAGGGGGCAGAGAGAGATGATAACCAGCTGCTACAAGCAAAGAGGTGACATCAGGTTTCCCTGGCAAAGGAATGAGGAGGGGAAATGACGAGAGAGTCACCACGGGGCATTCCATATGGAATTTTCAGACCTTGAGAATGGCTTTTAGGACGAGCCTCGTCAATCCCCTGGGTCAAAGTGTGAGGGAAGAGAGAAGGAAGAAGAGAGGGGGGAAGCTCCTAAGGAAAGCGGTCAAGGGTCTAAGGCAGGGGATGGAGATAAGAAACAGATGACATCATCAGCCCACAGTGATGATGTCAAGCTTTCCCAGGCTCGGATCCATCTCATAGGGTGAAGCCACCCAGAGCCTGCCAGCAAGCACTGCGTCCCGCCCACCCACCTTGAAGTCCTTTGGCTGTGAGAAGCCAGGGGCAGCGGGTACCCACGGCTGAGGTCACCTTCTGATGGGTTCCCTGCTCTTTCTCCGGCCCTCTAGTTGGTGGCAGTCCTGAGAGAAGTGAAATATTTGAACTTCCAGCAGCAGAAAGAGATTCCAGACAGCGCGGAGAAGCTCTTCTCGGAGAACGAAACCTTCCGGAAGTTCGTGGGCAACCTGGAGCTCATTGTTAGCTGGTACAATGAGGTGAGCTGGCGCCGGCTTGGGCACGTGCATTTGCATATTCAAATATGCCTCGTTTGCATATTCAAATACGGCTAGGAGATGGTGATGACCCAAAGCCCGGCCACTGAAAGCGCCGTGTTTGTTGGGCTCTGGCTAACACTGCACAGTTCTGTGTAAAGACTTCGGAGGTTTCCCGGGAGCTTTGGCATAATACTGACGTCGCCCCACATCGCTTCCATTACTTTGTGAAAGTCAGGGAGGGGCACCTTCTGGAACCCAGATGGGAGTGGCAAGTGGCCCAGCTGATACTGAAGAAGCTGCAAGCATACGGAGCTGGAGAGAGACCACCACCCTCAGCTGTTGGCTCAAGAATCCTTTGACTCTCTGGATCCTCTGACCCAGGGGCCTGACACAGCCGCCATGTACTGATAAGACTCCCAGTCATTGATTAGTCAACGGTAGGTCTGTGGCCTCGCTCCTGTGTCTACCCCACTCTCCAGTTCAACCTGTAGGCAGGGAAAGGCAGTGTGAGACTTGGGCAGTCTGTTGTACCGTTAGATGATATGGCACCATCAGGAGGTGGGCCTTATGGAAGGGAGTTAGGACACTGGAGACACAGAAGACAGTACTGGGCCCCAACTCCTCCCTCTTTGGTCCTCTGATCACCACGAGGTCACCTCTGCTTCAAGGTCCTACCTGCATGACGTCGGCCTCACCACAGGCCCCAGAACACTTACACCAACCTCAGAATGAGACTGTGGAAGCCACGAACGAGCTAAAGCTCTCAAGTTGGTTTTCTCGGGTATCTTATGTGTCTGAAACAAGCAATCTCAGGTACCAGGGTCCCCCAGACATAAGACAGTGGGCCAGGTCAGGCGCCTGTTGGCGCCAACAGGCTCACTGCCACCACTGTGACCTAGTGCCACACTCCAAGCAGCCCAGGACACCACAGACCTATGCCTTCCAGTTCTCAAGGTCAGAAGCCCCTAACTGATCCACTGCAGAGGTCGAGTTGCTGGCTGAGGGGCAGGGACACTGTGGGATAGGATCTGTTTACTGGGCCTCCCCAGCTTCTAAAGGCCATTGATGTCCTCAGCTAACGGCTCAGGTGTTGTCAGGGCTCTCTGGGGAAGTGGAGTCAGGAAGGGACAGTGGCCTACAAGGACATTAACTACAAGGAGTCGGCCTGCACAGTTATGGAGAAGGGAAGGTTTGCAGTGCACCACCTACGAGCTGATGGCCCAGGAAGGGACCGTGCTGTAATTTGACAGTCCAAACCCTGAGAACCGTGTGTGTGTGTGTGTGTGTGTGTGTGTGTGTGTGTGTATTTGTCTGGCAGTAAATACAAAACCGTGCTAGGAGAGGAGACCAGATGCCCCAGGCAGTGAGCCAGGAAAAGGGAGCAAATTCCTCCCATTTCAACTTCCATTCCACTGGAAGAATGGCAAGGAGAACAAGCTGCCCCTGCCGTGAGGAAACTCACTGACAGCCTCATGGTGACGGCACCAAGGACAGCCCCTGGCACTGGCCACATCCAACATGTCAGTGCCACCCTAGATGCAGCTGAAGGGAAGGCTTGGGGTGCAGGCTGACTTCAGGGAAGGCGGCAGCAGCCTGGGGCACCTCCGCTTGGGACTTCCCTCACGAGCGATGCAAAAGCCACAGGAACAGAGGAGAGCCTGGCTTGAAATATCGCACGCTCACGCACACGCACACGCACACACTCCAACCAGTAGAGACCCGACCGTCGTTGGCTGAACTGGGCCTGCCATGCATTCAGCAGAGTTTAGTCAAGGGCAGTGACACGCAGCTGCGATCCAAGCATTTAGAAAGCTGACCCGGGAAGACGGCCGAGTTAGGCTTAGGCCACAGGGCAAAAGAAAAAGACAGGGTCAGGTGCAGTGCACGCCTGTGGTGCACACAGGGAGGTGTGAGATGCACACCTGTGGTGCTAGCACACAGGAAGTAGAGGCAGGAGCGTTGCTGTGGATTTGATGCAAACCTGGGCTACAGAGTGAGATCCTGGCTCCGTGGTTAAATTCAACTGTTTCTAAGTCCAGTTCCTGAGTTCAATCCCCAAAGATCCACACAGTGGCAGAACACTGACTCCTGAAAGTTGTCCTCTGTCTAGAATACAGACACAGACAGACAGACACGCTTACATACACACGCACACACACACACACACACACACACACACTCACACAGACATACACAGACTCTCTCTCTCTCTCTCTCTCTCACACACACACACACACACACACACTCACACAGACATACACAGACTCACTCACTCTCTCTCTCACACACATACACACACACACACACACACACACACACACACACGTAATAAAAGTTTCCAATATATTTGCCTTGCCTATTTGCACCACGTCTCTAAAATGCCAGTATCTGTCTTAACCAAACTTCCTCAACCCCACTTTCTCCACGCCAACTGCCTCTCCTTCCTAAGAGCAGTGCATATGCAGAGCTCACAGAAAATGGAAGCCATGGGAGGGTGTGCTGGGCAGCTGTACGTCAACGTGACACAAGCTGAAGCCATCTGAGAGGAGGGGATGCCAAGTATGAAAATGCCTCCATTAGATCCAGCTGTAGGACATTTTCTCAATTAGTGGTTGATGGAGGAGGGTAAAGCCCATGTAGGTGGTGCTGTCCCTGAGCTGGTGGTCCTGGGTTCTATAAGAAAGCAGGCTGAGCAAGCCTTGTGGACAAGCCAGTAAGCAGCATCCCTCCATGGCCTCTGCATCAGTCCCTGCCCCTAGGTTCCTGCCCTGTTTGAGTTCCTGTCCTGACTTCCTCCAGTGATGGATTGTGATCTAGAAGTATAAACCAACTAAACCCTTTCCTCCTCAACTGTCCTTTGGGTCATGGTGTTTCATTACAGCGACAGAAACCCTAAGTAAGGGTGGTGGTAAGCAGAAACAGGTCTGTGGACCACACCCAGTGCAAACAATTTTTCTATAGCAACCTGGTCTTCAGGACAGAAGATGGCGGGCCAGCCACCGGAAGCCAACAGTTATTGTCAATACACAGGGCTCCCCGGACATCCACCCACAGACTCTGGTTACAGACACAGATGAGACACCCAATGTACAGCCTCATCTCAGGACACATGCTCCAAGGAAGGGCTCCGCCCCTGGGAGGAATCACTGTCCTGAGAAACCAGAATCACCTGGAATACAATTTATTTTATTTTTTTGTGAGGTATTTTCTTTTCAATGATGTGTGGCCACCATGTGTGTCCACCACATTTTTATGGGTATCCTTGGAGGCCAGGGGCATTAGATCCTCTGCAGCAGAAGATCCAGGTGTGAGCCACCAGACATGGGTGTTGGGAATTGAACTTGGGTCCTTCCAGAAGAGGAATGCACACTCTCAACTACTGAGCCACCTCTGTAGCACCAGGGATGCAATTTAGAAATAATTCCCAGATAAACAGAATTGATCGTAGCTGGTCTGGTGGTGTCTGAAAATGTGTCCTCAAGGCTGTTACATTCTAAGCAGTTTAAAATCAAGATTTGGCACCCAAACCCTTAACCCCACGGCATTTCTCCTGCAGATAAAGACTACGGTGATGGAGGTGGAGTTTCCGCTGATCAAGTCAGAACTGGAAGCAATTGATGTCAAGTTGACGAGCGCTGAGACGACATTGTTCTGGAATGGCAAAAGTACCTAGACCTCTTTTGATTTGAGGGTTTAACCTACACACAGCCCTTGCCCTCTGAAAGGCTAGGGTAGCTAGTTTTACCTTCAGGTTTCAGAGAGTGGCGTGAACTGCTGTCATCCAACGTCTTGCCCAGGCCAGAAACCTTGCCCACACCACTCACAGACCTGGGCAAAGATTCCCCAGGGAGCTGCCAAGGATCCAGCCATTTCCTGACGGGGCCCCTGGAGACCTAGTCCTCCTCATGTCTACCCTGTGCACACAGCAAGTCAGTAGAGAAAACATATGGTCTCTGATGCTCAAGGCAGATGCTGGGGGAGAGGAAGGGCAGGAAATGGCCTGTCTCCTTCCCCCCTCCATCCCACCAGCAAACAAGGCAATGACCCTCACGCTCCCCGACCCTGGGTGCCCTTGGAGTCTTGATGAGCTACACGCTGCTACTTTCTCCCCACCCCCCTCCCACAGACCTCTGCCCTGCCTTTAACCACCCTTCCACTCCCACTATGCTCCACTGTCTCGGCTAGAAAGTGGGACCAAACGTCACCACATCTATGACAAGTGGGCCCCTGGACTTTCCCTGCAGAAAGAGGCTACATTCTCTTCCCTCACCCTCCCTCACAGAGAAGATCTCTTTCCCAGCCTCCCTGAGGCCCTGGCAGCTTTGTGCAAGCACCCGGCCACCTCCTCCATTCATAGTTGGGAAGGGGTTCAACCTCAGGAGCCTGGGGTGAGGCAGGATCCACACCCCGGGCAGCGAAGGAGACCCACCACCCTAGTGGCAGATTGTGAACGGGTACCACCACTTCACTCCAGAGAAGTCACAACGGCAGCGGCGACGTGTGCGCCTTCCTGGGTTCCTGGGGTCAGATTGCTTACCTTTGCATCACAGATGTGATTGAGTACATCCAGGAGATGCGGGAGATACTGCACAATCTGCAGACCCGGGTCCAGAAAGCAAAGCAAAACATAGAAGGAATCACCCAGGCCATGCAGGTGAGCGAGCTGCCGGCGGGCAAGGCGCCTGGGCCTCGTAGAGGCCTCCGACGGGGGCTCCTGTGATGGGTGGCCAGAGAGCCCCTCCACTCAGTGCTCTGAACTGTGATGTCAGCGCGCTTCCAGAGCAAAAAGAGCCTTGTCACTCAGCAGAGCCCAGCCCACTCTAGTCTGTTACAGTTGGGGGTGGGGGTGGGGCTGGCTGTGCCAGGCTTGACACTAGGAATAAGTTGTGACAAGAGATGGCGGTACACAGCTGATCAGAGAAGAGGCGGTCTCTGGGGGTAAAAGACATCAAATTTCCAGAAAGCCGAGGGCATTTCTCTAGCCTCCCCCCCCCCCAATCATGGGTTTCTGTAGCCTCAATTTGCAAAACATTTGTGACTATGTGTTCGAAAGGGAAGTTGTGTGGTGCATGCAAGTGTATCCGTGTGTGCACATGTGGAGGTTACTATCAGGTATGTTTCTTAGTAGCTTTCCATCTTACCTTGTGAGACAGGGTCTCCTGAGCCTGGATCTCACCAGTGGACTGGACTAACTAGTTAATGAGTCACAGGATGCAACTGTTCCAAGCCCCTAGCCCCCAGCCCCTCACTGGGCTTAGAGACAGACACCAGAGCACCCAGCTTTTACGTGGGTGCTGGGATATGGGTTGAGGGCCTCGTATTTGCACAGCAAGCATTTTATCTTCCCCAGACTAGAAAGCATTCTTTAAAAAAAACAAAAACAAAATCTTTCCTCCCATGAATTCTGTTATATAACCTTATTATATGCTTAAAGCCATCATGCAGATGGGCATGTGTGGTGGGGGAAGGTAGCTATGAGCTAAGTGCATTAATCCTGCAGCGCTCAAGAAGGTGAGGTAGGGGACCCTGAGGTTGAGACCTATGGTGGCGCTGGGGTGGGGGTGGGGTATGCCAAAAGGCCCCGCCTCCAAAAAACAAAACAGCAACAATGAGAACAAACTACACGGAGGCTTTAGAGATGGCTCTGTGGATGAGAGCAAGTGCTAGCCCTGCAGAGAACCTGGGTTCTGTCCTCAGCAGACACTGGGTGGCCCATGGCTGCCTCTAATTCCAGCCCCGGTGGGAGTCCAATGCTCTCTTCCGTTCTGTGGACACTCCATACATGCGGCACGCACAAGCAGGCGCTCACACATGCCTATACATAAAAAACAAAATTTAAAAACACGAGAGGAAGAACAAAGCCGCCGCGCACTGCTGTCTTGTGTTTTGAAGGCGGTTTTCGCTTAAATGGTATACTCATGCCCCCAAGAACTCCCCTTAAGAGGATTCACAGTTCATCGGGTACACAGGATGAGCCTGGCAAGAGACAGGGAGGCTCATGCCCAAGAAAGCATGAAGGAGGGGCCAGACCAAGTGTGCCATCCCTGAAAGGGCTGGTCTCGTGGTTTGCCTCCAGGAGTGGTCAGCCAATCCCCTGTTTGAAAGGAAGGACAACAAGAAGGAGGCCTTGCTGGACCTGGACGGCAGGGTGGCCAACCTCAACAAGCGTTACACCGCCGTCAAGGAGGCTGGTGTGAGAATCCAAGCCATGGTGGCGGTAAGGAGACACCCCCCCCACCCCCCACCCCCACACAGGGGTCTTTTGGAAGCTGCTTGCTTTTTATAGAAGAGGAAAGAGAAGAGGGGTAGCCAAACATTTTATTAAGATGACCAATCAGCAGTGTTCTGGTGGTCACAGAGTTTGTTAGATTTCATCGAAGACGGCCTGACCGAAGAACAGCTTCAAAGCCCAGTTCCTGTTGTCACATGCCTGCGCTCTATCCCAAGGTGGCCAGAGCACCACCAACATCTGCATGAAAGGCCATACGTGCTGGTGACATCTTCACCCTAAGTCAACAGGGACAAGCTGTTGCAAGCTTACATGTATCTGTCATGGGTTCCCCACCCGTGTATGTGGACGCAGACATGTGAGGAGCCCTCACATGTGTGCTTGTGGCACGTCACTGACAGCACGTGTCAGTCTGTGCGCAGATGGGACATGCTCCTGTTTAACTGTCTTTGATAGAAGCTAGCAGAGGGAGCAAAGCTGAGAGAGAGAGAGAGAGAGAGAGAGAGAGAGAGAGAGAGAGAGAGAGAGAGAGAGAAGGAGAGAGAGAGAGAGAGAAGAGAGAGAGATGGAGGCCAGAGCCAAGGAAAGCAGCCTCACCTGTTCCGGCTTTAGTGAGACCACGCTGCCTGGTGGCAGCTTCCGTAAGACAGAGCTGTCAGGGTACCTGGCTTTGTTACCATGCCTATCCACCACTGTGACAGCCACTTGAACCATTTCTTTCTGCCCCACACTAACGTTACCTGAGATTCTGACTTCTGTCTCCTTTGCCTGACAATACAGGCTGAGTTACATTCATCTTTGTGTTCACCTATAGCATGCAGTGTCTTACAGATTCATCCATTTGCCCTTCTCCCAACCATTACATACTTCTCCATCCATCCATTCTCCCCTTCATCTACCTCTTTATTCATCCCTGACATCCACTCATGTATTCATCAACCTACCCTTCCAATGTCCATCCACCCATCTATCCATTCATCTATCCCTAACCCTAACCCTAACCCATCGACCCATCTACCCACCCATCCATCCATCTATCGATCCATCCATCCACTCACCCATCCTCCCACCCATCTATCCATCCATCCATCCATCTATTCACTCATCCACCCATCCATCCACTCACTCATCCTCCTACCCACCCATCCTCCCACCCATCTATCCATCCATCCATCCATCCATCCATCTATTCACTCATCCACCCGTCCATCCACTCACCCATCCTCCCATCCTCCCACCCATCCACCCACCCACTTCATCCATTCAACAATGTGTTGACCCAGTCATCAATCCCCCTGTCCATCTGTTCATCCCCCGTGCATTGAGCCCTTTACCACTTCTGTCCCAGATACCGTCCCATGTCAGAATCCAACTGCAAAGAGGATAATCTAAGCTCTTTGTCACAAACATGGTCATCAAAGGAAGGTACAAGATAATTGAGGGTTGTCACTTTCTTTAAGAACAGCAGGTTCCTAAAGAAAATGTGGGTGGGAGCAGGGATAGGAATCCCAACCCAAGAGCAATAGTGGGTGCTCAAGGACAGCCTTATGAGGAGGTGACGCCTGAGCTGAGAGCTAAAAGATTAAAAGGCTCACCTTCCAGGAATGGCAGGAAGCCCCATGCATGAAGCCTTCTATGGGAAAGAGCCCAACATATTCAGAGGGCTTAAACCATCTGTTTTGAGTATCTGTAGACAAAGAGGACAAAGGCACATGGATGATGCAGCCTGTCATGGGATAGGTTGAATAGAGAGCTTAGTGGTGAACCAGTAAAATCACAGGCAATGGTGTGCTTCTGTGTTTAGGAAAATGCAGAACTATTCAAAGCAGATACAACCAGCCAGTCCTGGAAGGATTACGTCAACTACATTGACACCATGGTCTTAGATGAGTTTGACCGATTCATCCGCAAATCTCTGAATTACTTAATGGACAACATGACTATGGATGTAAGTTACTATCTACGCTTCCGATTTGCCTGATGAAAGAGTGGACTGTTTTATGGATTAACAGACTTAATGTCTGTGGTAGCCAGCTTACCCTGGTTTTAAAGCTAAAGGTCCTGCCATGCGAATGAACTCCCAATCCCAGGCCCTCAGGACAGGACAGCCAATCACTTTTGATCTGCCATTACCTAAATATAGAGTACCTAAGCAGTTCCGAGAAACTGTTCCCACCTGCTGCCAGGTGATACTAGGCACCCTGACCTCTTCCCGTGGCAAGGGCAGAGGGGGCTCTTCCCAGCAATGCCAGCAGCCAAGCTTCACCTCTCTGTATCCAAGGCGCGCTGGTGTGTCCCACTGAGTTGTGTGTGTCCCACTGAGTTGTGTTCTCCAAGGGGAAGATGCCCTCCCTACCCACACCTTGTTACAATGTCTGCCAGTCAGTGCCAGTGCCTGGTTACAATGTCTACCAGTCAGCGGCCAGTGCCTGGTTACAATGTCTACCAGTCAGAACTCCTTGCTATCACAAAACACCTGAGAACTTCAAAAGCAACTAAAGAAGATTTCACTCACTGTCTCAGAGATTCCAGTCCATTACTCCTGAACTGCTGTGGGTGAGAAAGTCCCACAGCAGGAACCAGAGTAAGGCCACTCACCCTGGCAGCCAGATAAGGGGATGCTCTCCTTCATAACAAAGCCCTTCCCCCCCCCAAAAAAAACTCTTTAAGCTACAAATCCATCAGTGGATTGGTCCGCTAATGAGGTCAAAGTTCTCCAAGCCCCATCATCTCCAAAACACTACTATATACACTGGGGACATTTCAGTTCTATTCTGTAACACAACAGTTTCCCAAATGTAGCCAGTAAGAGAAGGCAAAGACCCACCCAGCCAGCGAAGGACAGGGTGGTGGCATCAGGAGAAGCTCCCACAGCCACAGAGGGCATAGGGCCATGTGTGAACCTTGCACACATATCCATTGCTGGTCTGTGAATGTCTTTAGTATGTTTCCAGTTGCTATAGCAGAATACGTTGAGTCTGGGTGTTTATAGACAACAGAAGTCTATGCAGCTCATGATCTAAGGTCAGTGAGGGACCCTTCTGGAGGAGGTCTTTATGTTTCAGGAAGAAAAGAAAAGGCAAAAAAAAATGCAAACTTGCAGCCTCAAGTCCATTATAGTCAGAGTTCACCCCCTGTGACCAGAAGTCTGCCCATCACACGGACTCGTTGGGAGATTTGCATCAACCACAGCCATGACAAATGTGCAGACCTAAAATTCTGCTGGTGCAGGCAGGCATTGCCCCCAGCAACAGACTCACAAGGCAAACCCCGCGCTGTTGCTAAGCATCAGCGGTAAAGGTGACAGCAGCGGAGAAGGGGAGTGGCCATCAGCACCACAAAGATCCTTCCTTGACACTGCCGGAGAGTTCCCAGCGGCCCCATGGCAGGAGGCAGCCTCCGGGTTAGTGTTCGGAAATAGCCTGACCATCCTTTGTGATGACTGGCCATCTATATATACCCTGTAGGACCTCTCACTACCAATAAACGACTCTCCTCATCATAGAGAACTTGGGGTGCTCAAAGTCTGTCAGCCACAGCTATGATGGGACCTGAGTCTGAGGTGGTCAAAGAAAGGACAGTCTACCCACTGGCAGGCCATAACTCATAACTGGAGAGGCAACTGGATAGTGGGAAGATCCCCAGAGTAAACCTCGATAGCATCTCCTGACAGATGGAGTTGGTACCCTGTAGCTTTGCAGCCTCACCAGAAGCATTAAGACAAGGACTGGCTGCTGCCATGTGGGGGTACAAGGGCTTGCCGAGCAAGTGATGAGAGCAGCCACTGTCTCACCTTGTGAAACGATGACCCTGAAGTCACAGTGAAGTGACTCTACAGTGATTGGCAGCATGAAGCTCAGTGATCTGCCTTGCTCCAACCCCTGCTTTTCTCCAGCCAACTCTAGGCTGGCCTTGAGCCCATGACTTTGCATCTGGCTGAAGGGGTCTGAACTGCCCGATCCGCACCAGCAGGACATAGCTACACATTAGCCAGATCCTGGAGTGGGCAACCCGGGCATCATTCAGTATCAGCCGAGATACTAAGCCCCCAGGAACTCGTTTTCAGGAGAACGTCGCTCCCCTGTTTGAGATCCGCATGGAGCTGGATGAAGAAGGCCTGACCTACAACCTGTCTCTGGAGATGGGCGATGAGGACGGCTTTCTGGCGCTGATCGAGGGCTTGATCAATGACCTGTACAATGTGGCAAGGCTCATCCCTCGCCTGGCCAAGGGCAGAATGAACTACAAGGTCAGTCTCAATCTCTTATGATATGTTGGCTTTTCCAGGCTTGGGCGCCAGCTAGTGTTAGCCTAGCTTTGCAGAATGTGGTGATGACAGTTCAGAATGTGATAGTCTGTGCTTGCTGTCCCCTTGGGTTCCCAGTCCCAAAGGCCTGATATTTCTCTCTCTCTCTCTCTCTCTCTCTCTCTCTCTCTCTCTCTCTCTCTCTCTCTCTCCTGAATCTGGCCTTCCAAATGTCCTCTCTTCTGGAGTCTTGACAAGTGTCCCAGATTAGTTCTTTTTCTCACTGCTGGGACAGAAGCACCAGAGAAAAGCAACTGTAAAGAGGAGGGGTTCGTTGCAGCTCACAGCTTGAGAGTATGGTCAACCAGGGTGGGAATGCCTTGGTAATAAGAGTGTGAGGTGGCTAGTCATAGTGTATGTGCAGTCAGGAAACAGAGAGCAATGAATGCTGGGACTCAGTATGTTTTCTCCCTGATGCCCAGGTCTGGGAATGGTACTGAGTCTTGACATGGTACCTAGTGCTCAGGGTCAGACATCTGGGCCACAGGCTACTTCCCAAAGGCTCCAACTCCACACGCAGCATAGCAGCTGAGAATCTGAAAGCTGCTCCGCTTGGGACACTGGTTGATCAGTCCCCGAGGACCTAGGAGCCGGAAAAAGGAGGGGCCAGAATATGTGACATTATCAGAACAGAGGATACAGTGTGACCCAGGGCACCTGTCTAAAACCATGTAAACCTAGGAAACTGGGTAACCTTGCAGGAAAACTCCAGGAGAGAAGCCCCAGGCAGTGGTCCACCCTATGCAGGCCAGACAGAAAGTCCCTCTGCTCAGCCCACTCTCACTCTGCCATGGAAGTGAAAGAGAAAACTCTGAGCCCAGTGGCCTCCTGGAACTGACCACATGCCAAGACCAGAAGTGCTGGTGTTAGCTTGAGATACCAGCCAAAGACAAGGCTTCATGCCAGCATGCTGGGGTCGCATCCCCAGTGCTTCCATTCCCCACAGCTCGCTTTAGAAGGGTCCGGACCAACAGACTACAGGTGCCTGGTCCTTCTGCCGTAGTCGTGGGCCTCCCTGTTCTCTCAGCACCCTCAGAGTCTACCCGTGGGATACACAACCTGCAGCTCCCATGGCCACCTTGGGGCTGGCGCCTGCTTTGGGTATAAGATTATGATTCCATTCCTCCTCTCTGTCAGTCAAAGAAAAGACAGGAAAACAGTGTTGCCTAAAATCTTGGGGAGCCCCAGTGTCCCCTCTTAGAGAAGAAAATGGCCATGAACCTTTGAGATGAGGTGTCTGTGGATGGGGGGTAACACCAGACTGCAGCTGGTGTGGAGGGTCTTTAGAAGAAGGGTAAGGACCCCCCATAGTTTTAGCACGGGGTTTAGGCATACTTAAGCTCCAATCTCCCTCTGAAAGAAAAAGAAGAAAAGGAAACGATTGCACCTCTCTGAGCAGGAGCCTGAAAGGTGGGCAGACCCAGTCCAGTCCCATGGTGGGTCAGCTCATGGAGACTGCCTAAGAGAGGCAGGAATTCTAAGGAGGAAAGATTCATGAGCTACCTTCCCAGCCAGGGGTGGTCCCCAGCCAGGTTCCTAACCTGCCCCCCCATTGGATTAGCTGTCAACAAGGGCAGGTCTCCACCTAGAGGTGGATTCCATTCTTTACAGGATGGAGCAAACCTGGGTAGAGTCACTCCCATCTGTTCTGTACCCATGGGACTGTGGTGTGCAGAGACGACGCCTGCGCCTTGGCATAGAGGAGCAGGTGGCACGTCAACCTTAGAACCAAGATATAGGCTGGGCGGTGGTGGCGTACACCTTTAATCCCAGCACTTGGGAGGCAGAGGCAGGCGGATTTCTGAGTTCGAGGCCAACCTGGTCTACAGAGCGAGTTCCAGGACAGCCAGGGCTACACAGAGAAACCCTGTCTCGAAAAACCAAAAAAAAAAAAAAAAAGAACCAAGATATACTGCACACAAGCATGAAGGGGCTCTGAGAAGGACGCAGGGGCAAGTGAAATCCCAGCCTTGCTAGGAGCCTCCCTTCCTGCGGCGTGGGTTTGGGTTCAGTGGTGGGACAGAGAGACACACCCACACTCAAACCCACACATAAATAAAAAAATAAAATCTTTTTTAAATGTAATAAAGCAAAACAAAACAAAAACCCTTGCTAGCCTGAGAGAGTCTGCCTTTCCTAGAGAGTCACCACCAAGTTCAACAAGACAGCCCAGGGCTCAGCCAGAGTCAGCCTCTCCCCGACAGACTGGCCTATCCCAGATCTGTGCTCCTCCACCTCCTCCGTCAAGTCAATGCCTCGATTCTGCATCTGCTCCCCTCCCCCTAATTTTTATTAGAAGATTAAATTTGTATAATGAGAGTTAATGAAGGGCGAAAGGCATCAAGATCAAAATAAACATGCAAGTCACCAGAACCTGGTAAACGTGTAGAAACGCCCTGGAACAGAATACCCCCTCCTGTGGCATTGCCAGCCAGCAGCAAGACTACCTCTAGAAGGGGGTTTGAGCTGCAGAGCTGAACAGAATATATACTGAGGAATTTTAAAGGCCTCATAAGTGACCAGGCACACATTCAGTCGATTTGCATATACCATAGATAACATTTGCTGAGATTTAATTACAGGGTAGTTTTCTGGGTTTGTTATTTTACAAATGTGCGCGCGCGCACACACACACACACACACACACACCAAGCAGTCCACGTGAGCCCCCTCTGTGTCCCCGTTGTCCACCCCAGCCCATGGCACAGAGCCAAGGTCTGTGCCAACTCAGAATGGATGAGCTGACACCCAAGTCACGTTGGGATCAGACAGACCAAGAGCCACCCTTAGCAGATCTTCTGTCAGCGGGGGAGCTGCACACTGACAGACATCCCCCTGCTTCCATCCAGGACGCTCAGCAACACTTTCACCCACCGAAGAATGCTCTTCCAGGCCGGGGGCAAATCTGTCTCTCATGAAGACAAATGACCCAACCTTTGTCCCCACTCTCACCCTGGCAGACGGACCTGGAGGATATCACAGACCTCATAGAGATGCGGGAGGAAGTGTCCAGCCTAGTCATTGGGGCCCTGAAGGTGGCCGAGGAGTACCAGGACTCCTTTGAGAGGTACTCCTACCTCTGGGTGGATGACCTTCAAGAGTTTATGAAGAACTTCCTCATCTTTGGGCACGCTCCCACCCCTGAGGAGCTAGACACCAAGATGGACGACACCATCCCAAAGACGCCACCTTCCCTGGCTCAGTTCCAACAGCAGGTGTGTACGATCCTCTTGCCCTCCTTTGTCGTCTCCTGCGTCCTCTGGTAGATGACCAACCCCCCTCCCAGGCCTAATTTGAAAGTCAGGTGGCCTGATTGCCATGTAGGTTTTACATTTGCTCCTGGTGAGGCCAGGAGGAATGGCATGCCTTACCGCACCATGCCACACGGGGGAGCACCACTGTCCCAGGAGGAATGGCATGCCTTACCGCACCATGCCACACGGGGGAGCACCACTGTCCCAGGAGGAATGGCATGCCTTACCGCACCATGCCACACGGGGGAGCACCACTGTCCCAGGAGGAATGGCATGCCTTACCGCACCATGCCACACGGGGGAGCACCACTGTCCCAGGGGGAATGGCATGCCTTACCGCACCATGCCACACGGGGGAGCACCACTGTCCCAGGAGGAATGGCATGCCTTACCGCACCATGCCACACGGGGGAGCACCACCGTCCCAGGAGGCAGCCAGGGAGAGAAGAGCCCTCAGCAGGTTCTACCAGGCTTGTAGCGTGAATGGCTTCAGTTAGCTCGGGTGAGGGCTCTATGCTGAGCTGACTGGTGTCCCATCCTGTGGCGAATAGGACAGAGGACTGATCCTGAGGATAAGAGTATCTAAGAACCAGATAAGAGGTGGTTAGACCGGCTCCAGGTGAGGGCCTGCAGTCTAAGAATCAGCCTCCAGGGTCAGCAAGAACTCAGGTGTCAGAGCATTGGGAATCTAGAAAATGAAGGAATCCAATCTTGAGATCGGTCTTGGGCACAATGAGAAAGAGCCCTGTCCTCCTCCCCATCAGTGAGAAGGAAGATGGGATGACCCAAAGTCTGCAAGTGCTCCCATGAGTTAAGGGGCGCCCTTTGGGGGTCCCCTCCTGCTCCAGAAGCCTTACTGTAGTCACCCGATCCTGTCCCCTTCTGTCTGTCTGTCCCCTTGTAGGGGTGGGACAGAAGGAGCTCTGGGGCGTTGGGACAAGGGCAAACAGGTAGCGGTGGTCTTGGCCTCTCTTGAGCTGCACCCTGGGCCTCCTGGCTGCCCTTCACAGACAGACAGGAAGCAGTGATGGCTTGTGGGGGACACACGGCTGATGGAGCCCACGGCTGTGTTGGGCAGATTGACTCATACGAGAAGCTGTACGAGGAGGTGTCCAGATGTGAGAACACCAAGGTTTTCCATGGCTGGCTGCAGTGTGACTGCCGCCCCTTCAAGCAGGCCTTGCTCAACACCATCAAGCGCTGGAGTTTCCTGTTCAAGCGACACCTGAGCAACCACGTCATCAACAGGTAAGGCCACGACCCGCCGCTGCGACACCCGAGTCTCCCCGGGATCCCCCGACAGCCTGGGAGAGACACCGGGGACTTCATAAGTGGTTCGGTGGCCTGATTTGAAAGTCGGGTGGCCTGATTGCGATGTAGGTTTTGCATTTGCTCCTGGTGAGGCCAGGAGGAATAGCATGTCTTACCGCACCATGCCACACGGGGGAGCACCACCGTCCCAGGAGGTAGAAGGGTGAAGTACCCATCAGGCTAGGTGATGAAGCCTTGAATCTGGCAGGAAGGCTGCTGGGACAGCCCAGGAACTGTAGCATGAGGGTCATCTGCAGCACCATTAGCATGCTCTCCAACTGAGCCCATCTGGGCGGCTGTCTGCTCTGAGCTGTGGCATTAAGATAGCGCTCAAGGGTCAGCCTGGGCTACGCTAATAGGATCTTTGGGACATCTAGGCCAAGGGGGACCATGTGGGGGCAATGGCTGCCCCTCTCCGGGTGGTACCTTGCATGGCAGTCGAGTGTCCTTGGCTAAGATGGCCTTGAGGTGGTGCCCGAGGAGGCTCAAGGCCCTCACCAAGTCCCCCTGTCTGTCCTGCAGTCTTGCTGATCTAGAAAGCTTCATGACCATCACCCGGACAGGCCTGAAGAAGCCACTTAAGGAGGGAGACTACGACGGGCTGGTGGAGGTCATGGGGCACCTGATGAAAGTCAAGGAGAGGCAGGTGGCCACCGATAGCATGTTTGAGCCGCTGAAGCAAACCATCGAACTGCTCAAGAGTTACGGCGAGGAGATGCCCGAGGAGATCTACTTGAAGCTGCAGGTGGGTCCCCACAGTACTGTGCTGGGGTACAGTGCCAGGGACGCCTGCGACACTCTGGAGCCCCAAGGGTCTTGAGGCTGGAGACAGAATCTTCCCGGGGGAACAGGACCAAGGTGGTCCCCGAGGCTGGCAAGAGCCCCCTGATGGTTCTGTGGGGTTACAGCCGGCTCCACCACCCCCATTTCCCCCTGAGTGTGGAGGCCGCGCACTGCAGATGGGTGTGAAAGCTGACTCCCAAACCCATCAGCTTCCCTCCCTCCTTCTCCCCCTCCCCTTCTCCTTTCCCCTCCCCTCTCTTTCTTACTCCCCCTCACTCCTTCCCCTTCCCCTCCCCTCCTCTCCCATCCCATCCCCTTCCCTTCCCCTCCTCACTACCCCTCACTCCTTCCCCTCCCCCTCCCCTCCCCTCCACTCTTCCCCCTTCCCCTTCTTCTCCCCCTTCCCCTCCCTCACTCCTCCCCCTCCTCTCCTCCCTCCCCCTCCCCTCCCCTCATGTGTGCACATCTGCATCATCGCATGAATCAATGCACGACGCACACACATGGACGGGTTCAGGCTGATGAACACTGTGAAAGGTAGAGGAAGTTCTGATTGGCAGAGCCCTGAGCTTCCTGCTGCGGCTTCACCCTCCTGGGCCCAGCTGGGGACAAGAGCAACTTGTGCTACATTAAAAGTCTCTCCTGAGCCTTCAGTTGTGTCGTGGCAGAGAGTTTTAAAAGGAGCGAGACTGGGGGCTCTGGAGCCGGCCTTGCTACTTTTTCAGAGGACCTGCATTCAGTTCCCAGCACCCACGCATGCGCAGCAGCTCATAGCTGCCTGAACTCCAGTTTCAGAGGCTCCGCACCCTCCTCTGACCTCTCTGGGCACCGCATGCATGCGAACCCTCAGACACATCACATACTTTAAAACCAAATAACTCCAATGGCAAAATGGAGGCAGACGACCCCACCCATGGCCTTTGCCTCCCGCAGGAGCTGCCCGAGCAGTGGACCAACACCAAGAAACTGGCCATTCAGGTGAAGCAGAACGTGGCGCCCCTCCAGGCCAACGAGGTTAACATCCTGAGACGCAAGTGTCAGCAATTTGAGGTAGGCTGGGCTGGGCTGGGCTGGGCTGGGTAGTGGAGGCCAGAGCTGGGAGCACAGGGGTGGGTGTGCGTGCAGCACACCGGGATGCTCAGAGCCAGCCGTGGGCGTGACCTCCTCCCTAACCACCTCTCCCTGCCTCTCACAGCTCAAGCAGCACGAATTCAAAGAGAAGTTCCGACGGGATGCCCCCTTCTCCTTCAGCGACCCCGACCCCTACAAGTCCCTTAATAAGGTACTTACCCACTGCGGCAAGGTCCCCGCGGCAGCTCCGGGAGCCCCTTGGAGTGTTGGTCTTTTGTTAAGCCTTTACTCTCTCAAATAGTAACATGTGTATGCATGGGACTGTCCGTAAAGCCAAGCATTCGCGTGCATGGGACTCGTTTGTGAGCATGTTCGTGTGGACACACATGTGAACATACGTGCGGACATGCAGACTCGGGCATCCCCCCCTATCCACACAGCCTTCACTCTGGCACACTGCTCAGAAAGCTATTCCAGGGCAACAACTACCCATGGCCATCTGGGCATCCCGCAAGCCTCACGGGCTGCCCTTTCCCCCTCAGGCTGGCCCTGTCGTTCCTATGAAACGTTTCCAGTCACCTTGACTTAACTTTCGTCCCTTCCTCCCTCCCATCCAGCCAGCCACCAGGTTTTGGATGCACCCCTACTCCGTTCTCACCGCCCAAGTGTTAGAGTCAGCACAGGACGCTCAGGTCCGCCCACGGCCACAGTCTGGCCATCTTGCCAAGCCACCGTAGGTCCTCCCAGGCAGGCAGGCATAGAGGGTCTCAGAGCCTGGGTCAGCTCTGAGCTCAACGGGCCTCTTGCACCCACTCCAGGGGCCAGTCCCTGGGGACCTCAGCTCACTGGGCAGACACAAACCCTGCAAGCTCCTTCAAGTCACCCCACATTGCCTCTCTGCCTCTCCCTTTTCCTCCTGGTCATTTCACACTACTCTCCCTGAGCCACAATCTCCATGCCACCTTTTTTCTCTCCTGTGTTGCTTTTTGTTGTTGTTGGTTTTAGTAAAGTAGACCTATGGTATGGAAGCAATGGGTGTTGGGAGATCAACTCAGCGGGGAGGTATGCAACCCCAGCAGGCTGTGGAGGTACACACCAGGCATCTCGGCTCCTGGGGGATACAAGCAGGAGGGTCAGGCATTCAAGGGCAGCCTCAGCTTCAGCTTTGTGGAAGGTTTAGGCCATCCTGGGCTACATGAGACCCAATCTTAAAAACAAATGAGTAAAAGTGAGTCTAGACACGCATGACCTGCGCAGCCTAGGGAGTGACCTAAACGGGGCTTCAGGGGATGAAGAACAGACATGTCGATAGAAAAGCTGGGGTCTGGTGGACTGTGCCCCCTGGTGATGACACAACAGCCCAGAAACTCAATACATTTATTGTATACACCTGCGTCGAGGATGCAGGTCCATTGTATATAGCCGAATGAAATGGGTTTAAGCTCATCTCCATAGAGGGTCTCTGTAGGTGAGCAGTCTAGGCTGTGAATATGCAGGAGGAGGGAGGAGGAAGGAGGGAGGAGGGAGGAGAGTGAAGGGGAGAAGGGAGGAGGGAGAGGAGGAGGGAGGAAGGGATTGTGGTTGGTTATTTTCTGCACACACTGTCAACATCCTACATGGACCAGGGGAAGCATGACCTAGAGAAAGGCCTTGCCATGCCCCTGGGTCTGAGGCAATGGGGGTTCTTGTCATAGCTGTGCCCATGGCAACAACACAAGTTCCTTCATCTAATGAGCCTCCTCTTATCCAGAGTGAGGGGCATCGTGGAGGGCGGCTGCCATCTTGGCTGGAGCATTGGTCTCCGTCAAGCAGGGATCAGGCTGCCGCTAGAGAACAGAGATTTATTGGGGCATGGTGGAGAAAAGAGACCAAGAAGGCAGGAATGGGGGCAGGGTAGGGCACTCAGGTTTTGGGACACCCAGGCTGGGGCAGTCATTGATGTCTCTCCCCGCCCCCAATTCCAGCAACAAAAGAGCATCTCGGCCATGGAGGGTGTGATGGAGGCGCTGTGCAAGTCGGCCAGCCTGTTCGAGGTCACGGTGCCAGACTACAAGCAGCTGAAGGCCTGCCACAAGGAGGTCCGCCTGCTGAAGGAGCTCTGGGACATGATCGTCATGGTGAGGCAGGCCAGGCCTTGCGGGGCGGGGCTGGGGACTCTGCACATGACTGTAACACAGAGGGCCTCTGGATGTAAGAATGTAGTAGCTGCTCTGGGCACCATCACTTCCTCCACCTGCTGGCTCCTTCCTGCCCCGCCCCTCTCGTGTCCCACCTCCCTCCTGCCCCGCCCCTCTCGTGTCCCACCTCCCTCCTGCCCCGCCCCTCTTCTGCCCCCGCCCCCTCTCCTGCCCCGCCTCCCTCCTGCTCCGCCCCTCCCCTGTCCCACTTCCCTGTTTCCTCTACCTGTCATTTTCTCCTAACATCTCTCCTCTTTTAGAATTTATTTATCCCCTCATATTCCTCCTATTCCCCAAGACTCCCTCTGACATTCTTCTCAGTAAGCCCCCTCCTACTTCCATGACTTTTTTTTTCTTAATTTGGGGGGTGGCTTACTCCAGCAAGGGCAACTTACCAGCGACCATACCATTGAGGAATACAGCTACCCCTCCCCTCACAGCCCATGATGGATTATTGAAAGCCAAGTCTCCTGTGGTCCTTGTGGGCCATGAGTTTCTGAGTGCAGTAGCCTTCTCATGTCTGGGAGATAGTAAGGAATGCACCAGGTGCGGTGCCGCACCCCACAATCCCAGCTCCAGGGAGGCAGAAACAGTAGGAAGTTCAAGGCAGGGTCAGCCTAGGGGACATAGCAGGTTCCAAGCCAGCCAAAGCCACCCAGGAGTCCTTTAGAGCCACCATAGCAAAACAACACAGTCTGGAGACCCAGAGATGGTGCTTCTTACGGTTCAGACCTGGGGAGTCCAAAATTCATGCAAACTTTGGCAGCAGATGAAGGCAGCATTGCCCCTTGACAGAAACCTCTAAAGGGAGCCTCACCCAGGAGGTGCCACGCATGTGATCAGGCAGGGTGGCTCAGGAAAAGGCAATGGACAGCCCAGCAGCCAGGACACTGTGAGATGATGTAGAGTCGTCTCAGACCCGCCAGTGAGGCGGGGCTACCGGGTCCTGAGCAGGGGAAGGCATCAGGTGCCCTAGATGTTTTTGAACAACAAGAACAGGTATTTGTATTTGTCATGCTGTTGTTCCAGGCAGCTGCCCATCTAAGGTAAGCTCACTAGTGATTGACAAGGTGGGCAAAGAACCCAGTGAGCCAAGGAAGCGTTGGCAATCCGGGCCCCTGCATGTCCTGGCTGAGGCAAGTTCCGTGGTTATTCCCAAAAGGACAGCAGGTCAGATCTCACCAAGCACTAGCAAGGCCCAGCGCAGGCTTTTACCAGCAGACATCCTACCTGTTCGTCTTTTAAACTGAGGCCTTTATGGTACAGCTGTTGGTTCGCTCCTCTTACTAACATCAGCTTTCAGTTCCAAATGTCCCACTGCTGGACACATCCCTCTGTCAGAAATGGGCCTGGGGTTTCCAAAAAGAAAACCCAACAACCACGCGGTCCAAATTATTCCAGCCAGGCCAAGTATTGAAGGGGTCAAGGTCATCAGGCAAGCACGCCTAGCAAGGTCAGGTCCTGCCGAGCTTACATCCTAGGGAAGGGGGTCCACGCTTCCCTCTGAGAGGTCAGCGCTCTGCCTCCTGTCCTGTTCTTCCAGGGCTGATTCAAAGGGGCCCGGTTGGTAAGGAGATTGCAAGGGTGAGGTTAGGAAGTGCTGATTCCAGAGGAATTTGAATTTCTGCAGAGCAGCTTTTTTTTTTAATGGAGTTTGTCTTAATGTAACACTTTGAGTTTAAAAATAAGTACATTGTATCTTGCATCCCCATTTAAAAATACATTGTATCTTGTATTCCCATTAAGAAGCACATTGTATCTTGTATCCCCATAAAAAGATACATTGTATCTTGTATCCCCACACCCTCCAACAGCAGGTAGAGCCCCGTGCTGAGGGAGATTGGGAGGTGACAGGGCGATGTGCTCTCGTCCTCTCGCTACAGGTCAACACGAGCATCGACGACTGGAAGACCACCAAGTGGAAGGACATCAACGTGGAGCAGATGGACATTGACTGTAAGAAGTTTGCCAAGGATGTGAGGTCTTTGGACAAGGAGATGAAACCCTGGGATGCCTTCGTGGGACTGGACAACACCGTGAAGAACATGATCACGTCCCTGCGCGCCGTGAGCGAGCTGCAGAACCCCGCCATCCGAGACCGCCACTGGCAACAGCTCATGCAGGCCACTCAGGTACCTCTGCGTGATGTGGGGGGTAGAGGGAGGGAGGGCTGCTGGCAGGCAGCCAGCCATGAGTTGGGCTAGCCTGAGCTGCCTAAATGGTGGAGGTGGGGCGTTGGTCCGTGCGGTTGACCAAACCAGGCATGGGCTTGCCTTCGGTTCTGTCTCTAAATTCTTTGAAGGCTTCATACAGATGTGCAATGTAAAATCATTTTCTTACACACACACACACCCATTACTGTTCCTCACCCCTCCTACTCCCACCAGACCCTTTCTTCTTCCCAAGCGTCCTTTGCTTTCATGTCTTTTTGTTTGTCTGTCTGTCCATTTCTTTGTTCTATCGTGGCTCACTGAGTTTAGCCACGGGTACTTAGTCAGGGGTGCTGCTGTGACCACGGGTTGGGGCTATTTAACTTGAGCGAAAGTAACTCACCAATGGCCACACCACTGAAGAAAATGACTCTCCTTCCACCGGCAGCCATCAATCCCTGGGTGGCCTTGTGACTCCCTCCCAGTCATTTTACTGGCTTGATCTTGTGCAAGTCTTACGCATGATCACAACGACTGTGAGTTCAAAGGTACGGCAGTCACATCTCGTCCAGAAGACTTCCTCCAGCATCCTTCCCATCCTCTAGCTCTTGTGTTCTACACACACACACACACACACACACACACACACACACACACACTCCCTTGGTGTTCTCAGAGCTTTGGAGGGGATGATAAAGATGTCCTTCTTAGACTTAGCATTCAACCATCAGCCCTTGCCAGCACACTGACCACTTAACGGGTTGCCGCACTAACCACTGCCCACAGAAGCGTCTCTAGCTCAGGCAGAGAGCAACACTCTTCCTCTGCTGGGTATAATCATAAATATTTAGAAGGCAGCATGACACTGCGTCCATTTACCAAAACAAGAGTAGTTTGTCCCCCCTGTGGCCTATGACCTCAGCAGTCATGGACTACTGTAGCAGGCATAAGTTTCCCCTGGTGAGGTAGGCCTCAAATCCTGTCAAAATGTGGTTGGTTACTTTGTAGCAATCACGTGACTGTTGCTCTAGTGGACACCTCTCATCGGGCAGGTTGGTATCTGCTGCCTATCTTGGCACTCATTCCTCTTCACAGGCCCTATGTGCTCTCTTCACACCAGGCTCTGCAAGTTACATCCGGTTCTGATTGTAACCGAGGGTCCATATGGCGCGTAGTAAGGCTGGAAACAATGAACTTTCTCCTCTGACCTCCCTTTGCATCCCAGCTCACTTCCTAGCACCCCTAAATTTCCAAGGATACCCCCTAGGCATCGGTCCTGGCATGGTGAACTGTATTAAAGGGTCGCAGCATTAGGAAGGCTGAGAACCAATACTCTAACTGAACTTGTGTTCTGGTGTATACATTTTACCCGGCTCCAGAGGATTCTGCGGTTATGGGTTTATAGAGAAAAGGGTGAGGTTTGGAGAAGGAATTGTCCTGAATCATGGAGCCCCTGGGTCACAGATCAAAGCGTGGTCCAGTGGCCAAGGCTGGGCTCAGAGGCCCACTTCCTGTCGCGGCGGCACACCTGGACTCCTGTGACAAACCTTGCCCGGTTTCTCCCTAGGTGAAGTTTGAAATGTCAGAAGAGACCACCCTGGCAGATCTACTGCAGCTGAACCTGCATAGGTATGAGGATGAGGTCCGCAACATCGTAGACAAGGCCGTGAAGGAGTCTGGGATGGAGAAGGTAGGAGCCATTGCTGTCATGGGGTTCTCCCCAGAGGGTCCTAGGACTGGCTGAGTGCCTGTGAGGGGCTGACCTCAGACAGCCTCTGACTTCCTGACTAGTGTGTGTGTGTGGGGGGGGGTGTCTAGCAGCCTTCCTTAGCCAGTTCAGGACAGATAAACCATCCAATACCTCCAGAACTCAAATCTCAAATTGCCCTGATCCCGGCTATTCTCTCCCCAGCACATAAGAGTATGACACCTTTTGCAGAGCCCAACACCTGCATCTACAGTGTAGCACAGGGACTCCTGTGTTCCCCCGAGAGACCCATCTGTCTGTCTGTCCACCCGTGGGTAGCCTTTAGGCTGCTCGTTGCCCCTTGGCTCCTGAGCAGTGGGGGCGTGAGCACCCCAACCTTGTTCCGCATCCCAGGAACACTGAGCCCTCCCCGAGCCCACCACCCCAGATGCTCCATGCTTGCGAATTAGTCGCCTGTCTCACTGTAGCAACAAAATACCAGAGGAGCAATATAAGGATGACAGAAGGAGTTTCTCTGGCTTGCATGAGAGGGGCGCAGTCCCCCACAGCCCCCCAACAGGGGAAAGCTTGTCAGCAGGGCTGGGAAACCGCTGGTCACAGTGAATCCACAGTGAACCGGAAGTGGGGCGGTTCTATATACCACCTCAAGTGATCCACTCCCTCCAGCTCCTAAACCTTCCCAAACTGCAGCAGGAGGCAGCGGCCAAGCACGCAGGCACATGAGCCGGTGAGTGATGTCTTATACTCAAAGCACCCCCTGTGTCCGCCCCCCTCCCCCCGAAAGGTGCTGAAAGCCCTGGACAGCACCTGGAGCACCATGGAGTTTGAGCACGAGGCACACCCGCGGACAGGCACCATGATGTTCAAGTCCGACGAAGTGCTGGTGGAGACGCTGGAAGACAACCAGGTGCAGCTGCAGAACCTGATGATGTCCAAGTACCTGTCCCACTTCCTGAAGGAGGTGACCAGCTGGCAGCAGAAGCTGTCCACGGCAGACTCGGTCATCTCCATCTGGTTCGAGGTCCAAAGAACCTGGAGCCACCTGGAGAGCATTTTCATTGGTTCCGAAGACATCAGGGCCCAGCTACCCGAGGATTCCAAGCGCTTCGACGCCATTGACCAGGAGTTCAAGGTGAGCTCGGCGGACGCTGGGTCGTCCCCAGGAATGGCTGCTGTGGATGGCGTGGGCTCCAACCCTTCTGTCCTCCCTTCTCCCCACCCCTCCTCCCACCCCCTAGGCCTTGATGGCAGATGCCGTGAAGACTCCAAACGTGGTGGAAGCCACCAACAAACCGGGCCTCTACGACAAACTGGAGAAGCTGAAGAAGAGGTAGGTCCCCATCCCATACGTCCAGCTGAGGGGCTGATGGGGCATGTGCCACCTGCCGGGCAAAGGCACAGGTCACAGGCTAATACTATCCCATCCCTGAGGTGGATTAGGACGAGGACACACACACACACACACACACACACACACACACACACACACCGTGTGATCGGAGCTGGTGGAGGATGGGGGCACCTGGAGACAAACCGGGTCTGTGGAGGAAAACTAGCTGACCTCAGTAAGCCAAGAGCATGGTCTGGCCATGGAGCCCTGCCGAAAAGGACCCACCGGCCCCTCCCCCCTCCTTCCCCTTAGCTTGGCCGTGTGTGAGAAGGCGCTGGCTGAATACCTGGAGACCAAGAGGCTGGCATTCCCACGGTTCTATTTCGTTTCCTCCGCTGATCTGCTGGACATTCTCTCCAACGGAAACGACCCCGTGGAGGTAGGCGGGGAGGCAGCGGTGTCAACCCCTGCACCTAGGGGCCCCGGGCTGGGGGACAGGCCCACAGTGTACCCCGTGGCTTTGGGCAAGTCAGCTGACTCCGCTCTGCTTGTTTTCCTTCTATGGGATGGGTAAGAAATTGGGGGAGGGGAGCTGCGAACACCTGAAAGGCACACTGGGCAGTTCTCTGCATAGCTTTCAAGACCTTTACCCTGACTGACACACACACACACACACACACACACACACACACACACACACACACCCTGGGATCTAGGAAGTCGCTTCCCCAGAGCTCCCCGGAAAGAGAGGCACAGGGGAGGGGGGCATGCTAGAAGCCTCGATGAAGGCCCTGGCAACTGTGTTCTGCCCAAGGCCGGTTCTCACCTGTGCCCGTAGCTGCCCTCCTTAACTTCAGTCAAAGATATGGGACAAATATCCCAAAGACAGTGGAGGAAGGATAGGAGAGAGGGGGCTTAAAAAGCACTCAAAGGGGCCCAGAGCCACCAGCCACTCCAAGGGTCCCTCCCCCAGGTGAGCCGTCATCTATCCAAGCTCTTCGACAGTCTGTGTAAGCTCAAGTTCCGCCTGGACGCTGAGGGAAAACCACTCAAGTTTGGGCTGGGGATGTACAGCAAGGAAGACGAGTTCATGGACTTTGATAAGGAGTGTGACCTCTCGGGGCAGGTGAGCCCTGCAGGGAGGGGGCCGGCCGCATGCTGTCTGTCGTGCGGTCATCCACCTCTCGAGGAAATGCTTGGGGACCTCTTTTTAATCTGATGCACAAATGTAGCTATTTGTGTCGGGGGGCGGGGGGGTGTCGTGTGCAAGTGGAGGTCCGAGGAACACTTTCAGGAGTCGGTTCTCTCCTTCCACCCTGTGGGCCCCAGGGATTGAACTCATGTTGCCAGGCTTGGCAGCAAGCACCTTTACCTGCTGAGCCCTCTCACTGGCCCCAACTTTGTTATAGACTTTGTCATAGAATCGAAGCACACAGCCTTCCCGCATTGTGTGCCGTGCGTCTAAGGGGCAAAGGAAGGAGGAAGAGACAGGCTTGTCCCATCTCTGAATTGTCTTGGCTGGTGCAGAATGGCTGTGACATCTGGACAGGTTCCGAGCCCCTGTGCACAGGAAGTGGGTGTGACGCTTCAGTGACTTCAGGGCAATCTTGAGACCCTGGTCCTCTTCCCAGGAAGCATGTCACCCACACTTGATCCTACTGACTGCAAACTTCTCACTGGTCCTTCCCGCCCCCCCCCCCCCGCCCCACTGCCCGACCTCTGACCCAGCCACAGAGATGACCTGGTCATTAGCCTGAAGGAAAGTGTGTGGGGTAAACCCGAGCCTCTCACTAGAGTCCGGGCACGAGGGAGGCCAGCGGGGCTGGGAGAGGCTCGGCCTCCCATTGGCCCTCTCAGAGTGACTCTGAGCAGCATCCGGGTCCTTTCACAGGACAGCCTGCTCCCCCACCCAGGAGCAGCCGGGAGAGCTGTGGGCTGTGGTGCTGGGGATGAACCCAGCACCCCATGAGAGTGAGGGAGGCAGTCTCCCCCGAGACAGACCCCTCTCTGCACGGCCGCCTGTTCCCTTCTCTGACTTAGGATAATTGTAAACTCCACAAGTTTTTGCCAGGGTGTCCCTGGCTTACTAAAGTGGCTTTTAAGTACCCTGTTATCATTGTGTGTGTGTGTGTGTGTGTGTGTGAGAGAGAGAGAGGAGAGAGAGAGAGAGAAAACACAGACAGACAGACAGACATGACAGTCATGCGGAGGTTAGAGGACAATTTTGTGAACATGGTTCTCTCCTTCCATCTTATGGGGATTCTGGGTATCGAACCTAGGTCCCCAGTCTCTCACCCACCGCAAGTGCCTTTACCCACTGAGGCATCTCGCCGGCTCGAGTGGGGTTTTTTTGTTTTTGTTTTTGTTTGTTTGTTTGTTTGTTTGCTGCTCTATGGGAAACATTAGCATCTCTGCCCCTGACAGACACATTACTGGCAGTCGCTGCCTGGATGGGAGCGTCCGAGTTCTTGGTGTCTTGTTCAATGAGTTGAAGCTCACACAAGTAATAAAAACCGCGGGTGGGCGGAGGAGAGAATATTTAAAAGCAAAGCAAAGGAATAGAGCAGACACACATAAGTGGCTTGGAACTCTGGCTGAGTCCCAACACTTTTGTGGCTCCAGGAGGAGGAGGAAAAGGAGGAGTTGGCTGTTAATCCCTGATTTTGAACCTGTGCATACCCAATCATTGCAAACCCATGAGATGGCTAATAGGGGATTCTCCCAAAAAGTCGACTCAGGATACATTCTTCCTCACTCCCCATGCGCCCAAAACTGATCCACACTGGACTGGCTCACTGATTCTGGATCCAGGATGCTTGCTGGGTCACAGGAAGGGAGCTACTGGGCAGCCGTAGATCAGAGCGAAGGTGGCTTTGTTTAGAGAGGGGTGAAGGTCAGTGCAGGTGGAGGTCTCGAGTGGCCAGCTGCCTTGTTGTGAAAGGACTGGGCAGAGGAGGCTCTGCTGCCCGCCCGGCTGGCCTGCGTCAGGCATGCAAATCACAGCGATGAGATATACCTGTGACATCTCTCCCCAGGTGGAAGTGTGGCTGAATCGCGTGCTGGATCGAATGTGTGCCACGCTGCGCCACGAAATTCCAGAAGCCGTGGTGACTTACGAGGAGAAACCGAGGGAACAATGGATCTTTGACTACCCGGCCCAGGTCTGGAACAGATGGGGACCCACTGCAGTGTGGCTCCAGGCCCTGGGTCACCCTCTTGTCTGTTGGGAATGGGTTTAACTGCTTAATATAAGCTTTTTTTTTTTAAATACCTTTATTTTATGTGTATGGGTGTACCACATGTGCAATGCCTGCAGGGACCACAAGATGGCACCAGATCCCCAGGAATTGGAAAAGCAGCCAGGGCTCTTAACCATAGAGCTGTCTGTCCAGCATCATGGCCTCATCTTTTTTTTTTTTTTTTTCTTTTCTTTTCGCTATTTTTGCGGGAAGTGGGGGATGGAAGTGGGAGCGCAAGACAGGGTTACTCTGAAGACCAGGCTGGCCTCGAACTCAAAAGGATCCACCTGCCTCTGCCTCCCGAGTGCTGGGATTACAGGCGTGCGCCACCACACCTGGCTATGACCTCGTCTTATGGTCCATAAAGAACAGTTTCTCCTGGGTGGTCTCCAGGTGGCGCTGACATGCACGCAGATCTGGTGGACGACCGAGGTGGGCCTGGCGTTCGCAAGGCTGGAGGAAGGATACGAAAACGCCATCAAAGACTACAACAAAAAGCAGGTCTGGGCCCCAAACCCTCAGGCAGTACCCAGAAGCCCTCTGTCTTGATCAAGGGTGTCTACTGCTGTGATAAAACACCATGACCCGAAGCAACTTGGGGAGGAAAGGGTTTATTACAGGCGGCAACTTACGACTTGTAGTCCATCGTCCGGGAAGTCAGGGCGGGCTCCTGGAGGCAGGAACTGCAGCAGAGGCCACAGAGGCTCGCTGCTTACCGGCTTGTCCTCAAGGCTTACTCACTCCGCTTTCTTATGTAGCCCAGGCTTGCCCCCACCCACACAGCCTTCTCACGGTCAATCACTGATTAAGGGAATGAACCAGAGGCTTGCCCACAGGCTGATCTGGTGGGGGGCATTTTCTCAGTTGAGGCTCTCTTTGAAACTACTGTAACTTGTGTCAAACTCACTTAGAAGCAGGCAATTCAGGTCCCCCCCCTCCAAGGAGCTCTGTGTTTACTGTCTGTGTGTGTGTGTGTGTGTGTGTGACACACACACACACACAGACAGACGTGTGCATCTCAGTGTGTGTGTATGTGGGGGGGTCAATTCTTTGCTTCCATGAATGGAACTGGGGTTCTCGGGCTCCATGGCGGGCTCCTTTATCCGCTGAGCCGACTTGGCAGTACTTTTTCCCCTTAAGATTCTTGGATCTTAGAAGATAGGTGTGCGAGTGCGTGAGTGTGTGCAAGTGTGCCGGTGCGCATGAACCTTGGGTGGTATCTCAGGAACCTTAGTTTTGGGTCAGGACCTGAAGCTTTCCCATTAGGCCAGGCTGGCCCAATGAGCCCCAGGGTCCCTGCGCCTGCCTCCGGGGCATTGGGATTACAAGCACAATGCCTCCCTTACTTACACAGATCTCGGGGATCGAAGGCAGGTCCTTGTGCTTACAAAGGCTGCATTCCATCGCTTGGGGCCACAGTCAGCATTTTCTCCTGTAGCTTCAGAGCCTTCCTGCTGTGGGGCCTGATTATAGGCAGCTGTTAATGCTGAATGTGCAGGCTCGCTCTTCTAAGGGGCGCCATAGTGTTATCCTCACCCGAGGGGAGAGGAACTTTTCTGGTTTTGTGTTTTTTTTTCCATTGTGGTAAACAAGGGCTGGTGATCTTGCACGCACACACACAGGCACACATGCACCTGAGCGCATGTGTGCTGCGAGTGCATACACACCACACACACACACACACACACACACACACACACACGTACGTGTCATTCTCTGTGGACCCGGACAGCCCAGTGACCACCTGGGGGCGTCGCTGCCGGGCGGGACCCAGCACAGGCGCCTCTCTCTGCCCCTCTCCACAGATCAGCCAGCTGAATGCGCTCATCACCCTGCTCATCGGAAATCTCAGCGCAGGCGACAGGATGAAGATCATGACCATCTGCACCATCGACGTGCATGCCCGAGACGTGGTGGCCAAGATGATCACCTCTAAGGCAGGCGCACCCGAGTCCCAGGCACTGGGGAGGCAGGAGTCTTCGGGGTGCTGGGAAGGGCTGGGAACTGGGTTTGGGGCTGACCCCACCCTCAAGAACTCCAGTGTTTCCAACCTCCTCTTCCCAGGGTGGTGAATGGGGGAGTGGCCGTCCTCCCCGCGCGCACTCCATAGGGGTCAGATGAGTGGAGTGCTAGAAGTTTCCATTCTTGTGTGTGTGATCATTTGTACGCAGGTGTGGGGGCATGTATGTGTACATACATGTGGCTCCTCAGGTGCCATCCACCTCCTCAGCACCTGCTGTCTGTCACACTGACTGACTCTGATGCACGGGTTACTACTACCCAGGCCAGCCCCCAAACCCAGAAGCTCCTATCTGTAGCAGGCTGCGGCCAGGGGGATTGAAAGAGTCTTATTGAGGGGAGAGCCCCGGGGACCGGCCCGGGACCAAGACCCTTGGGGTTCCCGCGGCAGGTGGAAAGCTCCCAGGCCTTCACCTGGCAGTCACAGCTCCGCCACCGCTGGGACGAGGAGAAAAGGCACTGCTTCGCCAACATCTGTGACGCCCAGATCAAGTACTCCTACGAGTACCTGGGCAACACGCCGCGGCTGGTCATCACCCCCCTCACAGACAGGTCGGGACCACCTGCAGCCCGATGCCCCGCCCTCTGCCCGCACACCTCCTCCCCGCCCCAGCTCTGCCCCTGTTCATTCGGAAGAGAGGCCCCGTGTTGTAGGAGTTTGTAATCCCAACCTGGAGTTTCTATCCCGCTTTTGACCATTTAGTTCCCAGGAAAAAAGACACACACGACCTTTATATTTACAATAAGCCTTAAACAGCGCAAGAGCTGGGCAGATATCTACCCTCTATGTTATATCTATCCTCTATGCTGTGTTTACCCTCTATGCTATATCTACCCTCTATGCTGTATCTACCCTCTATGTTATATCTACCCTCTATGCTATATCTACCCTCTATGCTATATCTACCCTCTATGCTATACCTACCCTCCATGCTATACCTACCCTCTATGCTGTATCTACCCTCTATGCTGTTATCTACCCTCTATGCTGTATCTACCCTCTATGCTGTATCTACCCTCTATGCTGTATCTACCCTCTATGCTATTCCTACCCTCTATGCTATATCTACCCTCTGTGCTATTAGAATCGATAACCCTGAGTTATTACTTATTATGGTTTCATCTGGGCTGCTTTTCGTGTGTGTGTGTGTGCGTGCATGCGTGTGTAGGGGGTTTGAGACAGAGTTTCTCTGTGTCACCCTGGCTGTTCTGGAACTCACTCTATAGATCGGGCTGGCCTCGAACTCAGAAATCTGCCTGCCTCTGCCTCCCAAGTGCTGGGATTAAAGGCGTGCACCACCACCGCCCGGCATCTGGGCTGCTCTTAACTCCAATCAGTCAGCCGATGGAGTTTTTCACAGCTCACCTAACCCATGGTGCCTCCTCCACCTCTTTCTCCTCCCCCCCCCCCCTTCTCCTCCTCCTCCTCCTCCTTCTCCTCCTCCTCCTTCTCCTTCTTCTCCTCACCCCAAGCCTGGAAAACCTAAACCCCATCTATGTCTCTTCTGCCCAGCTATTGGCTGTTGGCATCTTTACCAATCAGAAATAACTTGGGAGCAGGGTCGCATAGGTCTCCATGCAGACTCCAGGTCTTGGGGGCCCCACTCACCGTTACAACAGACAGCAAGGCCAATCCTCAGCAGCCCTATCCTCCCTTCCAGCCCAATTGCAGGCAGGAGCCCTGCTTTAGGCTGAGTTCTCAGTCTGACGTGTCCCCAAGGAGTGGCTTCACCTCCCCGAGGCCTGCAGAGCAGGGAGAGAGCTACAGGAACCCTCATGAACATGTGGGGATTGAATCAATTACAGGACAATAAAAACACTCAGTCCCGAAACTGCCCACGCACCCTCAGCATGTGTCCGATGAGTCCCCAGAGCCTGCCCCCCAAACCCACAGGAGGGCCATGCCTTGTACCCACGGCTGTCCCTCAGCACAGTGCCCTCCCCCTGCACCTTCCCCCGCCCCGCCCCCTCTCTGACTTTGGTCTCTTTGGACCTGAGCGAGTACAACACCCCCCCCCACAGTGAGCCGAGCAGAGCACAGTGGGGTGTGGGTCATGGGGTCACAGTGCCCCAGGTGAATCAAGGTCCTCCTCGGCAGGTGCTACATCACGCTCACGCAGTCCCTCCACCTGATCATGGGCGGAGCCCCTGCAGGCCCCGCTGGCACGGGCAAGACAGAGACGACCAAGGACCTGGGCAGAGCCCTGGGCACCATGGTGTATGTCTTCAACTGCTCGGAGCAGATGGACTACAAGGTACGTGACCAGGGCTGCGGGTCCCCACTTGGGACCCAAGAGCGTGTGCACCCTACAAACAGAGCCCTGCAGGGCAGCGACTAGACATCCAGAGTGCGCTGCTAGCGCCCCCTTGTGGAGGTAGAGGTCCCAGCAGTTCCAAGACTGTCCCCTATGATTAGAGACACACAGAGTTAGTTCAGTGTGGGGTTAGGGTGAAAGTAGTGACCGGGTAAACTATGAAGGGGACAAAAGACAGTGAGTCCATCAGCTGCAGGGTCACGTCTGCTCAGAGGACTAAACAGGAGGGGAGAGACTCCAGCAGTAACAGTCCCAGCATAAGAGGGAGGAATGGGGATGCCCTCAGTCTGTAGGGAACTCCCTCCCATTGGATGAACCCCACAGCCTAGCGGTCCCATCCTGAGGCTGAGGACAGTGACCAAGACCCCTGCTGACTGAAGGTCATGCCAGGATGTCCCCCTCAGAGAATGACGCATTCACAGGGAAAGGTCCTCCAGGAACCTGCAGTCCCAGCCCACCTTGGAGGATCCCCTCCGTGTGCATAAAATGAAAAGATGGAGGAGGGGGGCTGGAGGGATTTCTTAGCCTGCTTCTGCCTGACATTCGATTAGAGAAGCACTTGGACCCTGTGGGTACGCTGCGCAAGGGTGCTGTCTCCAGGCACCTGCTTCCTGTGGGCCTTTGGGGGCCACTCCCTCTCTCTGATCTGACTTTCCCTTTGTAGTCCTGTGGAAACATCTACAAGGGCCTGGCACAGACGGGAGCCTGGGGTTGCTTTGATGAGTTTAACCGGATCTCGGTGGAGGTCTTGTCTGTGATTGCTGTACAGGTAGGGGGCCTTTCTGCGCTGGTCTCTGGGTCAGTGGGGGGCCTGGAACTGTGTCCAGTTTTCCTGGTATCTCAGTCACCAGAGACCCTCTTGTCTGACCACCCCAACAGCCAGGCATTGGGCAGCGGGGGTGACACAGCGATACCTCAGATGCCCTGCCCTGGCTCCCAGGGGTCCTAGGAAGTTATACACAGAGGGGACAGTAAGAATCAGATACACGCCACCTCACACACACACACACACCCCCAGCAGGCAGTGCAGAATACAGATGGCTGGACTGATCCCAACTGCTCTGCCTTATCGGAACAGTTTGAACAGTTGGCTGCCTACAATCGGCGGGACTCAGCTGTGGGCTTCAAGAATTAAGTTACAAAGTCTCTATGTATCGGTTGCAGTCACTAAATATCCATGTAGGGAGAAACCCTTCCTCAAGCTGGAGCTCGGTGGGAAGATGGCCTCAGGGCTTTGAAGAACACGGTAGTATCTCAGTCTAGGCTAACAAGACCGAGTGGATAGGGAAAGAGTGCTGAATGTACAGGGGATTCCCACGCAGGCCACAGAACAGTGGTGGGAAATCCGAGGCAAAGGGGGTGCAGGGTGGGGGCCATGCCAACACCCCAAACTTTTAAACTCACCCTCAGGGCCCTGCAGTTCAAACAGGAGCCCCAGCAATCCTGGTGCCTGACAGGCTGGATAAACACAGGGCGCTGAGGTCCTCTGAGGCGGGCCTCCAATCCCGGATCAGCTTGAGAGCGTCCACCTGCCGAGCCCTAGGCCAGAGGCCTGACTTTGTTGGTCCTATCGAACCAGGCCTAGCCACTTGCCCCAAACCCAGACAGAAAAAAAAGGAATGATGGGAAACGGGGAAAGGAGGATTGCCCCCAGGAGGACGGGGAACAGTGTTCTTGTCCTGGGTGAGGTGGGGGTGTGCAGGTCATGTAGATGTTAGCAAGAGTTCCAAGGCTACACAGGAAGGGGTGCTGGGTTACACACCTAAGCGCTAGTGCGAGGTGTGTGTGGGAGTGGGGTGGGGGGGAGGTGTCCAGTCTTGTCATAAGATGATGGTCCTTCTGTTGTCCCTGGCGTAGAAGTGAGAATCTAAGAGAGGTGGAGGTGACCAGCTCTCAAGCAGCTGCCCCTTACCCACCTGTTCACCGAGTGCTAAGTCAGTACATTGTAGCAAACGCAGCATTGTAGCAGAAGCCCCTGCTACTCTTGCTGGAATTTCAGAAGGAAAAGCCAATGGGGGTGCTGGGGCAGGGTCCCTACCACCCTCGTGTAGAGGAGATGCAGGGGTGAGAGGACCCACAGCCCTGCGGAAACCTTACCTCTAGAGCTCTCATCAGCCCAGCCCCCCCCCCACTCCCCAATCTGAGAAGGACCGACTGAGTGTGCCAAAGAGATAGCCACTCCTCCACCCCCAAAGTTCCTGCCCCACTCCCAAGTCAGGGGGCAAGCCCTAGAATGTTCCACGGCACCTGTTTGATGATCTGGATGCTTGTGGATACACAAGAGCAGGGACCAAATGCTAGGAAGGTCCTAGCAAGCAGGAGATGCTCCCAAATTCTTGCCCTCTAGTCCTGCCCAGGTGTGAGCCCCGTGGGCTACAAACTGGGAGGGAAACCCAGCACGACCCAGAGTCACCTAGCAAGACCAGGCAAGCAAGCTGTGCGCTTGGGGGGGTGGGGGTGGGGGAGGGGGAGGGAGTTCAGTCACGAGCCTGGAGCGCCCCCTAGTAGTAATCTTATGATTTGCAGCTACCTTCCCTGGGTTTCTCTAAAAGCCCAAGCACAGACCGGATTTCTCTGTCCTGGTAAGCAGGAGGTGGCCCCAGAGACTCTTAGATGCGGAGTGGCTACCAACAGGACTGTTGTGGGTTCTTGTCAGAGAGTTGACAGAATTCAGCCAGGGTCCCGGCCAGAGGGCACTCCTGAGACAAAAGCCCAGCTGAGGTCGGCTGTAGAACACCATGGACAACAAAATCACAGCGGTGGAGGGCAGAAGTCAAGTGCAATGACAGAGTGACACGGCCACTGCTAATTCACAGCCGCCACATTCTGTAACTGACGCGGAGGCGCGGGGCTGGACTGACAATTCAGCCAGTAAAGTGCTTGCCACACAAACCCAAAACCCATATTAAAAAAAAAAACAGATGTGGGGAGTGGAGAGATGGCTTTGGGGATTAAGGGGACCAGTTTCTCTCAGAGGTCCCGAGTTTGCTTCCCCACACCCATGCCAGGTGACTCACAGCCCCAGGGGATACGGCAGCGTCTTTGGCCTCCTCAGGCAGCCAAACACACACGTACACACTGACGCAAGCATACACATAAATCTTTTCCTTAAAGACGGAGAAAAGCCAGATGCAGCCGTGCCTTTAATCTCAGAGCTCAGAAGGCAGGGGCAGATGGGTCTCTGTGAGCTCAAGGCCAGTCAGGCCTACGTAGGGAGGGCCTGTTTCAAGCCGCAAACAATGCCAGATGCCAGGTGTATAATTCCAGTACCGTGGAGGCACGGGGGAGACAGAAGGACGCCTGGGGCTCCCTGAGCAGCCTGTCCAGTCAGTCGGTGAGCTCCGCATTCCAGGAGAGACCCTGTCTCGAAAAAGTTAGTATAGAGCGATAGAGGAAGACACCATTGCTGTCTGGACTTCACATATGTTCATACCCACACACATGCACACACATTTGCACACACAAATGGTTACGTTTTAATGTGTGTCTTTGTGTGTGTGTATGTGTGTGTGTGTACACCAACTGTCTAGGTAAAGTGTGTCCAAGATGCAATTCGGGCCAAGAAAAAGAAGTTTAACTTCCTGGGAGAAATAATAAGCCTCATACCCACCGTGGGTATCTTCATCACCATGAATCCAGGCTACGCCGGGCGCACGGAGCTGCCGGAGAACCTGAAGGCCCTGTTCAGGTGTCAGAGGAGGGGCCCCGCAGTGTCCCAGGCTGAAGAGTTAGTGGAGGAGCCCAAGGCTAGCTCCCAAGATAAGAGTAGGGGTAACGGGACAGCAGGCAAGCCCTTCAAAAGCCCCTGGGGCTCCCCAAGTGGGGACAGTCCACAGCTGAGACACTTGCTGTCCTGCACAAAGAGTCTCAGAGGAATCAGGGCAGGCGCGAGGCCTAGAGCTCCCTGAGCTGGGTGTGTGGACCAATGGGGGAAGGCTGGACCCCGCCGGCTTCATGTACCCTGAAGGTTGACTGGCTGGTGGGGACACGTGTCCCAGGTGAAGAACCAGGGAGGTGAAAGCGGGAGAGACAGCTGCTCGCTCACCCCTCAGGCCCTGCGCCATGGTGGTCCCCGACTTCGAGCTGATCTGTGAGATCATGCTGGTGGCCGAGGGCTTCCTGGACGCTCGCCTCCTGGCCCGGAAGTTCATCACCCTCTACACCCTGTGCAAAGAGCTGCTCTCAAAGCAGGTGCGTTCTTGGCCCAGCTTTTGGGGATCCCACACTTATGCCTCTGCCCTCCCTAGCCCCGAGATAAACTCTGAGCCTGACTGTGCCAGATGACTAGGTGACCAGATGACCACTGTCGGGGGGGGGGGGCTGCGGGGGTTAAGTTCACACCCGAGTTCCCACTCACCACAGGACCATTATGACTGGGGCCTTCGGGCCATCAAGTCTGTGCTGGTGGTAGCCGGCTCCTTGAAGAGAGGGGACCCCACCCGGGCAGAGGACCAGGTGCTCATGAGGGCGCTGAGAGACTTCAACATCCCCAAGATCGTGACCGATGACCTGCCCGTGTTCATGGGGCTGATCGGCGACCTCTTCCCGGCTCTGGACGTGCCCCGGAAGCGAGACCTGAATTTTGAGAAGGTAATTCTCCCCTGCCCCCGACATACACCTCCGTATCCAATCTGAGAGACTTGCCCTTTGCTGCAAGAATCCCGGGGCCATAAGCTGCTTCCCGCTCCCCAGAGAGCCCCGGGTTTCAGAACCCGATGGTCACAGAGGATCTGGGGTCAAGGGGTGGGGGGCTCCGGGGCAGTGTGAGTTGTGGGTGAAATCAGGAACACCGCTTGGAAGCTCAGCCACAAGAAAAGTCGTCTTCCTGCCCCCTCTCAACCCTGCCACCGTGTCTCCCAGATCATCAAACAGAGCATCCTGGAACTTAAGCTGCAGGCAGAAGACAGCTTCGTGCTGAAAGTCGTGCAGCTGGAGGAGCTGCTCCAAGTCCGGCACTCGGTGTTTGTCATTGGGAACGCAGGCAGCGGCAAATCCCAGGCACGTCGCCAGCACTCGTCGGTACCACACACACACACACACACACACCCATTACCTGCCTCCCTGAGGCCTGCTACTCACACTCTCCTGTCCCCCAGCATTGCCTGGGGCCGTGGTGAACCTCGGAAGATAACACCTTCCAACACCACCAGTGCTAGTAGTAGTAAAGCCAGTCAAGTGTCTGGTCGAATGCCCTCAGGACATGATCCTTACCCTCTTATAAAACCCATTCCCAAAGACACAGGGGCTAGAGAAGCTGGATATGGTGGCTCACACCTTTAATTCCAGCGCTCAGGAGGCAGGAACAGGTGGATCTCTTGTGAGTTCAAGGCCAGTCTGACCTACATAGAAAGTTCGAGGCCAGCTGGGCCACGTGGCAATGTCTAAGAAAATGGCAAGTCACACGGGGTCCCAACAGCAAGTCACTGTTTAAAAGGCAAAAATGTTTGTGCGTGGTGTTTCAAAAAGAAAAGAAATATGTGCGCACATGTACACACACACAAAATAATTCTCAAGTGCTGGGCAGTGGTGGCGCGTGCCTTTAATCCCAGCACTCGGGAGGCAGAGGCAGGTGGATTTCTGAGTTTGAGGCCAGCCTGGTCTACAGAGTGAGTTCCAAGACAGCCAGGGCTACACAGAGAAACCCTGTCTCGAAAAATAGAAATTAAATAAATAGAAAATTGTGTGTGTGTGTGAGTGTGTGTGAGTGTGTCTCCTTAAAACCAGTCTCTCTGAGTGAAAAGCATCTGGGGCTGCACGGAAGGCTGCCCCCCCACCCCATGCAAGTGCTGTGGACGTTGAGTCAGCGGATGCCCCCCCCCCCAGGTCCTCAAATCCCTCAACAAGACCTACCAGAACCTGAAGAGGAAACCTGTGGCGGTGGACCTGGACCCGAAGGCTGTCACCTGTGACGAACTGTTTGGCATCATCAACCCGGCGACCAGGGAGTGGAAAGACGGTAGGTGGGGTGGGGTGGGGTGGGGTGTGGAGCGTCACCTGCAGAGGGGCTTTCTGAGACCCTGCCTGTCCCCGCTCCCTGAGACACGTCACAACCCGTGCAGGCTCTGGCCAGATCCTGGTCACTGCAGAAGGGCTGATGGGGCCCGTGCTGGGGCACTCGGGGCGCAGAGCACCTGCCCCTCCAGACAGGAAGGAAAACTGACCCAGCGGCCCAAGTAGAGGCCCCCCCCTCACCTCATGAGGGAACCCAGAGGTTGAGCCCTGCGGCAGGGGCAGCTCCTGCAGAGCACCCCAGGGAGTGTAGGGCGGGCCTCTGTCCACAGGCTCAGGAATCGAGGCTTCTGTCAGGACGCGAATGGTTTTGCCTCATGAGAAAACTGAGAATTGGGCCAGGGAAACGGGGGGGGGGGTGGTGATGGGGCTTTGATCATCCCTGGCTTTGTCCCCCAAGCTATTCCCCTATCCCTTTCCGTGCTGGGCAAGAAGGCCAGAGCCAAGAAGGCAAGAGCAGGGGCTAGTGCAGGAACCATGAAGAGGAACAAGATGGCCACCGGTGTCCCTTTAAGGGCGGGACCTACCACCTCTGAGAAACTGAGCAGGGCCGAAGTCAGCTCCACCTGGGCAAGACAGAGCGAAGGCTCTAGGGTGCCTGGCATGTAATGGGGGCCCCTCAGTTGGGGCCATGAGCACCACCAGCCTGCCTCCCTCCAGGTCTGTTCTCCACCATCATGCGGGACCTGGCCAACATCACGCACGATGGTCCCAAGTGGATTGTCCTGGACGGGGACATAGACCCCATGTGGATTGAGTCTCTCAACACGGTCATGGATGACAACAAGGTATGTGACTCCTGTATCCGCAGCTGAGACCCTGTCACCGCCACAGTATGAGAAAGCTTACAGGCCATGGGCAGTGCACACACATCACTGGGGGGACAGGACAGGGTGGGAGGGACCCGGCAAGGTGGCTGGGAGTCTGTCAAGAGCCCCACACAGAAAGTCATGGACCGCAGACAGCACCCGCCACAGTAGACGCTCTCCACGGAGGACATAGATCCATGCACTCCTAAACCTGCCGATGCTTCTGCCTCTGCATGGACCAGAGTAAAGGTCGAGAGTCAGTCTCCAACTCAGCCATGGCGCCACAGCGTAGAAACGACACTTGACGAGGCAGAAATGGCCTCCGGAGTACCCCAGAAGCAGCTTAAGATGACTCTTGGGGGCTGGAGAGATGGCTCAGCGGTTAAGAGCACCTACTGCTCTTCCAAAGGTCCTGAGTTCAAATCCCAACAACCACATGGTGGCTCACAGCCATCCATAAGGAGATCTGACGCCCTCTTTCGGTGTGCCGATGTGTCTGAAGACAGCTACTGTGTACTCACATATAATAATAAATCTTTAAAAAAAAATGATTCTTCCCAGCACTGGGGAGGATGAGGCAAGAGGATCATGAGTTCAAGGCCTGCTTGGGCTGTGCAGCAAGACCCTGTCTCAAAAGCAGGGCTTCGCTGTTACGTAGGAGACACAGAAGGATGCATAGAGGAGAGAGTTGTGGTTCCAGAGGGATGCCTGTGTTGACTAGGCACGCAGGGAGCTGGAGACGAGGAGAGCCGAGAGATACAGGCTCACTGTGGCCACATGTGGCGCCTTCAGTGGCGCCTCCTTTGGGGACTGCCGCTGACCAATGGGCTTGCTTTGTCTTCCCTAGGTCCTTACCCTGGCCAGCAATGAGCGAATTCCCTTGAATCGCACCATGAGGCTGGTGTTTGAGATCAGTCACCTGAGGACCGCCACGCCGGCCACCGTGTCTAGGGCCGGCATTCTCTACATCAACCCTGCTGATCTAGGCTGGAACCCGTGAGTAAGGCTTGGGCCCTCTCATCCCAAACCGTGGCAGAGCAAATGGTCGGTAGACTGTTGTGGTGGCGTACGCCTGCGTGTGCCCGTCCGCTCACATAAGTGCCATGCCCCATCTCACCTCAGGCTCAGTGGGCCGTATCAGCGCAGAGCACGGTTGTGTGCACCACGGCTGGTGATACGACAGCTAAACAGGGCACTGGGATGAGGAGAAGCCTGGCCCGCCTGTGGATGCTGTCGTCCCAGAGGACCAAAGTCAAAGCTGCCACCCGAGAGTAGAGGGAACATTCAGGAAGTACAGGGCCTCTGATGAGGACTGGAACTCTCAGAGAGGCCCTGGGCTGGGTGGAGAGAGAAGGCCGAGGGCCAGGAAGAAAGGGCAGTTTGTGTGGCATGAGGAGTTGCTCCTGCCTTTCCTGTGGATAGCCTGTGGCAACAGGGGTTGGGTGGGGGAAGGCACGCACCTGAGAGCAGTTTGAGGTCTTGAGGAAGAGAAGATTTGATGTTGATATCTTCCTGCTTGGACCTGTGGCCAGTGATTGGCAGAATAGTAAAACTGCAGGGGACACAGAAAGGACAGCTTGCAGCCAGTGTCCTTAGTCAGCTAGAATAGAAACCCATGGCATGACCAGGCAGTGGTGGCGCACGCCTTTAATCCTAGCTCTTGGGAGGCAGAGGCAGGCGGATTTCTGAGTTCGAGGCCAGTGTGGTCTACAGAGTGAGTTAGAAACCCTGTCTTGAAAAACCAAAAAAAAAAAAAAAAAAAAAAAAAAAAAGAAAGAAAGAAAGAAATCCACGGCATGTTCTAGAAATCACAGGCTCAGGAGGAGTACCTGACCTGGAGACAAGTTTCTATTCATCAGTCCTTCTCCCTATCCATCCTCCCACCCATCCTCCCATCCATCCATCCATCCACTCACCCATCCTCCCTCCCATCCTCCTAACCATCCACCCACCCATCTTCCTATCCATCCTCCCACCCATCCTCCCTCCCATCCATCCACCCACCCATCTATCCTCCCACCCACCCATCTGTCCTCCCACCCACCCATCCTCCCTCCCATCCTCCCACCCATCTATCCTCCCAACCATCTATCCATCCACCCACACACTCAGCAGTCCATCTGCCTACCCACTTATCTATCCATCTGTCCATCCACTCTCTGCCCAATCATCAACTCGTCTACCCTTCCATCCATCTATCCATCCTTTCTCCATTTATCCATTCACCCTCCCCCATCTACCCGACTGACCCTTTCTGCACACTGACTGTATCTGTTGGACCCTAAGCCTTCCATGCTGGAGAAGTTGATTTTCCAGGAAAAATATGGGTCGTGATTGAAGAAGATAATTTTCCCAAGAAAACTCACACTGTTTTGGGAACAAAGAGAATCATAAAATAATCATAACCAGAAGCAACTTCGGAAGAGACACAAGGGGCAGTGGTGAGCTACACAGACGCTCTGAGGAGAAACTGGAAGGAGCAGGAAGCGGGCAGGACCACACTTGAGAGACAAGCAGGCCGGAGAGGCAGGTGCAGCTCCCCCCCCAGGTAAAGGAGAGGCAGGTGCAGCTCCCCCCCCCCAGGTGAAGGAGAGGCAGGTGCAGCCCCCCCAGGTGAAGGAGATGCAGGTACAGCCCCCCAGGTGTAGGAGAGGCAGGTGCAGCTCCCCCCCAGGTGAAGGAGAGGCAGGTACAGCCGCCCAGGTGAAGGAGAGGCAGGTGCAGCTCCCCCCCAGGTGAAGGAGAGGCAGGTACAGCCGCCCAGGTGAAGGAGAGGCAGGTGCAGCTCCCCCCCCAGGTGAAGGAGAGGCAGGTGCACCCCCCCAGGTGAAGGAGAGGCAGGTGCAGCTCCCCCCCCAGGTGAAGGAGAGGCAGGTGCACCCCCCAGGTGAAGGAGAGGCAGGTGCAGCCCCCAGGTGAAGGAGATGCAGGTGCAGCCCCCCCAGGTGAAGGAGAGGCAGGTACAGCCCCCCAGGTGAAGGAGAGGCAGGTGCAGCCCCCCCAGGTGAAGGAGAGGCAGGTACAGTCCCCCCAGGTGAAGGAGAGGCAGGTGCAGCCCCCCCAGGTGAAGGAGAGGCAGGTACAGCCGCCCAGGTGAAGGAGAGGCAGGTGCAGCTCCCCCCCCCAGGTGAAGGAGAGGCAGGTACAGCCGCCCAGGTGAAGGAGAGGCAGGTGCAGCCCCCCCAGGTGAAGGAGAGGCAGGTACAGCCCCCCAGGTGAAGGAGAGGCAGGTGCAGTCCCCCCAGGTGAGGGAGAGGCAGGTGCAGCCCCCCCCAGGTGAAGGAGAGGCAGGTGCAGCCCCCCCAGGTGAAGGAGAGGCAGGTGCAGCCCCCCCCCAGGTGAAGGAGAGGCAGGTGCAGCCCCCCCCCAGGTGAAGGAGAGGCAGGTGCAGCCCCCCCAGGTGAAGGAGAGGCAGGTGCAGCCCCCCCAGGTGAAGGAGAGGCAGGTGCAGCCCCCCCCAGGTGTAGGAGAGGCAGGTGCAGCCCCCAGGTGAAGGAGAGGCAGGTGCAGCCCCCCCAGGTGAAGGAGAGGCAGGTGCAGCCCCCCCAGGTGAAGGAGAGGCAGGTGCAGCACTCTCACCCTGTCCAGATTCAGGAGAGGCGGGTACAGAGCCCTCAACTTCTTATGGAGGAAAGGCAGGTACAGAGCCCCATCCCCACCTCCGATGGAGCATCAGTGACACGCCCCAGCTGTCTCTGGGTGCGAAGCAGGAAGTGCCTGGACCTGTCCAGAAGGCTGACCGGTGTCTCCAGGTATGTCTACCTGAGTCTGTGAGCAGATGGAAGCCAGCATGCCCTCCCTGGCCATGACGTCACCAAGGCAATGTTACAGTATGACCCAGCCGTGAAGCCGCAGCCCACCCTCCTGAGGACCACCTGCATGTGCAGTTCACACCTGCTTGTAGAGTTCACACCCACAGTGCATCCTGCATGGAGACATAGGTTGTAGAGGGTTCTCTACCACACTGGGGCGCAGGCATTGGGGCCCAAGGCCTCAGCTTCCTACCCTGTGTCCCAGCCGCAGGGCAGGAAGCAGCAGGCCTTCCATTCCGCTCATGGCAAGGCCTGCGGGTCTTGGCTGTGGACGGTTGCCCCACGTTTCATAACACGAGCTTCCTGCTCACGCCTCGGGCATCCTGGAAATGACGCACACCCTCGGCTCGCCGACCCTCAAGGGAGCCCGGCACTATTTATGCTTTTAGCAGACACTCCTCTGGCACTTAGCACGGATGAGGCTCCCCTCTGTGAGCTTTAAAAAGAGCATCCCGCAGCGTGGTCCCCTGGAATGGAGGTGATGTAAACATCACCAGGTTATAGCTTCCCCTCATAACGCGCTGGGGCACGAAGTCACGCCAGGAGATCTGGAGGGGTTCCCAAGGGGCCATGTGGCATATGGACTTGAACTCTTCCGACGGTTGTGTCAAATTCAGCTTGAGCTCACTGAAGCAAACTCTGTCTACATGTACATGTATGTAGGTATGCACATATGTGGACTCCAGTCAGACATGGCTGGATGCAGAGATCCAGATGATGTCACGAGGGTCCCAGCTCCCCTCCTCTCTTCCACCCTTAGCTGTTTACTCGCCACAGATGACCTCACGAGCTCTTCAGTTCCCCTCATCCCCAGCCCTTGGGATCAGCTTCAGCTGGGGGGTGGGGAGATGCTTCCTGGGTAGCAACAGGAATGACTCTCGGGAGACTGGGGATGTAGCTCGATGGACTGAGCGCTTGCTTAGCACACAGGAAGCCCCGGGTTCAACCTCCAGCACCACACAATCCGGGCCTGGTCACTGTGCACCTGCAATCCCAGCACTTGAGAGAGATGGAGGGTGGGAAGATCAGGGAGTTTGAGGTCAGCCTTGGCTACATAGTCTGGGGACAATTTGGGACTCAAGAGAGACTGTAGGAGAAAGAGAAGGAAGGGGGAACTGGAAGAAGGGAGAGAGGAAGGGCGAAGGGGTGCGTGGCTCTTGAGATGACTGTCGAAAGAAAAGAGGAAAGAAGAAATAAAAGCCCGTGTGGGCCCAGTTGCCATGGACTTAGTTCGCTCCAAAAGCCAGAAAGAATACAGACTCCCCAGTGGCCCAGCAGGCCCTCCGAGGGTCTACATCCAGCCCTGACCATGCCCTCCTTTGACGGGGAGCCTCAGTCACACCCCTGCTTCCCTGGCCACCCCACCAGTGATACGGATGAGGAGAGAGTGCTTGTGCGCGCGGGGAGTCCCGAGGCGGAATGACCGGCGGCCATCCCTCCCTCCCAGGGTTGTGAGCAGCTGGATTGAGAGGCGCAAGGTGCAGTCGGAGAAAGCCAACCTCATCATCCTCTTCGACAAGTACCTGCCCATCTGCCTGGACAAGCTGCGCATTGGCTTCAAGAAGATCACCCCCGTGCCTGAGATCACGGTCATCCAGACCATCCTGAACCTGCTGGAGTGCCTGCTCACGGAGAAGAACGCCCCGCCCGACTCCCCCAAGGAGCTGTACGAGCTGTACTTCGTGTTCGCCTGCTTCTGGGCCTTCGGGGGCGCCATGTTCCAGGACCAGGTGACCGGCAGGCACCCTGGGGACCTGGCTGTCCAGACCAGGCCACCCTGCTGCTCTCTTACCCGGCCTCCCCTCCTCCCTTTAACAGCTCATCGATTATCGAGTCGAGTTCAGCAAGTGGTGGGTCAACGAATTTAAGACAATCAAGTTACCCTCGCAGGGGACCATTTTCGACTACTACATTGACCCCGAAACAAAGAAGTTCCTGCCTTGGACAGATAAAGTGCCTAACTTTGAGCTAGATCCCGACATCCCGCTGCAGGTAACCTTTGCCAGAGCTGTGGTACATAGAGCTCAGTGTCCCCTCCTACCTGAGTTAGGGCAGGACCCTGGGGACTTAAATCTACAGGCCAGCTGGAACCCGCTCTGCTGTCTGCTACCCATGCCCTCCCCTCCCCCCCTTCCTACCGCCCCCCCCCCCCCCCCAGGCCTCTCTAGTCCACACCACAGAAACCATCCGCATCCGGTACTTCATGGACCTGCTGATGGAGAAGGCGTGGCCCGTGATGCTGGTGGGCAACGCGGGCACCGGCAAGTCGGTGCTGATGGGGGACAAGTTGGAGAGCCTCAACACCGACGACTACCTGGTGCAGGCCGTGCCTTTCAACTTCTACACCACCTCAGCCATGCTGCAGGGTGAGAGGGTCTGGCCCCGCCCCTTGCCCCACCCCACCCTACTGTGGAGGAGTGGGGGGGCGACTGAGGCACCCAAGCGGTGTCCTGTAGTTGTGGTCAGTGAGGGGCACTGAGGGTCAGAGAGGCGGCCGGTCCGAGTGAATTCAATCTCACACGGATTAAAGGCTCAACCAAGGTTGAGCCAGATCTCGGATCCTGCCGCCTCCCCCTCAGACTGGTGTTTTAATACAGAGGCTACATTGAGTGGCAGATAGTGAACCATGGTGGACCCCTGCTGCCCATAATACGCACACGCACACGCACACACATGCACGCACGAGGGTATTTCTCTGGGCCAGGCACACCCCGAGATCGTGATCCCTGGCCTTTAAAACTTCCTGCTCCCCACGGGAGGCAGTCGGTCCCCACCCTATCTAACAGGCACCAGCTCAGGGCGGTAGATAACATTCTGTCCTCCTCAGGGGTGCTGGAGAAACCTCTGGAAAAGAAGTCGGGGAGGAACTACGGCCCCCCAGGCACTAAGAAGCTAATCTATTTCATCGATGACATGAACATGCCGGAGGTGGACAAGTATGGCACGGTGGCCCCACACACCCTCATCCGCCAGCACATGGACCACCGGCACTGGTGAGGGCCTGAGGAGCTTGGGAGCGTGGCCAGGGTGGGCGTGGTCACGACTCTGAGGGCGGGGCTAGGGCGGGGCAGCCTTGGATAGGGAAGGTGGCAGGGGGCTGGTCGGGGCTGGCAGTGAGACAGTGGGGTCACGGCGCAGGGCCGTGGCCGTGGAAGGACCATCCATGTTCTGTGTTCTTGCCATGCTCCACGAACATGTCGGTAACTGCTGCCAAGACCCCCATAAGGGGTTGGAGATAGGTCCCCACTCAAGGTGGTGATGTCTGCTGTGGAAGACCCACGGGGAGCTCTGAGGAAAAGCCCAAGGACCATCACAGAGGAGGCCCTGATAGGTCAAAGATGCCCCTTGGAGAGCTGTAGGGTGGCTGGGAGCCAGATACTGTCGGGACTTCTCTCAAGCCTGGGCTGGGAGAAGTCACGAGCTGTGCAAAGGCCCTGCGGCAGGAGGGACTGTGGCCCAAGGATGGAGTAAGGGAGAAGAAGGGAAGGGTGCTTCAGCCTGACACACAGGGGACTCTGTCCTAGTGGCACTGGGACACCCAGGTGGCACACTGAGGAATAATCAGGCTGTTCAGGCCATTTACCTCTTGAGGAAGCAGCCCAGGCCAGAGCTGGGAGTAGCTAGGAACAAAAGAACACCAGAAGCCAGTCAGTGGGTTCCCAGAGACCACCCCCCACCCCCCACCCCCACCGCCACCAGCCAAGGACTGGCAGGAGCATGCTCAGGGGACCAGGCTGCCTGGAGGAGGTCGCAGTCCCAACACTGACCACACAGGCAGCACTGACCCATGGGGACAGCCGGGGCCTCAGAGGTAACAGCACAGCCTGGGGGAGGGAAGGGCCTGCACACGATGGCCCTCAAGAAGGAAGGGCGAGAGTGAGTAGCATGAACACAGGAGTCAGCATTGAGGTGGCGGGGTGTCACCGCCACCCCCACACCATGGCTTCCCTGGGGAGGCTGCTGGAGACTCACCTGTGGCCCCCCACAGGTCCCCACTGAGCCCCCCATCTGAGTTTATAAGCACCAGCCATTCCAGAAGGTTTGTCGGGTCCCTGGTGCCCTCTCCCCTCAAGAGGCCTTCCTGCTGGTTAGACTCCAGCTGCCGCAGCTCAGCCCAGGCCTGCCTGCCTGCCTGCCTGAGGAAACTTGAGGGAGGGGAGCAGGGCTTGCCCCCAAGGCTGACAACCAGAGTCTGATCGCCCGGAGCCACCCCATGGAAGGGAAAAGCCAGTCTCCTGCAAACTATCCTCTGCCACCCTCACATGTGTGGGCAATGTGGCAAACCTCCCTACAGAGGAGGTCCAGGTGGCCCAAGATGGCAGGGACAAAGGGACCCTGGTGTGTCAGGAAGAATCACTCATGGTGCCTGACCCACAGACACGGCAAGGACATGGGAAATCAGTCTGCAAGCACAGCAGGGGGCAACAAAGCAGGAGTTGTGTGTGGGGTTTCCTTCAACAAGAGCACAGGGTAGTAATAGTTACAGACGGGAACGCGGCCACCACCCCTACCCCCACCCCATCCCCACCCCCAACTTTGTGCTCCGCCAACAACGGAGGAGTCACCTGGAGAGCACCAGCGTCACCAAGGGCCAAGTGGGAAACACAAACAGGGGTAGAGTCAGGACAGTGACACGGCTGAGCAGGAGAGGCTGGGGACATGGCTCGCTGGGTGATGGGCTTGCGCTGAGCAGGAGAGGCTGGGGACATGGCTCGCTGGGTGATGGGCTTGCGCTGAGCAGGAGAGGCTGGGGACATGGCTCGCTGGGTGATGGGCTTGGGCTGAGCAGGAGAGGCTGGGGACATGGCTCGCTGGGTGATGGGCTTGGGCTGAGCAGGAGAGGCTGGGGACATGACTTGCTGGGTGATAGGCTTGCGCTGCACGCGAGAGACCCTGTGTTCAGTCTCCAGCACTGTATAGGCCAGGTCTAGTGGTCCATGCCTGTCATTCCAGGACCCGGGAGGTGAAAGCAGGAAGATCACAAGTTTGGGGTCGTCCTTGGCTACATGGGGAGTTAGAGTCCCGCCTAGGATGAAAGAGACCCCTGCTCACAGGGCAGGAAGCTGTTCTGGTGCGCCTCGCGGCAGGTGCCCTGACAGGCGGGCTTGCAAACGCTGGCTTCCGCATCCCCATAATGATGCCGAGCAAAGGTAGGAGCCGAGAAGCTAGTGATCCAGGCCGACATGGCCGACCCCCTCCCCACAATTGTGTGCTGGACTGGAGCCCATGGCTGTGCTCAGAGGGGCCCCATCAAAGCTCCCCTCTGCACAGCACACAGCCGCCGGTCTGCTCAGGTCTGCTCAGGTTGCCTCCGCTGGGCTTGTAGCAGGTGATTGACAGGAGGGGGCTTTCCCGGTGTGAGGTGGGATGCTCACACCCTTCCCACCCGACACAGGTATGACAGGCAGAAACTGACACTGAAAGACGTGCACAACTGCCAGTATGTGGCTTGCATGAACCCTACCTCTGGCTCTTTCACCATTGACCCCAGACTACAGGTAAGCAGAGGTCAACGACCCCACCCCCTGTCAGCTGCTCCAGGCTGAGCCAGCTCTGATGGCTTGGGGATGTTCGAGCTTGAGCTGGAGTGCTCCAGAAAACCCCCTAGCCTTTCACGGTCAGGAAACTGAGGGGAGCAGGAAGGGCAGGAGGCTGGGCAGTCCTCCTCATGACCCCGGAAGGCTGCCAGATACGCCAGGCGTGGTGCACGCCTGGCATCCCAGCCCCTGGGACACGGAAGCAAGAGGATCGTGAGTTCAAGGCCAGCATGGGCCACGATGCAGGCCCTGTCTCAGAACACAAAAGGTTGGGGTTGCAGCCCTGTAGAACATGTGTCTGGCATGCAAGGGGTGCTGGGTTTGGTCTCCAGCAGATGCCCAGCTGCGACCGAATTTCAGATAACACACGATACCTTTTTAGTATCCAAATTTCCCATATGACACCGGAGACTTGACTTGAACTCTAAGATGTATCGTTGGCTATCTGGGGTCCAGTTTTATATCTCCAACCATGCCCAGGCTGACATCTCCAATCACCAAAGTCACAGGGACCCAGATACACACCAGGCCAAAGCCACAGGGACCTGGGAGTGGGTGTGGCCATGTTCCCTCCTTGATGATAATGGACTAAACCTCCGAACATGTAAGCCAGCCCCAATTAAATGTTGTCATTTATAAGACTTGCCTTGATCACGGTGTCTGTCCACAGCAGTAAAACCCTAACAAAGACAGTATGCGTGGCTGCTTCACATAGAATGGGTGTTTTCAACACATCCTGACTATGCCCCTCCCCCAATACATCAGTCAATGGTGACAGGGTCTGCTCTCCCAAGAAGGGTCAGTCATGGCCGCAGGCTGGCCTGTAACCCGGAGCTGCCTGATGGGAGCTCCTGGTTGTTTGTAGCGTCACTTCTGCGTGTTTGCCGTGAGCTTCCCCGGCCAGGAGGCCCTCACCACCATCTACAGCACGATTCTGGCACAACACCTGGCGTACCGGTCAGCCCCGTTTGTGATCCAGCGACTGAGCAACCAGCTGGTGGCTGCAGCCTTGGGTGAGCTGAGACCGCCTCCCCTCCAGCCAGTTAGCGCAACCTTCCGCTTCATGGGCTGGCGGGGCTTCCTATTTTCCCCCTGGTAAATATTTCATCTATTCTTTGGAATCGATATATATACATATATATATATATATATATATATATATTAAAATGGCGCTATGCTGCAGCTCGGAGAGATGTGAAATCCAATGGGCTTTGGCGGGAGGGGGGGTTGGAGAGAGGAGGGGTGATTTACAGCACGGCAGCAGCGAGTGCCCACCCTCCTCAGAGAGCCGCGCAGATTTCTCAGTTAAATCGTCACTGTTTCATAGTCCATTTTTTTTTAGGAACTTTAAGCCCTGCACCTCCTGAGGCCATTAAGAGTCCATAAGAATCGATGCGCCTCTCTCTCCCATAACAGCCTTGCACCAGAAAGTCGCATCGACGTTCCTTCCCACGGCCATTAGGTTTCATTACATCTTCAACCTCAGGGACCTCTCCAATATATTCCAGGTACTGCTGTAGCTCTCTGTCATGCTGCCCGTGGCCAAGTCTCTAACCCATTGGGGGGGGGCACGCTCTCCTCCTCCACAGCACTCGGGAGGAAACGGAAAAATGGGTGTGGGGTGAGAGTGGTGACGGGGGTAATGGGGATTTGTAATGATGGCGCTTATGGTGGTGGTGGAGAAGGTGGAGTGGTGGTGGTGGTGGTGATGGTGGTGATGGTGGTGATGATGGTGATGATGGTGGTGATGGTAGTGTAGGTGGTGGATGTGGTGGGGGTGACAGGCTGAAGATTATGAATGTGATGGCAGCCATTACATTCCCTCCTGTTTAATGGCCGCTTGCTCTGAGCCAGGCATTGGGTTTAGCAGTGTATACACCCGTTGTCTCCTCCCAACAGCACACAGAGTCAGAGCTGCTGATAGCACGAGAAATCTAAAACTCAAGGTTAAACTTGTGCTGGTCCCTTCCCACTCCCACCCATCAGCTCCAATGCTATATTCTTGCGAAGGCCCCTGCACGTCCTGGGTCACCCCACTCTCCCCTCACACTGCTCACAGACCTCGCTCTCTCTCCTGCTGGTCGCATTTCCACACGGCCTGCTGCGGAGCCTGGGCCTCCGTCACTGACCACGTGAATGCACCCAATCACCACTCATCTCCAGTTCCTCCTCTGTTATGCTCCCCATTAGAAAATGAACTCCTAACCCTGCCCCTGGAGGAAACTCCCCAGCCTCTGAGGACACAGGCACACCCTCTCAGCTGTGTATGATCTCGGCAGTCAAGGGCTTCTCTGGCCCCAAGCAGAAGCCCCACCGTAGCTTTAACAGCTCCCTAGGGAGGTGGTCGCCTCCACAGCCCATACCCCAACCCTTGGCTTGGCTTGGCTTGGCTCACAGTGCGGGCAGGCAGAGCCGCTGACCCTGCCCTGTGTTCCCGGGGCAGGGCATCCTATTCTCCACAGCAGAGATTCTGAGAACGCCGCTGGACCTCGTCCGCCTCTGGCTGCACGAGGCTGAGCGGGTGTACGGGGACAAGATGGTTGATGAGAAAGACCAGGAGACGCTGCACAGGGTCACCATGGCATCCACCAAGAAATTCTTTGACGTAAGTTTAAGGCATCAGGTTCCTCTGCTGTGCCCACAGAGGGTTCAGCGTTTAGGGATAGGGATGCCCACGGCCTCTGGGATGGTCCTCGGTTGGAGACAGGGAGACCCACGTAATGGCTCCAGCATGTAGCAGTGGGAGTAGTGGAAGAGAATTAGCCATTCAGAGGGCACAGCCTCCTGTCCTCCACCTGCAGTGAGGCACAGCTGCCTCCGTCCTTGTCACCTGCTGCCACATCCCCAGTGCTTTCGGGCCACGTATTCATCCCATGTCGTGGGCCACCCTATGGGAAGGGAGTGTCCGATGAGACGTAAGGGCTGGCGCAGTCGGTCTGGGTCATGGGAGACATAGCCCGGCCTCCTACAGGGCCTCCTCATGGGACCGCCTTGGTAGGTGTGGTGACCACCGGCAGGCGTCTGCCTGTGCTTAGTGGCAGTGGCACAGAACACAGCATCTTGTCTTGGCCCAGGATCTCGGGGAGGAGCATATCTTCGCCAAACCCAACATCTTCTGCCACTTCACACAAGGGATCGGTGACCCCAAGTACTGCCCCGTCACGGACGTGGCGCACCTGAACAAGCTCCTCACAGACGTCCTGGACAGTTACAATGAAGTCAACGCGGTCATGAACCTGGTGAGGAACACAGGAGCCCGTGGTCCAGACCAGCGGCCTTCCACGTCACCGAGCCACAGTGTCCCTTATCCACATAGACACCTTCCACGGCCCCCCGGCAGGCACCCCTGTGTTTCCTTCACGCACGTCTGTCATAAGCATAATCTATAAACAAAACCACATTTGAAACCACGGCTCAACTGGGCCGTGTGTCATTAGCACCTGCTGGGGATTAGCCAAGGCCTGTGCTCTCCACCAGGTTGGCCCATGCAGGTGACCTCCTCGGAGCATAAGTCACTGGTCATGTGATCTTGATGAGCACCTGGGATCCCCACGGGGGTGACCCCGAGACCTTGGCAAGGGTCTGTGCTCTCCAGGGCGGGTAGCACCCATGACCCCTCTGACCTCTCCAGGTTCTGTTTGAGGATGCTGTGGCTCACATCTGCAAGATCAACCGCATCCTGGAGTCTCCTCGGGGAAATGCCCTGTTGGTGGGCGTGGGCGGCAGTGGGAAGCAGAGCTTGTCGCGCCTGGCCGCCTACATCAGCGCCCTGGACGTCTTCCAGATCACGCTCAAGAAAGGCTACGCAGTCCCAGACCTCAAGGTGAGGGGGCTCCAAGGGAGGCAGAGCAAAGGCCCACCACACCCCCTTCCCGAAGAGAGGCCAACCAGGAGAGACACCAGATGTCACCGGTGCCCTCTAAAAAGGGCCAGGACACAGGGTGACAAGGGCAAAGCAACACGTCAATTACCCCATGTTCCACCTCAGCAGAGGAGGGCAGAGCGGAGACCCCCAAGGAAGTGTAGAGGTCATTGCGGGAGCCGTGAGATCCCTGCCTTGGTCACTGGATGCATGCGGTTGCCCCCAGTTTTCCGGGTTAAAGAATTCAGAGCCACTTCCAGATCTTGCCTCATGCCAGGTCCTGACACAGACCACGGCTCGGGGCGGCTCGTCCTGAATTGACTGAGTCCACGCCGCTAGCGGAGCAGATCTGCCCTGCCCCAGGCAGCCTGCTGAGCTCTGACATTGATTTCTCCTTCCCGAAAGTTGGTCTCCCAGGGAGCACGTGCCAGTCAAGCACTATTAAGCCGGAGCGAGTTGTCAGAGTGCAGGAGAAGAGACCTGCAATTGATCAGGGTGCACCACGCAGTCATATCTGTCTATGTCCATGCTGGAGCTGCCTCTGCAGGGCCGGGGTGATACCCTAGAGGATGCTCCCCACAACAGATACGGCAGTCCCTGGCCTGGAGCATGGATAGCTCGGTGCCTGGGATGCGGGGTACAGATGAGGGTCTGAAGAGAACAGGAGACACTGGGGGGGGGGGCGGGCTGCAGGGATCAGGAGTGTGGGCTGGGAACTATGACCCCTGAACATTCTGGTGGCTTCCGTGCTGCATATACCATGACTAGTCAACTCCACCTTCAAATTCTAGTATAAAGGGGCAGGGCCTCCCACAAGAAGCTTTCTGCACCAGTCCCTCTCTCACGTGTTTGTCTTCAGCGATGTTACCATGCCAACTCAAGTGCTGTTTTAGCCCCACCCCCAAGAGCCCATGTTTTCGAAGATTCTGCCTTATCCACCCACCAGCTTGTACTCCTTCCCTCTATGGGGACTTTACCACCAAGTCTTTGCTTTAGAGCCAATAGTGGGTATCCAGTCCTTTACTGGTGGACGTCAGCTGCAGTAGCACTGTAACCATGGTCTGGAAATCTGTCACCCCACACCCACACGGTGGGGCTAACGTCCTCCCTCTGCAGACCCAAAGATAAGATTGGAGAGAAAACTGAGGAGGAGACCCCATGCCATAGGAGGTGGGCAGTTAATCAGTCTTACAGTGGCAGTGGTGCAGAAGTGACCGGGTGCCCATGTGTTCCTGGTGTCATGCTGCCGTTCTTTAAGGTGACTCCTGGAAGTGGTAGGTTACCCACCAGAGGCTAAAGATGGGTGTCTTAGTCAGGGTTTACTATTCCTGCACAAAACAACCTGACCAACAAGCAAGTTGGGGAGGAAAGGGTTTATTCAGCTTACACTTTCCATGTTGCTGTTCATCACTAAAGGAAGTCAGGACTGGAACTCAAGCAGGTCAGGAAGCAGGAGCTGATGCAGAGGCCATGGAGGGATGCTTCTTATTGCCTTGCTTCCCCTGGCTTGCTCAGCTTGCTTTCTTACAGAACCCAGGACCACCAGCCCAGAGATGGCACCACCCACAATGGGCCATCCCACCCTTGATCACTAATTGAGAAAATGCCCCACAGCTGGATCTCATGGAGGCATTTCCTCACCTGAAGCTCCTTTCTCTGTGATAACTCCAGCCTGTGTCAAGTTGACACAAAAAACCAGCCAGTACAATGGACGAGGAGATGATTTAGGAGTTCACTTGGAAGCACTTAGGGCACCAAGTGGAAATCACTGGCCTCTGCCCCAAGAAAGATGCATGAGCAAAGAGAGGGGCAGGTCTGACCTGTTTTAGAAGAGTCATGCGCACTCTAAGAAAGCAGGCTGAGCCTGACTGGCATGGTGGTGCACACCTTTAGTTCCAGCACTTGGGAGGCAGGCCCAGGCAGATCTCTGCGAGCCCAAGGCCAGTTTGGTCTACACAGTTCCAGGGCTACATAGTGAAACTCTAATCTCAGAAGAGAGAAAGTGAAAAGAACGGGAGGGGGAGGCTGAGCCAGTCACAGGGAGGAATCCAGCAAGCAGCATTCATCCACGGCTTCTGCTTCAGTTTCTGCCCTGAGGTCTTGTCGTCCTAGCTTTTTTTCTGAGAGCTATAAGCTAGAACAAACCCTTTCTTACCATTTTAAAAACAAGATCTTTCCATGCAAACCATGGCTGGCCTCGAACTCATAGAGATTCCCCAGCCTCTGCCTCCCAAGTGCTGGGTTTAAAGGTGTGCACCAAGTTGCTTTTGTTCACGGTGTTTTATCACAGCAATAGAAACCTTAAACACAGAAACTGGTACCAGGTTGTAGGGTGTCACTGCGGCAGACCTGTGTGTTTGGAGGAGGATTGTGGTGGCATTTGAGCTTTGGGCTGGAAAGGTCACTGAGTGCTCAGGGATCAGTGAACTGGTCTGTGGGACCTTGGAAAGTAAGCATGCTGAGATGGTGAGGCCCAGCTTGTGACGTTTGAGTTAAAGACTTTTACCAGGGCCATTTGTGTGTAAATTTTGAGCTAAGAGCCTGTCACCTGGCAGTGAAGAATCAGCTACTATTAACAAGAGA